>OY804258.1:62718026-63918026 GCA_963680825.1 Meiosimyza decipiens | reverse complement strand
TCACCACCGCACTTCGTCTAATCAGTGTATCCTGGGACGCGAGTACGTTATTTTAATGAACAACAAGAGGAGAAAAATTGGGGTGACAATATTTTAAATTCAGCGAGGCAAAAACACGCTAAAACAGATGCTTATGTCCTGTGAATTCGCTAAGCCAGGGGCGTAAAGTTTGGATGTCACCTCTAGGGGAAAAATTTAAAACTTAAAAATTTTGTTTTCGTTGCTGCCATGTTCAAGTTGATGAGCAATTTTATATTGAAATTATTTAGTAAAAAATCTCCGCACAGTAAATGTCTAAAATCCTGGCAAAACAAGTGAATTGGATGTCACAGAGTATCAGTGGATGGGTTTGAATCGAACAGTGGCCATAAATAGTAATAATAACGATAGATCTAAAGCACTAAAGATCTTTTTTTTGTTGATTCACTCATAAGTGTACTGCTTTTTGCCGGCCTAGATTTAAATTATAAATTAAAAGAGGTTGAAAAAGTCGACAATGTATGGAAAATGTTGAAACAACGTTGAAAAAGTCGATAAAATGTGGTGTGTTGAAAAATGTTGAAAAAGTTAAAAGAGGTTGGAAAACTCGAAAGAAGTTGAATGGTGTTGAAAAGCCGAAATATATTGAAAGAGTCGAAAGAATATGGAAAACTTTCAAAAAAAGTAGAAAGAGTTTGAAACAGGTTGAAAAGGCTGATAAAGTCGATAAAATATATGAGAGGTGTTGAAAAAATTTAATGGAATTGTAAAGATCGAAAAAAGTTAAAAATTTTTAAAAAAATTTAATTATGTTGAAAAGTCGAAAAAAGTTGAATGAGGTTGAAAATTTTGATGGAATGTGGAAAATGTTGAAAAAAGTTGAAAGAGGTTGAAAAACTCGAAAAAAGTTGAGAGGTGTTGAAAATTTCAACTAAATTGAATTAGATTAAAAAATCGAATGGAAAATGTTGAAAAAAGTTAAATAGTCAAAAAAATTTCTTAAAACTCAGAAAACGGGACGTAAACATGGGAGGTGCCACGCCCTCGCAGGTGCTGTTTTTGCGTAATATTGAATCAAAATTTTCAATTATTGATAAATGAAACTCCCACTTTTTTGCCAAACGCCAATTTTTTCGTAGAATTAGAAATATTTGTGATTTGCATCTGTCCCCCAAATTTTTTACAATATCTTGAATGCTTTGTGAGATACGGCGTTGTAAAAATTAAAGCTTATGGCTGTGGCGCGCCCTTGTTAGAGTTTTTTAAAACTTAAAACCTACCTCAATCTTAATTTTGTTCACATTTGCACCAAGTCCCCAAGTTTTATGAAATTTTTATTTTTTGAAGCGATAACAGAAAAAAGCTTCTTTTTTGTATCAGTCTTTTAGTACCAAAATGTATTTAGGAAATCAATTGATATATTTCTACTCTTTTTACTGTTGAAATTTTCGGAATATCTCAATTTATAACTTTTTAAGTTCTAATTATCAAACAATGAGCATAATTCTCTTATAAAATATAGAAACTCAAACTAACGTTATTTGAAAAGCATAATATATATTATCTTTGCCGATATGATATTTTTGTAAATTTCGATATAAATAAATTAATGCGAGCATTTCGTGAAAGTCAATAAACTTCGTTCCTTCAAAAATATTAATAGGAAAAGCTAAGAAAAAAAATAACTGTAAAACTCTAGTGTAAAACTTTTAAATTAAATTAACCATACGAGTACTATCCCATATAATATATGTCTAAAAAAAAATTAGAATACCTTGGGATATTCTTTTTTGATTATTATCAAAGTTAAATTTTCAGCCCACTGCTTCACTAAACCAAAAAAACTAAGAGCTTTTATGGTTTTTTATCTTCCTTAAGTATTATCAAACGATTCTCTAAAAATTATTAAATGAGAGAGTTATAACAAAAAAAATCATTTTTCTTTGAAGCACAATTTCTTTTATGCACCAATCTCAGATCACTTTGAACTGTATTTATATCTAAATCTGCAGAGATCTGTAGCTGTAAAAAAAAGTTTCTATCAAACAAAGAAGGTATAGCAGCTGTGGATGGCATTTTTCTGCTATACAGAATGGAATTTTAACAAAATATCCTATTCATTATATATGGGTCATTCCATCTATAATGGGCCCTCATGTTTTTTAAATAGGCTGAAACTTTTTTCAGTGATTGGTCTATCACGTAGAAGATATAAAAAAATCGATAAAATTTTTTTGACCAGCATTATTGCTTAAAAAAAAGTTTCAAATTGTGTTAAAAAAAAACTCGCAAGTAAAACAAAAAAATTCATTGATGAATATAAACAAACCAACACAATTCAAATTAACTTTTATATTATTTTTAGATAGTTGTGTACTAGTAGATGACAAAAAAATTGCAAATCTGAATAAATGAAGGCCTGAACGGTTTCTATGTGGTAAAAGATAAAAAAATTGACTTTCCAAGAAAACATCAATTTTGCCTTTTTGGGCTTAAAATTTTCAGAACATTCAGGAGTACCATCTCTGAAAATTTCATTCATTTTTGTTCACTTTATAGTAACTACTAACCTTATTCTGAAGTGTTTGAAAAAACATTCATCAGAAAAAGCATTCCACACCATCTGAAGCTTGATTGTTACTGCTCCTATCTTCACGAATTATAGCCTCAATGGAACGTGTAGATACGAAAGATTTCCTTTATATAGTTCGTGAAAATATGTCATCAAGCTTCGAGAGAACTTATTTAGCTAATTCACTCCTCAAATACAGATATTGGGCTTGCGCTCCGTAAGAACATATAAGAAAAAAAGTTTTGCTATGTTTATCAATTGCTTGTAGCCTATCTTAATAGCAGCTTAGTCCAGCCAGAAATGTTCAGAAATGAGTTATTACCTCTTCAAGGATTAATTTTTTATAGTACAAGAACAAGAAAGGTTTTAATTAGGCATAAATGGTAACATGCTAAATTTTAGCATGTGAGTTTTCCAGACCCTCAAAATAATGAAAAGCCTTGTGATTATTTTTGTTTGCATTTGTGAAAAACTTTAGTTTTTCCCAGGAAACTTAAAAACTAATCAGCCATATCAGTTGAATACACACATAAAAAGTTAAATTTCGGAGGAAAGTGCACTAATTTTATAAAATGTGATCGATTTTATGTCCTATGGCTTAACAGTAACAATATGGACCATGTGCAACTGGGTTTATTATTACTAATTTGGTCGCTCTTTGTCTGTTCTTTATTTATATTTATATATTTATTTATTTATATATATTATTTCTTTTTTGTACTTAAAAATATATTTCTTTTAAGTAAAACGAAAGTGAAAATTACATTCTACATGTTGGTAATTATTGCATTAAGAGTTTAACATAACCATGTAATAAAAGAATTAACTTAATTTAACATTAAGATAATTAAAATGAATTTGATATTATATACATCTTAATATAATAATTCTTCTGGTATAAAAAATGTTTTTGCCTGATATCGAAAACTTGCCTCAATTAGCTACATCAACTTGCTACATCCTTTTCGTTAACTACCAGAAATTTACACCATAATACGAACATACGCATGTATGTTCGATAAAAAAAATAATAAACAGCAAAACATTAATCAGGAGAACTCTTTCAAACAGCAGCAAATTTATATTGTGATCAGATCCTTTACTGTACGCTACCAATAAATCAATTTACAATGGAGTTTTGAAATCAACAATGAATCGTCTTCTCGGACAGAGTTTAACAACAAATGCTGTTATACGCCTGCAACAACCAAGTCATTAGTTCCAGTCATATCAACAATAGAAAGACAATAATTTTTACAGCAACTCTGTTTCGGCCGGAACATGAAGACTTGGCAGTAGAACGCGAATTCGCTACAGGTGCGGCTGAGCAATTCGCCAAACTAACCGTGACCGCAACCGAACAATAAAAGAGCCATGCCAAAGCGATGATCAAAGTGAAGTTCGCAACAATTGAAACCGGCATGTTGGCGTGATGGTTTTTGCTCTCTTGCAGCGTTTCACAGTGGGACGACACTTTTCCGTGACTGGTCAAATTAAATTAGCTACACTGCCATGTACAAAATATATCATGGAATTTAAGAAAAGATTATTATATCTTTGAACGCGTTTCATATCTTTTTTCTTAATTATGAAACATTTTAACGATCTATGGAAATCTAAAAATATTTTTTAGATTTTTTAAAAGGTAAGAAATAAATCACGCATTTTTTTTCTGTAAAACATTCATAAAATTAAAATAATTCCACACGGTGAGCTTATCAAAAGGTTATTCCTTTGGATTCTCAACAAAAAAAAAATATATCGCGCTTAAAAATTCTTACTAATCGACTTCAAAGTCACTGATGATTCCATATACAACTAGTAAGACTAGCTTTAGTTTCTTTTTTTTTTAAATTTATCTTTGCTTTTAGTAATTTTTTTGATGTTAAATGAAAAGTTATAAAATATTTTCTGTTCCAATACACCACAACGAAATAATATTTTAGATTTTGATCACTAGACACCAATCGGGGACCTTTATCAGTTCGTTGAGGACGTGTTGTATCCACATTAAAGTGCAACTTCAATCGATTCGGATTGTCTAATTATGTAAATTTGCTTTTTGTTGCCTTATTGCTTTGTATTAATAGGAAGTAAGTTTTTTGCTCTAGAGATAAGTCATTTTTGTTATAATTTTGTAGCGCAAAGCGCCCACAATATGGGTCATAATATAATCAGAGATGCAATATTGTCATGAAAAGTGGTGATATTTTTGATTTAATCTAAAGTGCAAACTCTAAATAGAATGCAAAATTTACCAAATATCCAACTTGGCTCTGCCTACAAACGCTCATTCGATTGATGAGCATTGTTCGCGAATAACTGCTCTGAAATGTTTTTTTATTGCTTGAAACGTTGGTGGAGTATTGGCATCATTGAATGAGATAGTACACTATAGTACAATTCAATTGTGATTTGTGCCGATTTTAATTTGTGCGCAAAATTCAGTATTGTACTGTGCAAACACAAAACGTTTATTTTACCTTATAAAGTTAGCGAGCCGAAGCTCTAACGACTACAAATACTTTTCATAAGCAAAGAGCGCACACAACCAATCTTCTTTTGTACGTCGCTAAGCACAGAACCTTAATTTATTCTCATTATGTTTTGTGAAATGGAACGAAACAAAATCAGTTCGTTGTGAAACGTGCATCGTTGTGCTCTGAGAAGCGTAACTCCTGCCAAACATGAGTTCCCACCCGATTCGATACATACCGAACAATAGGTCGAAAAAATAGTTTTGGACATCATTAAGAGAGGCTCGGGACAATGACAATGGTACTAGAGTTTCCTTCTCGAAAATGAGTCAATAACGGGTACCATGGTCTGGGGACGTATTTTCGGGTCAAAACGGTTCTTTCCAATGTCCCGCGCTTGTCTAAGAGATGCCCAAAACTATTTTTCAAGCTATTTTTCGTTTGAAAATCAAAATCATTTTTTCCGGAAATGGGTTGAAAACGGTCCTTTCTAGGGTACGGAACAACCCTTAGTGATGTTCAAAATCCTTTTTCGACCTTCTCCATCCTTTTCCGAAAATGGGTCGAAAATGGTATTTTCAAGGTGTGGTTCGGTAATGTTTCTAACATATGAATTAATAAAAAACAGCTAACATACATTTTTTTTTAACTTTTCCATCGGATAGAATGCAGTAAATTCAAGCATTTTCATTATTATTTTTCTCATAAGATGATACATACTCGTACATTTAACTGTTTTTCTATAACACTTTTTTTTTGGAAGACGGTGAAATAAACGACATAATTGTGCATCGTACCGAGCCAAAATACGACACTCTATTTCTATTTATAAAGTATATACGGCCACGGTGCAAACACAAGTGCAAAACAAATTCAAATCCACGAAGAGCACAAAACCTTTCTTATATTGTACCTTACCGAGTACACATTTCTGTTGAGTGCTGATATTGTTTTGTGCATTGGATTGCACACTAAAGAAAATAAATAAGGTTTCGTGCTTTACTTCGGTACAAAAACAATTGTACTGTTTATTTTCGTACACTGATTTGCAAAACTTTAACATTAACATAGTCTCAAGCAAAGAGGTCTAATGTTGCTAAGTTGTATGATCTCGGCAGCCACTTGAAGTCTCCTTTTCGAAAAATCAGAAGTTTAGAAAATTTGTGGTGAAGTTTCACTATTTCAACACATTGTGCGAGCGTTTACAGATCCATATGTGTACATATAACAATCTACTAAATATTGACTGTCAAAAGTCACCTCCATGATAGTTCGATGTTGATAGTTCAAAAATGTTGCAAAATTTAAAATGACACATCACCATATGCATATAGCCTGCACGATGTCTGGTGGAGCACAATGGAAATTACTGTCAATACTCATTAATTGGAGCCTGGAACACTTATGCTCAAAAGCAAATAACTCTCTTTTTTGAAATTGCATTACCTTCTTATCCAAGATTATTTTTGATGTAACTTAAAAAGTTTCAAAGACTTTTTTGTGTTTATTTTTAGAATCTAAAAAACTTCCATAAGTCCGTCCGTTTTTTAAGAAGTAATTTATAGCTATTCATATAATCTTACACGATAAAATGCCATTTTTTAGTGAACTGTATTAAACTGCAATTTTTTTAATAACTTAAAACGTTGCTAATGGCCTATGTAACTCATATTTATAATGTATAAATTTTAGCACAATGGTTTCATAAATAATATAAAATGCTCCTTAGTGTTTTTGAAATTTCCTATTCGTCCAGTGTGGAATGAAAATGCTGCTTTAGGATGTACATAAATAAGTCCCCTCAAGAAGTATTGCTCAAATCTAAACCATAAACGACAATATGACCATTATTGAAAGAATAATTCGATCAGCCTTCATCAGATAAATTTTTTCAATGTGTAAAATAATATCTTGCCCCACTGTGTGATTGTTGTTGCTGCGCTAGTTGATCACATACTCCGCTATCACATCGAGTATGTGGAACTGAATAAAGAATCGTCATAATCAGACCTAAAGGAGCTAAAATATAATTTCAGTTGTGGGGTAAAACGTTTTTGGAGGCAACGTCGACAACGGTCGGCAAGCATGTGACATTTGCTCTAAAATATTACTCATAAGCACATAAATATCGGCGAAAATTACTTAAGTCCTCTGTAAAAGCAGCTGCGAGATAAACAGCGTTATTCGCATAAGTGGTGTTGCCACATTGAAAAATTTATTGCAAGAAAGGTCATTGGCAAATATCAGAAAATACATTTTGAGAAAATTTGCTAAAAAGAATTCATCAAAATAATATTTTTTTTTATTAAAATATGCAATTTTTTTTCTATGCAAAAACTTTTTTAATTTAAATTATTTAAATTTTTTGAAAATTTGATATTCCATTCTACACTTGGAATTTTTATGAAATTGCGGTTTTGTCAGTGAAAATTATATTTGGATAAGGCGCAACAATTTTCGCTAAAAAAAATACCAAATGTATAGAAGCTCCCATAAGTCGAAAAAATCTGTAGCTCGTTTTCATGTAAATGTTTGCCTCAATCTGGCAACCTTCTTCACACACACATTTGGCTTTGAATAATGTCAGTTGGCAATAGCACCCCAACCTTAACTGCTTGGTAATGAAAAAATAAAAATAAAAAAAAAATCACTGTGGACAAGGGCTCAATGCAGCCAACACACTACGCCGTAGTGTCTGTTGTCTGCTGCTGCCGCCGCTGTTTAACCGCGCAGGCGTTCAGCTCGCGTTCATTTCGCACTCTCTGGCTCTGGCAACATTTGAATAAATTTTATTAATCACAATTTATGTGCGAATAAATTTAAATAAAAGCTTTTTCTTTATTTTTTGCATGGAAGTATTTTTTTTTTAGTCAGACAGCAGTTTGGACCCCCAACTGTTTTGAATTACCACAAATTAGCCGGAACTGTTATCCATGAAACATTTGTTATATCCAATACTTTTGAATTATGTAATAATTATTTTTGGTAAAGATGCATATGTATTTTTTAGATATACACAATAAGTCTTATTTAGTTTAAAGACATAGACATACCTTTTTTTTTTGAAAATATTAGGAACTAGCACTACCCTGCGCGCTTCGCTTCACCTTAAATTGAAAATTTCGTCCTAATTTTTAAAGTGGTTTTTGTGAAAATACTATTTTATAAATATTTTTGTATGAGGGCCACCCTTAAAAAAAGTCTTGTAGCCTAAGCTATGCCTCATTTTATTAAAGCTACGTGTTGTAGATTCGGTGTGAATGGATTAACCGGCCTTCGTGAAAATGATATTTTAAAAATATTTTTGTATGACGACCACCCTAAATATTTACCATAAATAAAAGTTTTTTTTTTTCCTAATCCATGCCTCTCAATATAAAATTCACATGGTGTAAATTCCATGTGATGGACTGGTCTTTGTGAAAATGATACTCTAAAAAGATTTTTGTATATGTGCCACCCTAAATGTGTGCCCTAAATACCCGTTTCATAGCCTAAGCTATGCCTCTGAACATAAAAACACATGATGTAAATTCCATGTGAATCGATGAATTGGTTTTTGTGAAAATTCCATTTCAGAAATATTTGTTGTATATGGGCCACTCTTAATAAAAGTTAAGCCTTAGCTATGCCCTTGAACATAAAACCTAAGTGGTGTAAATTCGGTGTGAATCGATTAACCGGCCTTCGTGAAAATGATATTTTAAAAATATTTTTGTAAGAGGGCCACCCTAAACATGCACCCTTAATAAAAGTTTCATAGCCTATGACACCCGCCTGATCGATACTAACATACTGCACAAATTTCATCAAAATCGGCAGGATAATTTTCGCGTCCATAAGAGACAAACAGACAGACAGACAGACAAAAACTGAATTTTATATAGCAGATAATGACTATGTCGTTACCAGTAAAATTTGATTTTTTTTAAGTCTTGGTATTTCTATGATGCATGCAGATGATTTTTAATAAAGTCGGACTTCCATATTACGAACTTCCTTACGAGTTTTTCTATATTACGAATCTATTTCGTGAACACTGCATTTTCGTTCTACTTTTGGTATATTTTCAACTCCTTACCACGATTTTCTGTGTAGCGAATGTTTCTATGACACGATTTTTTACACCTTTCAAATGTTCGCTCCAAATATTTTTTTATTTAATTTTTTTAACAAGAAAAATTTCCAAATATAGTAAGGGTAAGTCCAAAATAAGTATTTAAAATGTAAATAGCCATAAATATCCAAAATGTTTCTCCTAGTTCTTAGATTACAATTGTGCATGGTGTGTGAACTGTTCAGGACAAAGATTTTAATACAATGCGAAATTAAAAGGGTAATTTTTTATTATTATGCTACACAAACTTTTTTATAACGATGTTTTTTCTTGTCCTCTTCCGATTCGCTATGGAAAAGTTCGAATTTAGATTTTTTTACGAACTTCTTTCTGAACACATATAAGCAACATGTAAAAAGTGCAAAAGATAATTGCACAAATAAAGTTTAAAAAAATAATTTGATAAGAAATCATAGGCAGATGAATAAACAGTGGTATTATGGTAGTTGATCTTATACTTAGAAGTAGAATATCTATCACACAGTTTATATAACATTCTTTGCAAGCCAATTGAAATGTCAATTTATTTTTATTAATTATAAGATTTCCAAATATACAAAGATTTCACGCTATTCTACACGCATAAATCTCATTTGACAACCTTATAACTTCCTATATAAATCAAATGCCGATAGTCATGTTCAGGCGAGATGTTTTTTTTATTTTTAATTTTCTGTGTTTGACGCTTTCCATTTATTTTCGCAAATTCACATTCTCTGACATAGGCCAAACTCTGTGCAATTGCAATTATATGCGCAACACTGACAATCAAACGAACTTCAGCATTATTGGCGAAAAATGCAATAACTTCATCTAGTGCGCCCCCACAAATAATTAATTTTCACGGTTTCGATAACGCCTGTGCGCTATTATTGTTGCTAACAAGATTTCTTGCATTGCTCATAAATTTAAATAATAATGAAATTCTCTTTATTGGTAATATTTTCGAGTTTGATTTGAGTCTTAGGAATGGTATCAATAATTTTTAAAAATTAATTCAGTCAACAATTGCGCAAAGGGGTCAACCCTCTATTAAGAAACTTCATAGGAACTAAATATGCGGAAATCAGTTTTATATGAAAAAAAGTTCATTCTTATTCGTGAACATTATTAATAAAGGTGTCCAATAGTGTTTTTTTAACAAATTAACAACGAACAGAGAACGTTGTACTGATCGATTTTGCCGAACAAAGCTATAGTTAGAGAGGCCAAAAGAAGTTAAAGAGGTTAAGTGCTCACAGGCATATAAAACTCTCAAAAAATATCTTGAGATGTACAAATAGCTACTACCATGTTTCAAAATTGACTGACAAGCAGATTCGGATCTATCGTTTGTCCTTTTGACTTAAAAAGTTACTTTTTAATAATGAAGGATTTTAAAATAAATCACTACCTTGTTTAACCCTAACCGTCCCGACAACGTTTACATACGTAGACTCCTGATAAGGGTACCCGGGTACCCGTATGTATTTTTAGTGGGAGCATAGAGATTCATAGGCTTAGACAAGTGCGTACTTGTTACTATGCAGGCCTAGGGTGATGAGTAGGCCTTGAACGGCGGTATATATTTGATAGTGAATGTTTGATTGTGTGTGATCGCGTCGTTTTTATTTTTTATGCGCATAGTCAATTCGTTTTGGGTTTTGGCTCGTATAATTGTTTTGTTTTAGATTGTTTTTATTAAATTTTTTTGATGTCGCGCAAACGTAATGTACTGTTTTGGAAATAAAAGTGTCTGACGGCAAGTTGTCTGGTGCGGAGCCATCATCTACCGCTACACCAAGTGCTACTGGACCAGCTGACCCAATGCATGCCCCCAAAACCAAAAGAAACGTAATCGTATCGTCATTGAGCCGCTCCCATCTCCGATATTTGGAGTATGTTAATGAAGAGCCTACAACCAAATTATTATCCGGATGAAAACGTGACACTAGTTGAGCAGTTATTCCCATATAGAGGACAAACCAGTTTTACCCAATATATTCCGTCAAAGCCAGCAAAATATGGCATCAAAATATTTTGGTTGTGTAACACAGCCGATAGCTATCCTCTGCTTGGTATGATTTACACAGGCAAGCCACCTGGTGGTCAACGGCAAGTAAACGTGGGAGAAAATATTGTCTTAGCTCTAGTTGATTCTTCCAAATAGTCTGGTCTGAATGTGACAACAGACAATTTTTTTACTTCAAACAAGTTGGCCAATCAGTTACGAGCTAGAGGAATGAGCCTAGTCGGTAGCCTTTGACAAAACAAAGCTTACATTCCAAGAGAGCTACGGCCAGACCCCACAGGCGATATAGGCACACCCCGATATGCGTACAGTAAAAATGGGACTCTCTTATCTGTTGTGACCAAGAAAAAGAAAAGCGTTTTCTTCCTGTCAACAATGCATTATTCACGAGGTGAGCCTGCACTAAATAGAAAAGAGGAGATAATTAACTTCTATAACAAAACCAAAGGTGGAGTAGATGTAATGGACCAGATGTTGTCTAAATATAGCTCCAAGCGCAAACTGAATAGATGGCCATTGGCCATTTTTTTTAACATGATCGACGTGGCTGCGTTTGGTGCATTTTGTGTCTATTCCAGCCTCCATCCAAGCTCCAAAAAAAGACGATGCTTCGAGGTTTTTTGACATCACTTGGCGTGGAGTTGACGACAAAAAATGTGAACGAAAGGGCCACTAATAAGCGAATAACACGATACACCAAGGTCCGGGTTGCTCTTGAGCTTATGCTCAACAAAAACCTCTGTGAGCCAGTTTGCTTAAACTCTGCACGCCCATCGGAAACTAATGATAGAGGTAAAACTGGTCGGTTGTCATCGAAGGGTCGTTGCTACCTTTGCGTGGCTATTGATCCTAAATCGGGCAGAAAGACACGAAAGAAACGCAATGGCTGCGAGCGTGCAACAAGCACGCCAAAAACATTGCACCACGCTGCATTAGCTGCTGAGTTTCCAGATTTTTATTATTTTAACTTAATTTGTTGTCTTACGACTTGTTGTGAAATATCTTTTAATACTTTATAATTAATAAAACATTAGAAACCAAAAAATTGTTCATTCTTTCACATTCTTCATACAATATGTGTGAAAAAATTTACGGGTACCCGGGTACCCTTATTAGGAGCGTAAGGACTATTTGACTTTGGATCGGCTCTATAGCCAACAACACAATTCCAGAAAGCTAAAAAATTAAAAAAACGTTAGACAACGACTATTAGTAAGATGTCAAGGAACCTCGAAATCGTAACTTATTTGGTTTGAAAAATATTTAACTTCGAAGTCCGTTCGGGTACCCAGGTACCCGTGTCAGGAGGGTTAGGGTTAAGTGACATTTTTACCTATGTCCTCTAAGATGCTGCGCGTCTTACATTGAAACTTGGTGGAAGTTGATTATACATTTCAAGAGATTTTTTGACATTTTTATACATTTGCAACCTGTTAACATTTTAAACTTTCAAATGAAGATAACATGACGAACCATACCTTAGTTCGTAGCAACTATGTTGCAAATAAAACTGCAATCAGTTGGAAGCCATAATTTTACTTTGAGACATATCTTCATTATTATTTAAGAGTTGTGTATAAGTGAAGAACATATGTTTGGGTATATTTAATTTGCCTTGAATTCGTAGTAATTACTGAGCTAAATTATATCGGGTAACCTCTCTGAAAAGCGAGTCTATCCCGAGTAGGAATTCCTAGCAGGCCAGCCTTACCATAGTCAGCTCCGGATCTAATAAGGAATAGCCATATGTTAATCTTGTCAGTATCTCAAAGGTGAAAACCTCTTAGGGAACGTCATATCAGGTTTGAGAAAGATTAGCCATATTACAACCCAACCAGGAAATGCCCCATGAAATATCGTTCAGTTCTGATCAGTTTTGCCATATACTGTATAGACCTGGACAATTCTGGTAAGTACCGAAACAGCCAAGCCTCTTTTGATCAGTGCCACACCTGGTACGCTGATCAGTGCCATGTTGCGTTGACTGGTCCAGTTGTCCTGGTCCGGTTACCAAAACAAACTTTACAGTCCATATGATATGTTGCATGTCAAAGCAGTAAACCCAACTCGAAACAAAATTTCGAAATTTTGCAAAGTTTGCACTGTTCAAAATTTTCGCTTATATTATGTACGAGTCATAATATGTCATCAGCCCATCTTCTGAACTAAGCTACCCAGGCAAATTCTATTGATTCGCTAGCTAGGGCAAGCAGCGACAGCTTCCTCCGGCGTGGCTCGCAAAATGCCTTCGTGCGGCCCTGGTTTTGTAATTATTATTAAAAAATTATTCTAAATATTCTAAATAATAAAGTTGGAGTATGGTTTGGCATAATTGCACTTCATTATGATTGGTTGCGCTGTCTGTGGGTAGTGTGTCAAAATCGGCTCCATAATTGGTTTTAACACAATAAATTTCCTTTGTTCTTTGTCTGAACTGATGAATTGTGAATTTATTATCCTCATGTTCCAATATTTTATTGCTGATCCTACTTTTTATTGGTATGTATTAAATAAATCATTAATTATTTTTGAGCAAAACTACTATCTGTAATATTTCTTGTATTTACGATCCTGTTATGATATATCGCAAGAAGGAACTTGATCTTATATCAACATGTCTGAATAAGTTATTGACAATCGGTAAATGAAATTCGCACAACGTGTGGGAAAAATTTAATTTATTTATTTTTTCATCAATTGTGATTTCGCACAAACCCTTATATCTCTCCATTCAGGCTGTCTACCTTTTCTCAATTTGAAGATTTATTTTGTACTTGGAATTCAACTCGTTAACACAATGCAATAAAATATAACGAGGGAAACATTTGCTTGAGGCGCTATATGGCATTACAGTAGATAACTCAACTTGTGATCACTGATCACAAACAACATGGCATGAATTGGTTTGGTTGAACTATGCTACCACTTGCAACAGCAGCAGCGATGGCATTTCCAATAAATGTGGGTATATGAGTTGCTGCATTTGGTGTCAGATTTATATGTATGGAAATTGGTTTCTTTTACTATAGAAGATGCACAAAATAAAAACCGAATTGGGCTTGAAAAGTTTATTATATGTTAAGTTATCAGTTTAAAGTCATTTGTCTTTATACCACGGAAATATTTTATTTAAACGATGGAAATGTTACTGTTACTGTTGTACGAATTATATTGAAATTAAATGGAATAACATTTTTAAACCTCAAATAATCTACTTAGTTACAGCGACACCACAGATAAAAACCAATTAGCAAAAAACGAGGGTATAATAAGGATGTCTCACGTACGAATGTATTTGGTTGGGGAGCGTCAGTCAAATTGCCAGACACATTAACTTAGCGCGGATTGCGTGAACTGCTATTGCTGCATGCACTATACGGGAAAATGTTTCAAGTTTCTTAATTGCCCGCGTGATCATCCCGTGTGCTGTCTCTCTATAATTATTTGGAAAATAAAACATTTCACAACACATTTTCTTTCTTCTAAATCATAAGGGCTTGTGACAGAGCAGTGATAGTCAGGGTACAAAGAAGGACAACAAAGGTGAAGAAATCAAACGTAGTATGCTGGTGGTAGTTTAAAGGCTCATTGATTGCCTCTCACCGTAATTAACTTCAATTTAAAAGGGCGTTTCTTTTCCAGTTCAGTTTAGTTCAGCTCTTCTTTTTATATTGGTTGCATTGGCCAGTACACTCAATTATAAGTTAGTTGCGCCATTCTGGGCGCATCACGTGCCAGCATTACGTTACGCGCATTTGGTGGAATTAGTGCAGATAAATGGAATAATTTGGATGTGTCTCAATTAGAAAAAGACATCGTTGGCATTTGGAAGTTGCACAAAATCTAATCACTATTAAATTTATAAAACTAGGAAGAGTGAGAGTAAGCAAGCCTCCAAGTCTATGCTGATACTAAATTTAATTTAATTTTCAGCTTTATATTCTCTGTGCACACTCTTCTTCTCTACGCATAAAATTTTTGCTCTAAGGATCATCATCGAATTTTCAAATCAGTAGTCGCCATGGGTTGTGAAAGAAGTCAACATCTCGCGAATCCAATTTGAAATGCAATTATGCAAACAGCAGCGCCCACAGTCTTGTTATGAGTGTAACATTTGAAAGACCATTTTAAGAACTGTCATAACACATTTACAACAAAAACATAACAATTCGCCACGCCAACTATATCACTACTGTAAGGTAATAGCACTCTGCTGCATTCCAACTGTCAACTGCAACTAACGAGGCCGAGTAGCAGATGAGAAGATGCTGCGTGCTGCCTGAAGGATATTAAAGTTTGTTAAGAATTTGTTTGATTTACAGAAGACAGGATTAGCAACATAAAAAAACATAGCTTACGACAGCGTGCCAACTAGTTGGCACAGTTTAAAGTCATGGCCAGAGTGCATGTCATATGGCAAACTTAAATGAAAAAACAGAATTTTTTTTTGGGCATATGACAAGAAGAAATTGCAGATCGGAGATCAGTAAAATGTAATACCCTCTCATTGGCACTTAAATAAAATACACGTATTTTATAAAAATTTGAGTCTGGATTATATTTTTCTACAATTCTGATTTTTTTATTTTCTATGTAATTTTCGATACTGAATCTGAATTGGGTTATTATTTTATTTTGCGCGTCAGGTTTTTTAAATATATATATTCAAATATGTCAAATACACTGGTTCTGTTCATTTTCGCGTGCATATACGAAACTATTGTTTTGAACAATGCTCAGTATAAAAAAATTAACTTTTTACACATCAAAAATATAACTGATATTGTCACAAATAACTTGTATATTAGACGGTCTGTTATTTCCGTAGTGCCTATAATCGAGGAAATTGGTAAAATTATTTATTTATTTATTTAGGGTTGTACAGTAAGACTTAGTCTTTTATAGTATATCATTGGATAAAAAATACAACAATAATTATTTGCTTAGTTAATACAATGTAACTGAGATTACAAATATATATTATTGTATATATATATATATATATATGTTAGCAAAATATATTGGGAGAACATAAAATTAGCTACAACATAAGGAGTTTGAATCAAGAATCTGAAAAAGAGTCACGAATGAAATGTTTGAAGCTGCTTCCTAAAGTTATATGTCTTATCATGTTGGGTAATTCACTCCAAAGTCTAATAAGGCATGCAAGTCAACTAATTTGACCTAGAATAAACTATTATAGTTTATCCTAAGAACTAGTTTGGCCGATAACAGATACAAAGGTTTGGCGGTAAAGTATAGAATATCTATATCCGATGCAACAAAAATTGTTGAAAAATATGAAATAAAGCATGCAAAAGTTCTGCGGAAGAACACTAAGGACTACTTCAAGTATTCACAGATAAACTGCAATCCCTATCAAAATCTGTCCTTTGAATTCAGAAAAAAAAAACATTGAGTATCGATATTTCTTCACAAACAGTGCGAAGAAGACTGAACGAACAAGAAATAAAGCGTGCCTTTGCCAAGGAAGCAAGCATGAAACAACGACTTAACTTTGCGAAAAAGTACATTAACATGCCACAATCATTTTCGAATTTTGAATTCAAAAATTAGAATGACCTCTACAATCTCAGGATCGTAATCCGGTTGAGCATTTGAAAATCATTTTTGATAATAAAATTCCATTAATATGCAGTTCTTATATAAAAAAATTATATTTAATTATCATAAAATAAATATTGATGCAAAATGATCGGCAGAGGTAATGAAAAATAAAGAGCAATACTAAATATTAGTTGATACTTTTTTCAAATAATTTATATATAAAATATAAGACTTGCACTGCATTTTTTCCAACACAATTTAACGTTGCGATACCAACTTTGTTCCTTTTTCTTGTATTTTAAGGACTGAATTACTATTTTGTGTTTTTGTATGATATAATGCACGAACTTTTTGAAGAAATGCCGAATTTTTAAGTAGCCACTTATGAAATTAGAGTGGTTAACTTTGCGAAACATTAAATTATACAGTGCTATGAATCAACCATGTGAGATTTTTGTGTGGGTATATATTTCATTTTTGATCTTGCATTTATAACGAGATCCTTAAGCAGAAAAAAATGCACATTTACCGCAAAAGCATTTACTCTGGTCTCGTCCTTTATACAGGCGCGCAATTTTTGACCAATTCTTGACACGTTTGCTATGCGTATAAAAAGACATTCACAAAATGTGTGGTACGTGTGTTACTTAAAATAATTAAGTTTGACCTGTGCGAACACTCTCGAAATCGATATTCAAGGTATCTATGACTTTGAATGACAATTCCGATGTTTCGTACACTGCACCCTGTAATGGAATTTGTAATGAGCTCATGAAAGATGACGCTATGACAACGTTTTGAATGAATTTCGCCAGCGGCTGTGCGATCTTGTTAAGTTATTAAATGAACGTTTATGGTGGCCAACTCTTTTGTAAAATACTTCCACATGGTCACGCAACTTTTTAACTGCCTACCTATTATAGGTAAAATTATTTTATCACTTGAAACAATAAAGAATTTAGTGCCCTTTTTATTAAACCTTAGTTGCTTAAAAGTTTTCTTATACACTCATGTTTGGGGCGAAAATGAAGATTGAATATCGAGTGGTTACTAGCACCAGATCGCTTATTAAATTAAAGTTTAAGTAGTTTAAGATGAGCTCACTGAAAATGGTAAGCGCTGGCAGTGGTACTCTGTGGATTGGACTGGAAATGAATAGGGCGACCAAAAGTATGCTCTAAAAAATCGATTTTAAGCGCTTAATAAACCCGAAAAAAACCCTAAAATATATTTGAAAAATATGCAAATAAAATCGTAATCTTTAAAGATGTACCTAACATATAATTTTTATACCCTACACAGAGGGTATATTCACTTTGTCATTCCGTTTGTAACGCATAGAAGGGTGCGTGGCAAGTATGGAAAAGTATATATATTCTTGATCAGCGTCACCACCTGAGTCGATATATGGGTGTGGCACCTCCCATATAAGCGAAATACGTTTAATGCCATAGGTAGTGTGCTATAAGAGTAATCTTCATAAAATTTTGTGTAGAGGTGTCGGTTACTATAAGCTTCAGAATTAAATGAAACTTGACAAGATTCCATCAGTGGGCGTCGCACCTCCCTCATTAAAATAAAGTTATGAGTGCTATTTTAAGTGAACTTTGGAGCAATTGATCTGAAATTTGATGTAAGTGGTTTACTGGGTATTAGGTACATATGAATAAAAAGCTGGCGAAATAGCAACAGTGGGCGTGGCACCTCTCATACAATTAAAATACCTTAAGAAATACATGAGCAATCGTACTGAAATTTGGTATAAAAGGTTTGTTTATAAAAAGCTATTTCTGGATCAAAATCGGACTGGATTGCATCAGTGGGTGTGTCACCTCCTTAAACTTTAGGAATAATTACGGCACATATCGCAAACTATACAAGCTATTGTTCTAAAATTTGGTTTGTTTATTGAACCAAAATTGGGCGGAATTGGAGGAGTGGGCGTGGCGTATTTCGTGTTTTTCATTTCTATTCTATTTTTTAAACATTTCCCATATTTTTTTGACATTTTCAATCTTTTACCTTTTGCGTTCAATTTCATTCGATATTTTCTTTATTCTTTCGACTTTTTCATAAATTTTTCAGCATTTTTCATATACATATTTCGACTTATTCAATTTGTTTCAACTTCCTTTAATGGTTTCCATATTTTTTTAACATTTTCAATTTTTTCCAACACTTTCCAACATTTTTGAACCTTTTTACATTATTTTCTGTCTCAATAAAAAATCTAAATCTAAATCTTATTCAACCTCTTCAACATTTTTTTAACATTTATTTAAAAAGTACTTTGAATGCAGTGTAGGGTATGTGAGTTTCGGCCTGGCCGAAGATAACACCTTTACTAGTTTTCTTTTCCGAGAGTCTTCACTTATTTCTATTATATTGAACAGCCAAATACATGTTCAAGTTTTCGAATTTAAAACTCCACCGATCTTCTGTTAAAATACTACCATGACTCACCGAACAACAAATTTTCCGAAACGTGTCCAAAACGATTCCATTCTGGGACCGGAGTACTCCAAGGTCATGTTAAATATCCATTTTCAACCTATCCCAATCATCCGGACCTCATAAACGAAAACAAACCGGAATCCGCTTTTTCGTATCCGTAACGGATCCAAAACGGACGTCATATACGGATCCGTTACGTCATATACGGATCCGTTACGGCTTCCTTTTCGGATCCGATTCGGATCCGTTGTCGGATGAAATTCCTCTCGAAAAAACGGAAGGATCGTCCGCTTTGTCAGATCCGTAACGGATCCGAAACGGACGTCATGTACGGATCCGTTTCGGATTCCTTTTTAGTTATTAATATAAAAGGCAGTTTTCAAGATATTTTCAATAAATAAATACAAATTAAAAAAATAAAAAAAAAATATGTCGTCGCCGGGGTTTGAGCCTGTATCTTCCCTCTGCTTATCCAATAATTGTTGCATGCGTAGTTTAACAACATCAGCCACCGCATTACATATTTTCTGCTGGCTAAAAGTATAATACTTGAATTAGCAATCGACAACTGCTCAAAATAAATCTTAAATTTTTCATTTTGAGAGAGAAGTAATTAAATTCAAGTATGTCAGAAAAATGATGATGGTGGCTGAGTTGGTTAAGATGAGCATCTTTGAACAGTGGCTATGCGAAGGAAGCGCAGGTTCAATTCCGATCAGGTGGTGGTGGCAAGTAAAAAAAATTAAGTTCCTTAATGTTTACTAAAATCATATACACTTAATAAAAATAAGTTGAATAGCATTAAAGAAATAGATGGAATAAGTAAAAATTCAAAAAAAAATTAGATTTGGGAAAGAATAAAAACCAAAAATTTTTTTAATTGCGTTAATTTTTTTGTACAGTAAAAGCCGCATTATTAAAGAAAAGGATCCGTATATGTCGTCCGTTTCGGATCCGTTACGGATCCGGCAAAGCGGACAATCCTTCCGTTTTTTCGAGAGGAATTTCATCCGACAACGGATCCAAGTCGCAAACGGTATCCGTTTCGGATAAATAATCCGCAGGAACGAATCCGTAACGTATCAGAAACGGATCCGTTTGGCACATTGGGTAGCTTGAAAGTGAAAATGAATGGAATTATGTACGTCGCTGCCTTGCAGGCTTATTGAAAGTGACTAAAAAATATGATTGCCATTTTCTTTTCAAAATAAGCAAAAATATGTTACAACGCGAGAATTTTTTAAGCAAATGCCCTATGTCGCCCTAATATTGACTATGAGATGAAGGTTTGGAAAAGTAGATCAATCTCCTTGTGTGCTCGTTTGACAACAATCACACGGCTCTAAGAATGTCTTCTTTTTCACAGACGAAAAGCTTGATTTCTTTTAACCATAAGATATAAATTGTTGAAGCGGTAGTTAATTGCTTTTACCCAATCTATACTACGAGTATTATATAAAGAGATAAAGATTGTCTTTTTGTATTTTTGTTTTGTTGTATGTAAAAGGTAATCCTCGGAACTACTGCTCCGATTCTAAAAAATCTTCTACTAATAGAAAGCTGCACTATCCCTGAGTAATAAAGGTCGTACTTTATTTTGATAATAATAAAGCGCGTGGCACCTTCCATATTTCAAACCCTATTTTTTCGTACCTATGAGAGCTAGAGCACCTTGCAAAATATGGTCGGGATAAGACAACGGGGCGTAGCACTTTTCATAAGGTATAAACACTTAAAACGCTATGTCTTCGCACCAAGGATCCTTAAATTTCGTATAAGGATGCTTATGGTCTATGATAAACACCTCGCAATGGAATTAGACGGCTGAGCGTGGCATTTTCCTTGCGATAAAAACAATTAAAACGCTATACATATTTGGTAACTTGTGATAGCAAGAGCTTTAAAATTTGAAACAAGGGTGTATATTATCCATTTTAAGAACCTCTGGTAATGTGGACACTTTAAACGCAATATCTTGGCATATAACAACTACAGTTGTGAAACTTGATACATGGATGAACATTGATTGTGTTAAGCTATTCGCAAAATTTGAATGGAATTGTGTATTGGGACGCAGCACCTCACATACAAAAAAAAACAATTAAATTGGCATTCTTCGTACTGATACCAAGTTTTCAAATGCAACCAATTGTCTGCAGTAAGGACTGCGTAAAATGTAAGTGAGATTGTACAACGGGCAAAACCGCGGGAGCAGCAAGTGTAAAATAAAATAGTCATTGATTTGATATATCAAAGATTTATTTCTGAAAAGTACAAGAGCAACTTCTCCCTTTTCCACTCTTTTTTTTTATCACCTAAATTAAACCTCAGCTGTAGTACAATTCGCTTATTTGGGCTGGAGTTCAGAAAAACAGTTTTGCGTTATTTGAGCAAATACAATTAATTTTTTTTCGTTTAACTTTAACTTTACGAATCCATTTTAAATCGATTCATTTTACAATCATTGAATGTCATTCCAATTTAATTTCCGCAAAGATTTATTGCAGCATGTTAAATAAGGACAATTTTAGAATCCGACACAGATTGAAAGAAAGAACAAAATCAAGATTCAGAGATCCAAACAAGATACGACAGACAAAAACAAAACAACAGCAGTCATGAAGATGCAACAGAAAATGATGCTGCTGCAGGTATATAAAATTTTATAGGTGCAAAGGCATAAAAAGTGAGTACAAATTCCACTAGCTAACAGGCTGAGCGACAGACAGGCTTTGCTGATAACCTTAAAACAAATTTCTGGATGAAAATAAGGAAGAAAAAACGATGCGGTTGACGTTGGTCATTTCTTGGAACAAAATTATGCCTAGAGTTAGGCAATAAAAAATTAAGTACTGTAGTATCAAATAGGCTTTAAGTGAGAAAGGGCCAAAAGGACCTGAAGCGACTGGTAAGGTAGTGTCAGTGCTGTAAAGTTGCGGCGTGTAGGCTATAGTGTACAACGGATCTCTCTCGTTCTTATTTAATTTTCTTGGGATATAGTTGAGGTGACAATGTGTCGAGATTTATGCCTTACATATGTGTGTCTATTCTCCAGCACTTGTGAACAAGAACATTGAAAAAGGTTGACTTTAATTTATATTTACATAGCGCAAGAATTCAGGGCAGATATCTTAACATGTATACGAACAAAATAAATAAACTGATATCTTGATAATTAAATAAGTGGCTGTGAAATGAAATGCTATTCAGTTTAATAAAAAACACTTCTTGGAAATTTGCTTAATCAAAGCAAAATCAAAGTGAGATTCGTCAAGAATGTTTTGGTTTTGTCATTTTGTCAGCTAGTACCTACTGAAAATCTTCCCGAATAGAGTTGATATTAGTACTGTGAAATCAAAACTCAGGTGATATTTCATCGTCATCAGTTGTTTCAATTAAAGGCTTTAACTTAAAGGTTCTTACCCCAATAATAGTTTTCAATTCACACATGAAAAAACTTCATCTGATAAATTGTGCTTCCCAGCGTAAACTTGAATTCTGTTTAAAATATACGGCTTATGATAAAATTTAGGATTGCAATTGCTGACAACACTTTGACAAATTAAAAAACTCGAACTGCGACGCACAACAAAAATATGTATGTACATACATCCCTAAAAGGCTTCTTTTAAAGGCTTTTTAAAAACGAATAGAAAGACAACATATATTTATAAATTCTTTATAGTGGCTTAGAAGAGCCATTTAGCATATGAAGTATGAAGACACATTCCTCTCATTGTAATCTTTGAAGAGACGTGGTTAAAAAAAAAGTGTCTTGCTTAGAGCCTTTGAAGATATATAATAGAAGTAAATTATATATAGTTTAATTATCAAATTTTATTTTTAATTCCGGCGTGTATGCCAGTCTCGAATCCATGTTCTATCGATCCAGTCCTTCACTTAGTCCACTAGGCTATCTGTGCTACATTTTAAGCAAAAGGGAGATCCATATCTTTGTCACATTTCTTTTGGTAAAGCTAGGGTTACCATCTGACCTGATTACATAAGTAGTACACTTGACAAAAAATTTGTTTCTGCGACCAAAAAAATAAAGGCCTTCAAACTTTCCATTCTTTAATTTTGTTATTATTTTTTTTTCTCTTTTCCCATACGATTCTCTAAGCAAAACTTTATTGTTTACGAATTTTGCTTTCATCACTCTCTTTTCCCTTACGAATCTCTCACAAAAAATGTTTTCTATCTGTCAATGCCTATGAAAAAGTTTTTAACGAAGAAAAGTTCAAAAGTAAGTGCATTTCATCGAAAAGTAGAAAATTAGTACAACAGCGCAACAGTAGTAAATGTACTACTAAAGAAGTACAGATGGTGAGCTTAGGTAAGGCGCCCGAAAAAAACAAAAAATGGAGTGTAATGTGCCCTCGTATAAAGACACATACGGGACATGAAGTGGCATGTCGCGTGTGTTCTTTATACTGTACTGTATAGTGACACTTACGATACATGTCACCTTGTGGCTTCATAATCAAACTATAATAAGCTTTAAAATACATATTATGAACAGTTTTACGTCTCTCTTTATTTGGGTCTAAACCAAAGCTTGCACCGAAGGCAAAGTATCTAATTAATTGCGATACTAAGATATTTTAAGGACATCACAGCTTTGTGAGCTGAATTTTTGTCTTGATATCTTTCCCTAATACCTCTTGCATTGTGGTTCAAAAAGTTTGAGGATCTCTGATTCAGAGAACTTATCAACGCATAAATGGGCACACTCATTTTCCTTAAATAATATTCTTCGAATAATTTGTATGTACAAATAATTACTTAAATGCAAATTTTCCAACTCAAAGAACATCAAGCGAAATATTTGAGAACACTTCAACATTACGCAACTATATTCTCCATACAAAGGTCGACAACTCCTCTGCTTACGTATACTAACATATAATTTGCAAAAAAAGTTTTTGTTTTAATTAAGATAAGAAACTTGAATCCTAGCAAAATTTTACCAGTAGCAGAATCAGGAATATCTAAATGGCCGCTCTACAAATCGTTTGATGGTCACAAATAAGTTTCTTCATTAATTAAATTAAATTAATGTGATTGATTAAAACAATAATAAAGGTACCACAAAACCATCAAAATTTGCATCCTCCATCACAAAATGGGAACTCACATTCACTTCGAAATCGTTGCTTACGCGAACAATCAAATCGAACAACTGCCCTGAGGCTATTGACTTGTTACCCGTTCATTCGTTTCCCAAACGTCGGGGCCAAACTGTCAGACCTCATTGCATTGTAACAAACGTAAAATTTATAGACGCACACAAATTTCAGGACGACACCTTGAATTTCATTTCGCACCCTCATACGGCGGCGTCAACTCGCCGCCGATGCAGTTCTCGTGTTCATCTTAATCGAGGCAATAAATTCGCAAAATAAATTTTTTTGAAATTTGCACATTAACGGAGAGAATCGTGAGGGGAGGAGCAAAATACAACAAAAATAAAATAATTTCGAAAAAACAAACAAAATCAACCAACTGTTGAAAAATTGAACGAAAAAGTAATAAAATCACGTACGAATGCGTATTTCGAACTTCAATTGGTTGGCAAAAAACAAAACAAAGGAAATGGACAGAAATGCGTGCCTCACAGCAGAAGATCGAGGAAAAATTAAACGAAATCAAAAGAACATAAAATAAACAAAGTTGAAGTTGAAAAAAAAAAATGCCATTAACGTTGATAATTTATGAAGCGCAATCAAATAAATTTAAATATTAAAAATCGTTGCATTGGCCAGGAAAGGTTGTTTAGCTGTGGGATAATCCACTCAACGATCGGCAATGTTTTGCAGCAATATTTTTTCTTTTTTAACTTTGTGGAGACAAGATGAGTCGGTTTTGAAATCATTCTGAGTAAATAATTTGCTACAATTTTTGAGCAATTTTAACTACACCCGGTATTCTGGAGAATATAAAATATATGTTACTACTCGTACATAGTGCGGATGTTACCTTGGGCCTCACCAAAAATTACATAGGATAAACTTCCGTATTTTGTTTGATTACACCGTACAACAGCAAAAAAGCTCACGAGATTTGAGAGATGATTTTTTATAATTGAGAAGTGTCGTAGTCGGTCGTTCTGAGATTTTTGATGAAATTGTGTTCGTCACACTAAACTTCAAGTGATTTCAATCTGGATGTCATACTCCCTTAGCAAAGTGAAGGTTTTCTTTTGATCAGTTCAAATTCAGTTCACCTTTTTCTAAAATAAAACTTGCACGAATTGAAAACAAAAACTCTTCAGCAACACCTTCATAAGTTTTCAGAGTGGGGTAGCAAGTACTGTGTACATGACAAGCAAATAAAGATGGCGCCATCTAGTTTATATATTCATTACCTTTTGACCTTTAAACAATATATGAACATCGAAAATGTTAGAGAAAAAATTTTTGCGCGTGTTTCAGTCTGGGGTCTAAAAATAATTGTCACATAATTTGAGCTTCCTTGCTCAAACCTGTAAACGGCGCATGATATTCTACGAAAAAGCCGACATACAACAACGTAGAAAAAATCTGTCTTCGCCGTAAATTTTTGTAACGGAATACATATCTCAAAAACAATACGAAATAGTATAAAAATTAGTATTTTTTTATTCAGAAACACTTTAATTTTCTTACAATAACATAACATAATTGAAACATCTTTGCCATACACTATATTTTTATTGATAAAAGTGATCCTCAAAATATCTTCAACATATCTTTTGTTTCTTATGTGTTATTATTCATTCAATCCTAAGAGTTTATCTGCTTTCAACTCAATATTTCCAACAAAACGTTGGAAAGTATGAATTTATTATTGCAGGTCCGCACATTTAAGACACACAAATTTATAAAAAAAGTTAGCAACTTTTTCTTATTTTACTAGTAGGAAATTGTACATAATAGGAAAATATAAAAATCTGTTGCATAGAAGATTTCACAGAGTAAACCTAAGCATATAAAACACACAAAGCCTTATCGTTCTAATGTATAGGTAAAATGTCTTATCAGAGCTCAATATCGGTAAGACAACTTAATGAAAATTGTAAGAGATGAGTTTCTATTTTCTGCGAAAATGATTTTTTACCAAACGCTGAACTTATCCCACAAGTGATCCCCAACTGTTGTTCACTGGTTTAAAACTTTGCTAAATGCATTGCTTCTTTTGAAAGTGTTTGCATGCTTTTTGGAGCAAATTTAATACTACAATATCTACCATTTCATTTATTATGAAGTATAACTTTTGGAGCAAATATTACTATTTTATTTTAAGCCTAAAAGCATTCATCAATTTGAGTGGAACGATATATTTGTCATCCAGAAATTTTTTTTCTGTAATATAGGCCAAATGGCACCCACGTAGGTATACCTTTTCCGCTCCCCTTTGAAAGACTATTTTCACTTTTGACCAGAGAGCGTTTGTTTAGTGTTCAATGTGATTTCAAATGCAGATAACACTGTTCGACAAGCCTCAGTATCTGAAATTCAAATATACTCTCCCAAAGGTTTCAACTCGCGGAATACGAATCTGAGGTCAGAATATCTCTGGTTGTTTCGGTTTTCGAGATATTCTAACCTAAAATTGGGAATATCACAGTTTTTCAAGGTATTTGAGGTTATGTATCATCGAAAAATAATTGTTATTTATGAAACCATTAATTGGGTTCAAAAGAAATTCCTTTGCTCTTCAAAATGCACTTTGAACTATATCGATATCTTTCTTTTTCTCCGAAATGTCGGAAATTGAAATTTATTATGCAGGTCTCCATAAAAATCAAATAAAGTTTAAATAAGAGAATGGGTAATAAATTTCAATTTACGATATTTTGGAAAAAAGGAAAGATATCGATATAGTTCAAAGAGTTTTGGCAAATTTGTAATTTTTTTATATGCATATGTGCACATGAGCCCCAAACTGGACAGGCATATAAAATAATCGATTGAAAGATAACTTTCGAAATTATAATCTTATTTACACCAAACGATAGAGTATGTTTCTTTAGTATTGTGATATTTTTGGAAAAGTCGAGTTAGTACTTTTACACTATGAGCTGACGATGTGCAAACATTTAGATTTTTTGATAGCTTGAGCATTTCCATCTGAAGTCATCCATAAAATTTCTTTTTTGTGTTTTAAGTGTAGAAAGTTTGCGTAGACAAAGATATTCTGTATCGTTTTATTTTCAGAAAAAAGTCTAATGATGGTGTCAATAATATATTCGAATAAAAACAATGTAACGGGAAAGCGACGTTAAACAGGGTATTGGAATAATTTTTGATGAAGTTTTAAAATTATAAAATTGCGCTGGGCGACGCACACTAGAGAATAAAATTTTGTATATGAGTTGCCATTTATTAAATTAAAATTTGTTTTTGTAAATTTAAGAGATAAAATATATAAAAGAAGTGTAATGAAAAAAAAAAAAAAAAATTATTAAACAAAAAGTTAGTGAAGCATCGCATATTGGTACAAATGCGGAAAAAACGAAAACTCATGGCCTCCTATGGTCAATATATTAATTTTAGTTTTCTGAAAACTGTCTAGACAAAGTGTTCACACAAAGGTTTTGAAGATAATTGCCCAGGATTTTTGTGCACCAGCCTTTACAGTCAATAAATTGTGAAACGTTCCAAAAATATGTAGTAACATATATAAAACATATTTAACAATAAAGAACAAGAATTCCACTAAAGATATTTAAGCTAGCTTTTACGTTTAATAGAAAAATTACTTTCCAAAAAAATTTACATATTAAGAAATGGTTTGATTTTGTTTTTTTAAGAGTCAGATAACTTATTTTCTGAAAGAACCAAAAAATAACATTAATACTTAGCAGAGAGTCTTGCGGCAGCGACAGGTGAGGGCTCATTATAAAATACATCATCATTAGACTTTTATTTAAGCTGTGTAATAAAAAAAATTATCCCAATTTTGCTCAGTGAATGTATTATGAGTAGAATAGTAAATGTGTTTTACGAAAATAGTTAACCTTATATATTTTAAGAAAATTTTAACAAAGTTTGTAGCATACCTTTAGGCTTTTATTTTAATATACCATACGGCATAAAGTAGTAATCTAACTATTGGCAAACCACGTACAAAATTTCTTGCGAAACACGTGAGGTTAGCTTAGGTTTTTATTTCATAAAAAGCAAATGCTCAGATATTATAAGCAAATGTTTTTTTAAATTTAAAAAAAAAACTCAAGATAATGGTTTCTTAGAATAAAACGAGACTCTAAATAAACCGCTTAGACGCTATGTCACGAGAAAGTTGAAATTTGTGAAAACTAAAATAATTGGCAGTTTTTGTGGAATTTTTTTTTTTCATCCCAGCACATTAAAATTTACTGCACCTTCGCACCAAGTATTTTTGAAATCGGCCCAATACGATTGAAAATATTTGACTTAAATATATTTGTTCCATGAGAGTTGGTCGTGGTTGTAAGCAGATTAAAAGTTTTTGATTTTGGCTTCTTTATTTAGTCAATAGCAACTCATGTACTTATTGATATGCTATGATAATTAATATTTTTTAACATCTTTTGTAAGGAATTTTTTCGTAAAACATTTACCCTCCCTCCATTTTTCTGTACCCCCCTCCTTAAACGTTACGTAACACCGAAGTGACCATGTTAACCTAAAAATCACAATTATGTTGCGCAAAGAACCTGAAAGTCGCTATTAAAATATCAAGAGCAATACCAAAATGGTGTGTGTGTTTTTCTCCTCGTTATGACAAGGCCTTGGTAGTTAATTAGTGAGTGCATTGGTTAAAAAAATTGTTAAAATTGGAAAATTTTTCCACGCTTTAGGTTAACCGATCTCGAGCTGATAATTTTAGGACATTCTGCTAGATGAATACCTACTTTAATTTGATATATCATTAATTGATGTGGCTAATCTAGATACCGTCAACTTTTATTATTTTAATAAAACATTTTCGCTGTAGCTATTCAATAAACATATAAAGAGATCGTTTCATTATACACACCTAATCTCAAATCAGTCCCCGTTAAAGAAGTTTCACTTAAAAAACAATGTTACGTAACGCGTTGTTCGAATGTAATGCATAGCAACGTTTTAGAAAGCCTCCCCTCCTACCGAATTGCGTTACGTAATACTTGAACGCCCCCTCAGACAAAATTAGAGCCAAATAATCCGAAACGTTCATTGGCTGTGTGACATTTCCGAACCTCATTGACGACGGGTTCTGCACAAAAATCCAGGGATATAACAACCAAATCTTTTGGGAAAATGCTATTTAGACATAGAAGATTAAAACTTAAATATCGACTCTTGAAATCCATGAATTTTCGTATTTATTTCCACTTTCGAATGATGGCATTTCCAGTACATGTGCACTTTTTTCTATACATTCGCGTCGTCGCGTTGAAAACGCCTTAGACAATCTTTAAGCAAAGCTTAAATCCTACAATTTATAAATTTCTCGTAAAAAGTTTCATGCTACACTGAAAAATTGTGTTATTGATGCTAAATTTGTAAAACCGTGCAAGTCACAAATATTCAGCACAACATGTCAAAATGATAAGAAAAACAAACAATTTAAGCAAACCAACCACATCCGCGAAATTACGCCAAAGCGAATGCAAACATTCAACATAATTTCATTCTGCTAAACTGCATTCTAAAAGTGACGTTATGGTTTTCATCAAACAATATTGTCCAAACCAGAACGGTCTAACGAAAGTTCCATCTAAAGTGAAGTGAAATGCAAACAATGAATGCGCCGCTAAAATGTTTCCATTTTAGTGTCGTGACAGAAACGTGGACGTAAGTTCATGGGGTTGCCAACACCGTCGTTCAAACGATTTTCATACTGAGTTGGGTACTTGAACAAGTAAAAGAATGAAAAAGCACCTAATGTCTATGAAATTTATCTAACTAACGAAAAATTCATTTGGACAAATGAAGAATGCACCGAAGTGAATCAACAAAACAAAACTATTCCAATAAATAAATTAAACTGAAATGGAAAATCACATGAAATTATTAAAATGATATTATGAAAAGGAAATTAAAAAAGTAAAACTTAATTTGAAGCAAACGAACACAAATAAATCCTTAACAACGAAAAATTGTCTGAACATAGAGAATATAGAAAATGTAACAATCTCATGGACAAATAGAAAAAAAAATCATGAACGAACAAAAACTCCATGAAAACCAACAAAAATAAACTTGCTGACTTATCTCGATAGCATTTGAAGAATAAAAAGTGTGCGAAAAAATCAGAATCTTAAATAAGTTTTAAGATCGCCAGAACAAACCATATTGGAGTATTGAAAAGGGAGACATAAGTCTAACCCGAAGAACGATATTTCATTTTTGGGTATTCCATGCAGAAAAATTCATTTAGTGAGTTGGGAAAATCATCTGAGCAAATGAAAAAATATTATTGACAAAATACAAATTACATGAGTATCTAAAAAAAGTCTCAGAATAGTTCACGCTGTTATATAAAATTTACCCGAATAATGTAAAAGTTGCTATATCTGCGGCAAAAACAAACAGCATCTCAAGTCAAGTTAAGTCACAAGCTGTTGAAACCTGGCCGTTTCTAGGTATTATGAAATCAGAACGAAAGCGAAAAATTATCAAGAACTACTGCGATTTGAGCCTCATGGGCTCTATAAAGTATACAAATTCATTGCGCAACATCAGAGTTGTCTCAAGCCGCAAATTTGACATATTCAAAAACACTTACATATGTTCTAGAATTCTTCGAGAACGCTTAAGAAAGCCAGCGTTGGATAACCTATAGCATTGGATAACCTATATTTTCAAGATAAAAAATGTAAAGGTGGCGTTTCCGTACCCAACATACACATATGCGCTTTGTTTTTTAGTTATAAAAAAATAACCAGTAATTTTTTGTTGTTTTTTCGTTTTTTATTAATAATGGCTAGTGTTCAGAATATAAATAACTAAAAACTAAGAAGCAATATTTTTTTTTATAAAAATTTCTTACTTTTTTCGTAAGGCCCTTCATTAAATTTTGTCCAGTCGTTTCATCGACAGTATGCTACGATTTTTTCCACTTAAGTCTGAAGTCTTGTGGATTTTTTGCAGTCTTACCACTCCTTCGAAAATCTCTTTTCATTAGAGCCCAATATCTTTCAGTTGGGCGAAACTCTGGACAGTTGGGCGGATTTTCTATTTTTGGTACGAAATTGATATTTTTACTTGCGTACCATTCCATCGTAGCGTAGAGTAATGAGAGGTTGCTAAGTCTGGCCAGACACATGCCCCTTTTTTGGTAATGCATAATATTCGTGCCCAGGTAGCTGCTTAAGATCTGCTTTGACGTAAGTTTCATCGTCCATAGCACAGCAATCAAATTTAGTCAGGTACCTTTCAGAACGGTCTGGTACTTTTTGAACTCTTTTGCAGAGTAGATTTTGATGTACCTGCTCTAGCCGCCATATCTCGCACTGAGGTGTTGGGATTTTGCTTAAAAAGGCGCTTCACCTTCGTCGCTACCTTTGGGTTAGAAATTCTGGTTTTCTGCCTGAACCATTTTTTCGTGAAACAGGTAGACCCTTCTTATATGTAATTAGAAATAATCGTAAAGACAGTTTTTTCTTATGCACCAACTATTTTTGCTATAGCCGAATATTTTAATTTTGGATTTTGCAGGTATGTGGACAAAATCAGTTTGCGGACTTTTTGTTGTTCGCACATCTTTGTCGTTAAAAGTGCTATCTTCAAGTGTTATGCATCCTATTAAACGTCACTTTATATAGAACTAATATTGTGTCTTTTAAGACCTATAAAATTACCAGGTAGATTATAATACAAAATATAAAACTAAACTATTGTATTACCTATTTTATTGTACACTAGCTAGTCCGGCAGACGTTGTTCTGTCCTTTTCCATGAGGTGGCGCGATAAGTTTGATTTGGTTTAAGTCCCTGTATAAGAAAGTTTGAACAGAAAAGGTCTTTGCCTTATGTTTAAACATGAGTGAGAACTCGTTCTTCCACTCATATTTTCCTTTCAGTTTGTACTTAATTTTTCTACAAGATTTGCAACTTTACACGTCTTGATTTGTAAAACGTGGCAAACACATATTTTTGTATCTATGTAGGGGTAATTAGCCACACACTTTGTCCTAGCTTGTTAACTTCCACAAAAATCAAAGCTTTTGTAAATTTTGAAATGGAATATTTTACCAGGAGGGAAACCCCAACTTAAAGCTGAAGCAGTTTCTTGAAAATATTATCTAGAGAGCAAAATCTGGCGATTTTAAAAAACGGCTGCCAATTTTTAGTCTGTAATGAATGTCGATCGCCTTGAGAACGTATGTTTTCCAGCAATATATTTCCTAGTTGTGAATTGGAGTGCTGAAACCGGATTGAGTTTGCAATAAGCTAAATGATCGGAGCCAAAAATCTCATTCATTTTTTCGAAAATGCTTAAAAAGCATAGGTTGAAAAATTTTGTGTCTCACAATTTCACAAACGCTTTGCTTGAAGAGATGGACGTCTATGATTAAACTTATTGAAAGTTTATGCAAAATTTCTTTTGAGAGTCGAAATATCAATGCCCCACGATAACTATAAATATGTTAAGCTGAATATATTCTCCGAAAATCAATGTGAAAACAATGTAAAAATTAATATTTACAGAAAAATTTTTAGCGAACTTGGTCGAAAGCAAATCAATAAGTGTTAAGCTTCCCAACTATGGTGTAAAATTGGTATGTCTCACAATACTCCAATTTCCTATACATAAAAGATATGATTGGAAGAAATGTTGTCACTGGTATTCATTATAAGTAATGGTGTGGTAAATTTTATGAATGAGTCAACTACCCGATGTTTTTAGCATATGATTTACAAGGTAGTATATAATATGGTACTCAATTAAGAAAGTAATGCAATTAGGTGGAACTCAATTAAACGGGAAAACTTTTGTATATTTTATAACTAACATTTTATTGCAATTATTTTTTTTTTGCTGAATTATGTAAGCAAATCAATAAAGCGGGGCACAATTAAGCGGGAACTGTATATAATTTTTATGATTTTGGGTTTATCATGACCATACGTTGGCATCTCTGCAATAGCCGCATGACCATATGTTGCAGTCGTCGTTTTTGTAAGCATTTGCATCAAATTATCTAGAGTTTTATTTGGTCTAATAATTGATGCCGCATCATTTGTTCAGCTGTCGTGAAGCTGCTCATACTTTTGCTTGCATAATTTCGCAATTAATTAATGCTCTTAAATGTTATTTTATGTGTAAATGCAACAAATTTAATTATCGGAATAGTGCTGCATAAGCAAACATTTAAATTATCGGAAGAGTCTATCAAAGCAAACAGTTAAGCGAGGACTTGAGTTCAAGTAGTAACAAATTCAAATTAGGTACCAATCTATTAATTTTTTTAATGAAGCAGCTAACTCAGTTTATCTTAAAACAACATATATGAGTAGCAAATAAATTAAGTCCAAACTAACCAGCAAAAAATAATTAATGTCATCTATTAATATCAATAATGTCCTAACGATTTCAAAAGGTACCTGCTAAATTTAACGACACGGTGGCATTGAACGCGAAAATAGTTTATCTACGATAAAGGCTTCGTGGAATCGTTTTCAGAACGCTCTGATAATAAAAACAATTAAGGCTTTTATCTTTGGCCTGGCCAATTATTAAATTTCTTGTCGAATTTCGCACATTTTATTCCAGAGCTTGATAAAGTTATCCTTAGTATTTGTGAGAAGCACTACATCAAATAACTCTCTTAATAAAATTATTTAAATGTTTAACTTGCGGTAGGCGTGCCCGATAACCAATTTTACCTCTTTTTAATCACAAGAAGTTTGTTAGAAATTGCAGCTTGTGTGCCGAATGTCTTTCAATTAAATATCTTGGTCAGTTATTCCATTATCGTGATTTCCATAGACAGACATGCAGACAAAAGGCCATGGCTAAATCGACTCAGGTGGTGACGAATGCTGAATTGACTTTTAAGTACACAAAATGTAGACTTACTCCTTCCGGGTAGATACATTTATTTTTGTTTTTGCTAAAAGGCTTGTGAAGCTGGAATAAAATTGTATTTAAAAGTTTTGTATTTCATTAGTGCGAAAATTTATATTTTTGCCATACGAGTATTGGTTGCTTTTTATCGACTTTTATTATACCCTACACAGAGGGTATATTCACTTTGTCATTCCGTTTGTAACGCATAGAAGGGGGCGTGGCAGGTATGCAAAAGTATATATGTATATTCTTGATCAGCGTCACCACCTGAGTCGATATAGCTGTGTTCGTCTGTCTGTTGAAATCAAGTTTACGGGAAAACTAAGCAAGCTAATTCAATAAAATTTAGCACACAGCTCACATCTTCTTGCAAAGTGCTAGCATATAATAATGGGTAAAATCGGTTGACAGCCACGCCTTCCGCCCATACACTATGTAAATATACCCAAGACCATTTTGAAAAAAGTTGTTGCGATTTTGATGAAAATTGATGATTTGGTGAAGATGAGAACAAAATTAAGATTATGCTAGGTTCTAAGTTTGCAAAGACTCTTAATAGGGCGTGGCACAGCCCTAAATTTTAACATTTATGACGCCATTGTTCGTAAACTGTGCAAGATATTGTGATGAAATTTGGTACACGGATACAGATCTTATGAATCTTGAATTGCGCATAAAGTGGGCGGAATTGTAAAAGTGGACGGAATTGTAAAATTGGGCGTGACATTTCTTAACAATTAAAAATTTCGATTTCGTATAACTCCAAATTGGCACATACGATTTTCATTAAAATTTTAGGGATGATACCACTGAAAGTAGTCAACAATACAAGCCACATCAATATACTGAAAATTTTATTTTAAGGGCGTGGCAAAGCCTACAATATTTATAAACGTTATAAAAAAAGAACTAACAACGCAATCGTTATGAAATTTAATATGGCAGATATACTCGCTAAAAGGTGTCTTCTTGCAAAATTTTGGTACAATGGTGCCGGTGGGTATGGCACCTCCCATATAAGTAAAATACGTTAAATGCTTTAGATAGTGTGCTATGAGAGTAATCTTCATAAAATTTTGTGTAGAGGTGTCGGATACTATAAGCTTCGGAATTAAATGAAGCTTGACAAAATTGAATCAGTTGGTGTGGCACCTCCTATACAATTAAAATACTTTAAGTGGCATAAATATCGAAATATATGAGCAATCATACTGAAATTTGGTGTAAGAGGTTTGTTTATGTAAAGCTATTTCTGGATAAAAGCCAGACTGGGTTGTACCTTTGGGTGTGTCACCGCCCTAAATTTAAGACTAATTACGTCATATAGCGCAAACTATACAAGCTATTGTGCTAAAATTTGTATGCGTATGTATGTTGATTACGAATATTATATTTATTCCGAAAGTAGGCGGTATTGAAGAAGTGGGCGTGGTTTTCATCAATTTAAGTCGACATTTTCTTTATTCTTTCGACTTTTTCATCAATTTCTTAGCATTTTTCATATTTTTCGACTGTTTCAATTTCTTTCAACTTTCTTCAATGGTTTTCATATTTTTTCAACATTTACAGTTTTTTCCAACACCTTTCATTATTTTTGAACCTTTGTACATTATTTTCGACTTATTCAACCTCTTTAAAATTTTTTAACATTTATTTAAAAAGTACTTTCAATGCAGTGTAGGGTATGTGAGTTTCGGCCTGGCCGAAGATAACACCTTTACTAGTTTTTTTAGTAGTAAGATTTGTCTCTTCAGACGAGACTTATTCGCTGTTAGGAGTAAGTAGGTTCCTAGCCAGTTTATTGAATGTTGCTGTAGGTTTTGTTAATACGATCGCTATATGATTTCCTGTATCTGCTTAACAAAAGGTATACGAAGATCTTGGTGTTTGTTTATATTCTTGACATACCATGGCGCGCCGGAAATAGTTAGCAGTATTTTTGACTGAGACCTTTGCAATAAATCTATATTCAATAAACTTGCGTTACCCAACAGCTGGATTCCGGATGACCATATAGCTATAATAATAGAACTTTGAGAAACTTTTCTATTTTAGTTGACATAAATTCAGAGAAATTGGTCAAATTGATATTTATTTATATAAAAAAAGTTTAGTTCAGTCAATTCTTTACTTAGTAGTAAAAATTTTAATGTCTTCTTAAAAAAATTTTGTAAGCTACATATTTGCTTCAGATCACTTTTTTAAAATATTTAATTATTTTTTGAGTGTAAGATAGGAAATCAATCATTTAGATTTAACCCCACTCAGGAGAGTTGCATTTATTCAGAGAGGTAACATGCAAATTAACTGAAATTATAGCAGACCGTTGTCAGTACTCGTACATTCGACAAGTTTTCAGTAGATTCGGTACATTTAGCGAATTTTCAGTACATTTTCGGTACATTTGGACAATTTATAATAATTTCCATTTTTTGTAGTGAATGAAAATTAATCGCAATGTGTAGATTTTGCAATTTAATGTGAAATATATCTCAATTTGCTAGGGTTTGTGAGATGGCTAAACTGGGGAAAGTGAATTTTAGCAAAATTTCGTAGATTTAAGTAAATTTGGGTGTTCAAGAAAAAAAAAATTAAATTCTCTAAAAATTCCATTTCAAGTCTCGATTCAGTACATTTTCATAAAACCTAAATGCCATCACGGAATTATATATGTTTCCATTTTAATTTTAAAAATTTTTTTTCTGAAAAGCAAATAATCTTATAGGGACCCCACGGTTATGCCTCAAAAGTATTCAGTATTCAGTTTATTATCACTAGGGCTCAAAACAACCTCGTTTTGACTAATCATGCTGCTTAGCTGTTTCCACAATCTATATATTGATTGTTCTACTTTTTAGAATGCTATTTTACAGCTTACGATTTTTTGGTAATATCTCTACTCTCCGCATGGATCACGTATACCTTAGAGCAAAGCGTAACAAACTCTGTCATAATCTGATCCTTATGCTCATCTTTCATGAGAATTAAAAAGTTATTCTGCAAGCCACAAATATTTAGTTATCCAGCCACTCCTTTGTCAAGCCAATATTGAATTGTCACCTTTTTACCTGTGCTTACCTTAGGAGAGTGTAAAATCTACCTAATATATAATTTTTATCACAGAATCAGTGCTTTGCATAAATGCTTCTCTTCAACAATTTTGAATTCACTTTTCAGATTTCTTTTGATAATTTCAGGTAACGTGCTCTCATAATTTCTGCAAAAAAAAAATTAAAACCCATAGAAACTGCCTCATCAACAAAGTCATTGGCACATGGCAGTGGCGGATTTACTTAAAGGCTTGCTGAACCATCTGTATACTTTGAGGACACCACACGATCTCAATGTGAACATGTTATCGAATTTGATAAAGCATTCAAGGATATTTTCATGTCTTCGACTACAGATTGCAGCCTTGATTTAGTCATTTGACATTTTTTATTTTTTTGCATATCAATTTTGTTCACATTAGAGCAGGCTGATCCCTATTATAGATTCGAAATTGAGCAGTGGCCTAGGAAGATCTATGGTGGCTTAGGGTGGCACCTCAGGGGGCATATACATTAATTTTAATTCTATATATTGTTCAGAAATTTCTGTAAATTATTTTCATCCCAAACCTCTCGGGAACCAGAGGTGCACTTGCGGAGGCAGTAACGAACCAACTCGTGTCACGATGCTTGTGCGGGTTAAACTCTGGAACTATTCAACTAATTTTTATGAAATTTGGCTTACTGTCTATAATTTGGTTTAACTTTTAAGATAGGGTAGTTTTTGTTTCGATTTAGAGCATATTTAGGGTAGCTTTCATGCAAACATATTTTTACAAAGACCACTTAATCGATTCTTATGGAATTTACAACACGTGGCTTTTATAGCACGATGCACCGTTAAGACCGTAACCAAATTATTTAGGGTGCATACTTAGGGTGGTCTTCCTACAAAAGTATTTTTGAAAAATATAATTTCCACCAAGATTTCATAAATGTTTTTTGAATTCTTCTTATGGCTTATGAAAGGTTTTTGGAAAGTTTGACTTAGAAAAATAAGCGATGAACTACTGGACGCAGATTAATACTATTTGATATAAACGGTACGTAGTGAGTTTCAAAGAAATAAATGGGCGGTACCATGCCTCTAAAATGCAAATAAAAAATATTTTGTATGTGAGCATCAGTAACTATTTGATTCAGATGAATAAGATCTTGGTACGTATAAAAGATAAGGACTATAACAAATTAAACTCATCGCCCCACCTACCAGCTACTGTTATTTTGTCACTGTAAGGACTTAGCAATGTCTGCCAGGCCTGCTATATGAATATAAAAGAGTAGGGACGAAAATTATTTTCACTGAAAAAATGGGCTGAGTTCATACAACATCGCGCCACCTACCGAAAAAGGCAGAAGAACATCTGCTGAGACAGCTAGTAAATACATATATATGTAGTATTAGAAAAATTTGCTATAATTTTTTTTGTTTTAGATTTTTTAAATGTGAATTTCATATCTACATATGTACTATGCAACTAAATTTGACACAAATGCTACGAATGGTGTGAACAATATCAAGATATGAATAAGGCGATGAGGGCTTGGCACAGCTTGTGTAAGCAAAATCTTTAATACGCCATACTGAAAGAGTTCTTAAGGTAATTAAACCAAATTTCATACAAGCTCTAGGAATGTCCGTACCAGCACTAAACAGAAAACAAAAAAGGGGGCATTCTGAAAAGTGGGCGTAGCACATCCTATATAATATATATAGCTAAAAAACTGCAATTAAAAAATACTGAATATACATACATACATAGGTCTTAAAAGACCACGAAGTAAATTGGAAACTTTAAAGTTTTTTGGATTTTTAGTCAGCTTGTACTGTAAAATACTTGTATGCGATGGAATAAATTGCCACTTGAGTTAGAAAGAATGCTTACACTATCCAATAGAGTAAAAATATTCTTATGCAGTATTTTTTCTTTTTTATCTTGAATTGAAAATCGTTTCGACCATATTTTATTCAATGAAACCAGTGAACCCACTGAAAAGGGATCGCTTCCGACATCCACAGCGTGGTAAGTTCAAATCTAAGACGAATCTTCAAGTTTTTAATTTAATTATGAAACTGTGGACAATTGCAGGATAAGCCCAAGAGAAAGCTGTTTGGATATTTCGACTCTGATGTCCTTTCACGTAACTAAATAAACAATATCCCACGAAAACCCACTATAATTAGATCAACATTTTCTTAAAATCAACAAAAAACCTTCTAAAAATTTTAAAATGAACTTTAAAAAAACTTTCCTCCATTCATAAAAAAACGCTTTCACTGTGGTAACTATTTTAAAGAAAAGAGAAACTTTACATTAAAAATATCTATTTCAACAGAAACCTTTTACTTTAAAAGACAGTTTTTCTTAAATAGGACAATTCTGAAATATAAGTACTGAATATTATATCTATGTACTATGTACTAAGTACTATGAACACATTGTAAAATTTACAATTTTGATTGTAACAGAGGGCAAATCGAAAGCCTTAATTATAATAAATAGTACCACTTCCAAAGGAGTAGGAACTTTTGGAAATAATAGTATCCTTAACATCGAACTAAACTAAAGTTATCTCCGCGCAGAAATGGAACGATCAAGTGCTGTCAAATTTTGACAAGCGGGTGTGGCGGAAAAAATACCTACTTAATAAAAATAATGTAAGGTTTTTAGCGTGCCCAAAGATTACAGCTCTCACTCACCCCTTAGCTAGCGAAAATGAAGACCTTGATATTGCTCTTCAATATGAAAATTTTGGGAAAAAACAACAGGTATTTTTTTTTTAGTCTAGAGCGCCAAATCTTCAAGTCCGTCTTTGCGCCGAGCAACTAAATGCGTATCACTCGCAATGTGAAGTCTACAACAAAACTGCTGTTGCAGCAACACACATTTGCAATGATAATAAAAACAGTTGCTGTAGTAATTGCAACAAAAATATTAACAACAAATTGTTTTACCATTGTAAACAAAATAAAAGCAAAACAAGAAACATTCAATTGAATTTGCTGTTGCAGCAGTTGCTACATATTTGCACAGCAGCAATAATGACAGCAGTAGCAACATAAAAACAATAACACAACGCAACAGCCCACAACCCAGACAAACAAACAATTTAAATTGTCAACAGCAATTGTTATCTTGGTAGTTGTTGTCAACACAATATGTAAGGCATGTCCTTTGGAAAGATACATAAAACATCCAGTTAAAGTTATTTCAACCTAAAACTATTAAAGGACATTTTTTGAACCAATTCAATTAATAATTTGTCCCAGACATATCACACCATCAGAACAACGGGGCCACAGCTTCAAATTTTAAGCTTCGAGACAATTGAGATCAAAGAAATCTGAAATTTTCCATTGAATTTACAGGAAGCCATGCTAACATACTGAAATATTTTGGAATGTGGTAGTGTTGCAATTACTTTGATTGAAAATATCCTTAGTGTTGAAGAACTTTACTGCCTTTTTTTGATTTACTACTGTAAAAACTTCAAAAGAAAAATTTAAAATGCATTTTTTAAGTTATGGCCTTGTTGTTCAAATAATAATTAAACAGCAAAATATTATTATTTTGAAATCATGGGGTGTTGTTCTGTTCTGAAAGAATACAGAACAAAATATGCTTTATCTAAAAATTAATTTTAATTCAATTAATTGTGCTGGTTATATGGTGACAAGAGTAAAATTAAAATCACTTAAGCTCTAAGACTTGATATTTCAATTTGTGGCCCTGTTGTTTTGACGTTGCGATATATCCAAGGATTTGATTTGGTTGATAAAATATGGTGAAGTCACAAAACAGATTTATTGTTTACATGCAGCCGATGTGTCCATACGCAGTATATGTGTACATTTATGCATTTATGAAATAGATTTTGAAGAGTTATATATAAATTTAAATAGATATACCAACTATACCAATTGCAAGGAAGTTTATTAAATAGAAAATTCGATTTAAGAGAAGAGTACGTACATTCAAAGAAATAGACGAACTTACATTCCTGATTAATAATTTTAATTCAATCGTTTTATTTTTCTTTTTGAAAGATTAAAAATCAAATAATAATAGAAACGTAAGGAACAGAGACCCTAAGCAGTAGTCTAGTCAGCAGAGATAATAAAATGCTTTAATTTCGCAATAGTTCTTAAAATTAGAACAATTTTTGCGTGTTTTATTTAGTTTGGATCCTTCACGAAGTTTGAAACTTGTTGAAGATCTAAGTTTTGGGTCTATCCAAGACTGGATCTTTTTGGTAAGCTGCTGATCCTACTATAAAAATTAATACAACCAACATTTCTATTTAGACACTCTCTAGTTTAAAATTTTCTGTATATTACTGAAACTCCATTCAACGATTTTAATGATAGCGATATTCCTAGGTGCTTAAAATCTTGATTTAATTTTTACACATTTTAATGAGGCATTCAACATATGAATAAAAATTAGGTTAAATTATTACAGAGATAAAACTTAGTAATAACTAGTACAGGTGTTATCTTCGGCCAAGCCGAAACTCACATACCCTACGCTGCATTGAAAATACTTTTTAAATAAATGTTAAAAAAATGTTGGAGAGGTTGAATAAATCGAAAATAATGTAAAAAGGTTCAAAAATGTTGAAAAGTGTTGGAAAAAACTGAAAATGCTGAAAAAATATGAAAACCATTAAAAAAAGTTGAAAAAAATTGAATAAGTCGAAATACATGATAAATGCTGAAAAATTTATGAAAAAGTCGAAAGAATAAAGAAAATGTCGAATGAAATTGAATGGGAAAAGGTATAAGATTGAAAAAAATAGAATAGAAATGAAGAACATGAAATATTCCACGCCCAATTCTCCAATTCCGCCCACTTTTGGTTCAATAAATGATATTTCTGATTGACATGCACAAACCAAATTTTAGCACAATAGCTTGTATAGTTTGCGATATGTGAAGTAATTGTTCTTAAAATTTAGGGCGGTGACACACCCACTGGTACAATACAATCTGATTTGGATCCAAAAATAGCCTTCCATAAACAATCCCCTTACACGAAATTTCAGTATGATTGCTCATATATTTCGATAGTTATGCCACATAAGGTATTTTAATTGTATGGCACCTGCCACGCCCACTGTTGCTATTTCGCCAGCTTGTGATTCATATGTACCTAATACCCAGTAAAACACTTACATCAAATTTTAGATCAATTGCACCAATAGTTCACTTAAAATAGCACTTATATCTTAATGTTAATGAGGGAGGTGCCACGCCCACTGACGCAATCTTGTCAAGTCTCATTGAATTTCAAAGCTTATAGTAACCGACACCTCTACACAAAATTTTATGAAGATTACTCTCATAGCACACTATCTATAGCATTAAACGTATTTTGCTTATATGGGAGGTGCCACGTCCACCGGCACTGTTGTACCAAAATTTTGCAAGGAGACACCTTTAAGCAAGTACATCCGTCTGATTAAATGTCAAAACGATTGCGTTGTTAGTTCTCTTTTTATTACGTTTATAAATATTGTAGGCTGTGCCTCGCCCTTAAAAGAAATTTTTCAGTATATTGACGTAGCTGGTATTGTTGACTACTTTCAGTGGTATCATCCCTAAAATTTTCATGAAAATCCTAAGTGCCATTTTGGAGTTTTACGAAATCCAAATTTTAAATTGTTAAGAAGTGCCACGCCCACTTTTACAATTCTACCCACTCTTTGCGCAATTCAAGATTCATAAGATCTGTATTCGTGTACCAAATTTCATCATAATATCTTGCACGGTTTACGAGCTATGGCGTTATAAAAGTTAAAATTTAGGGCTGTGCCACACCCCTTTAAGAGCCTTTGCAAACTTAAAACCTAGCCTAATCTTAATTTTGTTCTCATCTTCACCAAATCTCCAATTTTCATCAAAATCGCAGGAACTTTTTTCAAAATGGATTTTTATATGCTAGCAGCTTGCAAGAAGGTGTGAACTGTGTGCCAAATTTCATTGAATTAGCTTGCTCAGTTTTCCCGTAAACTTGATTTCAACAGACAGACACACAGACAGACAGCTATATCGACTCAGGTGGTGACGCTGATCAAGAATATATATACTTTTCGATACCTGCCACGCCCCCTTCTATGCGTTACAAACGGAATGACAAAGTAAAATATCTATCCTTTTAATCATATTGTTAAAAAAAGGACTTACACAACATCTAAAACAAGGAGTGTTCATTAGGTTTTAACTGCTAAAAATAAATGAAAAATCTTCCATGTTCCATCTTTTGCAAAGCCGGAATCTTTGCTAACTAGACATAGTCAAAAACTAATGGTCTTAACTAATTTTTATTTGAAACTGTATTTTCAACCAAGTATTGAAATAAAACAAACTCATGCTGCTCTATTAACCCATGGGTACACCCATGAGCAGAGAAATTTTTGAAAAGTTCTAGTGCAGCCCAGGATTGAGATATTGCGTAAATTTTTTTTTCATTGGAAAGAGTAACAACAGGTTAACAATCTAGTCGTTGGGTTTAGGCAAAAAATTTGAGGATTAAATGACGTTTCAGGGTTTAAAAATCACCATATTTTTTCTGATGGAAAACTCTCCGCCGAAAATTGGAAAATTAGATAATCATTATAGTTTCCCAGTGTCAGCTGGTCTTATATGCCTTCTATGCAATACAATAATAATTGTTCAAATCTAACAAAACTCATCCACCATACACCTCAGTTTACATCTTTGGGTATTTAAATACCACACAGGCAGAAACGAGTTCTAAATACATATTGTAACGAAATTTGCAGTATGCCAATTAATTCTCAAACACCATCTAGCGGTTTCTGTACTAAAAATAATAAACTGAATGTCGCTGCAGTATGCCAGATAATTCTTGAACAATTATCAACATCGATAAGCGCCATCTAGAAGGTACTGGAAATGACATTCTGTTTAGTGGTCGAACTTTCAAGAAAGAAGTGAATTTGGTATAAAAGGTCATCTGAGCTGTCGAGACACAGTTGTTCTTAAGCAATAGAGTGATACAGGTGGTTTTAACCGATAAAGTGAAATAGTTGTCTATACAGTGCCAGTTCAATATTAGAGTTTGAATATCGATAAACAAAGGAAATAAACAATTGTACCGTTTAAGAACTAACGCTTTTGATTTAAATAAACCATTTCATAATTAAATAAAGTTTGTGTTTTTAATTGCTACACAATCCAGTGATCGAACTCAGAAAAGTGTAAGAGATCGAAATTATCCTAAAAAGAGACAGGAAATTTCGAAACAATATATTATTATAAGTGTTATTTACATAGAAAAATTATTTGAACATAGACTATGATTTGGAGACAAAAAGACGAAGGATTGTGATGATGGATCGGATGGAGAGGATAACGGACGAAATAATAAATATCAATAAAAATTGAAAGCAAAATAAAGAAAAAATGATTTTCATTTACCCAAAAACCAACATTTTTAGAACCTGTTTCTACCGGTAGGGTTTTTAAATAATCATACCATATCTCAATTAATTGACAAGGTAAAAACTAATAATTTTAGCCGACAGCTGCTATAGCTTAATATAAGCTAACGACGAAATTTTATCAAAATCGTATGGGCCCTTCTAGGAGCAGTCCGAAATGGCTTAAAACAAAACTCGAATAGACCAAGCAATCTAGTCATTTTGTTTGTATGCACCAGAGGGTCTGATTTCTTGCTTAAGTTTTAGCGTAATTCACTCCAAGACCATTTCTGATCGATGGAACCGATAACCCATTTGACAAGGCTAGACTTAAGCAGTGGTTTGACATTGTATATTAGGGTGTTATTTTTTGTAATTTTGTTTTTGGTCATTGATTTAGCATTGGACCTGTAAACAATCCTCACAAAATTTATGTTTCAATTATCAAACCTGTGTACGGCGCAACCAAAGTTTGTTTCCAATTTAATTGAGATTTGGCAAAAAACGTAGAAAAAATGTGTCAAGATATTGTATTTTAGGTATTTTAGTTATATGGGACGTGCTACATCTTGTTGTCAAACAACGCTCACATTTGTCGTGTGGCTGAAATATTAACAAAATACATCCAAACTTGTTTTTTTTCGGTACTATAAGCCATTATTTTCGCATTGGATCTAAAGAAAAGTGTCCCAAAATTTCAGCTATCTACAACAAACTCTTTGTTTCCCATTTAATTGATCTAATAAGAGACGTTGCTAGATATGACAAATACCTAACTCTGAATCTTTGAGCACTTTCTGGAACTTGAGGTCCATTGAATTTTCAATAAAAATTAATCATCTTCTCCATTTGCCGTAAAATGGTTCAAAATTTAAATTTCTTTTCAGTTTTTTTCTGCTTTCATCGTCTCATGGGTAGATGAGACATTACTTTGTCATTTTATATATGTATAATATATCATTGAAAAAATACATGGTTTTACTATTTTTGTCGAGGCTTTTACTTCTTTATATGAAACGACTTTTAGAATGCAGTTAAAACTTTTTTTTTTGAGAAAAATCTAAAAGCTTTTTTAAACGTTTCAGTACAAATTATTAAACTTTTTCCCCCATTTATTATCATAAATTATTAAACGCATTGCTGGCACATATCCCAGCAAACATTTCGAAGAACTTGAAATCTCTTATATCTATCGCGACCAACTTGTAACCCTTCCATAAGAGTGTTACGCGAAATTAAAAATAGTTCATATTGAATCATTCATGCCATTATCGGCGACCCTTCTATAAAATTATTTGATTCCATCTGATGTGCCATGACTATGTAACTCACCTACATAGATTTCGCATTGTGCAAGTTTTAATGATTCGATATTACTTTTTTGCTATCGTAATTGTACTACATACGACTTCAAATATAGTTAGTATGGTTAGAAGTTAAGAGATGTGTTAATGTTGCCAGATTGGTCCTGCTGTTTCATACTATTTTATTAAATATAGTTTTGTGCAATCACTTTAAACTATCAAAACATCCGCTTTAATTCATGCGGTTAAAAAAGGTCTGCTAATTCCAAACTCTAATGACTTCAACAACAATAGCTTAAAACGCTCCTTTATATCTCATACGCGAATCGCTTTGGCGAGATAGTTTCTCCATACAAACTATTGCCTGACATCAGAATATGAGCTCACTAGCGATCGAAACCATCGTCTCGGCAATTTATAAATGACTCTTCTGCGATTGAAGATATTTGCTGGGATAAAGCGCACACTCATACAAAAGCCAACCAAAACACATCAAATACCTTCACAGACATTAAATACGCACTCAAGTGTAGCATATAATTAGACGCTGAAATGCGTTCCATCTGGTAGCTTGGTTTCTTTAATCAAAAGATTAAAGCCGCAATTATAATGTTGATAAGTAAATAAATAAAATAAAGTAAAAAATAACAAAATTCTTCTACTTCTTCCTATGTCTTTTAATGGCAAAAATGAAAGCATTTTTGAAATCGTTATATTCTGCGGTTTATGCTTCAAAAGAGTAATAAAAGGGCAAATACGTTATGAGCGTAATGTAAAAGCTTTTTATCAATTATGTGTCATTATTTCAATGGAATACGAGTATGTCATCAACTTTTCGAAAAACCGCCAACATTTTATTTGTTCAGTTATGTTGTAACTTAACAATTTTCGGTTGATAATATGCTGGAGTGGAATGACTAAATAAACGCTTCGCTGGAAGTCAACGGTGAATAGAAACCAAGTTCCTAGTAAGATTCTTGAACGCAATGTTGTTCAAGGTTTTTATGGACAAAAACGAAATAAAAAAGTCGGTTTTTTGTTCTTACCGTGTGTATCGTTTGATATTTGGATTACAATAGTACTAATTGATTTCTCCAATTTTTTGCCAAAATTTTTCCCCAGAATATCAGGTATTCTCTTTCCAGCCAGAGGTTGAGATTATATCAATAGATACTAAGCAGAAAATCGCTTTATACCTCTGTTCCTATAAATTTACCCGCATCACATATTCTTCTAAGAGTATTAGTGATTTGGTCCCTTTATTTTGATAACATAGATATTTCCATCGCGCCATCAAACCATCTGGTAAAATGGCATGGCTTATAAGGAAATGGTTGATCATACTAATTTTGAGGTGACCTTGTGTAGCTGAGGATAGTTGATCTGATTTATTTGTCTCATCCATGGATTAATTAACTCCAATGAATGACAAGGTGACTTAAGAAGAATTTTTCAAGTTTTATGTGCTCATAACTTGCTTTCAGAATGTTTCAGTAATGTGAAGCTGTCCAGACATATGCGTAAGTCCAGTAGATTTGTATTGATGTCTCCGATATTGAAGGCGAAGCAAATATGCAAATAAGGACTGCCCCAGAAAAAACTTACGTTTTGCTTTTTAGTTATAAAAAAATACCCAGTAATTATTTTGGTCTTTTTTCGATATTTATCAATAACGGCTAGTATTCAAAATATAAATAACTAAAAACTAAGTAACAATTTATAAAAATTTCTTACTTTTTTCGTAAGGCTCTTCATTAAATTTTGTCCAGTCGTTCCATCGACAGTATGGTACGATTTTTTCCACTTTAGTCTGAAGTCTTGTGGAGTTTTTTGCATTCTTACCACTCCTTCGAAAATCTTATTTCATTAGAGCCCAATATCTCTCAATTGGGCGGAGCTCTGGGCAGTTGGGCGGATTAACTAATTTTGGTACGAAATTGATCTTTTTACTTGCATAACATTCCATCGTAGCTTTAGAGTAATGAGAGGTTGCTAAATCTGGCCAGAACATCACGGTACTCTCATGTGCACGAATAAATGGTAGAAGACGTTTTTCGAATCACTCGTCTATATAAACTTTGGAATTGATTGTGCCTTGCGTAACAAAAAATCTGCTTCTGAGACCACAGGTGCATGTGGCCTGCCAAACCATACATTGCTTCGGAAATTTCAAAATTTTTTTTTCTTTGAATTTACTAGACACATGCCCCTTTTCAGTGATCTATAATATTCGTGCCCAGGTTGCTGCTTAAAATCTTCTTTGACGTAAGTTTCGTCGTCCATAACACAGCAATCAAATTTAGTCAGGTACATTTCATACAATTTTCGGGCTCGCATCTGAGCCATCAACTGCTTTCCATCAGAACGGTCTGGTACTTTTTGAACTCTGTATGTCTTTGGCTTACTTTTCTTCTTGACCTTCTGTACAGTAGATTTTGATGTACCTTCTGTAGCCGCCATATCTTACACTGAGGTGTTGGGATTCTGCTTAAAAAGGCGCTTCACCTTCGCCACTACCTTTGGGTTAGAAAATTCTGGTTTCCTGCTTAAATCCATTTTTTGTGAAACAGGTAGACTCTTCTTTTAATTAGAAATAACCGCAAAGACCGTTTTTTCTGATTCCCCAACTTTTTTTTCGATAGCTGAATATTTTAATTATGGATTTTGCAGGCATGTGGACAAAATCAGTTCGCGGACTTTTTGTTGCTTGCTAGACATCTTTGTTGTTAAAAGTGCTATCTTCAATTGTTATACTTCCTATTAAACGTCACTTTACATAGAACAAATATCATGTCTTTTTAGACCTATAAAATTATCAGGTAGAGCATAATATAAAAAATAAAATAAGTAAATTTTTTCTGGGACAGTCCTTACATTACAAATTCGATAAAATCGACGAAAATGAGATGGAGCAATGCATTTTCAAAAAAGGGCACGAAATGGTGTACCGCATTCCAGCATGTAAGGACCATTGAAACAATCTGCAAGTCAGTAAAACTGCTGTAATTGATGATATGTGTTTCATGTTCCAGGATAATTTGGTAGTAGCTTACAATTCACACTTATCGTGCAATTATTTCCATATTGAGGACGCACACTATTTGCACATTAAATTTTCATTAATCTGGACACCATAGTTTGAGATTCCAAGTTCTTCTACCCTCTCCAGTGGAAAGATGCCAAATCAAGAGAGCGCGATCGATCAAGACCAGAATATCATTGAAAGTTACCTTCATGAAGATGACATATCTTATGCCAACAACTTATTCCCAAACTCGAATGTGGCACTAATATTGACGAGACAACGCACTTGCTTCGTTGAAACGGTACGCTTAAGCAAAACATTCGTTTCACCATCTTATCCTACGGAGGCGATGTTTCACTACGTTCATATACTTCCAAGAAAATGAAATCGTTCTTGTTCTTGTCTACTATACTTAACAATTGATTAATGAATAATGAAATCATTTATTTTGGGCTACAGCTCCATAAATCTGGGTTGAATATAATGTATCGAATGCTTCGCACTTATTCATTTAACTTTTGACAAATCATTGGTCACTTGCAAGATTTCGTATTGCGGTTGGTATTGCTGTATCGATCTTCTTTATGATGAAATGAAATCTGTCCAAAAAACAGACAAGAGGCGTTTGGTTTTGCAATTGTTCACGACGTAATAATCAATTCCAAACGCTGAAGAACAATGCTATATCAATTTACAGAATGTTATAGAAGCATTTGCTGTTATGGTAAAGTTGAAATTAAATGTTGTGATCATACAAAATAATGAGATGTATTTATGAACTTTTCAGGTAATAGCAAGGGCAACACAAGAAGCAGCAGCTTCATTTGCACCCCATGCGAATCGGCTATCATGCCATCATGCCATTTATATTGCCAGCGCAAACCCAAAGTATTGTTATGCTTGGTTTGTGCTGCACACTCAGCACATTTACATCGCTATCACTCCTGTTCTGCTTTGTTAGCTGAACAATTACCACAATATTACATTTTTACCTTCTAAATAAAACAGTGTACTTTTGATGATTTGAGAAGAATGCATATTAAAATTGCTCTGTAAGTAAATGTCATTGATCTTATAAGGTTGTTTTTTGGGTTAGTGATTGCCTGTAATTTTTCATTTTTTTGAAAATAATGATAATCCAATCATAACACCAATCACTTTTATACATTTGAAAATGGAAACATACATACATAATCATACGTACATACATTAACATGTGTGTATTTACATGAACATGTCCTTAAACAATGTTGTCAAAAGAAATTTGCATTTTGAAAATGTTTGCAAGCCTAAAAAATTGATTGCAAACGAATGCAGAAAAAAATACATCAACTACGCAAACAAACAAACGGGCAATATTTTCATCATCCTCATTGTAAGAAGCAACAGAGCAATAAAAACAACAACATCAAGTTATGTTTGCTCCAATAGCAAAAACAACAAAATCAAAAGTAACATAAACATTTTATACAAATGCACACACACGTGCATATAACTACACCAACAACAAACAGTTGTGGTAACAACAACATGAGTAGTAACATGCAGGACAATGCGTTCAGGACAGCAGCAATGATTTACATTAGGGTGGCTTAAATATTTTTTTTATGTTGTAAGGTCTTAACCTTCGCTTTCAAAATTATTAACCTTTCACTTGCGGTTTTGTTAATGAGTTTCTGATCTTATCCTATTACCCAATTTTTTGTGTGTGACTTAGCTCCTGATCGCAAATATTTAAAAATGATTTCAATTCCCTCTAAAGTAACCTCGATTCATGGATCTGGTGTTCCAGCGATCGTTTTCTTGATGATTTCGAGCTCCTGCGTTTTCTTCTCCTCTGTAAATTTCACCCCAATACTTGGCTCCAGCCTTCAGTTTGTGATTTTCGCAAGGTGTGTCTAATTCATTTCCATTTTCGTTTTTTAATTTGTATGGAAACCCTGTTAGATGTGAAGACAAAAATTCAGCATACAAAGCAGTGGTGCCTGTGAAACAGCTTTGTATCGTAATTAATAAGATACTTTGACTTTGTAGCGAAATTTGGTGTCATAAAATCTTGCTAGAACATGCTATAAAATCATGATATAGAGACCGCATGCCTCTTATGTCTTAATAATGTGTTAATCACTTGAAAGACATGACGTCTCATGTGTTCTGAGACACATGACACACGGGCACATTATTGCCCGTTTTTCGTCGCTTTACCAAAACAAATGTGAGAAAGATATGATTCGCCCTTGATGTACAATATAATATTTGACTGGTAGCCTAGTAGGCAGCGTGCAGGACTATGATTCGCTAGGACATGGATTCAATACCAACTTTGCAGATTTGTAAAGTAAGTATATATAAAATTTGATAAATATATAAAATTAAAATCAATAAGGTTCTACAATTTGCATAGTATATAAAATAAAGTCAAAAAAAAATCTATAAGACCAGAAAAACGGAAATCTTTATTAGGTGTCTTCAAGATGTCTTTCAAATACTCTATAAAGAATTTATAAACATAATATGTTGCCTTTCTACTTGTCATTAAAAGGGCTGTACAAGAAGCTATAAACCCCTTTTTTGCTACTAGGGTACCAAAACTCTGAACAGCAGCACAGTACATATTAGAGATGTTTCTGTACTATGAAATTTTCAGATTTCTGCGAAGGCAGAAATTCGATTGCTGGCGAGGAATCAATTGTCGTCTTCAGGAGTCTTTCTACAATCTGCATGGGTCTTCAGCACTCGCTGAAGGTCCAACAGACTCCATGTTTAGTGAATTTCAAAACTAAGCAGACAAACTTGGTGCACACCCAAAATAGACTCGAAATTATCAAAAAGTTTATTCATCCTTTGAAATCAAAGCTACAGTTTTTGGGAAAATCAGCTTGTGTTTCCAAAAGCGAAGTGTTTTTTATGTGTAAAATTTAATATTTTTTAACAAGCATTTGCCCATTTCCATTGACATGCGTGCAATTAATAAAATAATTAAGGCATAAGAAATATATCATCATTGGTGGGCACAGTTTGATCATGAAAATTTACAAAATTTGATTGAAAAAAGATCATTCATGAATTGGTTATTGAAACATGAACTGTATTAATTTATAAAAATGTACATATAAATAAAGAACACACTTAAAATGCAATATGGGCAGAGAATTGAATAGATTTGGATACTCTGAACAAAAAAGATTCTGAAAAAATTCAAATTCTTGTCGACTTAAATTATGATATACAAAAGTTTATAAAAGATACGTTCCTTTTCTTACTACTATGTAGGGTTGCCAAGTGATCAGAATTGACCCGATAGGGATAGGAGTTCAAAATGTTCTGAAATTTCCGCGAATTTAACGGTTTTTGTCAAATGATTTGTTTTAACGAGCAAAAAAGTGAAAGATTTACCGAAGAAATTTTTACTTTTACTATGTTAGGAATAATTTTCTTGAGTAGGTCGAAAATTTCTTCTTCGACTTGGTAGCCGTGCTGCTATGCAAAGGCAGTTAAAGTCATTACAAAGCTTAAGTAAGTCAGAAAACAGACCGGTAGTAAATTAGCTTTGCTTATTCTCAAGGGTCGATACAGCAAAGTAACCAAAGCTTTATATATAAGTGTGTATAATGTACATATCTTGATATATATAATATGTAAATATGTATATTGAAAGCTGAGAAGACATCTTTACAGGCTGATGATGATGACACAGTATATACTTTTCATGAAGAGAAGCGATCCAATTCCTAATGTAATATGTGGCACTGGTTAGACGAAGAAAGAGATGATTTGTTAAATCAACTTATGTATATTTCATAACTTTGCCTCGAATTTTGTTTTATAATAAAGATGACACGCCTATTTCTTCGAGTTTTAGCTTTAAACATCTTAATGGTGGATTTTATCTTGCCATCACTGGTTTTTATTGCTTTGAATTACATAGAGAAGTGGCATAAAGATACAAAAAAATCTTGTCAAACTGAGCCACCCTAACGAGTAGTTGTGCATACTTAGATATGTGACCATACGACACGCGCTGGTCGTTGGTCAACCGACCTTTCCAGCAGGAGCTCGATGGTTGCTCAAAGTTAGACGAAGAAGAAAGAGCTTCGATAGAATCAAGCGCAAAGCCGGTATTCAGCATTTTGGCATCAAGGCATTGATTGATCGAACAGGCTTCGGGTTAACATTTTGACAATTTTTACTCACTTGACTTTTGTTGTTGTTGTTGTTGCATACTGCACGTTTATTTTGATAATGATGCGAATGATGATGGCCGATTGTTGAAACTCCCAGGAGGGTGCTACGGGAGTCGTTAGTAAAATGCTTTGACATTCTAAACAATAACGACAACAGTGACAACAGTTTGTAATCTAAAGTTGAAGTTTACACGAAACGAATTTTTGCATATTAAGATGATGAAGAGGGGCACTAGGGAGAGGCTATGCCAACTAACCAACCGAACAGTTGAGTTTGTTTTGTGGTCAACTTGAAATTAGAGAAGTCCTTTTAGGTTTGCATATTTTGTTGCAAGGATATGCAGTGTCACAGTAGTAGCTATTTATTGCTGATGTGCAGAAATCGAGCTCAGTTCTGTTTGGTATTTTTTATTCGGTTCGTTGAATTGTTCACTTCTGCTTAAAGTTTAAAAGAAAAATATTTTTCTACAAAATATTTAACCTAAAGTAATGCTCGCAATACATGAGTAGTTCTTCTCAGTAATTTAACATAATTTCAGTTTTGTGGTGACAATCACGAAGTCAAAATGCTTGTCGTAACGCAAGCATTGTGGCATTAAATAAACGTTGTTGACTCAGCTGTACGTTGAAAGGATTTTCATGTAATTCATGGAAATCTTGAAACAGATGCCAACAACAACAAGACCAATATCTGCAGTTTCTTGTATGTTGTATGCTGTTTATTGTAAAGTCATGTAGCATCAGGCATTACGATTAAGAAACTTGCATTAGCGAGAAGTAATTAAAATAATTAAAAATGTAAACATTTTCCATTATTAGAGTGAACTTTGGAACAACACATGAACTTTTCAACAATTTGAAGGTTATTTGAAAATTATCTTAACAAAAATAATTCAAAAAGTTTTTTGTCTCAATTGGCGATCAATTATCCTTAGCTCATTTTATATTGCCCCGATTATTCGTACATTCTAGCTTAAGCAAAATATAACTTGTAACTTTTGAACAGCAACCCGGTTTTTTTTTGTAATCTTCAAAAATAATCTGGCTTTTAAAAATAAAAATATGGTTTTTTTAGACTGACATAGGCAGAATTCAGCGTAAATTGTGTGTTTCTCAGCGACGAGTGCATTGTTTCCAATAAAAGATACAAATAAATAAATTTTTAAAGGCTTAATATGCAGATGTTCTGAATAGAAGATGGGATTTTGTACTGCAGTTTTTTGTTGATTTATTTGAAACTCAAATTGAATTACAACACTATAATTGCAGCAGCAAAAAAATGCTTTATGTAAACACAGGACATTTAATACAAGCTTGAAGGCACTGAAGAATGTTTACTTGAGAAATACAATTACTTAAGGATATGTATGTACATGAAAACATCAAAACGCAAGAACTATTTGAATACAAATACGCAGCACAATTTATGTACGAGCTTGTAAAGTTTTTATTTAAAAGTGAAAATCAGAAACTTTCATTTTAACAAGTTTCACATAGATATATTAATACAATACAAAACTAAAATGTTAAAGTTCTTAAATAGCAATTTATTGGAGTATCTAAACAAGAACTTTTTAAAAGCTTTGGAACATACAAGTTCTTACACTCAAAGAAAAAATTACTACTATAATAGTTAGCAACCGGTTACCTATAATAATACTAGTAAAATCGTATGAGTTAAGGGAACAAATTTTTACACTACAAAAAGCGTGAAAAAATCACACATAATAATGTGTTTTTTTTCGCTAAATAATTAGTAATTTCCAGTGCAGTGTGTCTTATTGCACTATCAAAATAGTGTAATAAAACACACGAAAAATAGTTTTGAAATAAAATTTATATATTTATTTTGCTCAAATTGTTCTATATTTCTATGTAAATTTAGTTAAAAATTCAGTCTTTGAAAAAAATTATTAGGATGTGTATATAATAAATAATATTATACATGTTACAAAAAAATTACATATTAAAAATCATTTATTTATTTCCATTTTAATGCAACTTAAAAAAAAATAATATGAAATCAACAAAAACAAATAATAAAATTCTTGTCACTTTGAATATACATATATATATGTACATATATATATACTTCTTTTAAACTAGACGAAGATGAAATGGCACCGCTAGTGATGGAAATTGTGTCATCTAATGATTCAATAGGTGAACTGTAACATAAATTTGAGTTAATTGAATTTGGATCGCCTTGTGCTACAACATAATAATTAGCGACGAATGGATATACTATATCGTCAGTATTGTTTTTGACAATAGTTGTTGATTCAGGATTCAATTTCTCATTTTCATTAAGTATCATGAAATCTGAAATTTCATTAGCAAAATATTCCAGGATATAGTCATCTTCAACTTGGGTTCCATTGTCTTCCAGGACGAGATGAAATCCTTTTAAGCCAATACTATTAGCTATAATTAAATATTTTAAAAATTAATTTTACATACATTGTACTAAGTTTTTACCATTTTCTTTAAAATCATTTATTTTTGAACAACACATAAATGATTTTTTAATTTTCCTGTCCGCACTCTATAATTGAATTGGAATTTTCGCCATATCAATTAATTTATATTCCTAAATTAATTTTAATACTAGTTTTTTTTTTGCAAAACCAGCCTAAGTTTAATTTATATCTAAATGTAGTTAAGAAAATGTGTATGTAAAATATGTTCAGTTCACGATACGTAATGAGTGCAGTTTGGAGAGAAATAATGTTTATTTTTATATTTTTAAATATTTAATTCGAATGTACACCTTTGTACATTGCAATTATACTTTTTCAAATTTAAATTAGGTGTGACCACAGGATTTGTCTTATATAATGGATTGCCATGAGAGCGATACCAATGAACTTTATAATTGTTATAGGCCGCAAATTTCCTACAACATTTCTCCCACAAACAATGAAACTGCGCTTTTTTTCACGATGCACATACAGATGAGCATTATATGTTAGAATATTTTTGAAACCACATGAACATAAACTACATAAACATCATTAACTAATTTATTAAAATTTATCTTAATATATTGCTGTACCTTTTATTAAAATCACTTCGGTAATTTTAATGAAAACCACAACAACTGAACTGATCACGCAAACTATAACTGATCGTGTTGTGACAAGTCTTTGCTAACACACAATTTGTACACACATTACGATGAAATACGCATATTGTGTAAATTCTCACAAAAATATCGGTAATGCAGCACAACAACAATTAAAGCACGAAAAACTGTTTAGATTCACGCAAAAAAAATGTGAATTCCCGAATATATGGGAAAAACACACATTAATAGTAAAATAATAAAATTTTCATTTAAAACACTAAATATGTGTCACTATTCAAACTTTTTTAAACACAAAATTTTATGTATATTAACTACTATTGTAATAGTAATTGTACTAATTTAAAGTTTTATTTTTTAGAGTGTAGTTGTTCCAACATAACACATCAAATTATGAAAGAAATAATTCGGTTGTTTGTCCGGTTTAGCAGTCAAAGTTCATCGAAATGTGCGATTTCTTAGGTTCTGACACGGATTAGTCTCATGCTGTTGAAAAAATAACTACCAACCACACACAGTAAAAGTATTCACGCTGTTGAAATTAGATACAAATCGGGCAAGGTATACTATGAAAACTTAATTATTAACACCACAACTTACATTATAATGATGGAAGTAATAAAAAAATAGTTAAAAAAACACAAACTGTGCGATTAAAATCGACGTTGTCGTAAGCACTTAAGGATTCTTAATTAAAATTCAATATGCTTAAATACATATTTAACTATTAGATACAAACACAACCTTAACCTTTCTCGTAAACATATTCATATTCTCCTAACAAAACTTAACATTTATTGGCTTCTTTCACATGACTAAAATCATGTTCGACAAATATTTACATCCCGGCCAAAACATTTTTAGGATCAACATAACGTTTTATGTAACTTACGTAGCTGCTACTCGTAGATGTACCCTTGAAAATTTCAACTTAATAAGCAGGGCTCTACCAAGGGGGAAGTATTGGCATATTTAAAAGCGTTGTCATGTCTGTCTGGAGTGCGGTTGAAATACATTAGAGCCCGTAAACAACATATTTTGCATTAGTGCACTTCACGTTGATTGTAAAGGAAAAGTTAATTGAAAGCAACCACAAGCCTTGCAGGATACTTACGATATGTAAGTACATACGTACGTAGTGGGGGATACCTTTTAGCACCAGTTACTTTACATTAATAATTAATGCAGATAAGTTGCCGTTAAAGGGCAACTTGAACTGATTTGGAAAGTATCATGCAAAAAAATTGATTTTGGAGGGGAGGGGTCAGTGAAGGCATTATTTGCCTTTCTCGCGAATGAACTGAATTTGAGTTTGCATGTAATTTTTTTTTCAATTCCTTAGAAAAGTATTTAGAAAAAAATTTTTTTTTTCTCAGCACTAAAATCAAAAAAATTAAACCAAAAGATTACCACGTAATAAATTTTTGACCAGACAAAATCATAGCAAGTTATTCATCATGTATTAATTTAAAACAGAACTTATTTCTTGTTTTGGGAAATGATTCATTGTGCCTCATTTGCAAGCTGTTTTAAACTCACTAAAGATTGATTTTTTTGTAAATTAGTTTTTATACCTTCAGGAAATTCCAACAAAACCCTTTTTTTTTAAGAGTTACCATAATTTATCTCTAGAAAGCTTACATTTCTTCCAAATTTTAAAAATAGTTCACAACACCCAAATTTTATGTCATTGACATTTTTTTTTGGAACAGATCATTCAAAACACAGACTTCTGAACAATTTCTTAAGAAAGTTTTGTTTTACACAAGTCAAAAATGTTGAAAATGTGAATGCAGCATTCAAAATTCAGCTATCGATATCTCATCTGATTGGTATTTATGTTCTTTTTGGTGATACATCCACATCAAATATTGAATAGAAGTTTAGGCTAACATTTAAAGTTGAAAATAACTTCCCTAACTCAAAATTCCCGAAATAATTTAAGTCGAGAAAGCAAATTTTTGGATGTTTTGTTTTTAATTTATTGGTAACTTTACGATAAATTAAAATATTGACCAAAAGAGCCGTTCTTATATATAAAATAAACTTTTATTATTTTCATTACTGTTGTATTGATTGAGAAGTCTACTGCGAAATCACATCTTTTAAGAAAATCGATGCTCTTATTTGCAAGGCTTTAATTCATATGACTCAAAATCAGCACCTCTCGCTTTTTATTGATAGTATATTTTTTTCTCCATTACTTATACATGTCTGCATGTATATTTGTATTTGTATTTGTATGTGTAATTATAGCTTGACATAGTACAAAAAGATATTAAATCTTATTACTAATGACATAAAGTAAATTAAAGTTTAATTGTACATTTTATTAAAAGATAAAACTAAATTAATAAGGAATTTAATAAAAATGTAAATAACAAAATAAATAAGAAACACATTTAAATTAAGACATCAAGTTATAAGTTATATGAAGAATATCTTCTCACATCCTCTTCTGGGATAGCAACAATTTTCACATCAATAATTACTAAGGATCAAGATGTATCTTAAGTGAGCAGAGAGATTAATTTTAAAAAGCGAGGCATTGCCAGTTAGTTGGAGTGCTGTAGGGAGGGTGTTCCACAGCCTTATCCCATGAATGAAAAACTTACGTCCTGCCGTAAAGGAATTATATGATTATTTCTACTAGACCGTAAAAAATTAAGCTTGTTGTATAGTTGCAAGTGTGTTTTTGTATTTATTATTTTATAAAGCAGCAGAATAGTCTTAAAAGATAATAGTGTATTTAGTGACATATGAAAAATTTGATGAGCAAATCGGGAAATATGGTCAGTCCAAATATGTATTTGGTGATGCTGTTATATTGCACGTTTAGTTTGTTTTTGCAAATACTGTCACAATTTTCAAAAATTTCACATCTATACAGTAGTGTGGGAATCAGATATGTTATGTAAATTGTGATACCTTCGAAAAATGACATCTAACTTTTTATGGCTAAAGTTCCCCTTGACTACAAAAATAATTGGAATATTTTTAAGAAAATAATGGCTTAAGAGAAATAAGTGGTCTTTTTGAGTCATTTTAATGGATCTATTCAAAGTGATACTGACCTACCTACTTCAATGCCCAAAAAAACTCAAGTACTCCTTAGTGAGGTACATATTAAGAATTTTGAGCTCTTCTCTTTAAAAATTTTGTGCCGCTTGGCCCTTCGTCCACATTTATTTAAAATTGTTAACAATTCTATAACTGTTTAAGTGAGGGTGGGAAAAAAAGTTGAACACACTAAATCACTTTTTAGGGTTGATATTATAATAATTTGTAATTTATAATATAAATTCAAATATGGATAAAATGCAATATAATACAATAAAATATACAAATCTGATGTATACAATACTTGATGTTCCTTGTAATTTGGTGTTTGATGATGTTTTGTTCGTGGTCCAACGTTGAGTTGCTGTTTTAAATGTTGGTGGTGCGAATGATGTTGAAGTTGTAGAATCTTGTTGTTTGTTGTGTGATTTATGTTAAATCGTTGATGAATTGTTCACTGTTGTTATTATGTGGAAAACAAACTTGTGTTGTGAATAATTTTCTGTTAAATGTTTTATATGTTGTAAAAATTGTGGATGTTTTTTGTGCACTGTTTTATATAAACTTGTTGAATGTTTAATGTTACGTTAAATGTTTTGTTTTTTCACTGTATGATATGTTTGGCTATGTAAATTGTTCAATGTCACTGTTATTTGTAAACCGTAAACTGTTTTATGTTAAAATTGTAGATTGTTCGTATAATTGTTTAATTGAAATTTTATGGTTTTGCACTACGCGTACGCGGGAGGGTTCGCTGACTTCGAAAAGTAAGTATAAGATGACGAAATAACTTTTCGCGTTTTTGCTCGTTGTTGCTGTAGCCGGTTGGCTTGTGGAATTCAGCGCAGCCACAACGAGTAAAGGTGCACCTTGCGGTGAATAGCAAAAGTGAAGCAGATATGCACGATGCACACTAGTTTGCGTTGCACGTAAACAATAACTAATAACTATTTGTGTTCGCAAAGCTGTATAAAAACATTGAATTGAAAAATTTTTATCATAAAATTCAAAATGTTCTGAATGTATTTACTAAATATTAGTTTCATCCCAATGTGCACAAAAACGGATGCGGATCCGCACAAAACGGAAACGGATGCGAATACGAAACAGACCTCACGTACGGATCCGTTCCGGATTCCGTTTCGGATCCGTTTTGGATTCTCTTTTGTATGAAATTCCGCTCAAAAAACCATAATCTGCTTTGTCGGATCCGTAGCGGATCCGGAACGGAAATCATATACGGATCCGTTTAGGATACGTTTTTTGTAAGAAAAACGGATCCGTTACGGATTCGTTTTTTTAAATAAAACGGATCAGACGTCATATACGGATCCATTCCGAATTCCGTTTCGGATTCGTTTTCGTATGAACACAGCGGAATCCGTAACGGATCCGTTTTTTGTAATAAAAAGGATTCGATTCGGACTCGTTTTTTATTACTAACATAAAAGGCAGTTTCAAGATATTTTCAATAAACAAATACAGTTTTGTACGTTATTTTTGTTTTTTAAATATCTTTAAATTAAAAAAATAAAAACAAGTAAACAAAAATATGTCGTCGCCGGGGTTTGAACCTGGAGCCTCCCTCTGCTCATCCAATAGTTGTTGCAAGCGCAGTTTAACAACATCAGCCAACGTATTACTTTTTTTTTGTTGGCTAAAAGTATAATATTTGAATTATAAATTGACAATTGCTCAAAATGAATCTTAAATTTTCATTTTGATAGAAGAGTAATTAAATTTTAGAATGTCAGAAAAATAATGAAAGAAGCTGAGTTGGTTAAGATGAGCATTTTTGAACAGTGGCACGGCACAAGACGCAGGTTCAGTTCTGATCGGTGACACGTAAAAAAATTAAATAACTTAATATTTTCTCATTATATGTATTCACTTATATTCACTTGCATTAAAGAAATAGATGGAATGATAAGTAAAAAAGCAAAAAAAAAAGATTTGGGAAAGAATCTAAAAAAAAATTATTTTTAATTGCGTTAATTTTTTTATACAGTAAAATCCGCATTATTAAATAAAAGAAAAACGAATCCGGAACGGATCTGTTTTATTAACAAAAAGCTAATCCAGGACGGACGCGTTCATGAAGTCCGTTTCGGATCCGACAAAGCGGACGATCCTTCCGTTTTTTCGAGAGGAATTTCATACGACAACAGATCCAAATCGGATCCAAAACAGAAACGGACAAATAATCCGAAGAAATGAATCCATATCGGATCCGTTTGACACATTGGGATTGCACTTGTGTTCTTTGCCTGTGGCTTACGTACACTGAAGAAAAGGAAAGCTAATTTTTTTCCAGTTGATTTTTTTGTGTTCCGATATTTTTAGCAAAGAAATTTATAAATTAAACAGGATTGATTTTTTTATAGAAATGTATCTTAATTTGATGTTGTATACATACATACAATGCTGTAAGCAAAAATTTCGTTACAATGAAATCCAAATAATGTTTTATGATTCATTAATACTTTTTATCTTTCAGAATTGTATATACACATATTAAATGCAGATACATAGTGAGACTCTGCGAATGTTGCCAGACTGACTCTCTGGCGCCTGTGTGTGGTGCACAAGTACTGCTGATAAGGGAATGTCGGGTCAAACATATATATATGGGTCTTAAATTAAGACGCCTGTAAAATGAAATAAGGTGAATAAAAATGAATGAAATTTTCAGAGATGGTACTCCTGAATGTTATGAAAATTTGACCTTAAAAAGGCTGAAATTATTTCAAATTTTATTCTCTCGCTTTCATTCTCAATGTTTCAATTTACATTGCAAATCATAAATTTTATCTTTAAATGCTTGTAAAATCAAATAATGTAAAAGAACATGAATAAAATTTTCAGGGATGATATTCCTGTATATTTTAAAAATTTTGAGCCTATAAAGGGTGAAATCGGTGATGGAGTATTTGGGAAATTGATGTTTTTTGAAAAAGTAAATTTTTTTATCTTTTACCACATAGAAACCGTTCAGGCCTTAATTTGTTTAGACTTGTAGTTTTTTTACCATCTACTAGTGCACATCTACCTAAAAATAATATAAAAGCTAATTTGGGTTGTGTTGGTTTGATGATATTCATCAATGAATTTTTTTGTTTTACTTGCGAGTTTCAATGCTTGTAAAATGAAATAGGGTGGAAAAACATGGATAAAATTTTCAGAGATGGTACTCCTATATGTTTTGAGCCTAAAAAACCTAAAATCGATTTTAGAGTATTTGGGAAAGTGATGTTTTCTTGGAAGGTCAATTTTTTTATCTTTTACCACATAGAAACCGTTCAGGCCTTAATTTATTCAGATTTGCAGTTTTTTTGTCATCTACTAGTACACAACTACCTATAAATAATATAAAAGCTAATTTGGATTGTGTTGGTTTGAATATATTCATCAATGAATTTTTTTGTTTTACTTACGAGTTTTTTTAACACAATTTGAAATATTTTTTTAAGCAATAATGCTGGTCAAAAAAATTTTATCGATTTTTTTTATATCTTCTACATGATAGACCAATCACTGAAAAAAGTTTCAGCCTATTTAAAAAACATGAGGGTAATGATAGGCCCATTATAGATGGAATGACCCATATGGCAAATTAAAGTTGACCAAATTTGGACGAAAGTTGTGGCAATTGATTGGTTTTAGGGAGTGGTCATAGAAACTGCCAATGAAATTTAGTTACCTCTGGCTGTCAGGGCTTCCAAACTGTCCAAGAAAGTTAAAAAATGCCACATGAAAAAGCGTTTATATGGATGGAAACTATCTGATCTGATCTGGACAAGAGGAGGGAGGTGTCAATCGATGGGTCCAAGGAGAATGGTCATCGAAACGGCCAACAAATTCATGAGATAATAATTTCCTAGTCAATTTAAATATAGACTCCTGGTTAATATTATTAAAATTAACCATATTAATGTTATTTTCATTCAGATATCTGGTTGAATTAACAAGATTTCACCTTGGCTCCAAAACATAACGTCTCCTAGTTGAATTAACCAGGTCCTAGTTGATTTTTTTTCTCAGTGTACTAAAATAGAAACCATTCTGTGATGAATGCTGATAATTGCCGTACGCATTGTGTGTTAAAAAAATATAGTGCAATTAAAGCCTCCTCCAGCATAAATGTACCAGGTTGTCATAGAAATCCCTTTACATTTTTTTTCAAGTTTTCAACAAAAACTCTATGTGAGAATACAAAAACCACTGTTCATTGAAGGTATTACAATCCAAAAATAAATATTTCTAGTAACTTGCAGTAATCGCTTGGGACAAAAGGCAACATTTAAACAATTTCAAGAAACAACGGGTGATGGAACCCTAAAAATAATTTCAACCCTATGCGCAAGCAATTTCACCCTATCCACTGTGTATACACTCGCAGCAGCACAATGTTGACAAAGACAATCAGTCTCAAATTAGAAATTACGCAAATTTGTGGCAGCCCCAATGTTGTTGGGGTTACGTTGAAGGCGGTGGCCACCCCTGTGGTGATAATAGTTGCCGCCAACGAAGAATCTAAAGTGGAGTTAGCGGCAATATTTAACTCGTAGTAAAACAATAGCATTACAAAGTTCAGGCATTTTTATTTTCACTCCGATCCTTTCTGCAAATAGTTTATTTTCATTACAAATTTCAGTGCAAACCTAAAGCAGACAGACAGACTTTCTTTCTTTTCCTTTCTACAGATAATCTTTATAGATGGTGTGGTTGTCAATTCGAATTTATGTCTTCTTCGGTTTCTTTCATCTAATTGGTTGACAAAATTAATTTACATATTAATTTTTGACCAACTTCGACGTTGAAGCAAAATTGGCCATTTGCAATTCAAAGCATTTGGATTTGAAGCCAGATTGAGTATTCCTTAGGGTGGTTCTTTTTATTCTGATATTTTAGGCTGATGGGAGAATTTATATATTTTTTTTTTAAATGTTCATCTCTCAATCAGGGTCGCTTCCACTATTATCAGCTGATGCTGACTTAATTAAAACCCTCGAACGTTCTCGTGCAACCCTGAAATCTATTGAAATTTTGATATAATGAATATCTCTACTGATCTACTCGAATATCTAGTATAATATTATTTCTTTCTGAAACAGTGTGTCGGGCTTTCCAATGAAACGGTGTGTCGAACAGGCCTGCTCAGTGGGCGTTAGTTGCATGTCAAAGCCGTGGGCCTTGAAGGAAATAAAAAATAAATTTTGGAAAAAAAAATTAATTGAAGCTTTTCTGTAATATTTACTTACATTTTTTTTCTAATTTGGTGACTAATCATCAACTTTTTCCACAAAAAAGGTACCCTTTTTAGAAAAAATTACTTTTATTTTGGGAAAACCGTTAATTCCCTTACATATTCATTTTGTTATGGGGTAAAACAATATATTACTTCGGTTAAAAAAGAGTCCACTGTGTATCGCCACATCCAAAAAGGGTTTTCCGCTTTTAAAAACCGGTGCTGCTTTAAATAATGGACTGGTCTATTCTAATCCAATGGTTTTCGAGAGCTTATGGGATGATAAGAAATGCAGAGTCGTCTTCAGGGCTGTTATGAGTCTCCGCAGATTCGAAAATATATCACGAGCTCTACGCTTGGATATGAGGAGTGATAGAAAAGACGAGCTCGTAATAAATTAGCCCTAATCAGAGATTATTGGGATAAATGAGAATGCAACCTCAGGGGAGAACGTTACTTTTGATGAGGAAATATTAGCATACCGTGGTCGATTCCTATTCTAGCAGTTTATTCGATTCCTGAAAAGTATGAAATGAAAATCTGGGTCATGAAAACTTATCTCCGGTGGGAAGCTTTGATATAGAACCTTACTACATATGACTAGCTTGGTTAAATAATACCAAACATTCCTCAAAATTTTCTCCTTGTGCTTATCTCATTTGTAAAGTCCATTCAAATGTAAAAAAAAAACCGGCGGGTTGCACTCTGGGAGTGCCGACAGAAGTGAAAACAGTGAAGTATTTTGGAATTTTTTTTTTCATGATATTTTGTAATGTTTATGGAATAATTTTCCACGAATTGTTTTATTTATCAATATAAAGTACTATCATGTATTTGGTAAATTACAATATTTATTTATTGCGCTATCTTACACAATTATTTTTTTAATAATTTTACATAAAATAAAAAAATTACATTTCAGTATTATTACAATCACTTTACAAAAATAAGTTAAGTACATTCGGAAAAATCAATTTTCATCCATAATTTCAACAACTCTTGCACCATCATCACTGCCAGCGTTATTGCCAATTCCAAAAACTGATACGATTGGTTTATGGTAGCTAAAGTAGGATACGAACAGTTTTGGTTCGAATTTATTTAAATATCTTGTAAAGACCGCATCAATAGTAGTTTTGTATTTTGTTGTGCTAAGATTGCGATCATTTGACATGTTTAAACCAAATTCATTTCCGAAAAAGTCAATTGATGGAATATTTTTATCATCTGCAAAGTTTATATTGGAATCTCCACTGTATCCATCTGAGGGTTCTTAAAACATGCAGTCAAAACTTTTTAAAAATGGGGTGGAATGCTCAAGAGTAGATATGAGAATATCGGTTTCAAAGGTGAAGTCAAATTTAGTTCGAAGTAATGCCCGCACACAAAAAGCGAGAGTTTTTTACAAACACCCATGTACGCTCGATATTAATTATTAAGTTTTAACAATAAAAAATGAAGAGCCTTTCAAAAAATATTCATTACATCCATTGAAAAGAAATGCATCACATCTTCCAAAAATATGAATCCAAAATAAAAGTTTCCATACAACAATAACATATGTAACACGAAGTTGTTTTTCCCTTGTTCTTTCTCATCAATTATCAAGATCCACCCAGTAGGCAAGGGCAGGAGCTTGCAGGCCTTCTAGCAGGCCTTACCTGGTATGATTAAGGCCTTACCACCTCCTTTCAAACTTACTTTCTTTTTTATATGAAACGTCCCGATAAGTAAGGCCTCATTTAGCAGGCCTGATAGAAGTACTCTTCGAGCAGGTCTCCCTACATCGCTTGCGTCAAGAGCCCTTCTAAGAGCGCTTACCGTAGAAGGGGTCATAGAAGTACTTTGAAAAAATTAAATATTAATACGTCGTGAGACTCTTAGTTAAATGTTTTTTTATCTGCGTCAACCTCCCTTACGTTCATATTTTTAATGTTTATTTTTTGTGACGATTTCTTAATTTATAATTTCACATTGAATACACGACACTCTACCACTTTAGCATAACATGAAACAGAAGACCAACCTAGCAACATGCACACCGTTCCTTACTGCTAACCATGTATCAACTTTTGATGTCGTATAAGTACAATGCAATGACAAAAAAGTAATGTCGAATCATAAAACATTGCAATGCATGAAGTAAAAAATACATGAAGTCCTTCTTTTTTGCCTTCTATTATGAGGCCTCATAGCACTGCTGCTGTGGGAAGGCCTTATAGCACTGCTGCTATGGGAAGGCCTTATAGCAGTACATAATAGCATTTCATGAGTATACACTCAATGGAGTGTAACTATTCTGCTTATTAAAAATTCACTACTTATTGACAGATTGAAAATAAAAACAAAAATCATAGTAAAAAAAAAAATTTATTTTGTTATTTACATGAAAATTTAGTTTTGAGAAGGCCTCTTACAATCGGAGCAGTGCTAGCAGGCCTTCTCTGGGGAAGGCCTTGCTCAATTGCCTGCTGGGAACTTATATTACGCACCCATACACTTATTCATTGCTATTGCTTTTCATATTTTAGTAACAACAACGCTTAATTGGAAAACAATAACAAATAAAGAGAGAGAGAGAGAGAGTAGTAGTTAAGTACATTTTTTACTCCTCGCTATGGCGAGGCTTTTGCAGTTAATCAGTGCAATGCTTGAAAGAGTTGAAAAAAGGAAATCTTTCCACTCTTATATCTCCGCTTCTGGTCAACGGATTTTGGATCCAATAATTTTCCGCAACTCTGCTGGATGAGCACTTCAATTTGTTGCTGTAGCTGTTCTAGATCGCGTCAACTAAGCCTTACCTTTTAACCTTAGGAATAGATCTATAGATTATTATGCGGTGTCGGTAGCGGTGTCGGTGGCGCGGGTTTATGCTTTTTTCCTCAACCGCGAGTGCTTTTTTATGGAGGTGCACAACGTGCCATAAGAAGTTTTCACTTCAAAAACAGTCAACATTGCACTTATTAAATGAATAAAAGAGTATATTGCATTTGGCAAAATTGACCCACAAATACGGATAAGTGTTAACTAGCTCGATCTATGTTGACTTAGTTGAAAAATGTTGAGAAAGCCGAAAATGGTTGATACTGTCAAAAGATGATAAATAAGTTGAAAAATGTTGAGCAAACCGAAAGATGTATATTTTGGTATCGTCGTATAAGGTTGAAAATGTTTAGTTTTTTTAAAACACTCGAAAATTTCGACAAACGTCAAAAACTCTAAAATGTAATTTTAGCGTGATGCATGCCTGTTACATTTTAGCCAATATATTCCAGTAGAGATTTTCATGAAGACCTTTTATCATAATCGCCAGAAGGGTCATGTTTAAACATAGGCTACAGCCTGTGGCCCGCGCCGCAAAGGGGGGCCCGCACCCAAAAAGTGTTTGGCTTTTTTTGGGTCATTAATGTGATACTTAATATAATCGTAAAAGATTAATTTTACGTATGTCCAAAAAAAATTATTTCAGAGAAGGGCCTCTTGGTAGGGCCTGCACCAATTGTTCAGCTTAGTGGCCCGCACACACCTATACTCTGCCTGCCAGAAAAGAAAATTATCTATCACGGTGACTTTCACGGGACACTGCTCTATGCTCCTTATATGGCAGCTTGATTTGAGAGTTTTCAGAAACAACGACGATGTTTAGTTTTTTTTAGCGTATAATATCACTTTCAAAGTTCTTTTCAAACGATTTTTCTATATCAAGCAAATTTTGCTTGATATAGCTGTCGAAAAGTAAGATTTGTAAAAGAAAATTATTTAAAAATACATAAGTGAACGCGCAAAATATTTGACAATTGTTAACATGAAATTATGAAATTTTTTTTATCTTCAAATTTACTTCAAATTTTTTTTGTTGAAGTGGATTTCTATAGAAAAATGTTTCCATAATTAAAACTAAATCTTTGAAGAGGATATTGATTTTTCCTAACAAAATAAAGCTATAAGTATGATATCCCCTTTTTGGCTACCGTTCATTTCTTCTTAGGTCCAGTCTTTATCTCTTCTTATTAAAGATCCACCCCAATGCTCAATCCTATACGTAGACAACAATGGCAACAATTTCAATAAAGTTCCTTTCTGTTGTCGCCAACTTACGGTATTTTTGATGGCGCCAGCTGTGCAATAAACCCTACAAAAGTCGCATGGGATGAGAATTTGAATAAATTTTAAGGTATTCACTTCAGTCACAAGTTTGGCTCTAACTTGGTAATGAACTACAAATTGGAGAGTAAAACTCTTAATACCAAATGAAAATTATGTGAAAAGAAACGGCCTTAAATCATTTTCAAATAAAGAAACTTTTGCCAGCGTGCAGAATAAAAGTTTTTTTCTTTTCTAATAGGAAATTGTTTGCTAAAAATTAATTTTACTCATTATTCTTAAAACACAAACAATTCAATTAAATCTGACATTTGTCCAGGCAGCACAAATTAAGTCAATCAATTAATTTAGGCCCTTTCTACAAATTCATTTAATGGTTTTATTGGCTTTACCAAAGGAAGGATAATGGTCATTGCACGAAATTCGGTAATGAGCATTTGGTACTACGATATCTATGCTATTCATTGAAGCTTAACTAATGATGTCAATGAGAGTGCCTTGCAACTTTAACTAAATAAATGAGTTTTTTCCAAAATAGATTGATTTGCTACACCTTCTCTTTAAGTAGTTTTTGCAGTTGAAAAGTTAGAAATTGATGTCAGACTTGAATTTTTTTACAAAAGGTTGCACTTTAGTCCAACACATATCCTATGAAATGCAATAAAATGTTAAAAAATAATGTTTCCCTGAATGAAATTTTATATGCAAAGAGTTAAGTTTATTTAAAATATCGAAAGAAATAATTTGGTTAATGCAATTAGCATGCTAATTTTCTTTTGATTAATTTTTCAATGTATGTACATAATTTCTTGGAGCGTACGTTTTTCGTAGGTATATGATGGTGGTGTAGAAGTATATCTTTGAGATATTGCGTACCCCTATAGACTAGTATTCCTGCCATAAACATATATTCTAGTCGCAACGCTAAGGTCTCGTCACTTAATGGTTAGCTTTCCTTAAGAAATTTAGGTTCGAAAAGAAACTTTAGCATATATGATTATTTATAATACAAAGAATTTAAATCCAAATGAGGAAATCCGTTGTATCCTTTAGAGCTTCTTCATTTTCACAGGTCAAACTTCCTGACACTTTCAGAGGAAGTGAAGTTTTTGCTATATTATATGCTTATATACTATTGAAAACTGTAGCTTTTACCAAATTTTAGCTTTTCATATGACCTTGGAGAAGAGGTATACGATTTCGAAAGCAAAAAAAAAGCATTTGTTGAAACAGAGTCTGAATATTCATCTTAATTGATCTTGCAAACAGAATATTTTCCTCTGCCAAAGAACATTTCAAATGGCATATAATATAATATACATTTTACCTTTCTGCAGAAACTTTAATCCAAAATACTTTTCCGAACTTTGATGTAGCCATTTTTGGTATAATTCGATAATAAAAACGATTCTATATCATTTTGAACATAATGATTTTATGAAATTTTATTTCCTATATAGTTCTGAATTTGAACTTTAACGTTATTAAATTCCGCTAATCTGAACTTTCTTAAAAAAAAATTGTTTTTTGACGATATTTTAATAAAATGCTTAGAAAAGGATTTAGTAAATAGCTTCAGATTGTACCTCTTTCGAAAGCTAAGTAAATGACTAAATAAATATTTTGTGCTGAAATCCTAAATTTCTGGTAGTTTCTTTCCTAAGTAAGCCATATGATCAGGATAGATGCGTTGTCGTGACATAATCCCAGGGATTATGTCCGCAAACTAATCGGACGTAATCCCCAATTTAGATATGGGGAATATGGCCGCAAATTTTCAGACATAATTCCCAAAAATAGCGGTCATAATCCCCCCAAAGCTATGGGGACTATATCCGCATCAGTTTCGGTGATAATCTCCATTATAGGGATTATGTTCGAAACTGATGCGGACACAGTCCCCATAGCAATATTTTTGATATTGGCAACTTTTAAGTCTAAGGTTCGGCTGTTTTGAATAATCATCCGTAAGTTTAACAGCTAGATGTATGCAAGTAGTGTCGAGGAATATTTTATTTAATTCTAAGTGGGTGGCATTCGGCCGCTGCTCAGGACTTATATCCTCCAATATATCCAACACCGGCTATGTCCATCCTTAGAAGTTGTCATAAACCCAAAACGGAGTGGGGATTATGTCCGAAAAAATAAACGGACATAAATCCCAAAATTGTTTACATAAATTGCATTTTTCGGACGTAATCCTCATGGCGACTATGTACGAAAACTGTTCGGACGTAACCTCCATACCAAAAATAAGGATTATGTCCGCAAATCAATTTACGAAATGGGTATCGATTATGTCCGTAGGGACTATGTCCGGTAACCGATAGATGCTGAAGAAAATTTGCGATCAGAGAATTATTATCACAGCAGAAAATCATTGGATAAAAATCAAAGCGATCTATTACAGTATAAAACAGCGAGATGGAGATCGAAATAGTTATGGAAGTTTCTTCAGGTTCTACGTTTCAAATGGACTTATAAAATATCGGTAGTGGTTGTCAGTGTAACCGAAAGTGACATTTTGTACCTACTTTGCAATATGTTTCCGTGGCAGGTACTATTTGTTAATTGCATTTATTTGGCACTTTTTCACCATCTATGCTTTTTGATCGTTTGTAAGGCCAAGGATATATTTTTAGATCTAGTTTAGCCAGAAAATGGACAAGGCAAAACCGTTAATAGCATCAATGAACGAAAATAAGAATCTGTTTGAAAATTTGATTGGATTTGCTTTTGATAATTCTTCTACTATGATACGAAAAAAAGTGATTTAGTAGCGTTCCTAAAGCGTGAAATGTTTAACATTTTTCAGATTAGACGTATTTTTCATTCAGTTAATTAAATAAACAATGCGGCTTTGAAATATATTTTTGAAATTGTAAAGGAACTATGAAGAAATGTTTTTAATTAAATTTTAAAAGTTGCAAACGGCAAAAAGAATTTGTGCTGAAAGAATAATTTCCAAGTGCAAAATAAATTGACCAATGGGTTCAAAGGAGACACATGCCAGTTTATGTTGTCAGTGCTTAATGTGGAGCTGGAAAATTGGAATCCAAGTCCAAGGTGATTTTTTTAACTTTAATTTTATTTCATTTTAAAGAAAATATTGAAGTGTATATACTTGGTTTTGTTAAATGAGAGCTGCGAAATATTTATTTTGGTTGTTTTTCTTTTAAATAAATAGTATATTTACAGGTATGCATACCGTTAAAAACTATTTGCATTTTTATTATCTTTATTTAATAATAACAGCCAGTTGGCACTTTTTCACACAAAAATGACAACTGATTGGCTTTTTTCATTTTTTTTCAACGGTCACGCTGGTGTTAGTACATTTTAGCAACGCCGAAAAAGTACCAGTCTGACAGAAATTCGGTACGCAACAATAATGCACGATATCAGTTGAGCACCTAAAATATGATATTAATAATCAGCATTCATCCTTTTATTTTTTTTTTACAATGGAAGTAACAAAGCTGAGCTATTACAGCAATTTACCGTCTTAGATACTAAACCTGAAGCATTAAATCAAGTAAATAGCTTATTAGAAAATATCTGGTGATAATGAAATACATATGCTTTTTATTTTTTATCATGTTTTCTTATCTGTCTCAACATATCCACTTAGACCATGTAAACATGAACATATAGATAAACGCTCCAAGACATATATATTTGAAAAAAATTTCTCTGCATGCTTTGGGGCTCCGACAATATAAGCATAAAACAATTAAGTTCCGAATTTAGCTACTGTTAGTTCTCAATCTAAGGCTGAGTTAACTGTTTGAGAAGCTTATCTCATAAGCTTACAACATAATCGTCCATTGCAACATGGGCATGATAGGATAGGATTTTGGTAAAATAACCATTAATGTACTTTAAAAAGACAATAATAAGGGCCTCATTACCCGTTTTCACAAAACCTGATGGGGGGCTACAGCCAACTCTAGTCTTACCGTAACCCTGCGCTGAGTTTCAGATTCTTTTGTTCTAAAAATAGCTGTGCTGCAGACAGACGTGTGACTGAAATTAATTTGCAGTTACCTTGGCAACAAAAACAATAAAAGTATGCAACTATGCAAGTAATGAACGTGTGAAAACTGCTTGATTTACAAACAATTAAATTAAGCGGCAACAGTAAGAACAAATAAATGCAAGCTTGGCAGATAAGAAAACACACATACATTCATAAACAACATGCACACACTACCGGAAAAAAAATTGAAACCAAAACAGCTAGCAATATATATTTGTACACAAAGCCCCAATTTCATTGGATATTTTTTTAATACAATGTCAATAATTTCTTTAGACATTTTATTATAATAGCAAAGCCTTTTCTAAGAAGCATTATTTTACCTCTAATACAAAAAAAAAAATTTGCTGATATATGAAAGTACCAAAAAAATTTTGAAGTTTTTTCTTTCCATTTCCAAATTCGTCAACAGCACAAAAAAAAATTCAAATTGCACTACAAACAAAAACACTTTGCTACATTCGCCGAGACACAATGCGGCACTGTCGTTAATGCCTTTGTGTGTTGTTTTTGTTTTCATTTGAACTCAAGTCAAAGCTGTGCGTCGATAGCGTTAAAATTCTGCAAATTGTATTTTGCTTGCTTGTGCATCGAAGCACGGTTCGAGCCATGAAGGCGCAAACTGCCACTACGTGCCCATCGCTGTATTAGAGGGTCAATTGAGTAATGTAATTTATTATGAAGTACAATTGAATCTATTTTATTACTTTTTGAAATGTTTTTTCGAATTCTAATCAATTCATTCTGGCACTTCCTTTGTTACAATACGTGGTGAAAATATAAATTGTTTGAGAAAAGTAGCTTTGGTTTAAGACTTTTGATCGGCAGTGTACTTGTATACATCATACAATTCACACGTGAAAATGTTAGCAATAGGAACAGCACGAAATAAAAAAAGAACGAAAGCAAAAAATTAACCACTGCGACATCTGGCAACATTGCGGATGATGCCAGGAACAACAAGAACAACGGGCTACAAAAACATGCGTTCAAATTAACAACAACAAATGTGGGAACACACACAGTGAAACATACTGCGGTGTTTGTAAATGTGAAAATTTTGTTGCTATCATTTTGTGTAATTATTTAAATTACGCCATTTGTATCAACGTTTTATACCACATGCACATACAGATGCATACACAATTACAGGTGTTGGTAGTAACACCAATGCTGCCAATTTCAGCGATTGAACAAATAAGAAAGCTGTAGCACACAATCTATTTGTACGATCTTTGATAGATAGATATCTCTCTCAACGAAACTACAATAATTATAAGGCCCAAAAAACCTTGTTGTGATTACCTAACGTGACCACCAGGAAGCTCAGTAACGAAAATCCTCAGGGAAGAAACGACTCGTGACGCCAGGTTCGGTCGGTGTAAGAAAAAAAAAAAAAACTCCATCAATCAGATATCAAAAAAAAATTGTTTAATCGAAATCTAGCCCCAGAGAATCAGGCACAAAATCGATCGCTGAAATACAGCGCATCATGACTCAAATGAGTCCAAAAAGAAAGTATGCACGCGAACAGATATCTGCGGCCTGTTGCGCACCCACCCAACCAATGACCAATGAGGTCATATCCGCCATCCCACTGACGTTACATTTTCCTTTAATTTTTTTACTTTTACCACATCACCGATGTACCCCTTTTCCACGCTCACTTTTACCTCAAATATATCGCAATTAACCATCCATTACGCTAACTCGAAAAAAACTAGCAAAATTGGACAACTGAAAACACAGTGAGATTTATTTTTTGACTCGCTCAGCTAAAACCTTAAATGCCTTTACATCGAATTGTATCAAATCAAAGAATAACTGAAATAAAAATGGTTAATATACTTAGCTGAAGTAAATTAATAAGAATTAATATGTACATATATCTGAAATATATCCGAACAGATAAACGTTTGCACAAAAAAATTAAGAAATAAAATGTAAAGCTTAAACATATTTCAACAAAAGAGCTGGATTTAAGAGATAAACCACCTCATTATCTTACACATTTTCACATATTGTCTTAATCTGCTTAAAGAGCTCTTTAAGATGGGCAGCAAAAAAAAAAATTAAACCAGACATAAATTTTGTTTTAAAACAGCGCGAATCTGATGGGCTGTACAAATCTTACACAAAATAGAAAAAGTTTTTGAAAGTATAAATCTAAAATTACATATTTAGTTATTTTCCAATAAAAGACGCGCGAGCGCGAATTCCGCAATACTTAAATTTTTCATGTCTTAAGTTTTTTTTATTTTTTTTAATGTTACTTAAAAAAATATGACTAACTCCATCGAAACTTAAATATTGGGCATTTCAGGCGAAGCAGACTATGAAAATAAAGTGAGGCCGTGAAATTTGATTATATTTCGGTAAGTTACACATTTAGTGAGCATTAATGCGTACACACAATTTTATTTTCGTATGAGGCTTAATTGTCGAGTTATGGGGCTCTGAAGAATTTGCAAAGTTTAAGGACCGTAATTGTTGAACGCTGTTATTGGTATCAAGGAATTTATAATAAAAAATAAACAGTATTGCTCTGACTAGTAAAAAGGATGTTCTTTATAATTTTTATTGAAATTCGAGCTTTAAGTTTTTTTTATTTATAGAAAACCGGAAGTAAAAATTTCAAATCAAATTTTCAGTAACTTCAACATATTGTTACGAAATTTCCTGTCTCTTTTTAGGATAATTTCGATCTCTTACACTTTTCTGAGTTCGATCACTGGATTGTGTAGCAATTAAAACCACAAACTTTATTTAATTATAAAATGGTTTATTTAAATCAAAAGCGTTAGTTTTTAAACGGTACAATTGTTTATTTCCTTTAATTATCGATATTCAAACTCTAATATTGAACTGGCACTGTATAGACAACTATTTCACTTTATCGGTTAAAACCACCTGTATCACTCTATTGTTTAAGAACAACTGTGTCTCGACTGCTCAAATGACAACCTTTTATACCAAATTCACTTCCTTCTTGAAAGTTCCACCACTATCCAGAATGTCATTTCCGGTACCTTCTAGATGGCGCTTATCGAGTTCAAGAATCATCTAGCATACCGCAGCGACATTCAGTTTATTTGCTACCTTCTAGATGGCGCTTATCGAGTTCAAGAATTGTCTGACATATTGCAGCGACATTCAGTTCATTATTTCTAGTACAGAAACCACATATGACTGCCAGAGGGTGTTCGAGAACTGGCATACTGCAAATTTCGCTACAATATTATGTTTTAAACATTTTATTTTTGCAAAAAAGCCTTAAGTATGTTGATGTTTCGCAAACCAAAGTTTTACGTGATCATTATCAGTTTTGGAGATATATAAATTAAAGTACTTAAGAAAGTGCCAGGTCCCATACAAAGTGCGGTATATTTGCACTTCAATTCATATATCTCGTAAGGTAATGTAGATCACATTTTTAAAATTTTAGCATATTATCGGTATATCTTATGCTATATTATAAAGTTAAAATAAGAAAAATAAAATATGTTGAAAGTGATTGAATTCTGAGATGAAATGTTGACTTTATAGAAACCACAATGTATAATATTTTATTGAAAATTTGGTAAGTTCGAAAAACTGCTTCCGAAAAATCCATTCTTCTTCTTATTACGTCAATTTTTAGAAGTCCATAATTTGTCAACTCAGCCTTATATATAAATAAATTAAGTGTTTACACCTTATAGAAATACAATTAAGCCGAATAAGTACAAATTTCGAAATATCATATTTTTTCCACTGTCCCCTTCACATGAAATGTCCCATACATAAAACTCTTGCATTCGCCAAAAATTAAGAAACTGGGTAATGATTTTTCATCATTTCCACACGTAGAAAAATGTTTGTGTATCAACAAAAAATATTTTTCTTTTCAATTTTACTTTAAAAATGTTTTTTTGGTCAATAAATGCTTTAAATCAAAAATAAATGTTTTTGTCTTTTATACTATAAGTCAAACAAAAAACAATAATTTTAAAAAAATCGTCCACGGATACAATTTGATAATTCAAATATCTCGAAAATAATTACTTATCTCTTTAAGCTCTTGGACTTATGTACATATGCAGGTCTTGTTCGTCCGGCAGTGAATACTCCTGTTCGTACAAGCTTCGCGAAATAATGAAATGAAAAGTAATCGCGGATTGTAGATTCATGATAAAAAAAATTTCATTTTGAATATTGGGTGATTCTACTCGAATATTATACCCGTCACAAGTTTATCGATTTAATTTAATCCTTTTCCCATACCGGGTGAGACACTTCGAACAAATTCAGCCATTTTGATTTTATTTGACACTCTTTTTCAGGATTAATCAAAGAAAATGATATTTAATCTTTTTACCGTCAGACTCTTTGTGATAATTGGTTGCTTATTTATGGCTTGATTCTTTATTACTCCTTCCCGACACTGTTTCTGGATGCCGTCCTTCTGCGTACTGGGTCGACTCTCCCTTCGTTTTTTTTATTTTTTTCTTGTTGAGCACTCTTAGTTTTTTTAAACGTCCTTTTTGTAGATTTTAATTTGCTTATAACTATGTGTCTTTCTTCAAATTTTGACCGATTTGAGTATGTTCACATGAATATCGGTTTCTTTTAGTGACTGCAGAATTCGATAAAATAATGTTCAATTAATTAAAAATAATCAGTCGACAAAAACCAGCTAAATTTTTTTTGTTTTTGCTTAGAATCACCGCCGCTAACCGTCGTATTTAAAAATTTTTCGTGGACTGGTTTTTCGAATTTGCCATACCAGAAGAAGACAACTAACTTCCCCAGTTTATTGGCCCGATAGTTGACTTGTGTAGACTTTCGCCATTGTCCTATAAAGAATTGCACGGCCACAGTCACCTGAACCTTCGCCAAAAAAAAAAATTATACAAAAAAAAACAGGTTGAAAAATGATCCAAATACTATGAAAAAGGGAAAAAGTAATCCGCAATTAACAGGCATTCAGAAATAGAAGCTCAGTTACACGTTTATTCGACTTACATGTTATTGTGGAATTTTCATGTTTGATCGCGACCTTCTTCGATATCGCAAAGCCCTAGCATTGCAACCTATTTTCTAGAGAAGCAGAGATATTTTCATCAAAGAGCGTTGTTTGTGAATACAAAAAATAAATAATGCGCATTTACGGAAAAATTGCAAAATTTGAATAAGATAATTGGAACATTTGAAAATTTAGTTAATTTTTAATAATTTATTTTTATTTCAAAACCCAAAAAAATTAAAATGGCCTATGCCACAAAATATACAAAATTGGTGTTATGCACCTCAGTTTAAAAGTGTTTTTTAAGAAAACGTTGTACTCAGAACTCAAACTCATAACTTTTGTCTTGGTGGCCTGGAGAGTCAAAATGTGACATATCTCTATTATGCCATTTGCGGATGACATGGGAAAATTTTAATTAAACTCACACTTTCATATTGAAAAACAATTTATTTTTCATATCGGAAGCATAATTTTTTAAAATGGTTTCCCTTGAATCTTCTAAAAAATTCACATTTTCAGAATGGAAATAATTTTTTAAATATGTGAAATCCACAGAGATTTTCGCTTAATAACCCTCAAAACAATGGACTACTTTTACGTGAATGTTCACTCACATGTCAACAGCTAACGGAGCCGTCTGTAAAAATTCGTATATTTATAATATTTCTTTGCCAAATTAAAATTAATGAGCAAATTTAATTATGAACCAGAAAATGCAATACGCAGACTTTTGCGTACCTTAATGTAAACGCAGCTTCTGTGGCTTTGGTTTTAATATTAAAATTAATATTTCACTTCCCGCAGTGATGAAAATTAATTTTTTATTGAAATTTTTGCTGCACTTGCAACATTACAATAGTAGTCAAATTATGATTTAAAACTTTGTCGTTGTATTAAGAATATTCAGAGTCTCTTGAAATCGAAACCTAATGAGAAGATTCTAATTCGTTCTGATTCGGAAAAATTAAGAAAATCGTTGCTTTAATAAAGTTTATTTTACAGTGCCGCATTATTTTTTTGTTTTTTCTCATTTCAAATACAACAAATCTTAAATACCCTTATTTTTTGTGTGAAACGAACAATAAAACGAAAACAAAAGCAGCTGCGCAAATAACTGAGTTTTGGATAATTAAAATAAATTAATTTACTAAAAATTTCCATGCAACGGAAAAATAATCACAGGACAAAAATATTTTAAGTCGCTCAAGCGTCATATTAACTAATTTGTCTTCAGTTTTTGTTATAACCCAATGTGCACAAAAACGAATGCGGATCCGTTTTGAACCCCTGACGAGGGCATCAGCGCGAATTTCGCTTTTTTATACTTGGACGAACCCGTTTTGAATAACGAATCCGTAAAAACAATGGACCTTTAAATAAATGGCAGGTTTTCAGTTGCCATCAGTTCTTAAATTTTATTTTCAATAAGTCAGGGATAAGAAATTCAGTTTTGTATTTATTTTTAATTTAAATACCTTCCTTATAACATCAGCTACATGCTTCTGAAGCACACTGTGGATTGGTATATGAGGCCGTTTCGTGTTCGAGACAAATTCAAAGATATATGATAAGTGATTCCCGATTTTGAGAGGAGTTTCATACGAAATCGGACCAGTTTCGGATCCGAAACTGAAACTTGTCGACCAGTGATTCATAAATTCTGTGCAAATGATTATACTGTTTCGCCCTTTCATCACGGATCAGACTTTAGCTGTTATTCCTCAAGGCCACACATATTTTCCCTTCAGTTTTTTTATACCCTAAACTCACTATGTCCTTATGTTTGTAATGCATAGAAGTGGGTGTGGTCAGAAACATAAGTAAAACCTTTAAAACGTTGCATTGAAGGAAGTGTGTAAGGTAGTGCACCCATATATAACACTGATGCTAGAAGTGGTTCGGACAAGCATGGACAAAAGTTGAATGAATTTCGATAAGATGGCGTGTCACCTCCCATACAAAAAAACATTCCAAAACGTTATACTAAGAGAATTATTCGAGGATATGAAACCAAATTGCACACAAATACAAAAAAATGTCGGTATAGCATAAGGCAGAAAGGGCGTGACGCAACTTATAAGTAAAGTAAGGATTTTGAACAAAAACACTTTTCAAAGGAATACAGGTCACAGGTATTGAGGGCATTATCTGATATGAAATTTCAATGTTGTTGTTAAATTAATTCAATTTTATATATGAAAATCCTGTAATGCCTAAAAAGAAAGTCATTTCAATCTGGTATTGTGTTTAAAATGTTTGTAGTGTGGTGTAAAATCTGATAAAAGACAAAAGTCAAAAATGAAAAAGGCTTTACATTCGAAAAATCAATTTTAACAATGCTTTGAAAAAATATTCAAGGATTCGATGACACGCTAACATATTTTCGATTTGAAATTTGGATAATAACGGACAGTCTAATTTTGAAGTTAATGTGTACGAATTTAATGTTAACTTCCATTTCAGTTGACAAAATTTCCAGCTGTGTTACGTTGCACTGATTTTAATTTGTTGGTGGAAAGTTTTTTGAGAATGAAAATTTTAATGAAAATGCACAGCATGATGCAAACAATAGGGAATAGCAAAAGGTGAAAATTTGTTCATCCCTCTTTGCGTACGGAATCAAATAGAAAATGAAGTGTAGCCTTGGATTTATTCTAAAATTATTACCCTCGCAATAGATATCGATTTACTGGATTGGAATGATTAGAAGGCGGTATGTATTTCTTGTTCTATATCCAGACAAAAAAAAAAAATGAAACAATGTTTACAAAGAAAAACACGTTATATGAAAATAATTTGCAAATTTGATGACACACCTTTACAAGAATAATGATAAAACCCCAAACTTAGCAAATTGGTCCAAGTGATGTAACATAAATATTTTAGATTTACAAGTTTCGTCAGAATTCGTTGTTGCTCCTCATCATAAGAAGTTTTAAAAGTATATTTCTCCAAAATATTGTTAAATATAAACACTTATTTAATTTAGGATATTCATATAGGATTCAATAGTATCAAAATATAAAAACATTTTATGCTCTACTATTGTAGAGTATGTACTGGCGTAAACAATTGTTAAATTATCTCATATATGAAATAAAAATTATTTATTCATCAAACCATTAAAGGAAACATGTCAATCAACGAACAATCCATTCTGAAAGGAAGCCCATCGTGAAATACGTTGTCAAAATTTAAATTATAACCGATCAACAATGACTGTGGAACAAACATCGATTCTTCGTTTGATATCTACATACTCTACTGTTTTTAAACGAACTTAGATTGTAAATATTAAAATAAATAGCAATTGGGATTCTACAGCAAATATCTTCTAAATGGTTAGAGTAATTGATTAACCACTTGAGACCTTTTATGTAGAGCGTTCAATTTCCTATAGAAATAATTGAAGCTCATTTGACAACAAATATTTTTTAGTAAGTTACAAAATTCAAAACAAAAAATAATTTTCCTTAAAATAATTCAATCTTTGACCTTGAATATTTTTCAAATGGTAAGATTAATGAAAAAAGTGAATGCGATCATTTTTGTAGAACGTTTAATTTCCTATAAATATTGACAATGCAACAGGTTTAACAATCTATTGATGATAAGATATGACCATTTTTATATGAGACTAAATTAAAAATGGAAAACTATGTTGAGCATAATCTTCCCGTTAATATTAAGAGCTCAGATTTGGTAAGTACTTTCTAGTGGTACCTAGGAACTAGTTTTCGTGTGTCGGATCCAAAAATACAAATATTTGAATTTTTAACCCACCCTAATATATATATATCCTTATATATATATAAATTAATATTCTGCTAAACTTTATCTTGAAGACACACTTATAGCAATTACGATGAAACATGGGGAGTTGGTGTTTATGAGATTGGACTAGGCATTTAATTTAGTTAGGAAATTTTATAGGTGAGTGACTATCGTAAATATCGTTTACTGAATCCATGTGGGCGTAATTGGAAAAGAAATTGTCATTTTCAACAATCGAAAAATGTGTTCCAATATTGCTGCAAAATGGGGCCAACATTTCTTATTAAAATTTTCGAGATGATACCGTTAAGAGCAGTCAATGAGTCCACTTAGTTTCCATACTGGCAAGACTTCTTAAAAACCATGACAACGCTTAGAAAATTTGAATAAGTTATAATAATAGAAACTATTGAAGATATTGTCTTGGTATATATGCTAGACCTAAGCACTTTAAGATACGCAAGCCAAAATCGGGTGTGACAGTACCAATGGACATGGCACATCTCATTTAAGAAAATATCGTAGGATATTGTATTAATTGTACCATGAAATTGATAACATTTGGTGTGAAGACGTCGGTTACTTTAAGCTCTTAAGTGAGTGCAATTTTAATGAGATTTAATCAGTAGGTTTGGCATGTACACAAAAATGTTATCGTTCTTATTAGTAAACTTTCGCAGCAATATTGCAACCTATGATCTATTGCAAATATCAGAGCTTAATCAAAGTGTGGCCGAAATCACAAATTCACTTAGCATTTGGGATTGCCTTGCAGCACAATTTGGTATTTTCGATTTACACTTGCATATCATTCATATATCTGAAACTCAAATCGCGTACGCATTGAAGATTGTTCACAATGAAATGTGCAGAAGATATACCAATTGGGTTCTGGAAAAACATGGATTTATAACTTCTGAAACAAAATTTTTTAGCTATGAAACACATTTCTCGCTCGGTGGGTGTGTGAACAAGCAAAAACACACATTTGACCTTAGAGAAACCATTGTATCCGCAAAAAGTAGCTGCCTGTTGAGCATTGTGATCATCTGTGGTTGGTAGTTATTGCAGAATAGCTAACGTTTCTTGAATGCAACAGGCTTTACTGTATAATGAGCAATTTTTCTTGACTTACAACAAAATATTTTGGCTTGAATGATATGTGATTTTAAAAGATGGCGCCACTAGCCTTACAACATTACCAATCTATGCTTTATTGCGCAAAAAGTTCCCAGGAAACGTAATATCCTTGATTATTCTATTGTAATTATTTGCACTCTTTACAACATTTGTCGAGCTTAAATTAAGCTCAAACAGAAACGTCATCAAAAATTATCTAAAATGAACTGAATCCTTCAGGAATTCTCGGGAAGGGCATTTGAAATGATATGATTGTGTGAAATAAAAATTAAATAAAATTTAAATTTGTAGTGCATTTTTTTAATCTGCACTTTTTGAAGCATAAATTGGATAACCCCCAAGTCAGATTTAGGAAATTCAGTGAGTAGTTGTAATGATTGTAAAAAGATCAATGTTTTAATTTAAAATTCAGTGGCTCAAATATTTGGTATATATAAGTACTTATACATGCTTTTTTTAATTTAATTTGAATTAAAATCTCAATCATAACGGAAATCGTCAGTTTCCTGGTACTTAACATTTTATAAAATTGTGTGAAATTTTTTCTGATAAGTAAGAAAGTAAAAATCTAAGAAAATCCATTAATTAGAATGAATTCTTTGTGTTTTGCTTACAAAATGCTTAGTAATGAAAGTATTTACTTAAGTTTTGGAAATTGATACCACAAGTGATGATTTTCATCACTTCTCACTTCCATGGCATGGTAATGCATGCGGCAATCATGGAATCAACATTGATGGCACACCAAACAACTGCTACCAATTATTTCAAACATAATACATAATAAATATTCTAAAAGGTGCCCAACCACACATAACTTTTCTAATAAGAAATTTAAATGTTTCAAAATTATTGAAAATTGAATATATCTATGAAATATTAATTCCAAACAAGAACCAAATTAGTCCTTATTGATATAGATTTGAAAATAATCTTCGAATTTGGTTTCAAATATCTCAAACATATGAGGTTTTGAGATAATCTGACATAACAGATCGAAAAGCACTGTTTTAAAGCATACTATAAAGTTAATATGTTCTTCTGAACAATAGTAATAGAGCAAACTTTACAAACAGATTACATCAACTTTTTTTCATAGGACGCTTGGTTTGAAAATATAGAACACATCAAAGCCCAGATATTTTTATGTGATACTAAAAAGTTAATTCCTTTGCATTTAACAAAGATGACCTTATTTCAATTGACGATATCTCGGTACAGAAGAATGGTATTGTATTTCCAGAAGAAGATCATTTTTATGCAAGTTAACAAAACAATAAGGGTATTCGTCTAAGCCCGAAAACTCGAAAAGCATGTAAAGCTCGAGCTTTTCAAGCTTGCTTACGGGAACACCCCCCCCCCCCCCCCCCGATCAATGTGAGCATGGCAAACGAATGAGGAATGGCAATTTGACAGTTTGATCAGTGTTGCCGCAGCCATGGAATAAAATGTATTACACCAAAAAGAAAAATTGTATCAATGTAGGTAAAACTAAGATTATTAATAACAAAACACAAATAGGAAACAAACAAACGTTATGGTAAATTTAAGTTCAAATTTCTAATGAAATTTCAGATTGGCAGCAAATTATTTCTTATAATAGTGTCCCAATAGAGTTCACTTTTTAAAGTTTGTATAAATTTGTTGTCGCGCAAGTGGCAGCTCTGAAATTTGGCAGCTATAACCTAAGACTGTTCCGATTAATAAAAATGGAGTGCTATTTAAAAGACCAACGCGTTAGCATTGTGTCATCCATTATAAAGTGCAATGGGAAGTGAATGCTGATTTTTCGAAAATATTCATCTACACAGATGAAGCGCATTTTCATCTGAATTGCTTAGTGAATAAACAAAATAGTCGAATTTGGGGCTCAGAAAATCCTAACACGATGTCACGATGCGTACTTTGGTCAGGTGGCCTGATTGGGACTTCATTTATTTATAATGAGGACGGAATTGCAGTGACTGTGCTCAACTGAACGGTATGGATCTGGACGACATGTGGTTTCAACAGAACGGCGCCACCTACGAGTACCACTCCGCGCATGAAACAATCAATTTATTGCAGAAACGATTTCCAGACCAAATCATCTCACGAAATTCTGATGTCAACTGGCCATCAAGATCATTAGATTTAATACCATACGATTTCTTTCTTTGCGGTTTTGTGAAATCTCGAGCTTATGTAAATAAACCAGAAACGAGAATTCCTAAGCTCAAAGCCGCGATCCAACGCGTCATCGGTGAGATACACCAAAATTTTTATGAAAAGTCATCGGAAATTTAATGAAAAGAGCAACGGCCTGTCAGCAGAGCAGCGGTAGGCATTTGCTGGTAAAGGTAAGCCGATAGCACGGTACACGATTATCAGATTGTTTTTTTTAAAAACATCAAAACAAAATTTTTACTTCTCTCAAAAAAAAAAGTAAATGCAAAAAATAAAATAGAAGTACAGAATTTGATATTTAAAATTATGAAAATAATTAAAATTACTAGCAGTAGTATGCAGTATGCAGTATTTTATATGAGTCGAGACTAAATCAAGTTATATGCACGGTAGGATTTATCACGAAAAATAAATTCACCAGCCAGTTTGAAAGCTGACCTCAGAAAATTTTTTTTTTTGTTAAAATAGATGCTTCATTTGATGTTCGACTGACATGATTTTGTGGCTTTAGACATAAAATCTGTAATACTAAAACAAAAATTTATTCGGGGTTTCGAGCAGCAATTCACAAGTGGTTTTTCGGTTTTCTTGCTGCCTGACGGTCAGTTCATGTGGCACCCATCTACCGACCTTTAAAATCTTTCCCATGGCCTTCAAACGCAAGGAAACGGTTTGTTGTGTCACATTAAGTTGTTCAGCGAGCTGCTGTTGCGTTTGACCATCATCTTCGTCCAATAATGTTTGCAATTCGGTGTCTTCAAACTTTTTCGGTGGCCGGCCGCGCTCCTCATTTATCACATCAAAAATGATTTTTGGCCAGCTACATCTCAATCTTGCCCATAGTACAGAGCGAAGTAAAAATTTAATTTTAACAAAATAAAATCAATACGTGAATACAAGAGTATGCACTCAATTTAAAATAATGCACAAAAGACGCACTGCCCTAACTAACACACACACACACTCACACTCACACTGGTGCCTACACATACCATCCGCGAACGCTCACATTTTGCATATTTAAAATGCTTTTTATTTACAGCTAAAAGCGTCTGCGAATTTCATAGCGACAAAATCAAATAATAATAAAGCCCAGGATCCAAATCCTGAACACCAACAACAGAACTTTACGGAGGGGAAAAGCGCGTCATTTGTTATTCGTGCGCATTTCAGGTGACATTGGGGAATAATATCAAGTCGGGCAGGTAGGGCACAAAATAGTCGACGGTAAAAAAACGCCAAACAAAAAGAAAAAAGTGGTTAACACTAATGTCAAAACATTTTGATGCATTTTAAAAATTGACAGCAAAGTCTGAAATCCATTGAATTCCAGAGAGTAAAATAATTTATGTAACAGCTTGTATGTGTATAAAAGCACACACATCCATACATACATATGTATAGTATGTAAGCAAGAACGTATTTTGATAAATTGCTGGAAAATGCCAGTCAAAAATTCATGCATGGTTTTATTGTTAAAAGCGTAAGAGTAGAGCCAAACATTTACGCAGTTGACATATTTGGATGTCTATTTTATAGTCCAATCAAATGAAGCAAAACAACTGCATACGGTGCGCATCGTTTTGTGATTGCATTTTTCACATAAATTGCACTGGTTCACTAGCTAATATTCTAACATGTATTATTAAAAAACCTGAATAGAAACTAGTTAAGGTGTTATCTTCAGCCAGGTCGAAACTCACATACCCTACACTGCATGTAAAATGCTTTTTAAATATAGGGTGTTTTTTTTAGAGGTTTGTTTTTCAAATAGAGATAAAACTGGCATTTTATCGTCAAATCTGGCAACTCTAATGTCATTTATGTTCAGTTTGGTTTGCCATTTTATCATGAACAGGTTGACAAAAGAACAACGCTTGCAAATCGTGCAAATTTATTTCGAAAATAATGGTTCAGTTCGCGAAGTTTACCGCAAGCTCCGTCCATTTTATGGTCGACATAATCGTCCATCAGAGCAATTAATTCGGTTAACCATGGATCGTTTTCGCACTACGTTTACTCTATGTGATAATACGCATCCGCAGAGACGTCGAACAGTGCGCACCGAAGAAACAATTGCCGCTGTAGAGCAAAATGTTGAAGAGGACCCGAATGAATGTCACGACAACGCATCTATCCTGATCATATGGCTTACTTAGGAAAGAAACTACCAGAAATTTAGGATTTCAGCACAAAATATTTATTTAGTCATTTACTTAGCTTTCGAAAGAGGTACAATCTGAAGCTATTTACTAAATCCTTTTCTAAGCATTTTATTAAAATATCGTCAAAAAACAATTTTTTTTTAAGAAAGTTCAGATTAGCGGAATTTAATAACGTTAAAGTTCAAATTCAGAACTATATAGGAAATAAAATTTCATAAAATCATTATGTTCAAAATGATATAGAATCGTTTTTATTATCGAATTATACCAAAAATGGCTACATCAAAGTTCGGAAAAGTATTTTGGATTAAAGTTTCTGCAGAAAGGTAAAATGTATATTATATTATATGCCATTTGAAATGTTCTTTGGCAGAGGAAAATATTCTGTTTGCAAGATCAATTAAGATGAATATTCAGACTCTTTTTCAACAAATGCTTTTTTTTTTGCTTTCGAAATCGTATACCTCTTCTCCAAGGTCATATGAAAAGCTAAAATTTGGTAAAAGCTACAGTTTTCAATAGTATATAAGCATATAATATAGCAAAAACTTCACTTCCTCTGAAAGTGTCAGGAAGTTTGACCTGTGAAAATGAAGAAGCTCTAAAGGATACAACGGATTTCCTCATTTGGATTTAAATTCTTTGTATTATAAATAATCATATATGCTAAAGTTTGTTTTCGAACCTAAATTTCTTAAGGAAAGCTAACCATTAAGTGACGAGACCTTAGCGTTGCGACTAGAATATATGTTTATGGCAGGAATACTAGTCTATAGGGGTACGCAATATCTCAAAGATATACTTCTACACCACCATCATATACCTACGAAAAACGTACGCTCCAAGAAATTATGTACTATTATAAATACGAAAATAATGTAGAAAGGTGCAAAAAAAATGAAAAGTGTTGAAAAAACTGAAATTGTCTAATAAATATGGAAATCACTAAAGAAACTTGAAAATGCTGAAAAATTCATGAGAAGGTCGAAAAAATAAATGAAATGTCGAATGAAGTTGATTGAGGTTTAAAAAAAAAGTTGAAAAAATACTTCTGGGATATATTGGGAAAAGTAAAATGGCTGCAAAAGTCAAAATAAATTGAAAAATGTTAAAAAAAAATAAAAGAAACAAAAAAAAACGAAATATGCCACACTCACTTCTCCGATTCCGCCTACGTTGGGATCAACAACTTTTATTCGTGATTGACATACGCATACAAAATTTTAGCACAATAGATTGTATAGTTTGCGATATATGACGTAATTAGTCTTAAAATTTAGGTCTGTGACACACCCACTTGTACAGTTCATTCCAAGTTTTATACAGAAACAGCTTTCTATAAGCAAACCTTTCACGCCAAATTTCTGTATGATTGCTCACATATTTCGATAAAAATGCCACTTGGCGAATTTTACTTGTATTGGCGGTGAAAAGCCCACTAGTGCTATTTTGCACGCTTTTGGCTCACACATATCTTATAGCAAGTAAACCACTTACACAAAACTTTATACCAATTACCGCAATAATTCACTTAAAATAGCGCTTAAATCTTATGTTTATATGAGAGCTTCCACGCCTGCTGCTGATATCCCGTCGGAATTTTAAGGCTTATAGTAACTGACATCTTTTCACAAAATTTTATGAAGATTACTCCTGTGGTACACTTTCTATAACATTAATTGTTTTTCCTAAATGGGAGGTGCCACGCAAACCGGAACTAATATGCCAAAATTTTGCAATAATAAACTTTTTAGCAATTATATCTTCCATATTAAATTTCATAACGATTATGTTGTTAGTTCTCTTATTATAACGTTTATAAATATTGTGTGCTGTGCCACGCCCTTCAACGAGTTTTTCCAGTATGCTGACGTAGCTTGTATTGATACTTGTTTGCAGTGGTATCATCCTTAAAATTTTTATGAAAATTGTATGTGCCTACTTTGAGTTACAAATAGAATGACAAAGTGAATATACCTGTGTAGGGTATAAAAATGGACATAAGTATTGCGAATAGACTGCAAGATAACATTCATTTTCGGGGGCTGAAAACATAATGCGTTCAATATCGCATTTACTACACTTCTCAAACTATAATCCCCGGAAATTTCATTGCATTTTAGGGAACTATTCGCGAAATTAAATTAATCAACGCATTTACGGGTTGAAACCACTCTCCTTAATGGTCAAATTTTTTTTTATGAAACCAATAAGGAAGTAGTTGGGTAGGTAATATTAAGAAACAAATTGTTTACCTTTTTGATTTTTTTTTTAATTGAATTTTGCATTTAATTTCTTATTATATTTAAGAAGAAAATAAGTTTAACCCTTCGGAAGGCTGGTTTCAGCCCTCAAGGCAGTTTTTTTTTTAAAAAAGGTTTGAAACCATTCTCCCAAGGGTTGAACAATTTTTCTCTTAATTTTAATTTCTTAATTAGTCTTAATCTCTATTAACTTAAGAGAAAAAGCAGCTGCACTTTTGAGAAGGTGGTCTCAATCACCGGATGCGTTCTTAACCCAAGAATACTAACCTACGTAAGACTTAGTCACTTATCGTAAATAACGACCTTGTCTACAAAGTGCCAAATACACTATATTCGCGCGTTCGTAAGTACTCTCTTTGCTTTAAGGCCATCCAGTGGTCTAGAGTTTTTGACAAATTGACTTATCAAAAATACACCATAAAATTTTTGTAATAATCTTGACGGCATTTTAAGTCTACAACATGTACGGTTGGCCGACCTCATGAATGGAAACATAAGCCTCATTTATCTCAAAACTACTCTTCTCTTCACGGAGGGATGAAAAAAAAATGTTCATCGGGATTATCTGAAATTTTAATACATTATGCAGTACACCAGTGGCTATTGCCGGGACCACCAAAATGTTTTTTCTTAATAACTTCTTATTTTTACGCGTCAACCCACGGTAATCCAACAAACGGTTTGCAAGGCGGTGTCGGATTATCAAATTTGTCGGACTATGGACTGCTGTCACCGACCCCTTGTAGTCCGGTACTTTTTAAAAAGGAGTACGTCGTAATTCGACAAATCATGAAAATGGTGATATAAAATCGGTACTAATTTATGCAATAGGCATGTCGGATTGCAAGGAGCGCCAGACCAGCCAGGGGTCGGATTTCCGCGGTTTGCCTGTAGTTTGTTTTTGAACTTCAGAATTCAAGAACGCGTTTTTTTGTGAAAAATTTTGATTACTTCTATTTTGCTAGCTTAGGCTAAAGCAACAATCATATAAATTAATAATTTCCATATTTTTTATTTTTCAGATAAGTGACAGAGCTAAAACCTTAACCGCCATGCAGGTACATTTTTTTGAGGGGGTCATCTTGTGCGCCATTTTTGAAATAACTAAAATTTTGTTTTGATAGTTAAAAAAATATTTTGGTAAGCTTCTTGAGTACTATAGTATGCATACAAGGTTCAAGTTTCGTTCTTCAATATTTTCACCATCAAAGAAAATGTTCTTCAATCTCAACAAGAAAAAATATTTCCAGGGAGTGGATCCCAGGGATGGTTTCAACCCATCAACTTTTTTAACTTTTTTGCGCAACTTTGATTGGACAAATAAAATATAAAAACGTAAAAAGTGGGGTTTTATCATATTTAAAAATATTATTTTGAACCAGTTGGATGAAGAAAACTGAAAGAAAAACTATCAAAAACAAGAAAATACCATAATCTGATATCCTACTTACAAAGGATTTATATCAAATCTGTGTGAAAACTGTTAATTGATTTTAAATAATTTTTCTTTTTGTTTTCTTTTTACCAAAACTCAATGAAATGAAAAATTCTAGAAAAAAAAAAAGATTTATATATTTTGTTTGGCTTTAAACGAGTATTAGTTTTTAAGAAAAAATTATACTCACCATGTAAAAAACTTTTGTGTTAAAATTATGGAAAATATTTCTAAAATAATTAACAAAAGCCTAAGCCCGTAGCTCTACTAATTTTCGAGTAAGAAATAATCTTATTGTTAGTCAGTCATTGTGCTTAGTAACACGGTGTGGTGCCCTGAAATAAAATTATTGTTGTGTGAAATATTTAAGTTTTTTTAACTAAATCATTGTCAAATTCGATTATCAAAATTTGGGAGAACCCGGACAGTCTACTGTATATTGTCATCACGGCCTCACTGCTATCTGAACAAATGCCGAAATGCTAGCATTCTAGAATGAATACTTAGAGGAATGAAATCCTTGGTATTGGCCTCCTGCTAGTGAATTCCGGCCAATATACATTGTCTGTCATCATTAAAATTATGCCCTTAAGTTATCCTCGGCATGTAGTTAGATCTTTTATTTCCCTGTATTCCCTGGAGCCTATACGAAGTCATGGTGAAAGGTGTCTCTGTTTTTGACATCGTCAATATTGTAATTTATCATCATTACTGACGGCTTTTAAGCGATATTTTTAGGGCTTCTGTAAAGTTCACCGAATAGAAATTCCTTTCGTGTGTAAGCGCCGTACTCGTATACTCAGTGTCTCTGGTACTACAGCCTGCCCCGCTGTCTTCGCTCACCTATGGGTCGCGTTTCGTAACAAGCGCAATTGTTTTCACAACCTTGGTGTATTTGACTTTGTCTTCTGCATCATATTCGGATAAAGTTCCTGCAGCTTCATTACAGATAATCTTATCAAGAATGAACTGAGCTTAAAGTTTTCGACCTGGATTTTTTATTATATTAAAGAACATGTTTGGGAACCAATAAAAATAAATGCGTGATTGTGGCCAATAGCTTTTCTCTGAAAAACGGTGCAAAAGTACAGTGTGAAGTCGTCCGTTATCACAGAGGCTCCGTTCTAATACAGCCATCAGTGATCCTCAAATACACATATCATTTTGGTTAAGAGAGAGCCTAAAGAAATACTCGCATAAAGAGGTGTAGCTATGAAAACATGATTAGTTTATTACTCAAACATCCAAACCACGTCGATCGGATAGTCGGCCTCATAAACGTGATGCCAATTCAGGTCGAAGATATCTTTAATAGCGATCATTGAAAAACTAAAACTGTCCACTTCTGTTAGCCAGTAATTTCGGGTTCCTTTTTTTCTCTTTACTAGTGCATCTTCCTCAACAGAGCCATCGAACACTTTTATTAAGAGTCTTTAGCTAAAAGAATGTAAGCCCGATAAGGCGAAATAATTTTGGGAACGAAGACAGTTTTTACACTACACCAAGACTTATATATGTTGCCGGTCAAACTAGTTTTAGACTAAACTAGTTACCGTTATGCCTGAGGATAAGCATAAAAGCTGTGGTAAGTGAAGACTAGGACAGTAGCAAAGCAAAACAATAAACTTTTGCGATTTCATTGTATGCTTGGCAAGTTTGAAGTGAAGGTAAGTGGGCGGTATTCGCGCATGGCTCAGAATTTATATCCTCCAAGGCTTCGTGGCAGCCTTTGGCCGCGATTCAGTCTGTGATATGTCCAACACCGGTTTCGTTATTCGCAGTGCTTTGCATTAGAAATTAATTGCATACTTTCAGGTATACAAATCAACTAATTTGGCCTAGGAAACACTAGTTTATCCTAAAAATTAGTTTGACCGGCAACATATATTATATAACAGATGGGCAGAAAAGTTAGTAGGCTGACACATAATTTTGAATGATCGTAAAATGAAGTTGATCGAGATAGATGCAACTCTAAAGTTATCAAAGGAACGTCATGGACATATCGTGCATGAATATTTGGACATGCGAAAGCTGTATGCAAAGTGTGTGCCGCGAGTGCTCACAATCGATCAAAAGCAGCAACGTTCTGATGATACGGAGAAATGCTTAGCAATATTCAACAGTAATAAAGATGAATATTTCCGTCGATGGATGAAACATGGCTCCGTCACTGCACTCCAGAGCCCAAACAACAGTTGGCTGAGTGGACTGCACGTGATGCACCGAATCCATCGTTTGAAATTGAAAAATGTTTTTAGGTATATGCTTTGAGTTAATTAAAAAAAAAGACAACCATTTGTGTGCACGCTGGCGTTTTTTTAAGTTATGAAGTCAATTTATTGCAAGGACTTGGAATGTCCTTGCCAAATGGGTTTCTTTAAATAACAAAAATAAAAGTAAAGCATAACCTAAGAAGCAAAAAAAAAATATACCAGCACTAGTCACTCACACCATCTTGAAGTTTGGTTTCTAATAAGTTTTCATGCTGAACACAAAACATTTAGCCCCCCGCTCCACATCAACCACCATACCCACACCATTAAACCGCCACGTGGTCGGTCACAGCGCATAATTTTAATTCATTTTGTATGCCGCCGCATTTTGCATGTGTCTCTGCTACTGAAAGAATGTGGTCTATGTGTGCGTTAGCGTATGTATGTATGCGGTGATTTAGTCTGGTGTAAGTGTTTGTGGTAATTCGTGTTCTTATCCGTGTTGACACAATGAAAATAATCGACCGCAGGATAAACACGTTGCCTGTGCTATCTGTTGTTCAGTGCTCCTGCCCTGCGGATTTGGGTTTTTAGCGCCACATTTTTTCCACATTTCGTCTGTTTGTCAGCCAGCAGCAGCGCAAAAGTCGCCACGGAATGCGATTTTAATTTTAATTTTGTCATGTTTACCGTTTTAAAAAAGTTTTATTTTTATAGCGTCAGCGTGGTGTGGTGGTGGTTATGGGCGAAATGAGGGAAGAAGGTTGACTGCATAGCTGTTCGGGGAGGCATTTTTCTTGTTTATGGGCTTTTATTACTTTAAAGTGAGAAGGTTTTCTTTTCATTGTTGGTTTTTTTTTCCATAAAGTGATACTACGATTTGAGGTAAATAGGAATAAGACTGGGTACAGAGGCTTAAGTTTGTTTGATAATACAGTTTTGAACGAGGACTGTTATTTTCATATCTTAGAAAAGAGTAACGTTCTAAGCCTATCCTAAGTATTAAGGTTATAAATTAGTTTCTTTTAACAAAAAGCATTTAATTCAGTTCCTTTAGACATGTGTTATTTGGCGCACATGAATTAAATAACCATTTTGTTTTTTGCATATTTAAAGTTCTTCCAAGCATGTTATTATTTTCTGCTGAAAAACAATGATTACGATTTATTCCAGTGGGAGTTTTGCGCAGTGCACGCCGTACTATTGTCACAGTTGACATCAGTTACAAAAATAATTTCTTTGGAAAAAGTCAGATGTATTTATCATACAATTTGCTTTTTTAATGTGTATGCAAATGGTTGTTTATATGCGTCTTTAAATATTCATAAATTCAAAATATGTCTCCATTGCGTATTCGTATAATAACATCTGGTGAGTCCAGTTCCCTTAGGGTATGACGATGGGAAAACAAAACATATTTCCGTTTTTACTTGTGGGCTCATATAATGTTCGTATTCGTGTATGCTTAGGTGCGTGGGTGCACAGCAGTCAAAATTTGGTTCGTAAAAACGTTATTGCAAACCAACCCGTTCGCTGGGGGGTTTTGGAGGGTCTAGCCCCCCATTGGAAATTTTTCTTACATGGACTTCTATTGACAATATGCTCTCACGCAAAATAAAAATCATATTATATGAAAGGAAAAACTAAAAATTTTATGAATATAATAAAAACTCACATTCATATGTATAAAAATAGGTATTAAGGGTATAATAAATGATGCACTTAAAAGTTTGCTTATGTATGTATATACCAAATGAAACCTTTTCTTTTGAGATCAGTTAAAAGGTTCGCGCTCATAACCGTAGTAATTTTTTGAAAATTCATCCGTAACTTCCAATGTTTCACACACCAGAACCAAAAATCTTGAAAAATCAGTATTTTTAAAGAAAATTTGTAAAAATCAGTACACGTACTGATAGAATCAGTGTGTATGACAATCCTAGTTTCACCAGAACAATCGGATGAAACCACAAAAAAAAATTAATCTGGACTCAAAATTTTCGGATGCTCCCGCAGTCGTCGGAATATCCAAAACTCATTTAATTTACTGGCAAAATGAGAAGCTGCAAATGACCCAAACATCAAAAGAGGTAAACATCGGCATCAAACCAAAATGTTTCTATTATTAAGATGTGTAGGGATATAGTAGTGATGGTTATAGTTCTGAAGATAATACGCCATTACCTGTATTTAAATCATAGTTCACTGCATTTAGGAGTTATGTATTTTAGAGTAATTTGATTTATTATTCAATTTTTCGTTAATTTAAATTTTTGTTTAAATTTGCGCTTTACAGCTAGAAAAAGGTCCTTATATTGGTATAAAAGTCTATAGTAACACGAGTTACCAATCCTGTGTAACGCAAGATACCATATAGTTTTTGGATTGCTTTAAAAATTATTATTCATTTTTGCTGTTTATAATAATGGTAAGCTTTTTGATACATTGCTTATTTGTTTATGTCTAATATAGAGCAGTCTACTCACAAATTTCGGAGAAACTTTCAAATGAAGTTTGCTCTCTGAAAATGTTGTCCAAAACTGGATAGATACTATGTTAACACTAAATTTTTTAACTAATGTAGGACATGAGAAATGTTATATGTTCACAAATCTAAATAATTAAAGTTTATGGCATCATTAAGCTCAAAAAGACTTTATGGAGGTAACGCGAGTTACCATGGAATTTTTTTATGTATATGAGGCGTTGCGCCACTAATTTTTTTATTGGAACTTACTTTTGAGCGTAGTTTTTGTATGTGTGCCAAATCTCATTCATCAGCGTCAAATAGGGGATAAAATATTATGAATTGAATTTTCCCAGGAAAATCCTATTTAAAAAATACTTTGGAATGAGGGCCACCCTTAGTATGCACCCTGAATAAAATTTTTATGGCCAAAGTTGTGCCTCTTAATATAAAAGCCATGTGGCGTAAATTTCATGTGAATCGATTACGACGTCTTCGAGTAAATGATATTTAAAAACTTTTTTTGAATGAGGCACACCGCAAATATGCGTCCTAAGTCAAAGTTTTGCAGTCTAAGCTATGCCACTTAATGTAAAAAATAAGTGGTGTAAATTCGGAGAGAATCGTTTTAGCGGTCTTCGTGAAAATTATATTTCAAAAATATATGTGTGTGAGGACCACTCTTAATAATAGTTTTAAAACCTAAGCTATGCCTTTTAATATAAAAGACATGCGGTGGTGTAAGTTTTATGCGAATCGATAAAGTGGACTTTATGAAAATGCTATTTTAAAAATATTTTTGTATTTGGATCAGCCTAAATATGAAACCTTAATGAACGTTTTATAGCCTACAACACCCGCCTGATTGATATAGTAAAAATTTCATCAAAATCGACAGGATCCACTGAATTTTATGTAGTAGACAATGTGGAGTTATTCACAGGAAAAATAAGAGCAACAAATTGCATCAAAACTGTAAGAGGTACAGTACACTTTTTCAAAACTTTCTTAACATCGTTTCTCATCAAAAGTATCAAAAAACAACAACTGAAAGAGAGTTTGTCCTTTGAACTTCGAAGCCAAATACAGACAGTACAACAACAACAAACCACCGAATTCAAGAAGCAGCACAAGCAGAGGAAAATCAAACAACAATTTTTGTGTAAGGTTTTGCAAAATCCAAATCCAAAAAAAAAAGGATATTTGAATTTCAGAAATAAAAGAAATATACAACAACCTTTTTTAGCGCAAATATGTTGTTACCAAAAGTGTTTATTAAAATCGGTTCAGTCTATTTTGCGGTTTGCCGTTACAAACCATTTATATATAAGCAATTTTATATAAATAGTATGGATCAGCGGTGGGCATGGATATCTAGCAAAAGGACGCAACAACAAAATCAAGCAAAAAATAAACGAAATTTTAAAGTTTTTTTGCTTCATTTCTAAACTCGGCAACAGCACAAAAAATACATAAAATTTTGCTTTGTTCCAAAATACACAAATAAAGAAATTACTTCTCGGTGAACTCGCCGATATTTTCATATGGATAGCACTTGCAACTTCGTTCGTTTCGCCGAAAAAGCTTTCAACGGAGCGCTCGTCAAGAAATGTGTTATATCAAAAGAGTTGCAGGATCAATTGCATGTGAAGGGGGAAAGAATGTAGAGTTTTGTCGCACTGTGTTTGTGTTTTTTGCTATGATTCTGAACTGGTCAATGCAAAGAATTCAATACAGTGTGTTTGCAGACTCTTTAACATCGGCTAACAAAGCGTACTAAAGATATGACGTAGCGGTAGCTGGTTGCCCATTTTTTGTTCCTTTACAATTATTGGAGTTATTCTCTAACAATTAATGAATTTTGCGCTTGTGATTTTTATACCCTACACAGAGGGTATATTCACTTTGTCATTCCGTTTGCATAGAAGGGGGCGTGGCAGGTAAGGAAAAGCATATATATTATTGATCAGCGTCACCACCTGAGTCGATATAGCTGTGTCCGTCTGTCTGTTTGTCTGTAAATCAGGTTTACGAAAAAACTAAGCAAGCTAACTCCATCAAATATGGCACACAGGTCAAACCTTCTTGCAAGCTGCAAGAAGGTTTACGGCCACGCCTTCCGCCCATACTCTATGTAAATACACCCAAGGCCATTTTGAAAAAAAGATGCAGCGATTTTGATGAAATTTGGTGATTTGTTGAAGATGAGGACAGAATTAAGATAAGGCTAGGTTTGAAGTTTACAAAGACTCTTAAGGGGGCGTGACACAGCCCTAAATTTTTACTTTTATACCGCCATAGCTCGTAAACCGTGCAAGATATTGTGATGAAATTTGGCACACGAATACATATCTTATTAATCTTGAATTGCGCATAAAGTGGACGGAATTGTATATGTGGGCGTGGCACTGTTCAGCAATTGAAAAATTGGATTTCGTATAACTCCAATTTGGCACATATGATTTTCATTAAAATTTTAGGGATGATACCACTGAAAGTAGTCATCAGTAGAAGTTTATTCAATATTCTGGAAAATTTTGTTGAAGGGCGTGGCACAACCTGCATTATTTATAAGCGTTATAAAAAGATAACTAACTACGCAATCGCTATGAAATTTAATATGGCAGATATACCCGCTATAAGGTGTCTTCTTGCAAAATTTTGGTACAATGGTGCCGGTGGGTGTGGCACCTCCCATATAAGCAAAATACGTTTAGTGCTATAGAGAGTAATCTTCATAAAATTTTGTGTAGAGGTGCCAGTTACTATAAGCTTTGAAATTCAATGAATCTTGACAAGATTGCATCAGTGGGAGTGGCACCTCCCTCATTAACATAAAGTTGTAAGTGCTATTTTAAGTGAACTCTTGGTGCAATTGATCTGAAATTTGATGTAAGTGGTTTACTGGGTATTAGGTACATATGAATCAAAACCTTTTGAAATAGCAACAGTGGACGTGGCACCTCCCATACAATAAAATATCTTGAGTGGCATAACTATAGAAATATATGAGCAATCATACTGAAATTTGGTGTAAGAGGTTTATTTATGGAATGCTATTTTTGGATCAAAATCTGACTGGATTGTACCAGTGGGTGTGCCACCGCCCTAAATTTTAAGAATAATTACAACAAGCTAAAATTTGGTTTTTGCATGTCAATCACGAATGTCATTTATTGAATCAAAAGTGGGCGGAATTGGAGAAGTGGGCGTGAGATATTTCGTTGACATTTTCAGTTTTTTCCAACACTTTTCAAAATTTTTGAAACTTTTTACATTATTTTCGACTTTTTCAACCTCTTCAACATTTTTAGTTTACATTTATTTAAAAAGTACTTTCAATGCAGTGTAGGGTATGTGAGTTTCGGCCTGGCCGAAGATAACACCTTTACTAGTCTTTGTTGGTTTCGCACTAAACGTACTGAACATAAAAGTTCTGCAAAGTACATAAAATTTTGCTTTGTTCCAAAAAACACAAATAAAGAAATTGCTACATTCGACGAGATACAATGCGGAACCGTTGGTAATGCCTGTTTGTGTTGTTTTTGTTTGCATTTGAACTAAAGTCAACGCTGTGCGTCGATAGCGTTGAATTCTGCGAATGGTTTTATGGTTGCTTGTGGGTCGAATAACGATTCGGACCATTAGGGCGGAGGGTGCCACTACATGCCCATCGCTGGTATAGATTATTCAAAAGAATTATATGAAAATGTGTAGTAATTTTACTACACTAAAACGGTCATCTGTTGTCTAAGCCGCATACAAAAACACTTTTCATAGACAGTAAAAAAACAATTAGAAACATTTCATAGACTTTTCTGATTAATTAATGAAGAAAAAATCGTAACTTATACTCAAAGCTAGGCCAACTTTCCAGTGCGACATTTGATGAATACCATCAAAACAAAAGTAGACGAACTTGAAATTGTGAGAATGCCATTTTTTTTTCCACCTAAATTTTGAAGAATATGTGTTCAGGGAAAATTAAAATAGGTTTTTATTATATATATTGTTGCGTAATATAAAAGTGATTACCACCGATTTTGCTTAACACATTGAAATATGCAGGCTCAAAGTGGCCTCCAAAATAATATCGTTAGGTATAAACTGATAACTTGTTTTTAACATTACATAGAACATGGCAGGATTAAAGAAACGTCACGTGCTTTTATGTGTAATTTTAGAAACACATTCATTTTTTGATTATTGGGTTGGAAATGGTGGGTTTATTTAAAGGCACCTTATTTAAATTATTTTGAACTCAATAAAGTGCTGAAAATGAAAAACAAATTTGAAATTCAAAAAATTAATCACAACACCACAGTATTTTGAGTTAACACATATTCGGAGATGCAATTTTTTAGTCGGAGTGCAGACATTTGATTATTCGCAAAAATACAGCTTAATTAGATTGTCATATTAAATATATTTTCAAATTTTCAAAAAAGTAGTTACTAAAAATGTCGTTCCAGAATTTATCGATCATCAAAGTAAATGAAACCTTTGAGCTTTTCCTTAAAGGCGAACTAAATACGCTACTTTACACTTAATAAGAACCTGTAGCCTTGTTAATGGCACAAGAATATTCAAATTCTTAAATCCAGGAAATTGCTAGTCCACAGGCGTTTTCGGATATGTTCAAAAAACTCATTAAATTGTTTTTAAGGTTAACAGGTTCTTTTGATTCAGAAAAAACATGTAATTAACACAAAAAGCTTACTCAGCAGGTGAATGTCAATTTTGGATTTGGAATTATCTAATATTTAATTATACTTGGATATTGATATGTTATATAAAAGTTCAATTTGGCTCAATCCATATAGATAAAAGTTAGTTTGAATTTAGATAAAATTGAACGACCAATTTATTATCCCATGAAGGGAATATTTTTTAAGGAGTGTAAACTTTCAATCAGACTACCAAAAATCTATGTAATTTTCGGCTCAGTTTCTGGCTTAGCTTCGCACGTGTAGCAATGTCAGAAATCGAAGTATTTTTACTATTTATTTCTGAAAATTTTCTTACAAAGCATTTTTCGATATCGTTTTCCGGCTTATGTCAAAAACTCTATCGACCGCTTCAGTCGGCCATACGTAGGAATTGTCGGCAGCTACAGAGGAAACCAGGAAAGCAAGATCGAACAACTCGTTGAACAAAAATTCGAGAAAATATTAGTTGTTTCTAACGAAAAATAATGTTTAAACCTATTCCATACGCCATAGGATTTTGCGTTGTAGTACTAAGTCAAAAATATGAGTTTCAACATGAACAAATTTTTTTGATAACACAGGCCGACAAAATTTGATCAAAATACATACCCAGAAACCGGACTATATATTTCCGTAGGTTTTCGATGCGCTGATTCCGAATCTGGCCGCAGAATTGCTCCACCTCGTCAGGTTTTTGAGATATCCTAACCTAAAGTGCCAAAAATGACGATTTTTCTCAATTTTGAGGTTAAATAGCTCTAAGGATTTTATTTTTCTTGGAAAACTATGAACGATATTTTAAAGTACTAGTCTTCCTCTTTCAAATGCCGTTGAGTTTGTTTGAATATCTTTTTTTTTCTCTGAGATATGGCATTTTGACAAAGATTGACAAAGACACAGACACAGAAACAGTGACAGACATACACAGACAGACACTGACTCAGATAAAAAATGCCATATCTCAGAGAAAAAAAAAGATATTCAAACAAACTCAGCGGCATTTGAAAGAGGAAGACTAGTACTTTAAAATATCGTTCATAGTTTTCCAAGAAAAATAAAATCCTTAGAGCTATTTAACCTCAAAATTGAGAAAAATCGTCATTTTTGGCACTTTTAGGTTAGGATATCTCAAAAACCTGACGAGATGGAGCAATTCTGCGGCCAGATTCGGAATCAGCGCATCAAAAACCTACGGAAATATATAATCTGGTTTCTGGGTATAATTTTTGTCGGCCTGTGTAATCATTTTATTGACTCAATTTTACAATACAAAAAATGTAAAATAGTATTGCGTGCGCACAGGCGCTACAAAATTAAGTACGGAAAGTAACCTATACAGATAACATACAGTTCAATGTTAACTACAACATTTTTATGTGCAGCCTGGGGAGGACTGGATTATTTACATTCGTTTCCAGCGTCGGCTATTTTCAACAAGTTTTTTTTTAATGTAGAGAAAATTTTGCATAAGATGAAAAACTTACCGAAAATTTAATATTTTTGATCAACTACATGTATAATAATGTTAACTCAACACTCACGATTGTTTTTATTCGAAATACATATTTTAAAGTTCACTAAAAACTTAAATTTATGTCACACAAACTGAGACGACAAAACAACTGCGGACAAGTCGAACCTTCACGAATAAAATGACTGACAAGTGTTGTCACTTTGTTTGGTCACGACTGAGTATGACGTATTATAGTTTTTCATCCTACATGTTAAATGAAGGACGCCACACACTAGTTGGGAAAAATAGGTTTCAATCAACCGCCCTAATTTTTTGCAGAGAGCTAGCTTAGGATTCTGAACAAAAATCTCAATTGGCACGTCAAAATCATTTGACAAAATTTTGAGCTACTGGCCCACAAAGGTATCATTTTACGTACACTGGCATACTTTACGTACTGGATACAGTGTTGCTTCCAGGTTCAAACTAAGTGGGCCATTACTTCGCACTAATTCATGGAGAAACATGCCCACACGACTCAAGAGTGTCATTAAAGCCAAGGGCTTTGGGACTAAATATTAATACAATATATACATACAAAAGTGAATAAATTGATTTTTTTCATTACACGCGTAAGAACTTAGGGTTTACTTCTAATGTTGAAGAATGTTCTTATATTTTTTATCTCTAAGATTAATAAAAAATCTAACTGAAAAATATGGTTGCAATTACTGTATTCTTAATGGTTATGAAGTTATCCAAAGTCATATGTGATCAGGATGTATCCATATGTGCCCACCATTAGGAATCGTCATGGGGCGCAATGTAAATGAAGACCGTTTAAAAAATGTGGGAACTCAATTAAGTTTGAACTTTAAATAAACCTTTAAGATTATGTGATGTAACACCTTTTTTGGGGGTATGCTAAGTCATTCGCATATGCAGATAAACGACGAACACTTGATGCTCTCCATGATATCCGCCCAGTGTTTGTGTGCAAAAGTATTCAAAAATTTATCGAGTTGCCTTAGACAAGTGTAGCCGTGGTAGACGTATCCATGAAATATTGCTTAAAATGTAATATATAGAAACATCCTTCAAAATAAAACAATTAAAAAATTTTTTGCAATTTATACTTTTTGTTTTATATTACTTCAACATCATAACATGCTTAATGACAGACCCTTTATAATAGCGGAAGTATTACATAGTTGTGCAAATGTGGATGGATTCTTTCTCATTGCCACCAAAGACTATATTCTGCGATACCGTAGCATCTGGCTGGCTATTCGTTCAGTTTTAACTATAAATCGATTAAGCTAGCCTATGCATAGTTTAGTTTGCCCGGAAGTCTTATTTGTGCAAAAATTTTTTTTACCCCGAAGGGGGATCAACACTTGTCAGTCATTTGAATCGTTGTGTTTAAGTAAAAAGGTTTTGTCGTTTTCATTCGTGTGAAGTAAACTTCAATTGTTAGTAGATTCAAAATAATTAGAATCGCGAGTGAAATGTAAAAATTTTTTTATATGCATTTGATCGAAAACGTTGAATCTTCGGTAAGTTTTTCACAAATTTTCATTATAATAAAAAAAATTTATAAAAAAGAGCCGAGCAGTCAACGAAGGCAAATAGTTCAGTTCTCCCAAAACTATAAATTATCATTGTAGTCGTATAGATTTCAGAACACGACCCACTTGCTTACCGTTGCAGCTGCTCAGTACCAGTGATGTCATTTGAACATTTCGTGAAAGTATGTACAGTAGAGCCTCGGTTATCCGTGAGGCACGGGGATGATCACATGACTGATGACCAAAAAAACAGTTAACATAAAACAAATAAGATAAGATCTGAAGCACACAGTTTCAGATTTATATCCTAAATTCTGAGAATTTTTTCGTTGTCAATATCTACACAAATACGCAAAAAAGTAATTTTCGAAATGTCCTCAAATCCAAAGTTAATTTTTTAATTGTGATGAAGAATCAAGTCATTGTGATGAAGGCGATGAAAGTTATTTATCTAACCGTCATTAAAACAGATTGGGTGTAATAAATATCTTGCGACATATTTTGAGGAACTCAGGATAATTTATAAAAGCTTATTTTTATCTTACCTAAATATGAGATAAGAGGAACGAAACACAGACTAAATGAAAACAATCCGTCGCATAAATAGGCACAGGAAATGAGTCGCTGTTTATTTTTATTGATAAGACAACAACGAAATTAAAACATGAAATGAAATGGACCGTGACGGTTAACGGAGGTGACGGATAATAGGGAGACGGATAATCGAGGCTCTATTGTTTTGCATTTATCGTCGGAGAGTACATTTCGGAGGTTAAGCGTGCTTTTTTCCGAAAATCAGTATTGAAAAAGATATCTATCATCAATCGAAATAAGATAAGGCAGATATTAATGACATTTATTAGGAACACTAGTCAACATAAACAATTAACTACTGAAAATACCATCAATGCACTCTAAATGTAAAAAAATTAAAATTTTGAGCATTATAATGCCGAGATTGAAACAGCAAATCAGTCCAATGTTATAACTCAGAGAAAAATTTTTCATTATAAGAGCCCTTTGCTTTGTAAAATGTGAAATGATTTTATTTTATGTTGTTGTTGTAGGCAATTGAAATTCGAACACCAAATTTTTTTTAAAGCTCATAACTTTTGAACGAAAACGACGATTTTTATATAAGTAACGGTGTTTGATTCGTATTGAGATAGAGTTTAAGAAAAATTTTCTTTTTAATTTTATATCATGTATTTTTCAATGTTTCAGATATGTTTATTTTTTAAATGTTAAATGTTTTCTGTCCGATGGAAAAACGAGAAAATTTATGTAATTGTTAAAAACATTAAAGTGCAGTATTCCGTTGAGATGAAAAAATGGATCGCTTTTGACGTAATTTTTGTTTATATATTTGTAACTCTGCACAACGGGCTTATAGTGGATTCTGTTAGTCGGTAAAAACCTTAAAAAATACAAATATTTGAAGCAGCAACCAGACCACCTCCGCCCCCCGTTTTCGAGGATGCTGAACACGATGACGGTGCTAAAAACTCTTTTAGAGTTGACCCCACCCTTAAAATGGCCAAAACCGCCCCTAAATGGGAGAGTCGCATCTTCCACGTCTTACATCGGTTAAATATTTGTCACCCCCCCCCCCCCCGTTTTCAAGGATGCTGAATACGATGGCGGTGTTTAGAATTTGTTTGGAGCATATATTAATCAGTCTGATATTACGCCAAAAGCTAGACTAATAATCCCTTTTAGTTAGGGGCCCTGGAACAATTTAAACAAATTTTAATAGTTTTTAAATTGCTTCATAAAAAAAAACTTAAATTTATCCAGCAGTTTTTGAGTCACAAATTGTCGTTGCGATTATAAAAACAATTTTGTGATTGGTTTTTTTTATCGTTTCTCTAACTTTTTGTGATTTTTCCATTTCGCAACTTTTCTTGAAAATATTTCATTACAGTTCATAAGGGTAAAAAAAATTCAAAAGACTACGATTATCAAGTGTTAATGTGTCATACTCTTGAAAAATGGTACTTGTATTATATATTTGAATTTATTTGAAGCTGTATGGTCAAAAATGGATATTTTATATCGAGAGTTGTTCTTCACGAGCACAAGTTCTTATGTATTAGGTAAAAGTTCACTTTTACTACTGAACAGACACATATGGGGACTGTAAAACTTCATTACTACACCTTTCCGATTCTCCAGAACCTACATACATATGTACAAATTACTAACTTCCTATAATTAGTGTTGCTGGCCGATGGGCGCAACAAAAAACCTATTTAAAAAACTATGTTTATTTTCGCACGTCTGTGCTTGTAAAATCAAAACTAAAATAAAGAAAAATATTCTTACATACTAGGCCCTAGTCCCATTGACTGCGCTGTCTGCAAACTCAGAATAATGCTGAGTTTGCGCCTCGTGCAAGGCGTCGCATTACCGCAGCGGATACAACTGTCTGCTGCGTTTGCCCAGTAGAGCGCTGGGGTATCAGTTGTTAACTTACATATATATGAGCTACATTCTGAAAACCTAAAGCTGCCAGCTCGTTCAAAAGGTATTGGGTTGCTGAATATCAAATATAATGTGTGTTTCAATAGTAGTTTTCCCATTTCCTCGACTGATATTCAGTATTCGCGAATAGTATCAACAAATGTGCCTGACTTATGACATCGAGACCTTAAAACACAACTGTGTGCATGAAATTCCCCACAAAAATATGTAGCACATTATTTACTTTGATAAAAAATATCAAAATCACTACCTTTATGCAGTGCAATTCATCCCTTTAATTAAACATTGGTCATTAGGCAACGAACATTTTCACCTTTTGCCCGTAATTACAGATGGCAGGTGAATGCAAAAATTAATGAATTTTATTTAATTAAAACATTTTGCACCACAGCACTTTAAAATTTACGCTCAAGTGGACATTGATAAACTCCGGTAAAAGAAATTGGTGGAAACAACACTTATCGCTTGAGTAATTTAGCCAATTTGTTAATTAAATTGCCATTTTTTTAAAAAAATTTCTTGTGTTTCTATTTGAACGTTCAAATTTGTTCGAAAAAAATTGCTCTTTTGACTTTACTGACATTATTTTCACTGTAACCATTAATTCAACATGACAACATTAAAGTAGTAAGAGTTGATGTAGCTCTCAAATATGGAAGTAATGATGACTTTGTTTTTTTTTTTTATTCAGAAAGTTTCATCATTGCAAATTGAAAACCATGAGTCAATAATGGATGGAGTGTGAATCTGTCAAATTAACATTTGAGAGTGATATGTGGGTTTGTAGTGATCAAAGTTAAATAAAAACTAGTAAAGCTGCTATCTTCGGCCAGGCCGAAACTCACATACCCTACACTGCATTGAAAGTAATTTTTAAATAAATGCTAGAAAAATGTTGAAGAGGTTGAATAAATCGAAAAAAATCTAAAAGAATTCAAAAATGTTGGAAAGAAATGAAAATGTTGAAAAAATATAAAAACCATTAAAGCAAGTTGAAAGAAATTGAAAAAGTCGAAATATGTGTATATGAAAAATGCTGAAAAATTGATAAAAAAGTCGAAAGAATAAAGAAAATGTCGAATGAAATTGAACGCAAAAGGTAAAAGATTGAAAATATCAAAAGAATATGGGAAATGTTGAAAAAATAGAATAGAAAGGAAAAACACGAAATATTTCACGCCCACTTCTCCAATTCCGCCCACTTTTGGTTCAATAAACAAACCAAATTTTAGAACAATAGCTTATATAGTTTGCGATATGTGCCGTAATTATTCCTAAAGTTTAGGGAGGTGACACACCCACTAATGCAATCCAGTCCGATTTTGATCCAGAAATAGGTTTTTATAAAAAAACCTCTTACACCAAATTTCAGTATGATTGCTCATATATCTCTATAGTTATGCCACTTAAGGTATTTTAATTGTATGGGAGGTGCCACGCCCACTGTTGCTATTTTGTCCGCTTTTGATTGATATGCACCTAATACCCAGTAAACCACTTACATCAAATTTCAGATCAATTGCTCCAATAGTTCACTTGAAATAGCACTTATGTTAATGAGGGAGATGCCACGCCCACTGATGTAATCTTACTAAGTTTCATTAAATTCCGAAGCTTATAGTAACCGACACCTCTACACAAAATTTTATGAAGATTACTCTCACAGCACACTATCTACAGCATTAAATGTATTTCGCTTTAATGGGAGGTGCCACACCCACCGGCACAATTGTGGAAAAATTTTGCATGAAGACACCTTTTAGCAAATTTATCCGCCTTACTATATTTCATAACGATTGCGTTGTTAGTTCTCTTTTTATAACGTTTATAAATATTGTAGGCTGTGCCACGCCCTTAATAGAAATTTTTTAGTATATTGACGTAGCTGTTATTGTTGATTACTTTCAGTGGTATCATTCCTAAAATTTTAATGAAAATCGTATGTGCCATTTTGGAGTTATACGAAATCCAAATATTTAATTGTTAAGAAGTGCCACGCCCACTTTTACAATTCTGCATACTTTATGCGCAATTCAAGATTCATAAAATTTGTATTCGCGTACCAAATTTCATCACAATATCTTGCACGGTTTACGAGCTATGGCGTGGGTATATTTACATAGAGTATGGGCGGAAGGCGTGGTCGTTAACCGATTTACCCATTTTTATATGCTAGCAGCTTGCAAGAAGGTATGAACTGTGTGCCAAATTTCATTGAATTAGCTTGCTTAGTTTTCCCGTAAACTTGATTTCAACAGACAGACAGACAGACCGACACAAAGATATCGACTCAAGTGGTGACGCTGATCAAGAATATATATACTTTTTCATACTTGCCACGCCCCCTTCTATGCGTTACAAACGGAATGACAAAGTGAATTTACCCTCTGTGTAGGGTATAAATAGCGTTGTGTGTTTAGTGTTTAATTTTGCAATTAAATTTTTGGTCGAATACTAAATGCAATAATTTGAGAGAGTATGAGGGGATTCGTTCTCAGAGAGAGATTTTACTACCAAAATTAAGTGATTTAGTTAAAAATTTGGTTACAAAAATGTCAAAAATGGAATAGGTAATTTTTTGCGACCGTTAAATTGAGATAGCCAAAACAAGTTTTCATTAATTAAAAAGGTTTTATTTTGATGTTAGATAAACAATTTTAATATTATATAAATGGGTCATTCCATCTATAATGGGCCTATCATTACCCTCATGTTTTCTAATTAGGCTGAAACTTTTTTCAGTGATTGGTCTATCATGTAGAAGATATAAAAAAATTAGATAAAATTTTTTTAACCAATATTATTGCTTAAAAAAAAGTTTCAAATTGTGTTAAAAAAAACTCGTAAATAAAACAAAAAAAATTCATTGATGAATATAAACAAACCAACACAATCCAAATTAGCTTTTATATTATTTTTAGGTAATTGTGTACTAGTAGATGGCAAAAAGGCTCCAAATCTGAATAAATTAAGGCCTGAACGGTTTCTATGTGGTAAAAAATAAAAAAATTTACTTTTTCAAAAAACATCAGTTTTCCAAATACTCCATCACCGATTTCAGCTTTTATAAGCTCAAAATTTTTAGACTATACAGGAGTATGATCCCTGAAAATTGTATCCATGTTTTTTCACCCTATTTGATTTTACAAGCATTTAAAGTTAAGATTTATGATTTGCAATGTAAATTGAAACATTGAGAATGAAAGCGAGAGAATAAAATTTGAATTGATTTCAGCCTTTTTAGGTTCAAAATTTTCAAAATATTCAGGAGTATCATCTCTGAAAATTTCATTCATTCTTGTTCACCTTATTTCATTTTACAAGCATCTAAAGTGAGTGTATACAGTGAAATATTTATGAAAGAAATATAACGGAATATTCAAATTTTCTCGCTCTACTCCTCAATGTTTCAATTTACATTGCAAATCCTAAATCTTAACTTAAGATGCCTTATAGATGGAATGACCCCTATATTTTAAATTTTTGGTCACTATTTTGAACGAATTGTCAACACTGTTTCCGACTTATTTAGGTATGTTAAAAAACTTATCATCAACTATATATATCAATATAGATCAAATATGTCAGCGAAATAGCGATAGTGCCACAGTGAAAACTTTGTTTTTAAATCGAAGAACAAAATTGTGGTGTGCGAATATCAGGCATATATCGATATTAAGCTAAAAACCCAACTGGAACGTGCGACTTACCAACTGTGTCAAATGGAAAAAAAAAATAAAATTGGTTTTTTTTCTGCGATAAGCTTTGTAGTGTCAACTTTGTACTAGTGCTTCACCGAGGCTGCGAGGCAACCTCGTTCAACGAGGCGAGAACGAGGCGATACAGAGGCGAGTTATATCTCATAAATATATGACGTAAATGGATAAGATTTGGTACATATAATTCTTATAGTTTGTAAAAGGTTCGTAGCTTAGCTTGATTTGAATAAAAATTGACAATGCCACTCCGTCCGATATAAGAAAATAATTAAATTCATCATAGCTCATCAATCATCATATATGATTCAATCCACCAAAAATAAAATATATTTTATTTTACTACGCCGGCTTTGCTAATTGAATATATCGTTGGCATACAAGCAAAATTGACCATTTTTTTTAACAACCGAAAATAATATATCACAAATTTAAGAGGATGTAAACATAATTAATCGATTAATTAGCGCCACCCACTTATTATTTTTTTGCAGATAGTCAATATTGCTTGAATGCCGACAATATACAGGCCTGATATTTGTTTTTCAGTTTAATAAAATCCTCGGTTCTTACCGAGGTTTCGGAGAGGTTTCTGCGAGGCGAGGTATGTGATTTGAAGACCTCGTCCGAGAACGAGGTGAGGCGAGACTCAAATTTTTAAAACGAGAAGAGACCGGACAATTAGAACCTCACCTCGCCTCGGGTGAAGCACTACTTTGTACTCACTGCAAACGTATGGGAAAAATCTGGACGATATTGCACGTCCCAGCTGTGTTCAGCTCTTTAGTGTGATTCGATTACACTGGCCTGCAACGTTTTCCTCTTTTAAATAAATCAAACCTTACTTAGCTAATTAGAGGGCGCTGATCAGTTCATATTTTCAGAATATCCTTCAAACAAATTAGGCTTTATCTTACTACTTCGAAGACGCTGAACACGAATATGTAAACCAAATTTTCGGATCAGCCCTTATATATAGGGGTTGTATGTCCGAATCGTTGAATTTGGTTAACTTTGTATAATTTTTATATGTAACAGCACCACATTTTTCTATGTATATTTACTATTTTTACGATGTTGCATAAAAAAGTAGGTGGATATAAGTCAAAGAGATGTTTGAAGGGTATAATTTGATGAGCCTAAAATGAATGTACGAAGTTGACCAAAACAAACGATTTTGTCATATACAACTCCATATATTTTAAAAATGTGGAAATTGGGTTCGTGTTCAGCGTCTTCGAATTAGTAAGATAACGTTTAATTTGTTTGAAAGACATAAAAAAGCAGCGTTTTACAGACTAAAGATATTAGCCAACTTTTGTTTATTTTTTTCGGATAGTGATCAGTTATTTATTTCTCACATTTCCGTGCTCTCATTTAACTATGTTTTGTGGTGAACAGATAAGGTTTGGGCGTTTTAAGGTAGGAGAAGCTTCCTTAAATCAACTTAAGACACGCACAACTTTATACTTTTAGCGCAGATTGTTTGATTGTATTTTGTTTTAAATTTTTACAACTTTGCGGACAACGAGCAGACACTGAAATTACGTAAATTCTTTTTATTAAATTATGGCTAAAAGCATAACTAAAAAACTGAAAGAAGAATGCTGGAAAAAACTATATACTTTAGTTTTGTTTAATTTTTTATCATAACCTTTCTTTATTAAAGCAAATTACAAAATATATTGAATTGCTGAAAGCTTACATTTCGCAAAATATTTTTTCAGTCGTTTTTATGCTAACAAAACTCGTATGTAAAAACATTTTTCGAATCAAATAAAGACAATAAAATCCATATTTATAAATATAAACAAAATAAACAAGTCGTTCACAGTGGTTATGATGACATAACTGTTGTTGACCGGACCTAAACCAAACCTCACTCACGACACCAAACGACCCAACAGAAAAACCATCAACAGCAACACAACTGTAAAATTATCGAAGCTTAAATTTACAACCAAATGAACAACACAATAGAAGTGCCATCCCGACAGCAAATGTTCAACCTAACATCAATTTAATGAAACAGAAATAGAAATGATGCCTAAAAAATTTGTATGCATTAAATTAAAAAGAAAACTCTGAAGTGTAAAAGTTTTTATTTCGCAATAAAATAATGAATATTTTTTACGTGCTTAATGAGTAAAACAATTTTAAAATTTTATCAGTATAGTAATAAATTTTTTAAACGGAAATTGATAAGGACATTTCTGGAATGGAGTAATAAAAACCATCTATAACTTGGCGGAATGAAGAATTTTGCAAGTTAGTGGACGAATTTCGATATGCAGAATGAGTCTGCGGCATCTATGCAAAAATAATCTGCAGTATAGCCTAAAAGGGAATAGAACGGCTGGAAAAAATTTATGTATGTGAATATTATGTGGAAAGATAAATTGACTCAAACCAGAAAAACGTGCCTTAGAACTTCAATCATACGACCATTTTAGAAAACTTAATATTATCTGAGGGGAAATCGAAAAACTCTTCCATTAAAATCCGCACACAGAAAAAAATTTGAGCGTGCACGCATTTGCAGCATGATTTGTGAACTTTTCATTATTTTTGGACAGAAAAGTATCAGGCAGCTTCAAAAAGTAGCGAGTAGAATTAAAAAGCATCAAAGAAGTAGAAGAGTGACTTGATAAGATAATTGTCGAAAAATATAAAAAGCCGATTAACGTATGCCGTAATAAAAAATTTGCCCAGAAATATCTAGAACTATAATTATATTTTGTGATCTGGCAGGCATTCCAGCTGGAGCAACTTTATCCGCAAGCATTCTCAGAAAAGAAACCGAACTCCTACCAATCTCAGTTAAGATTGGAATACGGTTGGTAGCCAAATGAAGTTCCTCATACGAAACAGTGCGGGGCCACCAAATACTCAATATCCACCTTAATCAGAAACATATACACAAATCTCTTTTAGGGGCTCGTGAAGGACAATCATTCGCAAGCGCAAACGAACATTTATTGAACATTAAATTTTAATATTCGTAATTTGGTCTCTGTTAAGATTATGTCTGATTTCCACATTTTATGGAGTTGTGCCAAGGCACTAAACCTCTATATTTGCTATAGAAAGCCGATATGAGTATTAAGTACACAAAGCATGCATGAGGGCTAGTTTGCTTTAGGATAATGCCGATGTGACTATATGTTCCCTATATTAACGGCTTGTGAGAAATTCGGCTTTCTGCTTACGCTGTGATTTCTCGAGTTTGCTTTGAATACTTAAGAGCAGGGCCGGCGGAAGGGACGGGCAAAGCAGGCAGATGCCCAGGTAGCCGCCACTAATGGGGCTGCACATTTCGAAAGATAATCATATGATATTCAGATTCAGATGCAACTCTCTATTACTCGCTGAGTAGTTGAATCAATTCATCTTTTTTTTTTTAAAATACATGGAGCATTTACGACGCGTTATTTGAAATCAGTCAAGATTGGTCACATGATACTGACTGAAGATTTGAAGCAGAGTCTTGAATCAAAATGATTTTATAGGTAAAACTTTTTGCTGTTTTTATTTTTCATATAAATAAGGCACCGAATCAAACTTTGCCCAGAGAGCCAAAGCTGTAGCACCCGTCCTGTGAAATTTTTACAAGCCAAGCCACATCATATATGAATTTCAGCCAATTTCCAAAAGCCGTTTGCTAAAGCGCGTCTTTCAAAGAGTAGCAATTCGCCCGGAAAGGAAATCGATGTGTTTGTCTCGGAAATAGATAAAGACTGAGCAACACTTTTATATTCGGCTATTGGGTTTAGTGTGACTGATCTTTACGTTAAGTATTTGAACTGATGGGTCTTTCACAGTCGGTTATAGACATTGGCCAAATTATAAAAGTTGAAGCACGAAATACAATCTTTGGTATAAAAATAAGCATATATGTAATGTTTTCCAGGTCTCAGATATAGGTTCTACTGACGAAACGCAAAGCGATAGGTCAGCAAGACTTAGTTTTTCATGAATTAAAAAATGTATGTTATACGAGTACGATGTCATTTGAAGTTTTCATAAACTAAAATACTTAGTTTTTGACGTTGCTATGTAGCTCTTTAACTGTTACATTAACTTGAAATCATTTCCACTTTTTTAATAATTTTAACGCATTGACATACCTTAGTAAGTATTTAAATTGTAAAATCAACCTTAACCTTTCTCTGATGACACACACGTTTGTTTGTAAACGTTGGTTGGCATCCTGTTAATTTATTTGCTACGAGTTTTCAAAATGAAAACCACAGAAATGTTTTAATTTCACACCTCCACTCTTTAGAAAAGTCCAAGTACTTGGTACAACACGCTGACATCACTGATTTATGTTATGTCAACGGTATTTAAATTGCTGGTAAATTCAGAATAAATGTTTCCACCATCCACCGCATTGCTGGAGGCTTGGATGAAATCTGAACTGCCGCTGCCTGCCTGGACATTCGCATGCTGAAGATTTGTGTTGTTGAGGTCAAACAATGGCATGGCAATAATTTTTGTATTTTTACTTTTGCTCACCTAATTTTAAGCTCTTAGTACACGCACAGTGTAATTAAAATTTTATGTTTTTCGTTTTTGGAGCAACATTTGAACGATTGAGTGTGTTGCTGGGTGGAACTTTGTTACATTAATCATTCCACAGTGAGGGAAAAATAATGTGTTAGAAAAAGTAAGAGATTTGAAATTTTCTATTGTGTAGACAGCTATATTGGCAGGTACGAAAGAAGTATAGAATTTACTCTTAAAACTCTTACAAAATTTTTCAAAATTTCATTAAGCATACATACATAGATCAAATTTTTGTTTCAAGATTTCGTTTTTTTTGAACATTTTTTCGACTTTTTCAACACTTTTCGACATTTAGTATTTTGAAGTCATGACCAGGCTCACTCCGTTTAAAGTGATTAACGATTGGTTCATTTGTGGCATTATAAACAGTCGGAAATATTTCATATATGAAGGGCTTGAAGGAACCTGTTAATATTTAAGTGACTAGCGAAGTCTTTGAATGAGATTTCGAACGGTTCAACAGCATCGAAATATCATATGACCGTAGTAGCTACCGATAGATTTTACATTTGCAACGGAATAAGTTAAACTCACTGTACTATTAGGGAAACCCAATTGTAAACTAAATATTGTAATCAGCTTTTAGAAATGTTAAGACTCTGTAAACTTGAGAATGAAATCAACTCTTATATAACTCTGGACACATAATAATCCCTTTGAAGCCCTTGAACCAAGGCAATCCTTACAAAATACTAGTTTGAAACTATGTTAGTATGCCACAACTGAAAAAAATATATTTTAAGAAACAACTTAACTGGGCCTCTAGTCTCACCTGTATTTCTTTCCCCATAACCACATAAGATAACATCTCATAATTGTCTGACTGGGGATTGATGATTTTGGATGGGTTAAATAGACTACCTTAATATAGGTTCGTATACAGATTCATCACTTCAACACACTTCCTATACTTTTAGCCTTCTTCTTTTTATGTTTATTAAAGCCTTGTGTGTCTCTCAAAGCCCTCGGTTAGAAGTTATAAAAGTATTGATTTTAAAAATGGTGCAAGTTGAAGAGGTTATCAAATTTTTCAACAAAGTAGGGGAAGTTTCCGGACTATTATCGATTGAGAAATTCGAGTCCAAGATATCCGCCTATGCAACTAAAATACCTAAACCACTATATCTTGGTACTTAAGGTATATTTTTTTCGGTTTTTTCGTAAGCTTTCAACGAAATCGTACATAACCTCTGTTCGCGCCGTTTACAGGTTGAAGCCAGGAAGCTCAAATTTCGGGACAGTTATTTTTAAGCCTCAATCTAAAATATAGTCAGCAAAAAAAAAATCTCTCTAAAAAAGTTTAAAAACACACCCTAATGTACATATAACTATATGTAGCTTCTTGGTTGTGGGGATAAACCAAAAATAATTGATGCTTTGGATATTCATATGGCTCGTATTATATATTTAGCAAATATGTGAGTGCTCGATTGATCGAAAGGTTAACCTTATAACTGCGATAAATATTGATCAACTGTGACGTTCATATCTCCAAAATCATTTTAAAACTATAGATGGCATAAATTTATCCAGCTAATTAAGTCATTAGGATAATGTTTTGTATTCTATTTTAATTCAAAAACTTTAACATTCTTAAAAACATTTCAAATGAAAAACTTAAATTTTTTGTATGGATGCATGCAAGCCGTAACACATTTAGGAAATGGCAAATATTTAGAACTCGAAAAATTAAATGTACAAATTTTTTTTCCAGTATAATGAAAATAAATCAGGACGAGATTAGACAAAGGGGCATGGCACCTTTATAGAACAATTAAAACGTAATACCTTAGCATCTATCGCAGCTACAGTTGTGAAAACTGTTACGTAAATGTAAATTGTTTGTGATAAGTAACTCGCTAAATGTGAACAGGGTTGGATAATGGGTCATAGCTCGTCCCATTCAACAAAAATGTTTACATTGCTATTCTTGGAACATATACCAAGCTATGAAACTTCGTACATGGACCCAATTGTCTGCAATAAGGACTGCGTAAAATGTAGATGAGGTTGTACAACGGATAGTGCGCGGAAAACCGCTGGTCCAATGAGTATCTTATATATAAAAATGTTAACGAAAACAACCGAGAAATATCGGCGATAACGAGACGAGAACGATACAGATGCACGAGTACGAGACGATAAGTTTAGTGCAACTACGAGCACAATACCATAATTTTCGAGTTATCGCATCGTTCTCGTATCGGTGAAGCGCTAGCTGCTGTAGACTATGGTCTCAATGTTCTTTTTTCTTTTATTTGCTTTGCCAATCGATAATTTTCAACCCTTATTCGGCCGGCTAGTCTTCTGGGTGACTATTTTAACTTCTTCAAGCAAAAAAATTTTATGTTCATCAATTCTCTTAACATATACTCCTTGAATGAATTCTATTTGTAAAAAACACGAAATGAATATTTTTAATTTTTGGCTTCGTCAAACTATTCCCTGTTGAAATTTTTTATTCTCACCTAGGCCGACGCTGTCACCTGGGTGACTATACAATAATGTATGGAGCATATATTCTGGCATACTGGTCGCTTCTTTTTGCACAGTGTCAAATATTGCCGTTGCCTTTGATCATTATTCATTATTATTTGTGACTCGGGTACTAAAAACGGGGCCAAATGAATATTTAAGATCACCTCCATGGCAGTACGTACATAGTAATGCTACAGGACCTGAGACTTTAAGGTTCTGTGATAATGGCGCTCGTGGCCAACTTACGAGCAAGTCCGTCTTGGTACGTGCTTAGCTAACGCCATTACATCCAACATATTATAGCGTCAGGCCAAAACCCAACGATGTCACCTCAGTTTACATGTGTATGTCCCAAGCATTTTGTCCATCGTATATAGGCAAACCTTCTTATCAAAGAAAATTATGGGTCGGCAATGGATCCGTGGTGGATCCCATCGAGTGCATCGTAATCTCCTTATCGCAACCGTTTTCATTCATTTGGTGCAACACATCATCTATATCAGCATCTGATGCCATTTCGGCAACTTGTAGCCATTCATCCTTTTCACCATCGTAGGCATCGACAAATTCAACATCGTGATCAACATCGAGCGCCTCAATCTTCGCATCCATGATATATATCTACATATATATGGGACTTTCCAGGTCAACTCGGACATAGGTCTGCACAAAAATGAGTGCTATGGAAAATCGTTTTTAAGGTCTCAAAATTTTCGCATAATCAAGAGCTTTCATATGAGAACGGGTGCTTACGAATTTCAATATTGTGGCTCCAATATGGCGGCTCCAATACGTCGGCCGGAAGCCGGAAAAATGTCGAGTGTCCAGCAAAAAAAGATTGTAAAAATAAAAATCCACAACCAATCGGGTCATATCGTGGCTAAAATTGTAGCTTAAAAATCTGGTTTGATAGGTTGTTAAATTCAATATGGCCGCCAAAAATCCAATATGGTGGCCGAATTTTCGTATGTCTACTGATTTGCTTCAAATTTGGTACTTGGGGGTCACTGATCATGTATCCAAGGTCAAATTTGCCAAACTTAAGAAGGCGGATCCAAGATGGCGGACGTATTTTAAAAACTCAACGGGCTTGTACCAAATTTGGCATACGGGGTTTTTGGGGTCGCCGATTATGAATTTGCGATTATATATCTAAGAATCCAAATAGCGGACGTATCGTTTAAATATGCACCGACTTGCACTAAATTCAGTATACATAGGCTTCTGGGGTAGCTGAATATGCTGTTGACAGTGATAGTATTTATATTTTAGACATGTTTGACTTTTCAAAAGCTTTTGATAGTGTTGATCACGCAATCTTTTTGAATGAGGTGAAACACGTTTCTAATTTCTTAGGCGCATCTATTTAACTATTAAACAATTACATGCTTGGTAGAACGCTGACTTTTGTAATGGAACAAGGGCTTTCGGCTCCTTTAAAACAAAATTGTGGCGTAGTTCAGGGTTCCATCTAGGCACCAAATTTGCTTTCAATTTTATAAATAATTTGCCAGATATTGTTGTTAATAGCCTAACTCATCTGTATGCTAATGATATACTGATCTATCTCTCCCGACCAATTGGACTTCTTGAGGACTGTGCAGCTACACGGTTAGAAATCTTGATTACATTTAATACTTTTGAGTAGATTATAAAACATTGTAGTACATTTCATAATAAATTTTAATGCAGTTCAAACATAACATCGATAGTTTAAACCATTTTTAATCAATTTGCTCCTATCGTAAGTATTATATTTGATTTTTAAGCCATGTTGTATTATATTTAAATTATGTCGTATCCACGGGGGTTCGAACCTGGTTCTCGGTTAATACAATCGTTGCATGCACAGCCAACGTAGTAACTATTTTGGTTGGCTAAAAGTATATTTGAGTTATCAATTGACAACTACCTAAAATGAAAATTCAATATTTCATTTTGATGGAAAAATATTTAAGTTTCAGTCGGTTGTGGAAATGACAACAGTAGCTCGGTTTGTAAAGATGAGAAAATTTGAACAACGGCATGACAGCGACCTAGGTTCAATTCTGATCGGTGGCAGGTAAAACAACTTAAATTTTCCTTTAAAGTTTTAAAAATGCAAAACAAAAAAAAACTTTTAGAAGCATATAGAAGAAGACGAAGATGGAGATGTGGTAAAATTTTTTTTTTTTAAATCCTAAAAAAAACGAATATTACATTTTAATACAAATTTGTACTTAAATTGAACTTTAATATTTAGGCAGTATATATGTTAGCCCAAAAATATTAAAATTTATTCCAAAATTTCTGGTCGTGTATGATTGGCGACTAATATCAAGCTTAAACTCAACCCTTTCAAAAGTTTTGGCTTAATTTGTTCCAAGAATAACATTAGTTCTGTAAATTTTCCTGAACTGTTTCTTACTGGTATGTCGAGTCCGTTTGTTAGCAGTATCAATTACCTAGAATTTAAAAGAAATGGCACTTTGAGTTGTTGTGATGCTACTACTGTAACGATTAGGTAGATTTATTCAGCATTTAGAAGTCTTAGTTTGTCTACTTACTCCTTGCCCTTAGCTTTGAAAATTCTCTTTTAATTGTTCGGTGTACCCGAGTGCAGATTTTGACGTAGACTTGACGTAGCTTTTAATGATGGCATTAGACTTATGGCGTACCACAGATTAGAAGTGTGAGCAATTTGAAATCATATGTGCTCGGGGTGCACCTAAAGCAATATTACATTATTAAATTCCACAGTATTATCTATAATAGGTGTCACGATTATCTTTTCGAGATGTTGCGATTCGCGCAATCTCATAGAGGTCTGAAATTAAAACTACCGCGAACAGATGTTTAGTTTTGGAACGTTTTTTATTGTTTCTACAACGTGGTTGTGGAATAACCTACCATCTGAACTGTAACTGATATGATCATCCACACAATTTCAGAAAAGACTTTTTGAACATACATACTTCTAACTTAATTTAATCATCAACCTTTAAATTTGAATTTAACTTATCAAAATTATTGTTATATCTATGAATTTTAAGTTCTTCTCTTTTAGTATTGCAAAGACTTTTTAATATGTTAAATGCTTTAATGCATGTACTCGTAAGATATAATATATATATATATATAGCATTCTGTTGAAAATAATTGAAATACAAATATGTTTGCTGATTAAATATAAATTGCGTCTGCATTGTAAAATAAAGTGGAACAGACGTAAATAGAGGTATACTTAGAGTATACGATTCCAAGCTAATTGGATCAGCTACGGCTGCCGCCAAATGTGCATCGCAGCTGTTACCAGTGCAGTTATGCAGCGTAACCCTTTTGGCGGCCACTAGCCGAACCACTTGGGACAACAACCACATTTTCCCCCATTAGCAAAGCTACTGCACCAGTTTTATCATTTTCAACATTTAGACAAATCCCAAATCCTTTATCATTTATTTTTATGGGTATTTTATTTTTTACATTATTTTAAGTACTTAAAGCAAGACTACTGTGAAACGCAATCTACACAATATCTGGTTTATAAAATTTATAATAATAAGAGGGCTGAACTTTTTTATATAATCAACTGCTTCTACGAAATTTTTGTGCAAAACTTAATTTTATTAAATAAATGTTTGAAATGTGAATTACTTACTTTGCTTCAGCAATAAACTTAGAGATTTGAAATGTACAGAGCTTCTTCGAAAAATTTCTCTTATGATTACCTACCATTTCTTGATTTAAGTATAGCGTTAAAAATTTGTTAAATTTTATTCTCTTCGGCAAGAAGTTGGTATTTTTTTCTGCATAAGTTCAGCACCAACAAAAGTTGTATTATTGTGTCTGCAAAAACTTTTTCGATATAAAAGTTGGTAATGTGTTTTTCTTTTAACTTTAATTAAAGCTCATGCTTGATGTGTACGCACACCATTAAAATTGGAATATTTTCGTAAAAGCAAATTAGAAAACTATTTAACAATTAAAAACTAATTCGAATAGAGTACTCTGTTCAATGTGCTAAAACAATTACCATAAATGTGTAGCTACTATAATAATAGGGAATGATTTCTACGTGCATACTGCAAGATATTTAATTTGGAACATAGCCGCATACAAAAATACATTGCGAAGAATTGCATACCCAACGCACATATTAGAGTGGTTCATAAAAACTTTTTTTTAATTGAAAGGCAAATGCCCCATAGAAGTCTTGCAAATAAAATCAAATAAGTTTCTTGCGAAATGTATACATGGACATATATTAGTCTTATTAATGTTGACTTTGAGACCTACCTGGAAACGTTTCGTAGATCTCATAAGCGAGCTATTCCAGAAACTCGCTGTAATTCTACTGGATACTATACCAAGGCATCGTCCAGTATTTTTGACACGACATGGAATAAAAATGAACTGAACGTTTGCCTTCACAGTGCACTATGTATTTGAAACATCCATATTGAGCCCAGATAAGGTTATTATTCCTTAGTGCTGCCCCTTAGCTTTTCAATTCCTTCAAAATGAAATTGCGGTTTATTTCAAGTAGACTGAAATTCCAAAACCAAAAGCCTCACTCGTAGCTGTTTAGTTTTCCATTTTACGCTAAAGTTTTCTATGACGTTTCCATACCATACTCGAACCAAAAATGTATCTATTTAATAGATTCTTCATTGCTGAATGTTATTAGAAATAATTGTTTGTGTGGAACTACAGTTTTTAGCCGGATATTTTTCCAATAATCATAGTCGACGAACTTTATCCATCGGTTGATATTACTTAGGGGAGTCCTGCATCGAAAGGAGAAGTTGGGTTGCTAGAAGCAGACGCGTCTAGCTAGCACATATGCAATACCGATAAAAAAAACCCTAAGAGAAGGCTATCTGACCGATTGCAACACTAGAGCTCGATGAAAATAACTCTTACAAGGCTTTGTAATAATATTTTTTGTTAAGTGTGTAGTTAGACTGAAGAGCACTATATAGTATATGATAGTTACTTAGTCCGACACTTATGGGGGGTGGGGGGTGTTTGGGGGGGTAAGGTTAATTAGTACGAAGAATGTTTTTGTGAATTTTTTATGATGACTTAGTTAAAATCTCTTTACTAAAACCAATAGTACATTAAAGTATGACATTTGAGAGCCCCTCATAACTTGGTGCTGGATCATCTGAAATCAAAATGTAAAAGTTTATTCGTTAGATAATAGTTTTTCCCAGGTAACGTTGGGAGGGTTTTACGAAATATTAATTTTTCACTTTTTTGGAACACTTTGAAGGAAAAAAACTATTTTTTGCGAAAAAAATCGGATAATTTGTTATTGTTAAATAAAAATTATTAACAAATTTGAAAAAAACTCTCCAGCGTTACCTCTAAAATTATGTACAGTGTTCAACATTTCAAAAGGATCGGTGTAGTAGTTTTAAAGTTATGAGGGGCACCGACTTCGAAAACGTGAGTTATGAGGAAAACGCTTTAAAGTTTGAACACTAAAAAATCTGGTATAAAACGTTCATAGGCATGGTATAAAAATACTCGTAACTTCGTCAATTTTGCTCCAATCGACTTGAAATTTTGACACAATATTCTTAAAATATTATGCATTCAATTAAAAAAAATTTAAAAAATGCAAAAACTTATATTTTAATACCTTGCGGCCCCCCCCCCCCCCTTAAAAATGCGAGGTCTACCTCAGTGTACATTACCTTGTAAAAGTTCCATGTACTCGTATTTGAAAAATTAAAATTAGAATGTGGTACACTTCTTAAGCTAACAAATATTATGTCTCCTTGCAAGGTCCGTCGGCATAGGTCGGCATTGAAAAGGACCTGCTTGGATATTAAAAACTGAAATATTTTGTCACAGATCTGAATTTATTTCAATAGCTTGAATATCAGAGAAGGCTGGCTGATGCAATGGAGATCTTGAAACAAAAGTTTCAAGTTTTCATTGGAAATAAGAAAAGCATTTAGCTTCATTTTAGAAGTTATTTCTTTCTTTTGAAAAGATAATTTTATTATAACTATGATACCTATGTACATATTTACTAACTATAAATGTATGCTTTGTGCATTTTTCTAGTAAAACCTAACACCCAATTTAAAAAAATTAGATTAAATCATACAAAAGTTTAACAACTTTTTTTCTAAAAACTTTGCAAAGGCAAAGGACTAAATAAAAAAGTTTCATAGCAGCCTATTTTCAACTCGACAAAAGCCCAAACCCATTTTAATTTTTACCTTGCTCCAGGCTGATTATGACAAAGCACATTTTAGAAAAGTTCATAATAACAACGGCAAAAAGCCATCAAATAAGTAAATTAGGTGGAAACTGCATGGACTTTTTTGGAAATTTCTGACTGCGTCAAAACCGACAGACTAACTGGTGTAACACCTCCCTTCACAATAATAAAACAAAAAAAAAAGCACAAAGTTGAAAACTTTGTTTTAAAATTGTCATATAATTATTTGGCATTAAAAAGGGTTTAACGTAAATTTGCTATTCCTCATGTGTATTTTAAAGCTACACAACAACATTAAAAGGATTAAGCGGCTGCGACGAATCCATACAAAAAAGCTGCCTGCCTGTCTATTTAAAGTTGGGCATGTTGGGAGGTTGAAAAGATGGCTCGGTCTCGCTTACTACAATGCTTACTATGATGGTCTTTATGTGAGTTACGATAAATTGGTGTAATTAATTTTTGTTTAACTGTGAAATGGTAATTTTACATTTTATTATAAAATTGGCTTAAATGTAAATTATTATTGTGGGTTAGTGGTGGCTCGACTGGAAGAGAGCAAAACGGCGATGGAGCCTTTTAGTTATGCGTAATAATGACTATGGTCAAATGGTGCCGCAATCATTAATTATGTGAGCTTTGTTAGCGATGATGTTATAAATGACTGTGGAATGCGTAATGAATGCGTAAATGAAGTATTTTTTTCTTTGTTTGGTATTCGAACACCATTGCAAAAGATTTATCAAAAATTAAAGTAAATTGCATATACTTTTAGGCAAAGTATCATAAGTAATAAATTAAAATTCAATTAAAAGTAGATAATATCATGGCTCCTTCTATATTTCGGTTTCTAGTCTACCAACATAATATGTTCTCATGTTGGAATGATACCTGCTTCGAAATCAATATTGAGATATTCAAAAGCGGCGTGCCACTTTCGATCAGTACGGATATTTGTTCGGTTATCAAGCTCTGTATAGAATTTCGATAGTAGCGCTCTTATGTTTTCACCCAGCACTCAAATGACATTCCTTAACTGTTCCGAGCCGATGTAATCAATGCTATATTAAGCAGTTATCCAGGAATCAGATCTTAGGCACTTGATTTATCACTAACTTTTTTGTTAACATGCAAAATTGCAACTAAATCTGAGATGGTTGATAGCCTGCATTTCTATTTCCATTAATTTTAAATGGAGAAATTTTAATTCAGTTTTCTAAGAGATGATAAATGCATGCCAACACTTTCAAATAAAACTTAACGTGAAAAGATTTTCCAATATTGATTGGTACCAGCCAAAGGAATTCAAAATCATTCATGCAAACAGAATTACTTGCCACATAAAATTACAAAAATTTCTGTATCAACAGCATACCTATGTTACGTATGTATCTATGTGAGTTCGTTGCACACAAATAAAAATAATAAATTTACTAAAACTTTTATGAAATTTCCTTTGTGCGTAACTAGATGATACTCAACTTTTCAGTTTGATAGTCAAAAAGTTGCCAGACCATTCCAAAAATTCTTGTTAACTTTATCAAACGCAATTTCTATTTTCAACAAAAATTGATTGAAGTCGTCTGCATCGTTGAGTTTTATTTGTAAACTCCTGTTTCTTACTTTTCTAATACCAAAAGCCAGTATATATAGTATGAAACCTAGAGAAGAAAATTTTTTTTTTTTTTGAATTGTTGGCATGATTATAGGGATAAAAAGTTTTGCAGTTTACTCTAAACCTCTTCTTTTTTTTGTAGTTGTTTGTTGTTCTCATTTTAGCTTTCAAATGCTATGTAATCTACGTAATGCACACCATCTTTGTACTGTACTGTACTACTTCGAATTGTTGTTTGCTGTACGTATTGCCTTCTGGCATGCATATCCTATGATAATCAATTTCATTTTCACATACAAGGCATCAATTTCTTGCTCAAGAATTTCTTCAAATTTATTTACAAATTCTTTAGTCGTTGTCATCGTTTTTTACCAGTCCCCTGTAGCCTTCTGTAAAAGTTTTCATTTAAATAGTTTTGATAATTTCTTCGTAAATTTTATTTGCTGTTAGCGTATGTACATATGTATACATTACTGCCTAAGGGAGATTTTATTTTTATGCAGTTTGATTTGGCATAATTCTTACAAAAATAAATGCACAGGAACAAAATTTTAAAATAAATTTTTGAAAATCATTTACACAAACAAAGTTTTTGAAAGCATTTTGAGAAATATCTTCATAATAAGTCTTAAAATTCAACCGATTAACTATACAGACATTTTTGTTCGAAAGATATTTGTAAATAATAATAGAGTTAATTTATGATCAATGCAATTTTATATTGTGATTAAGAAGTTTTTATTAAGCTTTTTTGGTACTTTTTAATTTTATACCCTACACAGAGGGTATATTGACTTTGTCATTCCGTTTGTAACGCATAGAACGGGGCGTGGCAGGTATGGAAAAGTGTATATATTCTTGATCAGCGTCACCACCTGAGTCGATATAGCTGTGTCCGTCCGTCTGTCTGTCTGTCTGTCTGTCTGTCTGTCCGACTGTCTGTCTGTCTGTTGAAATCAAGTTTACGGGAAAATTAAGAAAGCTAATTCAATGAAATTTGGCACACAGGTCACACCTTCTTGCAAGCTGCTAGCATATAAAAATGGGCGAAATCGGTTAACGGCCACGCCTTCCACCCACACTCTATGTAAATATACCCAAGTCCATTTTGAAAAAAAGTTGCTGCGATTTTGATGAAACTTGGTGATTTAGTGAAGCTGAGAACGAAATTAAGATAAGGCTAGGTTTAAAGTTTGCAAAGGCTCTTAAAAAGGCGTGGCACAGCCCTAAATTTTAACTTTTATAACGCCATAGCTCGTAAACCGTCTAAGATATTGTGATGAAATTCGGTACACGAATACAGACCTTATGAATCTTGAATTGCGCATAAAGTGGTCTGAATTGTAAAAAAGGGCGTGGCACTTCTTAGCAATTAAAAAATTGGATTTCATATAACTCCAAATTGGCACATACGATTTTCATTAAAATTTTAGGGATGATACCACTGAAAGTAGTCAACAATATAAGCTACGTCAATGCACTGAAAATTTTTTTTAAGGGCGTGGCACAGCCTACAATATTTATAAACGTTATAAAAAGAGAACTAATTGCGCAATCGTTATGAAATTTAATAAGGCGGATATACTTGCTAAATTGTGTTTTCTTGCAAAATTTTGGCACAACTGTGCCGGTGGGTGTGGCACCTCCCATATAAGCGAAATACGTTTAATGGTATGGATAGTGTGCTATGAGTGTAATCTTCATAAAATTTTGTATAGAGGTGTCGGGTACTGTAAGCTTCGGAATTAAATGAAACTTGACAAGATTGCATCAGTGGGCGTGGCACCTCCCTCATTTGCATAAAGCTGTAAGTGCTATTTTAAGTGAACTATTGGAGCAATTGATCTGAAATTTGATTTAAGTGGTTTACTGGGTATTAGGTACATATGAATCACAAGCTGGCGAAATAGCAACAGTGGGCGTGGCAGCTGCCATACAATTAAAATACCTTATGTGGCATAACTATCGAAATATATGAGCAATGACACAGAAGTTTGGTGTAAGAGGTTTGTTTATAAAAAGCTATTTCTGGATCAAAATCGGACTGGATTGCATCAGTGGGTGTGTCACCGCCCTAAGGTTTAGGAATAATTACGGCACATATCGCAAACGATACAAGCTATTGTACTAAAGTTTGGTTTGTTTATTGAACCAAAAGTGGGCGGAATTGGAGAAGTGGGCGGAATTGGAGAAGTGGGCGTGGAATGTTTAGTGTTTTTTATTTATATTCAATTTTTTTCAACATTTCCCATATTCTTTTGGCATTCTCAATCTTTTACGTTTCCCCATCAATTTCATTCGAAATATTCTTTATTCTTTCGACTTTTTCATCAATTTTTCAGCATTTTTCATATGTTTCGACTTATTCAATTTCTTTCAACTTTCTTTAATGGTTTTCATATGTTTTCAACATTTTCAGTTTTTTTTAGCACTTTTCAACATTTTTGAACCTTTTTACATTATTTTCGACTTATTCAATCTTTTCATATTTTTTTAACATTTATTGAAAAAGTTCTTTCAATGCAGTGTAGGGTATGTGAGTTTCGGCTTGGCCGAAGATAACACCTTTACTAGTTTTAAATTATATTATTTTTTTTAAAAAATATAGCCAACGTTTCTTCGCTATTTGACGACCTCTTCAAGGCGCTGTTTTGCAAAAGTAGAAAACAGTTATTATATATTTGTAATATTTGTTTCGAGATTTTAAACTGCTTGTCTTTGGCATTGTGTATCCAATGCAGGAAGTTGTGTCTTAGTCGTGAAAGGTTCACTTTTAATTAGAATATAAGACGGGGCGTTGTGCCTAATACGTCTTATTGTTATTTAAGGCATTTCCCAAATTCACATTATGACTCATTAAACCTTAGGATTACAGAAATATTTAATTTGAATCGCAATAGTAGATACAATGCAATTTGTTGTATTCTCTGCCATTAAGGGCCATCCATAAACTACGTGACCGAAAAAACCTTTTTTTTAACCTCTACCCCCCCCCCCCCTATAGTGACGATTCGTGACTTTACTCTATTAACCCCCCCACTCCCCCTATTTAATCACGTTGCAACATGATTTTTAAAAATATTTTCTACTAATGAATTTTAAAATAAAATACATGGTTTACTGACAATATTAAACATAAAACATTACATTTTATATTGTATTTTAATAGATATAACAGCCGAGTATTTAAAATGAATAAATAATTTTCAATATTTAAATTTCTTCCAAGAAAGGAATTCCCTCATCTATCCAAGAAGGTATATCCTCAATTAAAGTAATATTTTTCTCTATATTTAATTGTTCATCTTCTAGTTCAACAGCTTCCACATCTTCTATATCTTCTACATCGATCCACTCTGGTGTATCGTCATTCGAAATGATACATAAACGTTCTCCTGATTGCTTACTCAATATTCTCAAAGTTCGAACTCTAGAAACGCTATCTTCAGATTTATGTATTTCTTTTCTAAAATTAAGTTTAAATGGTTGTAATAAGTTTTGACATTAAATTTATTCATTTTTTTGGTAATAAAATATCTACTTACATATGCTCTTTCAAAACTGTTAATGAAGCAAAATATAACCCACAATTACTGCAAATTCTTTTATCAATCTTATTTTGTATAGAAGAGCAGTATAAGTCATATGGTATTTCCTTATATCGAGAATAATCAGAGCGTAACGTTAAAGCTTGTCGTAAAACAAATGATGGAAAATTTCGTTTCTTCTTGAAATCTGAAGGTGGAGGTAAAAAGATGAAAAAGTGGAAATGGTAACGCAATCTCACTTAAAATCTATATATAATACTAGAGTATTTTCATTCCGGATCACGCGTCGATCGCTAGGGACTATTGCTGTCTCGTTCTTATGCATTTTAAGCTTGTATACATTAAATATATATTGCTGTGAAAATACTCTATACGCTTGAATGATACGTAGAGCTTCTAAATTTACTACTTAATCTGGACGTTGAATTTGAAAACTAATTTATATTTTTACAATTTGAAGTCACGTAGTATTTCGCGAAACCCCCAAGTCCCCTGTCGTTACTTTTCGTAGTATTTTTCAAGACCCCCCATTCCCCCAAATCGGTTACGTAATTTATGGATGGCCCCTTACTGGTCTGACAGAATAATTAAAAATATATATAGGAGTCGGAGATGTGGATCTAATGCAACAGAGTTGCTAAACAGAATGTTAGACTTTTTCAAATAATACGCTGGAGCAAAATATATGTATACTCCTGGCGTTTCTTAGATTGATTTTGTTGACACTGGATTTCAATTTGTTTAATGTGACGTTAATACGAATGATTCTGGTGGAAACTTTTAATCTATTTTTGTTCTGAGTTGTATTCGTGTTTCATATTAGGTTCCGAAAATGCTTTTTTCTTACAAATTTCTTAATTTTGTTCATTTCTTCATAAGTACTTAAATTGAATTTGACTAACATAGAAGTTGGTCACAGGCGAACTGATCACGATTTACTAGAACGAATCAGGATGCTGCTGTTGCTCGCTCCTTTTTGATATTTTATACAATAGTCCATAGGTTGTTCATTGGCTGTTCTACGAAAGGTTTTGGTTACATGTTGTCATAGCGACAAGCCATTTTGCAGCTACTATTTTAAATCTCATAATTGATCAAATATTTATTTGCTTTCGAACTAAAACGCATGATGGCCATCAGCATATGCATGGAGACCATGTGCCTCAATACTGGCTCAAATAGTAGTATTATGATGTGTTTTTGTGAGGAAAATGGTCGCCTAAGCGATTAATTTATAACTCTCATGTGATTAAGGATATTTGCTGGGAATGTGCTGGATTTTGAACTGTTTTTCAAAGAGAAGCACTAAATGATGTTATTTTTTAAAATAAAATAAAAAATTTTTATTTTAACCTGTGCGTAATCTCTGAAGTAAACGAAAAAACCTTTGTAAGTACTTAACCCCAAATATTTGAAAATCTGACGTGATGGATCCATTTTGAGACCGAATTCGGATTCAGTGTAAAAGATTTCTTTGAAAAACGACCCTCAGCAAACCAACAGAATTCATCACCTCTTCATTCGCAGACCTTTTAAATAAAACTAGAGTTGGCCCACTGGTTGAAATTCAACCATTATGGAGAGAATACAAAAAGAAATCCCTGCCTTTACCTTTACCACTTCCTTAAGGTTCAATCTAGCTTCATATCAAATTTTATCAAAATCGTTCCATTAGCTAGGCTGTAAAAACCTTTTTTCTTTTAGGGCCGTGTCACCGTTTACCTAAAAACAAATTCGTTTCCTTAGGGTTCAATCTACCTCTGTAAGCTTATAAGTTTTGATGTTTTTATTATTTTTGATTAACATATATGTATATATAGATATAGTTTTTCCATACAGCTTACATGTAAAACTAACAGGTTTGGGCGCCGTCTGTTAAAATTGAGCTACTTAGCTACCCAACTGGACTGGTCTGGTTTTAACCAAAAGTGCTATTGATGGACATTACGATTTGAGTCTTATTCTCGATGACTGCTCATCAAAGTCATTTCACTTGACTTCAATGTTCGAGAAAGTTTCGCTCCCAAAATAGTTTTCCATATTTTTTGTGGCAGTATTTACATAACACATCCTGCGTTAAACTAAACGTCGTATTGAATAGTTTTTGCATAAATTGGTTGAGCTCGTTGACCATGTGTAATTCTATGGATCATTTTGTTTAAGATATAGCAACACAGAAGTGCTCTTCAAGATATTTAACCTTGAGGTAATTATTATCTTTTACGTAACTAAGTATTTTATGTTATTTCAAAAAAAGATTTAATTTAAGTTTGTGACAACTAAAGGAGTTGTATTTTCTATGAAGCGCTCGCAAATACTTTGTTATGTATTAAAGGCATATAGTTTTGTACATATGTACATATAGCAATTACTGAGCACATTATCAATAAAAACGTAAATCACAACAATTAGAAACAAAAGATTAAAAAAATTGTCTGTCAAAAAAATGATTTTACATTTTCTTTTTGCGCTGCGTAATTCATTTACCGATATCGGCTTGCACTCTTCCTATGAATTGTTCACATTTATGTTACAAGCCGATCAAAACTGATATTTTGGTTAGTCTTTCCTCATAAATCACAGCACTTAATACGCAAATACTTATTGCAAATTTAAAATGCCTGGCAGTAGGACTTCATTTGATGTGATTCAATTAGTCTATTATAATCACTGCCTAGGAAAAAGTGTTAGAGACTTGTCTGAAATGTTTTCCTTAACCAGACAAACAATATACAACATTTTACATCGCGCAAAAAGCGAGGATAGACTGGAACCAAAATCTGCGAGCGGCCGCCCACGCAAAATATCAGAGAGAGTAGAACGTATTTTACTAAGGAAAATGTCTGAAAACCCTTTGATTTCGACGAGGACCCTTGCTAGTGAGCTTAAGGAAGAATGTGGTGTTACAGTTTCCCATGAAACAATAATACAGGTCATAAAACAGAACAATTACACATCAAGAGTTGCACGAAAGAAGCCAATGCTTTCAAAACAACATATTGAAAAACGGTTGTCTCTCGCTTATGCTCACGTTGGCTGTGCTGATGACTACTGGGATGACGTAATTTTCTGCGATGTAACAAAAATCATGTTGTACTACAATGATGGCCCCAACAGAGTTTGGCGAAAGTCGTTAAAAGCACTGGAAAATCGCAACATTATTCCAACAGTTAAGTTTGGCAAACTTTCGTTCATAGTGTGGGGATGCATATTCAGCAAAGGAGTTGGAGATTTGGTTTTTATAGAAAACACAATGGATGCACAACAATATTTAAATATTTTGCAGTGCAATTTGGGAAATAGTGCTAAAAAATTTGGGTTTTATAGTGCAGAGAAACCAACATTCAAATTCTACCAAGACAATGACCCAAAACATAAGACGCATATGGTGAGGATATGGCTTCTCTTCAACTGCCGCAAAGTTTTCGATACGCCAGCTGAGAGTCCAGACTTGAACCCGATCGAAAACTTGTGGGTCCATTTGAAAAAAAAAAAGTTGCCAAAAGGCATCCAAAGGGTCTAACAGAGCTTAAATCTGTAATATTAGAAGAATGGAACAAAATGCCTAGTGATTACGACATCCAGAATCTGATTTCTTCCATGAAAAGAAGACTGCAAGCCGTGATTAGTGCCAAAGGTGGTCATACGAAGTATTAAATAGCTAAGTGTTAATTTTTTTTTAATTTTATTATTTAATTTTCTTTTGTAAAAACACTTTCTTGACATGGACATTTTTGACATTATTTCTTTTTTGCTTTTTTGTATTTTTTTTGTTTTATACTGAAAATGTATTAATTTTTTGTCGATTTGATAGTCATTAAGATAAATAATAAAAATAAATTCAAAAACTTATGCAAAACAATGAATCAATAACATTTTCCTTTAAAAAAACTAATTTAAATGAAAATTATATGCTGCGTCAAAACACTTTCTTGACATACTGTATGTATGAATGTACCACGGACGGCCCATTATAGGACATTAACCTATAGCCTTTTTATACCCTAAACCAGAGGTGTGCACAAAAATTTTTTCGGGAACTGGTTACAACAACATCAATTCTGGTAAAAATACTCAAAAATATTTTGCGAAAAAATTCTTAGTATTGATGAATATTTTTAAATAGCTGCGGCAAGCTAATTGCATAGAAACAAAAACATTAGGCAAACCAAGGCCGTATCCAGGATTTTATTTCGGGGGGGGGGTTGAGGATTTGAGATTTTTTTACGTAGTGTATATTCTTTGCATAATCGTTTCTATATAGTGTCCGTCAAAATATTTCGGAGGTGTTCTATCCCCTAGCATCCCCCCTAGATACGGCCCTGAGGCAAACTACAGGTATGCTTAATGTAGAATATTTTCAGTCGAACGGAAGCCACTAGAGCGTAGCGACCGAAGTCGATACCGGCGCTTCTCCTGACTATCACGTCAAGAAGGCTTTCTTTCTATAATCTATTTTCATGGGTATGGTCCATTTGGTTTTCTGTATGATAATCAGGTGCAACACACGCATTTTTATATAAGAGTTTGAGCTCAAATAATATCTCTCAAACCATAATATTTGTGTCGTTATAAAACTGTGATAAATGTTCACCGTTTTCATTTCTGATGGTGACGCCAATTTGACCCATGACGTGTTTGAACAAAAGTACGATGTCAAAAATGTGGAGTTAAATTGTGGTTTACTTCAAACCAAAACGGTTTCGCTGGTTTTCACTTTACTTAAAATTTATATTTATTTTCATTGAATTATGTTTTGGTGTAATTTTTCTGTAAGTCTTGAATACATTTGGCATATACAAAATTATCTCTTGCACAAATTGATTTTGAAGTTCGGGATCCTGGTGGCTCCACCAGGGACCAGTCATGTAATTTCTACCTAGGGGGCGTGTCTGTCACCTGTAAAAAAATTATGGAACAAAATTTGTTCAGAATCGGAGAATCTACAACATATTTTTTTTATAAGCTCAAAAACAAAGTCAGGCCTTATGTGTTAAGCGAATAAATAAATTATGAAACACAGTATTTTGAATAAAACGAACACGATATGAGTCAAAAAATGTTTTTGTGATGATTTCTCGAGAGAAAATCCTGAAAACTGAGCGACGTATACTACGGCCTAGAAAACGTCGTTACACCTTGAAGAATGCGCTGTGACTGTATACCGTTGGAAGTGATATATGTTGAGAACCCTTGTTAGTAATTTCGGCATCAACTTCATTTTCAAAAAAGTATTGACCAATGATCCTTTCGGACGCTGCACTGTACCCTACCAACGAGTAACTGTTGGATGTCTTTGATCGTAAATCATATGGTGTTGGTTAACGAAGCCGTCTATATATTTGGATACGGTCATCATCGCTTATCGACGATATACACGCTGCATCAAAATAATTGGCCGTTGCTTTTCAAAATGATATTCAATGATTTTTGTGAATTTTTCTGCTGTGTATCGTCCACGTTAGATTCTCCAAGTCTTATACTCCCAGCGAAGTAGGTATCTATATACCGTCCTATACCTATATCAATATAATATTATGGTTTTTCTCAAAAAATCGAACATGTCGCACATATTATACTAAAGAGTCGCAACTCAAAGATATTAATTTTCGAGTTTACTCGTTAAAACTGTTCATCATACACATGTCTACCAACACGAAGGAGAAAATTAAATTTTTGGCTGTACTTTGCTGTCAAAAAAGAGTTATCTCTATTTTCATGTTGTAATGGAAATTAGACTGCAATACACAAAAGTTTCCTATATTTAGTTGTGTCGGATTTTCAAACTGTAGCTGCACAAATACTTTCAAACTGTATTCTGTTCGTACCTTCCTCTAAATAGTTCATAACCTCCAAAACAGTTTTGCGTTTTCTGAAAATTCAAATATTTTGAGGTGTGGCTCTTTAGTAAAATGTGGGCGATGTATTCGATCTCAAATTATAACGGCACATTAGCCTAAGCATGTTAAACTTAACTGTAACTTAAAATGTTTCTGCTTATCTTTCGTGCTGCAGTCACGCTAATTTTCACTTATCGATCGTTCGTCAGTCGAAGGAAAACTCGCGTTGAAGTTTTTTTTGATTAAAATTATTAAAATCCATCAAAACATAATAAAAAGTATTTTTGAGTGTTTATAGAAGGTACATAATAAGTCTTTAGCACATAAAAGTTAAAATTTCAAAAAATTTAAATATTAATTAAAATAGCAAATGCTGCGAGGAACCCAATTATTTACGGACGGAAGTGTGAAGATACTAGCCTACAGGGAATGTGCTCTTATAATTCGAGAAATAGTTGAAAAATTAATGCGGAACAAAATCACAATTCATAACTATTTGAAAAATCTTGAATTATGCGGTACAACCAAAGGGCAGGTCCTAAACCAAAGGACGAAAGGGAAAAACGTGAAAGAAAACGTGTAGCTGTTTCAAAAATATCAGCCCTTTTCAAATCAAAGCAGAACTGTCTCTCAACGTAACTAAGAGTCGGATTCAGCAAATTTTGAGTGAGGTTAATAACTTAAGGTATAAGAACGTCTCCGTAAACCAAAGCATCTTCCACGAAAAATCATAAAGGCTTGAGTTTGCTGAAAGACATAAATTCTGGAACGAGGAATGGCAATACATGATATTAAGCGATGAGAAGATGTTTAATTTGACAGTCCTAATGGGGTCCAAAAATATTGGTGAGATATTCAAACACCTCGTCAAACATGTCACGCACGAAATTTTCGAGGAGGTTCTGTAATGGTATGGGCTGGATTTAGCTATTTTGACAAGACTCCTATTTGTTTTGTAACTCATAAAATGAGTGCATAAAATTATTTAGAGTTATTGGACAACGCCTTAATAAACTTTGCATGGAGAATATTGTTGATTTCAGCAGGACAACGCTCCAAATCATAGCTTCAGGTATACCAAGGCGTTTTTTGAAGAAATAATTATATATCTGTATTGAAGTGGCCTGCTGTTAGTCCTGAAATAAGCCCCATGGAAAACCTGTGAAGCACTCTTTGCCAGAGAGTGTATAAAAACGGACGTCACTTTATTGGAACTAAGGCCATTCAGGAAGAATGGAGAAATATTCACATTAATGAGCTTCGATCATTAATAAATTCGATGCCACGACGCTTAGTTAATGTAATTATTAAACAGTGGAGGGCACACATTAAAATACTTTTTCATTATGATTTTTTCAGTATTTTTGAACTTTGCAACAAGTTTTGTGTTTTATCCGGTGTAGCTATTTGCAACATGGTTCATAAAATGTATAAAAATATATAAGATATTTAAGAAAAAATTTGTAATACATATTTATTTTATATATTTTCAATACATTTAAAACAAATATTTGGAAAAAAATTAAAACTTGCAACAGAAAAAAGTTTTAATATCTTATGCTGTCCTATATATGTAGCTACTTACTTCGCTGGATGTAGTCTTGAGCTCATTTTGCATAAGCCGTTAAATATGTTTTTAAGTTTTTGGCATTTTCTAAAAAAATTTGTAGACTTCCTCCAGTAAACATTATCAACAATAAAGTAAAGGATCAGTTATCAGGTCTGGAATTGACTGACTGCTTGAAAATAGATTAATCTGTTGGAGGTATTTATTATGGATGGGCATCGATTAAAATGAATCTATACTATTTAGACAATATTTCGAATTAACACCGTGCCTGAAGTTCATTTGTAGGATTCAAACTGTGTTGGTGTATTAATGACACTTCTCTCGAAAATAATATCAATTTTCGCTTTGATACATCATTTTCTGATTCAGAGATATTGTGACTTGTCTGACTTGGAAAAAATACTACAAATATATGTTTTAAGTTTCTATACAATCGTCTTAATCAATAAGGATAACTGATCCTTATCCGCAATGCAACATTATGTTCAGGGTTAAGCATAAATTTTCAAGAGCTTCCTTGTACGTTCAAGATTTTCCAAAGTCTTTGAATTCTACTGTTTTTATTCACGAACATGTTTGCGAAAATAATAAAAATAACCATTACGTACATAAAAAATATTGCATACTTTTATTTTCGAAGCTGTGGCAAAAAGCTACTTGCTCTCGTGCAGCTAAAAAAGTAGTTTTAGTGCCACAACACGCATTTGAACGAAGCCATAAGAAATACCAGCACGTTCCTATCTACTACTTTTAATACTTATTTTTACATTGTCTATTGCTACTACACATTGAAACAACTGCAGTTTGTTTGTTTTTCCGCTTATTGTTTTTCTACTATCCTGAATTGTTATTATTATGGCTATCTTTTATGGATTATCGCTTGCCAATTGCAATTGCATACATTTTATGGTACATGTGCGGTTGCAGTAGTTTTGCGTTGGTTACTGATTTTTCTCAAGCGCATTTTTAATGCGTTTCGTAGAGGTAGTTACCAACAACATGATGTTATTAAATGAGCAAAAGGAAACATGTAAAAAAATTAATCAAACACATGCATGATTTTTTTAAATCAAGTTTTCGCCTAACTTTGCATGCATTCATACCCTTTGAGTGAGAATTCCTTTGAAAAACAATAAATTCTCAAAGAATCGTTAACACCTGTAACACAAAATGTTCTGACTAATTTTCACGTCAGTCAGCTAATTAATTAATGCGATTTTCTACAAGATTTTCTCGTATCGTACAAAGAAGAGAAAATAAAAAACTTGTCACTAATTTGAGAAAAATGTGATTAGCAACTTTTTCTAGTTAAATACCAGATTCGCTTTTTTGCAACATCGCTACATCATTATCATGCCATGGTACACCATCCACACAGTTTTTGTTTTCTTACTGCGTATAAATGAAACTTAAGTTTCGACAACGTTTACGTGTGTTAATCATGTTTTTCCAATCAAAAAGTTAAATCCAAACGAGCAAAAAAGAAAATAAGTGAAAAAATTACTCAAAGTCTTTTAGGGAAAAACACAAACAAAAGAAAATCACGTGCAACAGGACCACAGTCCGTGGGGTGGTTGAGTGGGCTGATGTGTTACGACACACGAGCAAGTGTCGGTGTGTGTGACTTTGCGTGTTTTTTGTTTTTGGCTGTACGTTTTCCTGTTAATAAGTTGTATTTTTACAGTTATTACTTACAAAAAAAGAAAGAACTGAAGAAAGTTTTTACTTTTTCTCTTGAATTTTGTTACCCCATTCGAAGATTTCTTCGTGATTTGATGAAGTTTCCCCAATGGTTTTTATTTTGTTCATAAAGATTTTTATGAGTTGCGCACGGATTTTGTGCAAATCTCAACTGTTTTTTTTTTTTGTATGAAGCTACACAAGTCAACAGGATTTGAAGATTTAAAAAAAAAAATAGTCAACAAAGAGATTTTATTAGTATTAAAGTTTTCGTTGAATTCTCATTGATTCGCAATTTCTTGACACACGGAAAGTAAACTATAAGCCACTTAAATCGAAATTTTTATTTAATGGCAATTAATAAATTGTCTCCAAGCTGCTATGAAATTCGTTATATGGTGCAAAACTGAAAATTTGTTTGGAGCTCAAGAAATTCTATAGCTGTTAAGTTTGGAGTATTGTTAAAAATATTATGTATCAAGCTCAAAAAAGTCCACAATTTGAATTTCCGTAGAGCGAAAACTCCTGCATTTAAAGGTCATTTGTTAGGTTAGGAAGCAGTCAACTTTAGAACTGACTCATTTAGACCAAATGTTGAGCCATTGTGATACCACAAGGTACTTAACTATGCTCTCTCATTGAACCAACCAAATTATGTAATAAAACTATGTAACTGACTTTTACTAACATGTCTAAGGTCTTTCAGGTCGTCATATAAAAACGAACCAAGCATATTGTGTCGTTTTCTAGTAAGTGCGGAGCAGGAGCAAAAAGTGATCTAAATTTTCAACATCCTTCACATCTCTACAACTTGTACAGCAGTCAAAAGACCGCAGTCAAAAGACCTCTCCGCATGTCAGCTAATGTGGCCAAATGTCACTGCACTTACTGCCGGGACACTATGGGTAGTGCAGGATATCAGTTCTATAGAGCGCTGAGCATCCTATTTCGGTCAGATTTGCTTTGTTAATTTGTAATTGTGTAAAATTGACGCTTGGGTCAATAGCCTTTTTATCGTATCCTCTTCTAGCAGCAACTTATAGGTAAGAAGTGACATTCCAAAATCTTCCTTTTCCTGAGGAATTTGTATAGTAGTCCTAATAAGCTTATCAGATTTGCAATTGCCATCAATGTTCCTAGGTCCAGGCGCACAGATAATGTGAATACTAAAATGCTCAGCCATCTCATTAAGAGACGGGCGGCTTTCTGGGCCACCATTGAATTTAGGAATACTGATTCTAGAGGTTTAATATCAATCTGACTATCTGAGTATAACTTTGATTTTTAATTATTAATTTATTTTACAACAATATCCTTATACGGTGTCACCAAAACTAATTTTTCTTAATGCTAATTTCCCCCCTTATGACTAACTAAATATCTATACATATGCGCACAATTTTTTGTATCCGTTTTGTAGTTGATACATCTCTTTGCTGGAGTGTTAGTTTTGCGTAGCATATAAAAAATGAGGCGTTTATTATAAAAGGTGTTTTTTTTAGAGGTTTGTTTTTCGAATAAAGATAAAACTAGCATTTTATGGTCAAATCTGGCAACTCTAATGTCATTTATGTTTAGTTTGGTTTGCCATTTCATCATGAATAGGTTGACAAAAGAACAACGCTTGCAAATCGTGCAAATTTATTTCGAAAATAATGGTTCAGTTCGCGAAGTTTACCGCAAGCTCCGTCCATTTTATGGTCGACATAATCGTCCATCAGAGCAATTAATTCGGTTAACCATGGATCGTTTTCGCACTACGTTTGCTCTATGTGATAATACACATCCGCAGAGACGTAGAACAGTGCGCACCGAAGAAACAATTGCCGCTGTAGAGCAAAATGTTGAAGAGGACCCGAATGAATCGATTCGCCACCGTGCACAGCAATTGGAGCTTTGTCCATCAATTTTATGGAAGATTTTGCGCAAAGATCTTGGCTTGCGACCTTACAAGATCCAGCTTGTGCAAGAATTAAAGCCGCGAGACCATGCAATGCGTCGTGATTTTGGTGTATGGGCCGAAAATGAGATTGATCTCGATGCTGATTTTCATCGCAAAATTTTGTTCAGTGATGAGGCTCATTTTTGGTTGAATGGCTACGTCAACAAGCAAAATTGCCGCATTTGGAGTGAAGAGAATCCACATGAGACCCTTGAGACGCCATTACATCCACAAAAACTGACTGTTTGGTGTGCTCTATGGGCTGGTGGAGTCATTGGGCCATACTTCTTCCGAAATAATGCTGGAGAGTCAGTTACCGTTAATGGAGACCGGTATAGAGTCATGATAACCGACTATTTTGTTCCCGAATTGGATGGCATGAATGTGGATGAGTTGTGGTTCCAACAAGACGGCGCTACATGCCACACAGCGCACGTCACAATCGATTTATTAAAGGAAACATTCGATGAGCGCAAAATTTCGCGGAATGGACCTGTCAATTGGCCACCAAGATCGTGTGATTTGACACCATTGGATTATTTTCTTTGGGGATATGTGAAGTCGCTCGTCTACGCCAACAAACCAGAAACGTTAGGGGACTTGGAAGCCAACATTCGTGGCGTTATTGCCGACATACGGCCCCATATGCTCGAAAAAGTGGTTCAAAATTGGACCTGTAGAATTGGCTTTATTCGAGCCAGCCGCGGCGGCCACATGCCCGAAATCATATTTAAACATTAATGGCATAAAATTATCCTTCCAATAACGTCAAATTGATGGACATTAAAACGATTTTCTTGTGTTTTATTTCAATACGAAGCTCTATACCTCTAAAAAAGACACCCTATAGTTGCTCTCTTATTGTAAAATTTTTTTATTTTTAAAGTTGGGAAGATGACGCTTTGTAAGGCAATGGGAAGTGAGTGCTATTTGTTGATGTTTTTATGTCAAGCTTTTATATCCGATTTATGGCCATATACCAACAAAACCAACAACGAGTTAATGATTCTGAGGAGTGTTTGAGGCTTATGAAGCGTAATAAAGCAGAATTTTTGCATCGGTATGTGATAATGGATGAAACATGGCTCCATCACTTCACCCCGGGTCCAATCGGCAATCAGCTGAATGGACGGCACGCGGTGAACCGGCTCCAAAGCGTAGAAAGACGCAACAGTCAGCTGGCAAGGTGATGGCGTCTGTATTTTGGGATGCACATGGAATTTTGTTCATCAACTATTAAGAAAAAGGAAAAACAATCAGCAGCGACTACTACATAGCGTTATTGGTGCGTTTGAAGGAAGAAATCACAAAAAAACGGCCCCTTTTGAAGAAGAAAAAAGTGCTATTTCATCAAGACAATGCACCATGTCACAAGTCAATCAAAACAGCCGAAAAAATGGTTGAAAAGGGCTTGGAATAGCTTCCCCACCAACCGTATTCTCCAGATCTGTCAACGAGCGACTTTTTTCTGTCCTCAGACCTCAAGAGGATGCTCGCGCGAAAGAGATTTAGCGACAATGGTGGAATAATCGCCGAAACTGAGGCCTATTTTGAGGACAAACCGGCATCTTACTACAAAAATGGTATCGCTATACTCGGTGTACCGAGCTCGGCGCTACGGCCGAATAAATAGAACGAATTTTGCCAAAAAAATGTGTTCTGCTATGGTAGCCTGGGGAATTTGCAAATGACCTGTTAAAATATAGAAAGTTAAAAGGAAGTCAATTCGTGACGAAAATAAAAATTATAATATAAATTTTAAATAACTCTGCACCAATATAATTTAAAAAATATATATCAAAGTATTACAATAATAAAATTTAAGTAAAAAATCACAGGACGTAATAATAACAGGTTCACGTTGTATTTATTGTCCTAAAAATATTCTTGAACATTTTGCAAGAATTTTTAATATTATCACGGGCCACTTGTAATGGCTACATCTACCTCTGGATTCGCCTTACTGTGATTTGAAGTCATTTAAAAAATATAATTTCTTGGATTTTTTCTCAAATAAGATTTTTCAAAAATAAATCAGCCAGATTAGGAGATATTCTTTCTAACATATGAAAATTTGTACTTTGCTTACATGTGCCAGTTTTTATTTGGTTTTGTTCCTTGAGTTTATTTTTCTTGGTATAAAGTTAGTAAGGACCCCTTTATTTTCTGTGTCTTGTGTATGGTGATAGGTATAAATGTTGACATACTATGCTACTTTTGTAAAACAACTAAGAAAAGCTAATAAAACTAGAAGCGTGGCAGCATCGCAGTTTAGCAAAGTTACCATGCGGTAAGCTTGACTATGATACCCCTGAGTTGCAGCACGAATTTACTGTAACTTTGGCGCAGTGACGAAGACTTTCATAAATTTTAATTAAAATTACAAATTAAAATTGTGCAAAATTGTAAGTGGGAAAAGTCATTTACTTATGTGTACTAAGGATGTAATCTTTATAGCAGACTATAAAAATAACTTTTTGAGATACTATTATGGAATCTTGCACTTATAATTGACGTTTAGAAATAAAAGTTCCTTTCAATGCTAAGGAATATAGGCCATCATTCTTCTTCTATCTATAAAAATAATCTGCATCACAAAAAGATTAAATGAAAGTAATGCACTGATTTCTCAAATCTCATTTCGCCTTGCTTTTTTCTGACTATGGGTTCAAGAAAACTTTATCTACTAGCAATTGCTTTTCTCCATTTAGGACGTGATATTGGGCTTAGATACATTTCTATAATCACTGATACTTTTTGTGCTCTTCTTCTTTCATTTAAACTCACATGCTATGCATTAGTTTTACTTTCTTTTTGCATTAAAGTCTCTCAGGTCTATTAAAAAATTTACATTGCCCCAATGTAGACTTCCAAGAAAATGTAAAGCTAAAAATTAACATAACGTTCGTAGTTATTTCCATAGGAACAGCTACTTGAAATTTCTATGAAAGTTTTCCGCGCATTGCTCTACCGCTAGTGTTATCTTTCTTGAAGTCATTTTTTTACTCCTTTACTTTTTTAACTTATGCTGAAAGTTGCTGCTCAGCAGAAAGCATTATCCTCTATGGTAATAAAAATTCAAATAAAATAATGAATATCTTATGCTATGTTTTTTATAAAGTTCGTTCACTTTTTTCCCCGCTTAGCGTGTTGTGCATCTGTTGTTAATTAGTTGCTGCTTAATTCCATCCGGAACAGCCATTTCATTTAGCAACAAATTTGAGTAGAAAAAATTAAAAAAAAAGATTCGTACATGCGGTGCCAGGAGAAGCGAACTCTTTGTGATATTCCTTTAAAAATTAAAATTTTCACAACTAAAATAGAATAATTGTATAATTTAAAGATAAAATTTTTTTGTATCCATAAAGGATTTTTTGTTTCGCTACAAAATAAAGCTTACAATATACCATTGACGCACCATTCAAGTGCGGTAGATATACCCATAGTTTGCATCTTATGATCGAAAAAACTTTAGACAGGCCCTGTATATTGTAAGTGTCACTAATGTGACTTACAATTCATACAATTTTCGTTAGAGGCTGCCACGCCCACTTGTTTGTAATTAGTGTATGCTTATCAATATTGTCGTACAGAGCTTAGATAACATGCAACTTTCTCTTATAAATATCTTGTAGGGGAAAGTGGGGTACCTTTGACACTAAATTTTTCAATGCCTATTGTTACTGATTTTAAAACCTCACTAGAAAAAAAATTGTATGTTTTTGTTTAATTTTTTTTTCAAAAATATTAATTTTTAACAAATCTGCTCGACATGGGGGCACTGAGGTTTTTGGTAAAAAAAAACAGTTCTCCATTTTAAAATTTTCTTTATCAAATCAAATCCGGTAGAGTCTTCCAAGTCGGCATAGAAAATACTTTATTTACCAGTAAAATCTAATTTAGACGGTGGGATTTTTTTGGAAACTAAGTTTTTGCCATTATACTTCCTTTAATTAAATGCTTAAGCGACTGCTTAGCGTTTTGTGCATTTTTCTAGGCTCTGCTTTTTCTACTCGACGCTTTTCAATGGATGAACGTCCCTCTTGAATGTTGTGTTTGGTATGCAAAGACGCGGTATGAGGCGTATAGCTTCGAACGTAAAAGGTTCATAGATAAAATTCGCGAAGCTCTAGTCTCAGAAGCTGTCTTTGGATATCAGAAAAGATAATGTGCAATATGGTGCACAGTAGTTTAATGTCAAATGTACCCTTTTAGCAAGGTTCAAGTGTCAACCAAACGCTCTGGAGGATTTATTTTCTTAATTATAACTGCTATATTTTCACAAAACATAATTTTATTTTGTTGATATTTACAGCTAGTGCTAACATATTTTCTTAATTGATTTATAATAGCAGTCATATATATTTCATAGAACGCTTACGTACTGGGTATCGAAAATGACATCAGCGATCGCGAAAACAGAAAAAAACTGACTCTACGCATAGCGTATTCTTTTCTTAACAACCTGAATTTACTCACAGCCTTGGCTCTGATGACAATGCAGTATTTGAAGTGGTGTACCTAGAGGGGAGAGCCGAAGGCGCAGCCGCCACTGGCGCAAATGCTTCGGGACGGTAAAATGACCCTTGTAATATGAAATGAAAATAATTGTAGATAGTACATTGCAATATGCAGTATTTGGAATTACATTTTCCTAGAGTTTCTGAGCTGTCAAATCCGAATCATAATAATGAAACATAGCTTATATTCTCAAGGTGACTTGCGAGATTAGAGATGCGGTCAAGCATGAACTCGGAATAGCCGGACATGGTAGTCTCTGTTGATCGGGACAACAACAACGGTAATATCATCATAATTATTGTTCAAAAAGATTAATTGATATGATTTTTCTTCTCCGGAACAAAGTTAACTTGAATATTTTTGAATATGTATTGCATGGCCAGAATAGGTATGTATATACAGTCATTGTTAAAAGTATTAGGCTCCTTGGATATTCCCATATATTCACACTTATCTCCAATCAAAAACTTTGTAAAAAAAAAATTAAAATCAATGTACGTTTTTATTTAAAGAAGCACCAATTGCTTGAATGTAACATATAAAGGAAGAGTGGAGAAAAATTTCCATAATATATAAAACGCTTAGTTTGGGTTAGCTAAATTCCCTTTCTATTTTAAATAAAATAGTACATTTAAACTAAAAGGCGATCCAATAAGAGCTTTCTACTTTGTTTTCTAAATAAAACACATAAAAATCAATGTATTGATGCAAATTTTTATTTGGAATGATAGTTCGGTTCCTACAACTCAATGTTTGAAAACTATTTTGTTGAAGTGTTGCCTGAGGCTAGTTCTTAAATGGACCATTCTGTAGGTCCAATATTCGACAACTCTTTCGAGCACATCGACATTCCTTGAAAAACACAAGTTATGTTGGTTTCCAAAGCGTCAATAGTTTCGGGTTTGTTGACCTAAACAAGTGATTTAACATATTCGCAAAGAAAGTAATCCAATGGCGTCAAATCACATGATCTTGATGGCTAATTAACAGGACCATTTCGTAAGATAATGTTTTCATCGAAGGTTTCCCTAAATAAAGCGATTGTTTTTCCAGCTGTGTGGCATGTTGCGCCATTCTATTGAAACCAGAGGTCCGCTATACCAATATTTTTGGCAACAAAAATTCGTTTATCATTGCTCTGTTGCGAGCACCATCGACCGTAACACGAGCTCCATTCACATTTTTGAAGAAATACGGTCCGACGAAAGCTCTTGGATTACTTCTGGTTGTTCATCGGCCCAAATACTGGAATTTCGCTTTTTAACGTAGCCGTTCAACCAGAAATGAGCTTCCTCGCTGAATACCATTTTTCGATAAAATAATAAATCAATTTGAAGTTGTTGGAGGGCTCATTAGCCGAAATTAACACGTAAACCAATATCAGCCGGCTTCAATTCTTATACGAGCTGTGATTTCTAGGCCTTCAGACAAAGATCACGCCATAATGATCCATATGAGATGCCCAAAGCCTGAGATCGGCGACGAATCGATTGCTCACGGTTTTCACAAACACTTTGCTACTGCAGAAATATTCTTAAGCTTACGGGCTTAAGTACGCACTCTGGTTGAATGATGAATGTCCTATGGTGTAAAATTGGTTCGAAATTTGGTAATTACGACCAAAATGATATTGAACATAACGTTCGCTGATGACTGATTTTGGTACTAACTTTCCACAATTAATAAACGTTGTTCAGGAGTAAGAAGTGTACTGAACAAAAACGTCATATGGACAAGCTATTTGACACATGACAGATGTCAAAACAGCCTAGTTGAAAAAGGCTTGTATTGGATCACCCTTTATAAATAAAAATTTGTTTAATATTTTGAGTCGTAATGGCAAAATTAAAAAAAAATGTAAAGCTTCCTAGTTTTTTTGACCACGACTTTGTAACATACTCATCGAATCGTTTAATAAAAGTCAATTACCTGCTGTTGCGTTGCAAGCGACCTTGAAAGAATAATTAAAAACACTCAATATCTCAATTCAAACTCATTTGTGTGCAAAATTTTTGCCTTTACTTAATAATTAATGCAGCGATTTAATCAGCAATAGTGAAACTTTCATCTCAATTACGGCGAAAACGTTTGCCTAAAAGAAAACTACTCTGAACATACGATGAAAAACTACTTTAGCAACAACTTTACCAAAGTTTAATTAATTCACGCCCATTAATATTAACGAAATTTTAGCAGTCTAAGCGTGTCTGACTCTGAAAATTAGCAAATAATGGATAAAATTTGTTAAGCCAAGCAGTCATTTGATGGGTTTATTAATTTTTGCTCTCTTTTAATTTATTAATTTACATAATGAATACCGTAGCGGATGGTGAAAATAGTTATGTAGACCATTAGAAATTAGGAAAAGTGCAAATATCCCTTAATGACTGCTACAAAAGGCTGCGACTAATTAAAATTTCTTATTAAAATTTCTTATAAGGACAGTTACAATTTCATATTAGCTAAATGACATGCACTCTGTTGTAAACTTAGGTAGGTTCGTGCATAAGATATTTTAATAAAATAGGTTCACATACGTGCTTAGTTGAAAAGACCAATTGCATTCTTATTAGAAATTTTATGGTATCAGAGAACTGCATACAGTAAGTACCCAGTAGGCAGGGGCACTAGCTAGCAGTAAGTGGTGTATAAGGCTTTGCCACTTCCTTTCAAACGTACTTTCTTTTTTACATGAAATGTCCCGATAAAACAGGCCTTCTTAAGCAGGACTTCTAAGACTGCTTGCCGTAGCAGGGGTCACAGAAGTACTTGGAAAAAATGAAATTTTAATACGTTGTGAACTCGAAATTAATTGTATGTTTTTAATGTTTATTTTTTGTGACGTTTTCTTAATTTATAATTTGACATTGAATACACAACACACTACCACCTTATATTAACATGAAATGGAGGACCATCCTTGCAACATGCGCGCCGTTCTCTACTTCTAACATTTTTTTACTTTTGATGCCGTATATGTACAATGCATGTGTCAAAAAAGTAATGTCGAACCATAAAACATTGCAATATATGAAATTAATAAATACATAAAAAGCCTTAAAGTAAATGGAGTCCTTCTTCTATGCCTTCTAATACCAGGCTTGATAGCACGTCTGCTGTGGGAAGCCATAGTAGCATTTCATAAGTATGCACTCAATGGAGTGTAACTATTCTGCTAATTAAAATTACACTACTTATAAAAATTACTTATTGTTAATATTGACAGATTGTAAATATATAAAAACAAAAATCATAATAAAAAAAAAAATTTATTTCCATGAAAATTTAGTTTTCAGAATGCCTCTTTTGATCGCAACAGTGCTAGCAGGCCTTCTCCGGTGAAGACCTTGTTCAATTGTCTGCTGGGTAGTTTCACAAAATATTCTGTGAGCGGTGAGTCTGTGTGAATATGCTGAAAGTTTCAAAAGATTCATGAATGCCAAAAATCATGAGTGGCTCATTGAATTTCTCAGCATGGTATGATGTACAGAAAATTTGAAAGGTGATGATAATGTTCTTATATACAATTTTAACATTTTGGTTACAATTTTCACAGCGAAGGGAATGCAGTTTCAGAATAGGTACGTACAGTTTAAAGAAAAAAAAAACAATCTTGGTTAATAATTTAACAAATGCTTTGATACATTCGCGTAATGAAAAATCGTAGTTCGTATATTGGACTCACTTTTAGAACATTCGGTACAATCAACAAATTTTCACCACATTTCGACTATTTATAATTATTACATATGTGATATTTTTTTATTGTAAATTTGATGAAACATACGTGAAGATTAAAAAAGTTTGAATCAACGGGCCATTTCTGCCTTTTTTTCAAATGTAGTAGATTTTTTTTGGTGCATGAAACAGTGATGGTATTTTCGGTATATTTATTCTTTTTACGGTACATTTGCGTCCTCAAAAATCCTCGTCAACACATTCAACAAGTTTTCAGTACATACGGTACACTAAGCGCATTTTCAGTACATTTGACTTTTGAGCACATTTTAAGTACATTTGAACAATTTATAATAATAATATTTTTTGTTTAAATACATGAAAATAAAATTGATCGAGATAGTAAATCATAATGTTTAGGAAAACATTTTGTAATTTACTGTAATATACATACCTTTATCCCATTAATTTTCCTAGGGTTTTGAGATGCCAAAAGTGAGAGCCTTTTAGTTATAATTTTTAGAATAATTTTGTAAGTTTTTGCAAAAAGTTCATATCAAGTCTTTATTCAGTACATTTTCACAATACCCAAATGACATACATCACTTTCATTAAACAGATCAAAATATTTCTTTCAAAAGTAAATTTTTTAATCTGTGAAAGCTCTACTGTAATCGTATAACCATTCCCCAGCTATAAATGTCATAAGGAATTCTTATGTATGGTATATGTCTCAATATTATTTTCAACAAGTGATGTAGGCGGCTAATGGGGGCAAAATAGTAGACCATATTACCCGCTTATTTTTATTTGTTTTGCTCTTAGACCTCAAGGTCATTTCCCCATTCTAATTTTTTTTTTGCAATTGATATAAGTTTATTTTTAAAATTCGATCTAACTACAATTTTTCATGTATTTTGAGTCGCTTGAGTACCTTTTTTGGTGTTATGACCATTTTTCATGAAGAAATTGGGAAAGAAAATTTTTTTTTTTTGGTTCTTTTGTTGACTTTACAAATATCTTTGAGTAAAAAAGACTGTAAAAAAAATTATATTTGCTATGCTATCTGCATTTTACATAAAAAATAAATAAAAAAAATTTCGGCCTAAGCATTAATGAAAAATACACAAGACCGTGTGTCGATATCGCTGAAAATTTAGTTAGGAAAAAAAAGGAGTTCTTAAAACTAAATGAAACAGTTAAAGAATTAAAGAAATATTTTGGTTGAATATAAAGTCGCTCAAGTTTGTATCACACAATTCCTTATAAAAATAAGCTCACTGTAAAGGAATTCGGCCAAGATTTTTGCTCAAGAAGAAATTTATTTGGGCTATAAGTCTTCAACGATAATCCTTTAGTTTTTATCCACATTTCTTTTGACACACCAGCTGACTTTATCATAATTAGCTTATAAGAAATATCAAACAAACATCAAATGTCATGAATTGAATCCTTTGTGAAATTATAAATTCTACCGCATTGATTGATGAGTTGAAGTTATGACAATTAAGAATTAGTTTTTAAGAAATCCAATTTATTGTATAACCCTATTGAACTAAACCCCAAACGTATAAAAACTTTTCTTATGTAGCTACATACCACAAATAGAGTAACCTACACCTGCCGCTGATTAAAACTGTTCTCCTCGTTTATTGCGTGATCTCTGTAGATCACAGCAGCTGCACAGCGGGTGCGCACTGAAGCGTTAAACCGTAGCATAGGAAGATCACACCCGCTCACATTTGAGTTGAATTTAAATTATGTGTCAGATAAAATTAAGGTCAAGTTAATTGTATGTAGACGGACATATTAAAGTTGGTATCCTTTAGCCTATAATTAAGTGTTATATCTAGCTGGCGTCAGCGAAAATGTGAATTTTTGAAAACCTTTGATATTGGGCACCCTAACAAGGTGCGAACATTTTATTATTATAAAAATTTAATAAATTGAAACGAAGGTATATATTTGCCCATATATACCTTCGTTTGGTCTGGTGCAAAAGATTCACTTCTGCGTAATTGTAAAAAATAATCTCTTGCGTGACATTAGACGTCTTTTTCGCGCCGCATAGTGGGGTATTTGATAGCAAAACATGAGATAAATTCATCCAGACCATAAATTAATGTAATAACTTTTTTTTTAGTTAATTACATATAAAAATTTTGAATACTAATGTAAATGAATATAATAGTGGATAGTTGAATAGTTGATTTTTTTTTAAATACGCATAAAAGGCAGAAATTAAGGCGCCCATCTAATTTTCCAGCCTGGCTTAAAAGCTATTTTTTAGAATTCATTACGCCACCTCGCCCCACCGCCAATATCATAATTCTTTTCAAGATCAATAAATACGCTCTAGGTATATACGAAAAAAAATTTTAAATTCATATTAAATGATATATATTTACTAAATAGCGCTATCTGGGTAGCCACACAAAAAGCAATTTGTGTCAACGGCACAGGTGATTTTGCATCAAGAATTCGGACAAAAACCAAAAAAATTTAGTTTCAGTGTAGCGGTGGCTGTTGTCTGAACCAGGATTGTAAAATTTTATGCAAAAATGCCTAAATGGCGGATATTTAAGCAAAAGTGTTCGAAAAATGAGGATTTCTTAAGTGATGAAAATAGAAGAAACCAAGTTTTGACTTGATTTTGAGTATTCCGACTTCTATCCTTGTGAAAAGTAGTTTCGGATAAAAGACTGGAACTGTATAAGATAAGTGGTTTCGACAAAAATGCGTTGAAAGTTTTTTATATTGAACCGGAGAGCGTTGCAAAATTATACTAAAAGAACTTGAACCATTATGAAATTTTCGCACGATATTTTTAAAATGATTTTCTTTCGTAATCCGGAAAAAATCGAAAAATCATCCATTCTTCATATACTTTTCTCACTTTCATATATTTATAATAGACTTGTCAGATCACCATACAAAAAAATGGATCTATCTCAAAAGAGCGCAAATACGCCACAACTTCTTTTTTACAGAGTGTAACTTATATGTTCAAGCTTTATTAAAATTGAAACATTTTCATGCGTCCTCACCATTTAGGTCTATATATATAATCAAAATATACTTATTTTTCGTCTTACGAAATAAAAACGAATTAAAATATTTCTAAACACTTTTTCACAAAACAAAAACTATTTTGTGTTTCTCAAATACCTGAACAAGAAGGCTCTACTAAAAAATCGTTCGAATTTTAATTGTTAAATAAAACAACAGCTTCAAATTGATTGAAAAAAATATGTTTATCACACTCCGCAATCAAAGAGCAAAGAATTGACAAATTTCAGAGTGCATTGCGGAATAGCGGTATATTTTTTTTCAATAATTCTTTCAGTTTTTGTGATGCAGAATTTTATCTTTATTCTCCAGGTACCTGTATGTATTTTAAATTTTACAGATTGAATTAATCTCATGTTTTTATACTCAACACTTCACATGAAGCCGTCGTGAACAGATATTATTAGAGCGATTTAATATAGAAGCGTAGAAATTTACGCTCCAAGCTTACCTTTACCTATACGAATACTGGATTTACGGTAAATACTATAAGCATTTAAACACTATAAATACTTAATATTGTACAAGTACTATAATTACTAAACATAATACAAATAATTTGATTATGTGTTTCAAATGCACAACTTAAGTGTAAGAATAGACGATTTGCTCCCGTTCGCAAAGACTGCAGTATTAAGATTTGATATATAAATAGATTTTCGAGTGTCATATCAAAGCGGTATTTAGCATTCTGTTCGATAAGATCGGTTTGTTTTAGTTCGAAAACGTATCGTACTATGTTGTTAAAAATCACATTTAGCTCTTGTTAAAAGGATCGTGAGGACTACACGGATGCACCCCTAACCCTCTAACCGGCAAATCTCTAAAAATGAAAAAAATAGGCGGACAATTTTTTCTAATGTAATTATGGCCCAATAAACTCAAAAAAATTATCAGAAAGTTAATTATTATTTTGATGTAACAGCCAGGTGAAAAAAGGTGAAGAGTACCTCAGGGCACTGTTGCGGGTTTACGTCAAAAAAAAAGTCAGGTATACTTTTTTATTTATTATTAGTTTTTATTGAAAAATGTTATGAAAGTAAGGAGAAAACCATAAGAATATGTTTTATTTTTTATGATGATAACCATGAAAACAGTTTTTTGCACTTGAGCAGCGCAAATACAGGTCACATTTTGAGCAAACATACTGCGTTTGTGATTTTTTGCATAGTTTGCACCATTGCCTTCTTCACCTAACCACATTGGAAAGTGGCGTGGAGGGGATGTTGATATTTTCCGATTTAGCTGCACAATTTGTTCCTAATACAATTATTTCCATTATATCTCTTGTGAAGAAATAACAGAAAATGTTCATTGGCGTCTTTAATTCTTTTATTTCTGATGGCAGGGATGAGTCTCCTCGGAAAGCTACTTCAGTGATCTTCGAGAAATCATTTGCATCTTTATTTATTTATTCAATGCCTGTGAAACATCAAGTTATGTATTTTGAAGCCGGTTGGCAGTTCTCAATTCTCACCTGCTCCAATGAAGCTACCAGCAGAAGGGACATATGTTGGACCAGTACTTTCCATCAATGGTAATGGAGAGCGGGGTCTATTTGCTAATTTTTTTGCTGTTCTAGTCACTGTTTCTTCGGCCTCAATATTTTCAACATTTTCGTTTCCCATTATTGGTTTCAATGTGGATGGTCCCGAAGGTGCGTCAAGTGCACTGTTCAAAGCACCATTCACTTCATTGGTAGTAAACGAATCCCTATTTTGCATATCTATAATGCATTCTTCGTTTTCCGGGCTAATTGCTTCTGGTACGTAATTTGGACCATTCTCTTCATCTTCGCTAATGAAATCTACTTCTAGGCGTATTGATTCCATAAGTTCAAACATCTGAGCATCGGTCATATCGTATAGTTTGATCCGTCTACCTGCCATTTCTAAGGACTTACGTTTTTTATTTTTTGTATTATGCTCCAGCTTATAATCTTATAGGTCTAAAAAGACGCACGTGACGTTTAATATGATGTATAACACTTGAAGATAGCACTGTTAATGACAAAGATATCTAGCAAGCAACAAAAAGTCCGCGAACTGATTTTGTCCACATACCTGCAAATTTGGTTCATCGGAAAAAACTGTCTTTACGGTTATTTTTAATTATAAGAAGGGTCTACCTGTTTCACGAAAAAAAGGTTCAGGCAGAAAACCAGGATTTTCTAACCCAAAGGTTAGCAAAATGCCAACACCTCAGTGCGAGATATGGCGGCTAGACCAGGTACATCAAAATCTATTGTACAAAGAATAAAGGAAATTTATATGAAAGGTACCTGGCTAAATTTGATTACTGTGATATTGACGGCGAAACTTATGTCAAAGCACATTTTAGGCAGCTACCTGTGCACGAATATTATACATCACCGAAAAAGGAGTATGTGTCTAGTAAATTCAAAGAAATAAAAATTTCGAAATTTCCGAAGCAATATATGGTTTGGCAGGCAATATGCTCCTGTGGTCTCAGAAGCAGATTTATTGTTACAGTCAAAACAAAACATAAGTTTTTTCTGGAACAATCCTTACATAATTTTATAAAATTAATTGATAAATGGCGACAAACAATGAAAAAAACCTTAGGAAAAAGTGAACAAAAATGAAATGGAATAAATCGATAAATTTACACCGGAACTCGCAACACTGCCTTGAGGCATGCTTCAGTTTTCATGTTCTCAACAAAATTTTATTTTTTTTTTCACATTCACCAGTATATAAATAGAAAGTAGACAGCCTTACCATATCATAAAAAAATTTTTCACTTAGATCGAACAACTAAAAATCGGTGTAATTTGGTTTTAAAAATTTAAAATTTCAAGCACAAGAATTCACATGCTAAAGTCTGACCTTTCACACTAAACCGTTAATAGAAGCAAAACTAAACGTTAAGTGCGCGCAAATCTACAAAACAAAGGTCATTAGATATGTTTCTCAAGGCACCATTATCAGTTTGAATAAAAATAAAAATTAGTTATCGACAAATTTCAAATTTTGCGAAGCATGCCTTGAGGCACTCTTGCCGGTTAGAGGGCTAAGCACGGTGACAACAATCCTAGAAAAGAATAAATCAAAAGATCGAAACATAGTCATTAATTCTATCCTAGCGATTTCACCAGAAAGAAAGTATTAGCCTCAAAGAGTCATTTATATGATGTTGTGAAATCGAGTTATAACTAACATGGTGATTTTGGAGAAAGCCTATTCTGATGATGTAGTCGAAAAAACAAATAGTCGGCGCTGTTTGAACCACAAAAACTTGCAACGAAGAACAAATCAAAAGGGCTGCTCGCACAAACATATGATATTCCCAGCTATACCAATCTTGAAATGATTGAAATGTCACTAAAAAATTCTTATTAAGTCAAAAACTTTTAAAAAAGGAAGAAGAATCTCTTATAGCTGTTCTTAATTGCACTGTGTGAATAATATTTTTTCTTATAACAGAGTAACCACGGCATACTCCTAAAAGTTCTGATCAATTTTGCCGAACAAAGTTTTAGTCCATCTCGCCAGGTTTTCGAGACATCCTTAGCTAAAAATGCAAAAAACACATTTCAGGAGTAACACTGTTAATTAATTTCTCTCCTGAAAATTTGTTACGGTGCGTCTTGTGGAAGTACTACTCTTCCCTTTCAAAACCCTTGAGATGAAGAGTACGCTGGTACAAAAGCTCTAAATAGGGCAAGTGGTTTCAATACCGAGAAGAGACCTTTGTCCACTTTTGCGAGTCTAAATAAGCATCCGAGCGTCTTTTCCATTTGATCAGAAAGCTATTTGCCTAACTTAACCGCATGAGTTTGGACTGACATATTTGTCCGATTTTTTATACCTTATCTTTCGGGAATATTCAGCAGAAGAGTCTTTGAATAAATTTTTATTTTTCTTAATATCAAACCAATAGATTTTTGAATTAATTTATGTAACAAATTTTTTAAATAAAATCATTTGAAAATTCCCACTTTAAAAAATACCAACATTGACCCTGAAAACGTTGTTAAATTCATAATTAACCATTAATACCTCAACTAAATGATCTGCATGTTCCTTTCGTTCGAAATTCTCTACTAAAGTCATTAACAATTTGCACGTTTTTTCACACCCTCCTCAAATTGGCACCAACACCACGCAGCCTCAATATCAATTTGAGCGCTTAACTTATTAACGCCATATCAAAAAGTGGACCGCCATCAGACTCACATCATTGACAGCTTGTCAGTAGCAGCAGCAGCTGTCATCGTCATCATCAGTAGCATTGGCAACATGCACACCTTCTTTATTCCAAGTAACAAAAACAGAGTGCGAGCAACAAAAAAAATTTCCATTTCCGTTGGAGCAGTAAAATCAAATTAGTAGCAACACCAATGCCAATGTCAACCATATCGACAGGGACGTTACCATCGACTCAAAATATTGACCACAAATGAAATTTTGAAATTTCTAACTTGATTTCCTAGAATGACGCTGCTGCTGTTGCTGGCTGTGGCATTTGAAAAAAAAGTTGCCTTTTTAAACTGGCGCGTTGAGGGCGTAGTCACTGTCAGTTTCTGTCAGACAGCAGCAGCAGCGGGAGTGATAGACCGTAGCGGGGTGTAATTATAAACCCATCAACGCAACATTAATCAATTTTAAACTAACAAGCCACCTTTTGTCGGCCTTTTGAGTGCAGTTGTTGTATTTCTTGTTGCTACGAATTCGCTTAGGTCGGCTCAATAGAAGGTGTTACGACAAGTAACATGCATACGTGCCACTATATCAGACACGTTTAGAAGGAATTGAAAGTTATCATTCTGCAATATACGGTTTGATATACTAAATTAGCATCACATTTTGAAGCGAATCCAATCCTTTGAAAATTAAGATTTGGTTACCGTTCTTTAAATCCAATGAAAGCAAAGCATAAGCTTTTCACTTAAATTAATTGAAACTGGAGATGACAATTGTCATCATTATTAAGGCTGCTATTGTGCCCAATACACATTTTGAAATTACATTGGAAACAAAGAAGAACCACTTCGAAGTTTTCATTGATATATTGGGCTCGGCGTTGTCTGCGAATGTCTTCCGAGCTTACACATATTCCAATAAGGCGTAGACTAGTCATGCAATCATACTTCCTTTCATAACTTTTTATAACTAACACTTTATCTTTCCGTTTGTAATGAATAGAAGGGGATGTGACAGGTGAAGCGATAAGTGTATATAAGGAGCACTAGAACAAAATTTGATAAAACCATTCTGAACCGATGTGACTTTTTTTTGATTCAGCATTTTCAACCATCAACGGATGGACTGGCCAGAGATTACGGATAACATGTTACTAAAGTCCCTTTAAAAATGCTTTCGAGAACGTGTCTTGGAATAAAAACTAACAAATTTAATATTAAAAGACAAATAAAGTTTGGGTGTGATTTCGTCAGGATATAAGGATAAATCCATTAAGAAAAATGACAGATGCTGATATTATGGATTGAAACTGAGTAATTATTTTATTTTAAGGCTTTTGAGCTAGCAAGTATGTAGAAGCCATACACTACTCCTTCCTGCCAATTGCGTGTTCGGCATAATAGAAAAGGAATTAAAGATGTAAAATTCATGAAAAATTTGGAAAAAAATCACAAATTTGGGCAGGACAGCGAACTTTACAACTGTAAAGTCTTAAAACATCAATACAAGAATCTTACCTTAATGCGTGATCTGAAAATAGTTTTGATACAAAGAACTGATACAATAGAAGAAATGTTCAAAAGAAAACATACAAAAAAATCAAGTCAATACTATCCATGAAGAATAAAAATTAATTCAATATTAACGCCACATAACACTTAAAACAGACTTTTAAGACTTAAACTGGGTCACACTTTTGAAACCAAAAAGAAAAAAAAAAACAAAAACAAAGGTTGATTGTACGACAACAGCTAATAGGCAATGAAAAAAAAAAAACTGCTAAAAAGAAAACAGATGTTCCGTCGTTGCTTGTTAAGCAATTTCAGTTTCAGTCAAATGATAAACTCGAAAAGAATGCTCGAAAATTTTGACAATCACGGCGTTAGTGATGACGATGATAAAAACAAGACCGTTCAAAATATAATAATTCGAAAATGATCGTATCGTGCTCGTAGTGGCGCCAAGCTTATTCTCTCGTACTCGTTCTCGTACGAGGAATTTTTGACATGTATCAGTCTCGTCTCGTTATCGCCGATTTTTCTTGGTTATTCTGCTTCACATTCTTCTATATATAAAACTCGCTGAACTAGCGCTTTTCCGCGCACTATCCGTTGCACAACCTCATCTACATTTTACGCAGTCCTTACTGCAGACAATTGGGTCCATTTACGAAGATTCACAGCTTGGTATATGTTCAAAGAATAGCAATGTAAAAATTTTTGTTCAATGGGGCGAGCGAAGTATAACCCATTATCAAACCCTGTTCGCATTTAGCGAGTTGCTTTGCACAAACAATTTAAATAAACATCATTTTTAACAACTGCAGCTGCGATAGATGCTAATATATGGCGTTTTAATTGTTTTTGTTCTAAAAATATGCCACGCCCCACTGCCTTATCTCGTCCAGATTTCGTGAGGTACTAAATATAGGCAATCACCGAACTTTAAAACGCATCCTACCGTAGGTGCCAAGCTATTACGTTTTATTTGTTTTTGTATTATGGAAGTTCTGGCTGAATCTCGCTCTCGGCAATAACTTAGTGTCTTTACTTTATCGCCGAGAACGAGATATTGGCTAGACCCTTCTTGTTCTCGTCCTCGGTCATATGAGAAATAATTTTTTTGATATTCGTCTCGTTATCGTTCTCGGTCCCGATAACGAGAACGATAACGATATTTATCGGTTCTCGGTGAAGCACTATTGGTGTGCAATTCGGCATTGGGAATGGTTCTCAAACTATCAGAATTCGGCGAGGACCAGTGATTTAGATGAACTAGATTTCACAACCGTACAAAAGAACTGCCTTAGATACTGCTGTAAATTGCTTTATTAATTACATTATAATTTCTTTGCCAAAATGTGCCTTAGTGATTAATATGTTTTAATTTCATTCGCTTAAACTTTCTTACCATTACAGGTTATAATGCCTATATGGCTTATATGTGAGGAAATTCGACTTCCTGTGGAATAATAAAAATCGGATAGGTCATCGTCGCGGAGCAAAAATCGATATCCAATTTTTTAAAGCTATCCATCATGTACTTTATTTGAAGAAACACGACCGATCTCCACACAAATAGTAAGGGTGTAAAAAAGTACTTGACAAATATTGGGCAGATTTTGAGCAAAGGACGTCACCACAGGACGGCTCTGGTTGACTAAAAGAATAACGCATAAGATTTTGACTTCTCTATATTTTTATGTAGTTATATAAAATAACTTTGAAACGAGATATATATAATTTGGAGCAAAGAATTAGTCTTAACTTTTCAACAACTAGAATCATAGTGATAAAAGCAGTTCATACTTTGTGCTTTGATGTCTCAAATACGCAAAGCTGATATTATTAAAAAAAAAAGTTTATGTTGCAAAAGCTATCTGTAAAATGAGGTGCATTTTGAATATTAAAATAAATCGCTGACTTCTAAAAAAAAATGTAAAATGCTTAACCTACTTTTTTTATATCTCCGATGTCTTTTCTTAAACAAAAATTGATTTGCATGAATTTTGTGATCGCTCGGTTCTTATCCTATAAGTACCAACCAAAATTTCTGTACACTCAGTATTTGTTGATAACTGGCTTAAATTCGTTTCTTCTCATAATCCAGTGAGTGCTACATGCTTGGCTGTAATTATTCAATGAAAAGTTCTATACTAAGTTTGAAAGAGATAGTAACGATATGAACTGAGGCATGCCCTTAAGTTCTTAAAAAGATAAACCTGAGAGACTAGCAAAAATAAACAAGCTTTTATCAGCATCAGCATATGTACTAAATATATAGTTTATATTGAAAAATATTTAAATAGTTTGCAGTTGTTCACACCGCAGTGCAGATGCAGTTCCATTTAAATCAACAACAGATGTTTTTGTTTTTGGTGCTGACAGTAAGTGCAATCAATTTCGGCTTGAGTTCCATACCAGACGCAGCAGATCTAGAAGATTGTCAACTTATTATCGATCTGCCAAATGGAAAGATACGTGGTAAATTTAATGGAGACTTCTACAGCTACGAGTCAATACCATACGCCGAGCCACCTGTTGGAGAATTAAGATTCGAGTCACCCAAACCATACAAAGCCACCTGGCAAGGGATACGAGATGCAACACAGAAACCTGTACCGTGCATGCAATGGGATCAATTTGTCAATGATGACAATAAGCTACATGGCGTAGAGGACTGTCTTACCGTTAATGTCTACAAACCATCGCTTGCGACTGTTAACACCGCCCTTCCCGTGCTAGTAGTCATACATGGTGGTGCTTTCATGTTTGGTACAGCGGACTTATATAAACACGAGCGTATGCTAAAACGCAAACATTTTATTGTTGTAAAAATAAATTATCGTCTAGGTCCATTGGGGTTTTTAAGCACCGAAGATGCTGTAATACCAGGAAATTTTGGTTTAAAAGATCAACGTTTGGCTTTGCAGTGGATAAAATCGAATATTGAACGTTTTGGTGGAGATTCTGAACGCATGATTGTATTGGGATTTTCAGCTGGTGGTGCTTCGGTGCACTTACAGATGTTGCAAAAAGACTTTTCTCAATATGCAAAAGTGGCCGCATCTTTTAGTGGAACTGCTTTTGATCCCTGGGTTATACAGCGTAATACACGTGCACGTGCTATTGCATTGGGTAAAGGATTAGACTGCCCAAATACGAAGAGCTCTTTGGAAATTAAGCACTGTTTGCAATCAAAAGACGCAGCAGATATTGTGCGAGGTGTACGTAACTTTCTTGTATTTGGCAATAATCCTTTTACAACTTTTGGGCCAGTAATTGAGACATCAGATGTTGAAGATGCGTTTTTAAATGCTGAGCCAGAGCATATTGTACGCTCGGGTGAATTTGCTCAATTGCCTTGGTTGGTTTCATATGCAGCACAGGATGGTGGTTACAATGCTGCGGCGTTGTTGCAAACTCTAACGCACGGTGACAACAAATTGATGATTGATATTTTGAATGAGCGTTGGCTTGAGTTGGCACCACAACTATTATTTTTCAAAGATAACATGGCAACGATTGAAGAATTGAATGACCATTCCATGAAGTTGAAAAATCGTTACTTAGGTGCCAATAATTTTTCCTTGGATACTTATTTTGATGTTCAGAGGATGTACACGGATGTACTTTTCAAGAATGGTGCAGAAAAATCGTTGCGCTTACACCGTGAGTTTTCCAGAAGCCCCGTGTATGCTTATATATATGATAATCCATCAGATAAGGGCATTGGAAATGTGCTATCTAAGCGAGATGACATACAATTTGGTGAGTGCAGTACTCTGTTTTTTAATATCGATATTTTTAATAAAGATGTGCCAAATGTTAGAGCTCGAAGAGCTTAAATAGAATATATAGACTTGCTGTGACATGGCAATACGGATGGCTTGCGATAGAAAAGATGTTCTTTATGTACTTTTTCCTGCTAAATTCTGAAATGAAAATGAGATTTTTTTGAATGGTACAGTATTCGAGACATTGTGCTGTTTTCATTTGTTCGAGCTTCTTTCTGCAATTGGGGCTGGCTTGTCCCTGTATACGAGAGACTTCACGTAGCCCCACAAAAAATAGTCTAGTAGGGACAAATCGCATGATTTTGGCGGCCAACATGAGATTAATCCAAAACATGAGATTAATTGCTCACCAAACCCGCATCTCAATAGGTCCATGGTTTCGCGTGCCGTTTAGCATGTGGCACCGTGTTGTTAAAACAACATGTCAACCAAGTCCAGTTCTTCCAATTTGGGCAAAAAAAGTTGGTAATCATCACACGGTACCTTGTTCCATTGACTGTAACGTTGCGACTTTCATTATTTTTGAAAAAGTTCGGTGGAATGATGACGGCGGTCCACAAATCGCACCTAACAGTGCATTTTGCAGGATGCATTGACAGCTCTTGAGCTACCTCTGGCTGCTATTTAGACTAAATTCGGCAATTTTGTTAGTTGACGTACCCATTGAGCCAAAAACGAGCTTAGTCGTTGAAGAAAGTTTTTCGATAAACACATTTGGGAAACACGTTTCACACAGAGCAAGAATTTTGATATTAAAATTCAATGGTTTGCAAGCGGGGTTCGTTTCTTAGTCTATTTATTGTAAAATGGCAAACCTTAAAAAGCATTTTTGGTGTCGATATATGTTACGAATCTTGCATAAAGTGTCAAAAAATTTAAACTGAAAAGACAAATAGCTAAAAAATCACAAAATTATCTATTGAGAACTTTTATGCATTGATTTCTGTCATAAAATTCAAATTTGTTACGGTTCTAGAAATTTTTTACCTCTTACCTCAATTAATGTTCAAAGCAGGCAGGGACCGTTAATAATCGATATTTTCAATAATTGAGGTCATGAAAGTCACAATGAAGGAAAATATTAAGATTAAGTCTACAGATGATTTTCTTTTGGCGAGAAGCACAAATACATATGTTGATAAATATATGACATTCTATTAAGTTTGTGATTTTAAATTCAAAATATTCATTGTTTTAGATTTATATTTTTTTCGATAAAAAATTTTATTTATTTTGTATTTAAATTTTAAGATACAAAATAATCGTAGCCACAGATTTTTATATTTTTAGGACAAAGATATCCCTCATTCCTCATTTTCTAATTCTATCAGCGGGAGGTGTTTAATCAATTTTTTTTAACCGCATTTTTTGGACTTTGTTTTGTACTGACTCTGCACTGCTTTTTGGCTTATGCAAAGATTTTGTTATCGCGAATTTCGAAAAATAACGTAGTGCCGTGCAACTCCTTAATTAGAAACGTTAACCTTTTGGGGAACATATTTATAATTCTACATATGAAGAAAGTAAAAACATTAAATTGTATATTTAAAGGGGATTTTGTTGAAGCATTATGTAATTCATTTTCAAAAACAGCTGTAAAAAGGAACGTTTAGCTTGTTAGAAACGGTTAAGTTGACAACTAAAACAAAATCATTCTGTTAGTAATGTCTGGGCGTCCAAAAGCAACCGATTTTAAGCGCTTAAAAAAGTCCGAAAAACCCTATAGTATGTTGGAAAATCTGCAAATAAAATTGAATCTTTAAATAAATATGTATACTTTTATATCTCTTATGAAAGTCTTCACTTATTTCTATAACAATGAACAACCGAGTTCAATTTTACGTTTTCAAATTGAAAAATCCAATGATATTCTCTTGAAAAACCACCATAAAACTCCTCATCGATTCCGTTCTGGGTCCAGTGCACTCCAAAGTTGTTATAAAAATCCATTTTTTGCCTATCCACATCGATTTTTTTCTGAAAATTCCAGATTTTTTTCTGGGTCCAAAATGGTAACTTTTTTAACAGAAATAGGCCCAAAACAGGCTTTTGCATCAAGTCATGCTAAATTTTTTTTTCATCCTTTTCGTACCAGTTTAAGCAATTAAATTTTTCCTTCAATGTGCCCAAAACCGTCCTAACTTGGGTCCAGGGTGCCCCTAGTTACGTTCAAAATCAATTTTCATCCATTCCCCATTTCGCAAAAGTCCGATTCCATCTTATTTTGTCGCTTGGTGCAGTAAGTTTTTTTTTAAATGAAGCTTAAGCACTGCATTAGAAGGGTCGGCGACTGCTGACTTCCAAAATTTATTTTCGGCCTTTCTCCATTAATGGACCCGTCTTTACTTGTATTATATTTTGCAACTATATTTGCATTACCACGAATTAGCTAAAAGCCAATCCTAAAAGCAACTCAATCTCAAAATTCAATCCAGATTCCAAGAAATAACTCATTGGACACTAAAAGGAAGGTAAAAAGGAACTGCAAAAATTAATGCGATTGTTTATATTGAATGAATTTAGGCTTGGCTTGTAAATAAACAAGCAAGCCAAGCCGACATTCAAGTGAAAATGAATGAATTCGTGCACATCACTGTAAGCAAAAATTTTTTTCAACGCCAGAATTATGCATGAACACTAAAAATTACATAGAATAAGCAAAATAAGCTTTTTTAAGCAAATGCTTACTTTCGGTCTCTCTAGTCATGTCATAGAATGGCATCGACGCCACCAAGTCCTAGCATACACTTTTTAGGATTGCATTCCACGTTTCTTCTGTTCGGCCTTAGAGTTCATGGAAATTCCCTATTTTGAGCAGCACCACTTCCTTCTTAACACGTTGCCACATGTTCTCGATAGGATTAAGGTCAGGACTACATTATGGCTAATCTAAAACAGTCACTGAGCTATCTGCGAACCAATTTTTGGTGACATGTGCCGATGTTTTAGATCATTGTCCTACTCAAAAATCCATATAACACGCAAAATATACTCAGCATATGGCATAAGAGTGTCGTTTAGTATGGAGACATATTGAAATTTGTTTATGTTGAGCTCTATTTTGCGTATTGGTCCAACCCCTTGATATGACCTACCACCCCATATCATGATGTTGCCACCTACATCAAAGTTGCACGTGTGTATTAAATTTATACCATATTATATTTTATATATGTTTTAAATTTTTTATTCTTTCTTCAGGTACAGTACATGGCAATGATTTCTTCTTAATTTTTCCTCTTTCAACCACTGTGACGGAACTAAGTCAGGATGAAGAGATAATGTCAAAAAAATTCATAGAAATGCTTGAAAGGTTTTCGGATAGCAGGTAAAATCTTTTTCCAAAATTGAAATATGACAATATTTTCATCAGAATTTCCATTGATCGTTTGTATTTTCATCTGAATTTTCTGACTTTCGAGAAAAATGTTTTTTGTAAATCTGATACGATAAAAAAGTTTCCCAAGACAACTTTTTCGTCGAAATCAGATTTTTTACAATTTACAACACAAATACTGCCGAATTATTAAGAGATAATTTGAGATTATTTGGATTTTGAATAGTGTAAAATTGGTTCGAAATTTGGTGATGGTGTTACGAATAGTGCGCTCAGTTGGACGCTTATAACGACCAAAATGATGTTGAAGAGTTCTATAACATTCTCTAATTGATGACTGATTTTGGTAGTAAGTTTGCACGTTGAAACGTTTCCTAACCGTTGTTCAGGAGTACGTCTATTCATGATTGAGTCGTATTGAATACTGAACAAAAGCGTCATGTGGACAAGCTATTTGACACATGACAGCCGTCACAACAACCCAGTTAGAAAAGTGACCTCGCACTGGATCACCCTTTTATATGAAAGTCTGTACGTATGCTGGAAATACAATTACACTGTGTGGCTGATGTTAATCTTGGGTAAATTAAGTTTGTTGAAATCGTATCTGCAATCAGCTTTTGGCCATCATATCAGCGTTTCGAAACATCGGTCAATTAACCGGTACTTCTACAACTTTGTTTACTACAAGTCCACTATATTTAATGTCTGAAGCAAAGTTGTTCCTCATGATATGACAAAAAGCTTTTGCATTTTAACTACCCCTCTCGCAGATCTATTTAACCAACCTTTGGAGCATTTCAATCAAAAATTCAGAAAAAAATAAAAATATAAAAAACAGATATCATATATGAATTAAATATATGAAAATGCGCTATTTACACTGTGAAATGCTCTGCTCTCAATAACATTTTAGGAACTTTAATTTCAGCCATGAATTAAGTTTCAGTTCCTGTCAATTTGTGGACAACGTTGGTAAAGAAGATTTACATCTGATGAAGATAACGAAGGATACATGTGATACGATGAGTGTACAAAGATTTCCTTGAATTTATGATAATATGAGATTATTTGCTATGCTTAAATATATGGGGCATTCCATGCCAAATCCGCCACCTGTACCGGTTTATTATATTTTATATGTTTTTGGGGCTGATAGGAAACGCATTCTTGAACTTTTTCAAATTTTTCTGACCATCCATTTTAGAGATAAGAATTTTTTTTCAAAAGCTCTTAGCTTTGCGAAAATTGCATCAATCGGTCCTATATATATCCTATCCTATATTATATGCTCTTTAAGGGAAAAATGCGACTTTAAAAAAAAATTTTAGAATTCATCGTTTATTTTTAGTTTAAGTATATATAAATGTTTATATCGGACGTTATTTACTTAATGAAATATCTCAAAAACAATGGGGAATAGAATGAACCTATACTGATTTTTTTAATTTAAAAATGCTTAAATCTGATAAAAAAACTATAAAAATTGAAATAAATTTGTTTATTTTTCTTGTTTGCGAGGAAAATAAAAAATATTTGTTGCAATAATATAATTATTTCCCACAACAATTTTCGCAAACACTTGAAATAGTTCCATCTATATCATTTATGGTAAACATTTTTTTTTTTGGAGTGTGGTCAAACTTACATCGAAAATGGCTGCAGCGATCTTGATAAAACTTGGAGACTTAGTGCACATGTTAACAAAACTGAGGTATGACAGGCTTAGAGATTTTCAGGACTCCTACAAGGACGTGGCACTGCTCTTATCTTTAAATTGTTTTAAGGTCATATCTTCAAACCATGCAAGTTATTGTGATGAAATTTGGTAAACGGATGCAGATCGTAAATTATTGAAATTTTTCAATGGACAGGGAAGCTAGAAAAGTGGGCATAGCACAGTCCAAAATATTTATAAGCGTCATAAACGTAATTATTATGAAATTATTATATATATGGGTCATTCCATCTATAATGGGCCTACTATTACCCTCATGTTTTCTAATTAGGCTGAAACTTTTCTCAGTGATTGGTCTATCATGCAGAAGATATAAAAAATTAGATAAAATTGTTTTAACCAATATTATTGCTTAAAAAAAAAGTTTCAAATTGTGTAAAAAAAAAATCGTAAGTAAAACGAAAAAATTCATTGATAAATATAAACAAACCAACACAATCCGAATTAGCTTTTATATTATTTTTTGGTAGTTGTGTACCAGTAGATGACAAAAAAACTGCAAATCTGAATAAATGAAGGCCTGAACGGTTTCTATGTGGTAAAAAATAAAAAAATTGACCTTCCAAGAAAACATCAATTTCCCAAAAAACTCCATCATCGATTTCAGATTTTTTAGGCTAAAAATTTTCAGAACATATAGGAGTACCATCTCTAAAAATTTTATCCATGTTTTTTCACCGTATTTGATTTTACAAGCATTTAAAGTTAAGATTTATGATTTGCTATGTAAATTGAAACATTGAGAATGAAAGCGAGAGAATAAAATTTGAATTGATTTCAGCTTTTTTAGGCTGAATTTTTTCAGAACATTCAGGAGTACTATCTCTGAAAATTTCATTAATTTTTCTACATTGTGTTTAAGCTCAATTTGATCAATTCACCAAAACGCCTCACTATTCCCATACATACACACATACATCTATACTAAAAATTTAGCTCAATACTCAACGCTCATCAACATCAGTGAATGCATTCAACGATGGGTGAGTAAAACTAAAATAAATATGAGGATTAAAATATTAGAAAATTTTTGAGTCGAAGTAAAATGAATTTAAAATAAGTTTTTCTTGTGTATTTAAGTTGATTTCAATTTGCAAAAAAAATACAACAACAACAAATGCATTGGTATATACGTGCCTAATGCATAATTGTTTGCTCGCACTCTCTGCGTAAAAGTCTCCACTTCTGCACATGAGCATATTTTGTTAAATCAATGGCTATGATCTAGTTCCCATTGTTTATGTGTTCTTTCACATTTCGGGTTATCGTTTTTGAACATAAAATTTAGCCACTCAACCCATCTTTGCCCGCACCAAGAAATCGTGAACGGATTCTGATAAAACTTGATACCATATCTTTAATTGATCCAATTAAGATAAATTTTAAGTTTTAGCAAAATTATATTTTCGGTTTTCGAGTTATGAGCTGGTAATTTCACTTACCAGTAGGCTGATATGAATATAGATTTTGACTTGATATTACATTTAAAACTTTAAGTGTTTTTATTCAAACAATGAACTTTTAATACGAATTAAGTTGTTTGCATTATTTGTATGAAAACACAATGATATTACTATACTGATTCTGCTGACAGTGATATTTTGATGCTTAGTGATGCTTTTTATATAATGGGCGTGTGGCACCTTAATATACCAATATCACTTAAAACGCTATATCTTGGCATCAATCGCAGCTACAGTTCGGAAACTAGATACGTAAATGTAAATTGTTTGCGCCAGGCATCAGTTAAAAAACACTGAGTAGTAGATATTTAGTTTCCAATGTTCATCGGCACGCATATCAGACGCCAAATCATACCAATTTTCTTTACCGAGTGTGGATGCAATAAAAGAGCACCTGCTGCCTTCATCGAGTCGATTATGTCTTATTTTTCTCACTCTTGTAAGTTCCAGCGAAATTTCATCAAAGGAGTTCCGGTTTTGTTGTAAGCAGTAATAATGCCTAATACAATTTTGCTAGCTTCCCGAGCGTTTCATATAATAAGGTGTTATTTTTAAAATTTTATAGACTTTATTTCTTTTTTTCTTTGCCTATGTTATAGCATTAGGCTTAAAAATAATATTTTACACGTTTGATTTAGAAAGCTAAGCTTTCGGAGAATTTTCTTTACATGCACTGCAAAAACATTGGCCTATTGGCACTCAAACAAAAAAAAAATCCCTTAGGATGCATATTGCTCACATTTTCAGCCACATGAAAAATGTGGGCGTGGTTTGACAACATGGTTTGGCAACTCAGTACAACTAAGAAACCTTATGCGCTATATCTTGGCACCTAAGGCAGATTTTTTCTACGTTTAAAAAGCTCGTTTTATTGTCAATTCATTGCATGTTGACATTTTAAATTTTACGAAATGACGCAACATATCGGCCTTATGGTAAAGTAAACTTACCACCTAACTTTTCATCCGTAGCTTCCAATATATGAATAGCTTCCAATATATGAATATATATTGGAAGCTTGCATCAGGTGCAATCAGAATCACATATAGAATTACAAAAAAGTTATTTATAAATATTTTTTATTAATTCTTAAAAATTTGACAATTTGTAGACCTTAACGTAAACTCATCTGCCAGGTAAGTAGGAGGTGCTAGAAACATTTTCTTCAAATAGTTTTTCCCAAACAGTCCATTAATCGATATTTAACAGCAATGAAGCATATATGTAAAATAAAAGAGACTGTATGTTTGATTAAAGAAGTGGTAAGCGATGAAAAAAGTGGTAAATGAAAAAGGTACCGATGCATTAAAGTTTACTTTTGTTTGTTCATAGTTTTTTTGGAATTGATTAAAATTTATGTTAACATATAATCTTTATACTATAATTATTTATTGAGTGTTTGAGTTGATTTCAGTAACTTTGGTGTTTAAAGCTTTAATCAAATACTACTTTTTTTTTGATACTCTTTTTTATGCTACTCAAAGTAAAGCAAAAGTTATATTAAAGCGAACTCTATGATATTTTTATTCTTTTTTGTGCATTTTGTTAGATGCATATTTTTTGGATATGTTACTAAATGCTAGTTATTTTGGTTGAATAAAATATTTTAATAAAATGATAATGATGTACTAAAGAAATAACTTTTTCTTTGATGTAAGATAGCAGTGAATAGTTGAGTTCTTTGTGGGGTCTTATGGTAACATTCTGCACAATAAAACCAAAGGTAGGGTGGGTTAAGAGCACTGTTCTCATCTCAAAGATACGTGTTTGACGAAAGTGAAAGTGTTTTTTAGGTATATTTTGTCATAACCATTGGGGCTCGGTTTTGATATGGCCATGCTGGTCCATTTTCAGGTTATCAGAGAGTCTATAATAATATTTTGTGTGTATAGTCTGGTGAGTTAAGGTTGTCACGAAGCCCCCTAGTCGACTGAAGCTAGTGGCTTTATTGACTCCCGCCCCCGACTACCTCCAATTATTATGATGGGTTTTGTTCGTATTGGTTTTATCGATACAAGACATATACGTTTAGAAACCATTTCGGTGGTGTCATATTACAGTTTACTTCCTGAAGAGTTGTCCAATTTTGTTCTTTATTACCATACGAAATAACTATTGGTAGCCGTTCTTCTTTAGATTGGCGTACATTTAAAGCCGTCAACAGTTTGCCATCCCAATGGACAATAATAATATCCAGTACTTCCTTTTGGAAAGTGACTTTTATAGCTTCAGTGCGCTCTTTTTTCTTTTCCGTACGTATACTTTGAATGGAGGACTTGCTTATGGGAAATTCGTCGGTATTCGGTGGAAAATCGAATGAAGAAAAAAATTATTTTTACAGCTTGAGAAAAAATATAAATAAACACTTATCCAAACACAAAAAACACTAAACAAGTAGTTTTCATTAAAGTTAATATATCAGACAAAACTGAAGTCCAATTACAAGTAGATTGATATGTTAGCTCCCGCGCATGACATGTTCCGATGCAAGTCGGCACGGGTTGCCGTGATTCCAAGTACATGAAACTATATGTTCAATTCTTTTGACAAAAAGAAATAGCTTTTATTTTTTTGGGACACCCAAATGTACATATATGTATGTATATTAAGGTGGGTTAAAAATTCAAATAATTGTATTTTTGGATCCGACACACGAAAACTAGTTCCTAGGTACCTCTAGAAAGTACTTACCAAATCTGAGCTCTTAATATTAACGGAAAGATTATGCTCATCATAGTTTTCCAATTTTAATTTAGTCTCATATAAAAATGGTCATATCTTATCATCAATAGATTGTTAAACCTGTTGCATTGTCAATATTTATAGGAATTTAGACGCTCTACAAAAATGAGCTCATTCACTTTTTTCATTAATCTTACCATTTGAAAAATATTCAAGGTCAAAGATTGAATTATTTTAAGGAAAATTATTTTTTGTTTTGAATTTTGTAACTTACTAAAAACTAATTATTGTCAAATGAGCTTCAATTATTTCTATAGGAAATTGAATCGCAATTGATGAAAGTGTTTAAAAAAAATCCAATTACAGCTATATTTATTCCAAAAATATAGCACATAACCTTGTTGGACAACTTTTTGATCTCTTCTATATGTTGGCTGTTGTCATTTTGCGGTTCTCAATTTAAAAAATAAACTTTTTACAAAACTTTTTTCGGAAAAATTGAACAATATCTCGCTAAAAACTTGGTACGGCGAAAATGCCGCCATTGTTGTTTTGTTTGTAATGTTGAACTTAAGGAAGGCATTTGTAATTGGCTTAAAACTTTTCATAAGGATTGTCCACAAAAAGAAAAATTTGCTAAACAAGAGAACAGATTTGGTATGCATTCTGTGAAGAACAAAGAATTCGCCTTAAAAACTGCTGCATTGATCTGTCCATGGACGAACTATCTTCTAAATAAATGCATATATCTTTTGACTTTTTTCTCCGATATTTTTGATTTTTATAGGATGTTAAATGCATATCTAAAGGTAAATCTTGAACACGTTCAAATTTCAAAAAAATGAATTTCAAAGAAGTAATGAGTATTTCAATATTCCACACAAACATTCCTTGAAACAGTCACAAATGAAATGTATATTTTCCAATTATGTCGGAAATTTCGATTTGAAAGCAAATACGTGCTAACGATAAATTGAAGAAAATCATAGTTATACAGGATGTTTTTTTTAGAGGTTTGTTTTTTGAATAGAGATAAAACTGGCATTTTATGGTCAAATCTGGCAACTCTAATGTCATTTATGTTCAGTTTGGTTTGCCATTTCATCATGAACAGGTTGACAAAAGAACAACGCTTGCAAATCGTGCAAATTTATTTCGAAAATAATGGTTCAGTTCGCGAAGTTTACCGCAAGCTCCGTCCATTTTATGGTCGACATAATCGTCCATCAGAGCAATTAATTCGGTTAACCATGGATCGTTTTCGCACTACGTTTACTCTATGTGATAATACGCATCCGCAGAGACGTCGAACAGTGCGCACCGAAGAAACAATTGCCGCTGTAGAGCAAAATGTTGAAGAGGACCCGAATGAATCGATTCGCCACCGTGCACAGCAATTGGAGCTTTGTCCATCAACTTTATGGAAGATTTTGAGCAAAGATCTTGGCTTGCGACCTTACAAGATCCAGCTTGTGCAAGAATTAAAGTCGCGAGACCATGCAATGCGTCGTGATTTTGGTGTATGGGCCGAAAATGAGATTGATCTCGATGCTGATTTTCATCGCAAAATTTTGTTCAGTGATGAGGCTCATTTTTGGTTGAATGGCTACGTCAACAAGCAAAATTGCCGCATTTGGAGTGAAGAGAATCCACATGAGACCCTTGTGACGCCATTACATCCACAAAAACTGACTGTTTGGTGTGCTCTATGGGCTGGTGGAGTCATTGGGCCATACTTCTTCCGAAATAATGCTGGAGAGTCAGTTACCGTTAATGGAGACCGGTATAGAGCCATGATCACCGACTATTTTGTTCCCGAATTGGATGGCATGAATGTGGATGAGTTGTGGTTCCAACAAGACGGCGCTACATGCCACACAGCGCACGTCACAATCGATTTATTGAAGGAAACATTCGATGAGCGCATAATTTCGCGGAATGGACCTGTCAATTGGCCACCAAGATCGTGTGATTTGACACCATTGGATTATTTTCTTTGAGGATATGTGAAGTCGCTCGTCTACGCCAACAAACCAGAAACGTTAGGGGACTTGGAAGCCAACATTCGTGGCGTTATTGCCGACATACGGCCCCATATGCTCAAAAAAGTGGTTCAAAATTGGACCTGTAGAGTAGAATTGGCTTTATTCGAGCCAGCCGCGGCGGCCACATGCCCGAAATCATATTTAAACATTAATGGCATAAAATTATCCTTCCAATAAATTCAAATTGATGGACATTAAAACGATTTTCTTGTGTTTTATTTCAATTCGAAGCTCTATACCTCTAAAAAAAACACCCTTTATATGAAAAAAAACTGATATGTCGAAGATATTTTGGCAAACATTTTTCTAAATAAAAAAGTTAATGTATAAATGTTATAAAGCTTTTAATATTTCTTTTCCATACGATTAAAGCATTTTTAAAGAAATATGGTTAAAAGTTTTTTCATCCTATTCTCTATAGTTTTAAAGATATTTTGTTTCAAAAAATGTTGAAAGAAGTCACAGGAAAATCAAAGTGTGCAGTTATTAAAAAATGACTGACATACATACTCATATATATGTATAGGGTAGGGCAGGGCTAGTTTAGCATAGGGACAAGTTGGGCAATCGAGATATCTCGCAAACTATTCACCGTACGAAAAGGCATCGTATGGCGGAAAGAAGGAGTCACGAGAAGGGCAATCACCGCTAGTGGCGGCTGGACGAACGAGTCAAGCGCCCGTTCGTTTTGTTTATTTTGTGAAAAAAGGGTAAAAACGTCGTTTATCGCAAGTTTTCGTCTGTATTAGTCAATTATTATCTGTTTTCAATCAGGTAAGTGTTAATCTTCCAGAGAATTATTGTACATTTGATATGTAGAGAGGTTCTGGGTATAATTTTTACGATCTTTTTATAACCTCGCTTTTGTTTTAAAATTCCAGGTTGAGTTTAGTTGCGCTATAGTTGCTCAACTTATCCCACGACTCAAACAACTAAAGTAATGAATGTCTTATTTTTTGTTAGGATGCGGACTTATAAGAGGAAGACTACAAAATGTTCTTACCCTACGCTATATGGATAATAATATAAACATTTAAGTCTGATTTTAGACAGAAAGACTGAATCGAATGCTGAAGTTAATCTTAAGATACGTTAATGTTTTGTTGTTCTAGTTTTGGTTAAATATTCAAAGAAAATTACTTCAAGTTTTGTTGTTCTGTCACTAAAAGACTATAAATAAAGAGCTGATTGTCAAACGCATATTTTACTTCATCTCTAGTCAACATTGAGCCCACGGTTTGGTTAGACATTCTTAGTGCTCAACTTGCCCCATACCCTTGCTCAACTTACCTTACCTATGGAGTACATTGAGCATATTTGACTTTCTGCTTTTAAACAGCTGTTGCTCTCAAATTCGACTTGCTACAGAAAAATTAATATGGACACTTTTTCTAAGGGATGAATTACTAATCCATAAAGCCACATAACAATTCATTAAGACTTATTATTGAGGAGCTATATCCACTCAAGTGAAAAATTGCTCAACTAGCCCCACCCCACCCTATTATATATCTATTAAAATTGTGTGCATTTGTGCATTTACAAACACAAACAGCCGCTAGTCCATTACACCTAGCTGGTGAAATTAGTAATGATTTCAATTTATTTAGATATTCTTTTCAACTTCGTGATGCACTTATTAGCTGGAAAACTAAAGTGAATTTTTCAATCGTCATTCCAAGGTATGGGATTCTTATTGTGCCAACTTTCAAAATATTCAAGTGTAAAAATAAATTCACTCAAATGCTTCCGGCAATGCCAAGCAAATAACTATTCTACCTCTTCAGAACATAGTTTAGACTGTATCGATACCTTTTTTTTCTCCAAAATATCATTACTTGAAATTTTTCAACTGTCCTGTCGCGCTGAAACATTTGTATGTATATCTGTGTAATAAATATCAAATTATCAGCTATTTGACATATCAGTTTTGAAGACAGTCACATTCCAAAATATGTTTTAGTTCTAGCGTATTCAACATGATAAGCGAATTGAGCGATTTAATCTAGGTATGTATTCTACTCTTATGTAAATTTGCAACTGAGACGCTATCAAAAGTAAACAAGCTCGTATTATCAACATCAATATATTGTATGACACAAACATGTCACTATATATAAGCTTCAATTGAAACATATTTTCAATAGTTTGCAGTTGTTCATACTTCAAAGCAGATGCAGTTCCATTTAAATCAACAACAGATGCTTCTGGTTTTGGTGTTGATAGTAAGTGCTACCAATTTCGGCTTGTGCTCTTTACCAGACGTATCAGACTTAGAAGATTCTCAACTTATTGTGGATCTGCCAAATGGAAAGATACGTGGAAAAATTAATGGAGACTTCTACAGCTACGAGTCAATACCATACGCTGAGCCACCTGTTGGAGAATTAAGATTCGAGTCACCCAAACCATACAAAGCCACATGGCAAGGGATACGAGATGCAACACAGAAACCTGCACCTTGCATGCAATGGGATCAATTTATCGATGACGACAATAAGTTACATGGCGCAGAAGACTGTCTTACCGTTAATGTCTACAAACCTACGCTTGCGACAACTAACTCCACCCTATTACCCGTGCTAGTAGTCATACCTGGTGGTTGTTTTATGTTTGGTACAGCGGACTCAAATAATCACGAGCGTGTGCTAAGACGTAAACATTTTATTGTTGTAAAAATGAGCTATCGCGTGGGTCCATTGGGTTTTCTAAGCACCGAAGATGCTGTAATACCAGGAAATTTTGGTTTAAAAGATCAACGTTTGGCTTTGCAGTGGATAAAATCGAATATTGAACGTTTTGGTGGAGATTCTGAACGTATGATTGTGTTGGGTTTTTCAGCTGGAGGTGTTTCGGTGCACTTACAGATGCTGCAAAAGAACTTCACACAATATGCAAAAGTGGCCGCATCGTTTAGCGGAACTGCTTTTAATCCTTGGGTTATTCAGCGTAATACACGTGCACGTGCTATTGCATTGGCTAAAGTATTAGACTGCCCAAATACGAAGAGCTCTTTGGAAATTAAGCACTGTTTGCAATCAAAAGACGCAGCGGACATTGTGCGAGCTGTACGTAACTTTCTTGTATTTGGCTATAATCCTTTTACAACTTTTGGGCCAGTAATTGAGACATCAGATGTTGAAGATGCGTTTTTAAATTCTGAGCCAGAGCATATCATACGCTCGGGTGAATTCGCTCAATTGCCTTGGTTGGTTTCATATGCAGCACAGGATGGTGGATACAATGCTGCGGCGTTATTGCAAACTCTAACGCACGGTGACAACAAATTGATGATTGATATTTTAAATGAGCGTTGGTTTGAGTTGGCGCCACAAATGTTGTACTTCAAAGATAACATGGCTACGGTTGAAGAAATGAATGACTATTCAATGGAATTGAAAAATCGTTACTTAGGTGCCAAAAATTTTTCATTGGACACTTATTTCGATGTGCAAAGGATGTATACGGATGTCCTTTTTAAGAATGGTGTAGAAAAAGCGGTGCGCTTGCAGCGTGAGTTTTCCAAAAGTCCCGTGTATGCTTATACATATGATAATCCAGCAGAGAAGGGTATTGGAGCTATACTATCTAAGCGAAAAGACATAAAATTTGGTGAGTAGAAGAAAAATAATGTACTTTTCGCAAACGATTCGAGTCAAAGTTGCGCTCGTACACCATGCATCGCATTGTACGAGACGATTACGCGAAGCAGGGTTCCCAGATGAGATATTCAAAAATTCCCCAACAAACTTTTGTTTTTCCCCTAAAAGCACCAATTTTCAAAAACTTTCCCCAAAATGCATTTCATAATAATGATGTTTTTTTTTTTGGCAAATATTAACTTTAATACACGCAAATGAAGCAATTTCTAACCATTTCTCTAAATTAAAATTATTAATGTTATGTATTGTATATAAATTTTATATAAATATTTATTTTATGACATACATAGATCAATAATGGAATTTATCGGTACATTGGTACTTTGTTCGGTGCATTTGCTTCCTAAATAATCGTCGTCAGTACATTGCCGCAATTTTAGTACAAAGTGTAGATTTATAATATCCACATTTTGTAGGGTTTTTGAGATGAAAAAAATTAGAAACTTTTTTTTAGTAATTTTTAAAAAAATTACGTACATTGTAGTAAAATTGGGTGTTCAACATTCGATGTCGAAAAAGTACATCTCAAGTTTCGATTCAGTACATTTTCACAAAACACAAATGCCACCACTGACATAGATTTGTTATAAATATATTCATATTATATTTTTATATGCACGAAATTGTGAGATATATTCAGCAACCTGCCAATGCATTGAAGAGATTTTCTTTTTTATTCATGCCTCAGTAGAGCAATGTGACTTACGACCCAACTAAACTAAAATTCTTAGTTTCAATTTCTTGCAATTAAGATTTAATTAAAGAAAACTTAAAGTTCTTCTAAGAAAAGTTCAAAAAGATTAAAAATAAAAATGTATCAAAAAAATATTTCAAATTTTTCAACTATGCACAGTAAGTCAAAGCTCTCAAAACTTAGGGGAATTACATGATTTGATTTGCTGAAGATCGTGCTACCAAATTGTGTAATTCACGTTACCACAAGGATTCTAACTCTACATTACCAATATATTTTTGTAGCAAAGTATACACTGAAAACTCAAAAGTGTTTTTATTATATTGAGCAGGTGTGTATGTATGTATATCAGTGATTCTTTAACTTAATCCACACTGTTTTTTCTTTGAGTTTTTTTGAAACGAAATATCTCGAAAGCTGTGGTGAATAGATCGAAAAAACAACACATCATTTTTGCTTTTATTTCATAAAAACTCAAGAATTTTAAGTAAATTGTTTCAAACAAGAGATATGATATTTATAAAAAATGTTCCGTGTACAAATTAACCAAAAACTGGTCTGATGAGGCTATGTATATATGTATGTGAATATGTATATACGTGGTAATAGCCGAAACATATGTCACCAATTACCAGGTTAAATTGTTCCATTTGTAGTCTCTGTCATGTTTGTTAAAAAAGCATTGACCGATTTGTGAAATTTCACACAAAAATATCGGTTTCTGCTAAGACTGTACAATTCAATCAAAATATTGTTCAATTAAATAATAATAACAGTCGACTAATAACAAATAAAATTTTTAAAAAATGTTCCTCAAAAGGACGCCTCACAGGCGTCTTATGTTTGAATTTTTTGTATATACTATTCTTCATTCAATATATCTGCTTTCAAAACGAAACTTCCGACATAAATTTGAACAACATCATACAAAATCATAATTTCCAAAATTATGTAAGTCAGGATTTTCGATTTGAAAGTAGATACTTTCTGAGGACCGATTGAAGAATAATAATATTCGGTAGCGGTCAGAAAATGCCATGACAGCAATCATTTGAGATGCTTATAATGCTCGAGCTGTTTAGACTTATATCTGTTTTATAACCTTAAGTTTATCCCTCCGAAATATCCTCACAGCATATTTTTTTCAATGAGCTTTTTTCCGAAAGTTCCGTTTTCCATAAAATTTTTCCAAAAAATCCCCAATCTGAGATCCCTGACGCTAAGATCAACTTCTACAGATGAACGCATTGAATACTACGACCACTCATTTAACACTTTAAAACAAACGCTTTTTATATAGAATTATTCAAAAGCTTGCGGTTGAAAACATTATGGCCTTCCCAAAATTAAAAAGTTCTTGATGATCTTTTATATTTTTTAGTTACCAATTCGTTAAAAAATTGTGCATTTACCAAAAACCCTCCGTTTAATGGCTTTTTTCAAAATGTTTCAATTCCTACAAGGCTTCCGGCTTTGACATGCTATTAAAGGTTTGGCCGTGTCAAAAGAGCCCACTTGGCAACTCTGTCGTCATGTCGAGTACGCACAGTGACGATGAGGCAAACTTCTTCCGACTTATATGCACTCGGTCGGCGCTCGTACTGCCCACAACCTACGCTTGGTATACGCTCGGTATACACTACGATGACGCGACAACTTGTGTGCCAAAGGTCTAAGGGTACGAGCAGAGTAAAAGACTGAAGCTAGAGCAATGCTATCAAAAAAAAGTCCGATGTTGTTCTCGTAAAAGTAAACAACGATGACGGAGCTCACATAATAAATTTAAATAAAATAAAGTGATCCACAATAAAAGAACTCACATGTTGCTTGTGTTTAGTTCTGCAAGCATCCTTAGATTTTCATTTTAATGAGATTCTCTCTGGTTTTGTGAGGAAAATGCGCTACACAATAGATATTTCGTTGTGCTTTACTACCAGCATATTTTTGTCAGTTGATGCCCTTCTTTATATCATTCCGTTCCGATTTTTCTCGGATGGCATAAGCAAAGTTTAAAACTGGGTTTTCTACTTTCATTAGTTTATTGCCTCTAGAAGAGGCATCACGCCCACTTCTTGTCCAATGCTTACTGTAGCATCACACGTTTTCTCACCAAGCCTGGCAAAAATGTTTTGAATAGCTTTCTTATTAGTCACCAAGATTTTCTTTGTACAGGAGGTGCCACGCGAACTTTTCAAATTCAGCCCAATTTCATTCTAACGATTTCTTGTATCCTATAGTACGTTCTCCTACCAAGTGTGATGTGTTTGTGAGGATAGATTTCCTAGTGTGACCAAAACATTCATAGCAATTATCCTCCGGTATAAGCCTACCTACTTGCTTGAACCATTTCTTGCACATGTCTGAAGCAATGATGGTATTTTCGGTACATATGTTTTTTTTTCGGCACATTTAAATCCTGAAAAATCGTCGTCAGTACATTCCACAAGTTTTCAGTATATTTGCCGTATTTGTAGTATATTTGACGAATTTTTATACTTTAATTATGACATAAAAAATTAATCATATGATTTCTTTTATTTATTATGATTTTCAAATTAAAGTAATTTTTTTCTATAGGTACGGTACATGGCGATGATTACTTCTTAATTTTTCCTCTCTCAGCAACTTGGACAGAACTAAGTCAGGATAAAGAGATAATGTCAAAAAATCTCATTGAAATGCTTGAGAGGTTTTTGGATAACAGGTATTATGATCTTTTTCAAAATTGAATTCAAGTCAGTATTTCCATCAGCTTTTCAATTACCCGATTGCATTTTCACTTTTCCTTGTATCTAAAAAATTTTTTTTTGTGAATTTGTTTTAATAGAAAAATGCGCCAAGCCAATTTTTTCGCCAGAAGTATGTTTTTACGAGTTACGACACAAAAGATGCCGAAATTATTGGAGTTAATTTCGTCTTTAATTTATTTTTGTGTTATATCTTAGCATTAATAACAATAGCAAGCTCTTAAGTAATTCACATGACGAAGGTCATGTTCAGATCCAAAAGGTCAAAGAAAGTGGCCGATATCTCTTTAACAGTTCATTTTTGAGAAGAAGAATTCAAAAAAGTTTTGCTGACAAAAATTGTTTGAAGAAAAATTTTTTTTTTTATTATATCGATGTAAAATGACTATTTACTTGTAACTAGAAGTTGCCGCTAAACTCTTGCAAGGAGTAAGTAATAATGATTACAAAACACCGGTATTTAATGAAAAATTCTAATTTATTTTTTGATTCGTAAAGTATACAGTGTAAGGTTCTGTTTGCAATAGCCTTTTGGGTTAACAGCCTACGCGGCTTTGCTGGCCCATACGCACTCTTTTGTCGCAACTTTTCATTACCGTTTTGCAAAAATGTGTCTGAATCTCGTTGATACAGCTCTCAATTTTCTCCAACAAGATGCAGGTGGTCATCGCCGTAATGGCATACACCTTAGAAAGAATAAAGTTCAACGACGTTAAATTCCATTATCTGGGCGGCCAAATCTGATCACCAAAGCGAGCTATTCACGACCGGACAAGAGTTAAGATACTGACAGGATTGCCATATACGCGAGGTCTACGTGAGTTCAGCGTTGTTCTCTTACAATACATGATATTGAATACATTTATTTTTTGAATAAAGTGTATTTTCAGCACTTTCACTTTTATCAGCTGTTTTCGCTACATACGTAACTGTCGATGTAGCCAGGGCTTCATTTCAGGTTCCTTTTTAGCATAAAAAAAATGTATTTTTGAGTAAGAGCGAGGGTTTCCAGCTACGAATTTAATGGATACAACAAGACGTTCAAATTTATGATTCAAATATAATGATTCCAGAAAACTGTTTAAGCCAGCACATAAAGTAAAGCTTATTCGCAAACTTATTGACTTGGATGTGATCGATCTTACATATAATTTTAATATTTGGTGGCAAATTCTATGGAAGAAGAATTGTCGCATCGTATCAACGATAAGAATTGAACAATTTTGGCTAATTTTATCGAAATTAACCGTTTCTTAAACTCATTAGTGCTTCACTCACATCTTTTGATCTCAATGATGTTTGTAGTTAGGAACACGCGTTGCTCTGAATATTCAACCATGGTCCATGAGTACTAGTGAATATGAAAAATTTGTCGAGTTTATTTGAACTAATTTCTTTTTTGTATTGTAAGATGCTCAAAATTAAATAATCCATAACTAGCCTTTAAAGTTGCGATTTTGTAAAATTACTTTTCCATGGGTTCCGGCTGTTTTTTTTTAGAAACTAAGCCCTTTTTATAGCCAACCACTTGACTTTGTCATTATTCTGTACCAACCTAAAGCTCAGATTGAGAGAAAAATTACTCTGCACTTATTTTTTACATCTTGTTGTAAAAAGAATTACTCTTTCGAATGCACATAGTTCAGGAACATTTTTCTAGCCCCGCGATATTCAAATTGCTGTAAAAAAAATATGTCATCACTTTTGCGTCTTTTAAATGTCTCTATTTCAAAACAGTTGCGATTATCACTGTAGGAAATACTTTAAGCATTTTTATTTCAGCCAAGAATTACGTTTCGACTCCTGTCAATTTGTGGACAACGTTGGTGAGAAAGATTTACAACTGATGAAGATAACGACGGATGCATGTCATATGTTGAGTGTAGAGAGATTTCCTTGAAGTTACATAGACGCTGTGAAATTACTTATCATTTTAATATAAATGTATATATGTATAAGAAAAAAGTTCATACATGCATGTATGTATGTGTGTACACAAGTGAATATGAAATAAATAAAGTTTTGCCAAAAATGATTCTTGCCAGTCAGAGTTGTGGTAGTAATGTCAGAGGAAATCAATCAAAAAAAATTTATGAGAGCATCATATATCCCCACATTTTACCAAACGTTCGTTTTTATTTAAATTTCAAAGAAAACATTTTAAGAAAGTTGCGCATATCGTCGGCATGCAAGCAAAATTGACTATCTGCAAACAAATAATTAGTGTCTCTTAATTACGTTTACGTCCTCTTAACTTTGTGATACATTATTTTCTGTTATTAAAAAAAAATGTATATAGTACCTGATAAGGTATTTTCTATAAGAGTATATTCTTACTTTAGCAACTAAAATTTGTGTACTCATCATCAGAAACACAAAATTTTATTTTTTGTAGATGGTCAATTTTGCTTGTATGCCGACGGGTATATCAAGATTTTACACAAAACCTTTTTAAATTTCTTATATTTTATCTCAAAAAGCTATGGGGCAAAGAGTAAAAAAAAAATTAAATTCCTTTTGTTCAAAAATGCTTTAATTTTTTGAACAAAAAAAAATTGTGTGGAAATGCATTTTTTAGATATAAAATTAAATTTTTTATGTAAATGTTTTTCAAAATATTTTCGACATATCATATTGTCTTTCTTTTTTTTGTTATTCTTCAGTCAATCCTATGATGTATCTGCTTTGAAATCGAATTATCTGATGAAACTTTGAAAAATATGAATAATTATATGATTCATATTTTTTCAAAGTTCATGTCGCACAGTGGATGGGTTTGTATGAAACGGCGGCCATATATAGTATAGCATTTTTGAACAAAAATAGTTCAATATTTTTTCATCCTATTCCCCTTAGATTTTGCGATATTTCGTCTCAAAAAATGATAAAAAAGTCAAAGAAAAACAAAGTGTGCAGTTTTCTAAAGAATGACTGATTATCTATTGAACTGACTTACTGATTAATCTATTACACTGACTGATATCTCTATTAAAAAGTAGGGGCCGGTTATCGTTAAATCCTAGCTGGTAAAGTAAATAATAATTGTAATTTATTTAGAATATCCTGTTGTACTGGAACTTATAATTTTGACCGTCACGTAATGTAATTAAATAATAAAATAAGTATTTGTTTTATTTGAATAAGCCTCCTTATATATAATATTGCAATTTTACAGATATTCACAAAAATTACATCAAAAGGCCCTAGTAATAAAATAATTTAATAAATTATTTTAAAATAAAGAAATTTTAAATATGTATAAAGTGTCCCAGTCTCTTTTTAAATATTACCATATAATCTAAGTCCTTTAAGGATATAATAAGACGATATATTATTAGTTGAACGAGATAAAATAAGATTAACTCCATATTTATATTGTAGGAGTGTTGAAAGCTTGAAATTTTAATAGTGTTGGGGATAAAGCCTTTGGTTATTTAGTGAACACAGCACAGTTATTGAAATCTATGTATATTCTTAGCAGATATGATTAGAATAAAAATCAAGCGTGTGGTAGCGATACTGAAGATTGAATACGTTTTTGAGAATTCGGTTTTGAATCACTTGAATCCTATTAATTTGGATTCACAAGTTTCATTATTAATGCAGACAAACTGTCTCTGGTTACTCAAATTACTCTTTATTAATTCAATTGAACGCGCAGAAAGCACTTACAGCTCTAATTTTTCTAGGAGAATATTAAAATCGATCGAGTCAAAAGCCTTGCTAACATGAAGAAACATTCCTCCTACCAACTTGTTCTTAGCAATGCATTTACATACAAGGTCAACCAATTCAATGAGAGCCTTTTGAGTACCCAATCCTCGCAGAAATCCATACTGGTGTTCATATAATAGTTCATTTTCAATGATATCAGAATAAATTTAGTTATATAGGAGTCTTTCAAAAATTTTACTAAGAGTTGGAGTCATCGATATTGGGCGATAGTGATCTGGGCTACTTTTTTCTCCTTGCTTAAAGACTGCAGTAACAGTTTGAATTTTTAAGGTGTCCGGATGGGTGCCAGAATCAATGAATTCTTCCAATTAAACACAACAAAAAACTTGTAACTATTAATGGTAGACAAAATTATTGTTGCGGGTTTTAACGCGTAGGTGATCAGCTGTAAATATATTTCTTATGTTGACTCTAGACTAAAAGAAGAAGAATTCTGACAAAAATATTAACCATTGCGCTACCGAGTCAAAAATGGCACGCACTACTTTTTTCTTAAATCTCATTATTATTAAAATAACCGATATGTTTTTATTTATGGACTTTAATAATAGGTTAAGAAACACATAACGTTTACTTAAACATCACTTTCTAGACATAAATTAGTTAAAACGTTTAAATACATTGAATTTAAAATTTTTGTTTCCTCAATTTCATCGTCCTCTCTTTCGTTCTTGCGTGTTTTAACTTAGCTTGTTAAGGTGAGTTCTGTTTGATGAAATATAAAACTAACGCTCAGATATACCTCAAACTTCCTTTATTCAATTTAACATAAAACTAACAAGAAAAATGTAAAAATTAGAGAACATACTTAAGTATATTGAGTATGTATACACACATACATGTACATATATACAAGTATGTATATATGTACATATGCTCGCACATATGTGTTACTGTAAAAGAATGATATTCGGGTTGCCCAGAGTTCTTATACGCGAGTCATATCATTAATATTAATAATTCCAACAAACTCCTCATCTGGGAGTTCACGCCTTAATAATCGAATCACTTCGTATGTGAGTTGAAGACGCTTTTAAGTCTGAATGCGCCTATCTAAAGGCAGCGAAGAAATAGTTGGGTCTGACGTGTCCAATACTCTATGAAACACATCTTAAAGTGTATTAAATCGGCTACTTTTGCGTGCATGAGTTCATTGCTGCAAAGCCCACAGACGTGTTTGATGTTGGTTTTTGATTTTCACCAATATTTCGCTCCTAAGCCAATTAATATTTTGTTGCTGCAAAACAGGTAACTTCCTGTGGTTTTTACCAATTTTTCGAAAGCTCTAATGCAAAAACTATGCGCACTCTGCCGCAAATAATTTGGACAAGTAGCATCCTGAGTATTTTCTAATAAAAAATTAAAAACAATTTCTTTGTTTTCCTTTTTCATCCAGACTCAGAAAAATGTTCATTCAAAAAATCGCGAAAAATCGCAACTCCAAATTTCTAAATAACATTTACAATATCACCACTTAACTACTTTCGAATTTCTTAAGACTAACAAATTCAAACAAAATTTTAAAAGCTTAGCCAAAGTTCATATTTTTATAAAGTTTTAAAAACCAGGGGTGTCATTTGAATATCTCACAGAAAACCAAAATATATTTAAATGTTTTAAACTAAATCATCAAAATGATTCATTTTTATTTTCATAATTATTTCTCAATAGTTAAAATAAGATTTGAAGTCATCACTTGTTTGCGCTATCATAGTAGAATGCAAATGCACTAACTTTGACACATCGCTGATAAGCGGTACATAATTTTTTTCAGGAAAAAAACGCATTTTTGTTTACTTTGATGTATTCTCCGTTAAACTACAACAACAAAAATTAAATAGCATATTTGATCTATAGTGTATTATTTTTATAGAAAAAGTTTAGCTCAAAAATTATCTGTTAAATGACTTTTTGTTTTCGGTGTTCTTTTCATCAATTTCTACTTGGGCATCGCACGACCTCTGCATATTCAGTTAATGTTTTAATTTATTTAAATTCACAACTTCCCATAACCCACTGTGCGCTTGCTGCGTGTACTTGTTTGCACAATGAAATGTTTTCTACTGGGTTTGATGGAGATAACAGTGATATGACGCGAAACAAGATTTGAAGCTTTTGAAAATATGAAACTAAGAGGCTATCAAAAATAAACGAGCTGTTATCAGCATCAATAAACAACAAAAACATGGCATCATATATATGAACTTCAATTCAAACATATTTTAAATAGTTTGCAGTTGTTCATACCTCAGTGCAGATGCAGTTCCATTTAAATCAACAACAGATGCTTCTGGTTTTGGTGTTGATAGTAAGTGCTACCAATTTCGGCTTGTGCTCTTTACCAGACGTATCAGACTTAGAAGATTCTCAACTTATTGTGGATCTGCCAAATGGAAAGATACGTGGAAAATTTAATGGAGACTTCTACAGCTACGAGTCAATACCATACGCCGAGCCACCTGTTGGAGAATTAAGATTCGAGTCACCCAAACCATACAAAGCCACATGGCAAGGAATACGAGATGCAACACAGAAACCTGTACCTTGCATGCAATGGGATCAATATGTCCATGATGACAATAAGCTGCATGGCGTAGAAGACTGTCTTACCGTTAATGTCTACAAACCATCGCTTGCGACAGCTAACACCACCCTACTACCCGTGCTAGTGCTCATACATGGTGGTGCCTTCATGTTTGGTAACGCGGACTTAAATCATCATGGGCGTGTGTTAAGACGCAAGAATTTTATTGTTGCAAAAATGAATTACCGCTTGGGTCCATTGGGCTTTCTAAGCACTGAAGATGCTTTAATACCAGGAAATTTCGGTTTAAAAGATCAACGTTTGGCCTTGCAGTGGATAGAATCGAATATTGCATGTTTTGGTGGAGATGCTGAGCGCATGATTGTATTGGGTTTTTCAGCTGGAGGTGTTTCGGTGCACTTACAGATGCTGCAAAAGAACTTCACCCAATATGCAAAAGTCGCTGCGTCTTTAAGTGGCACTGCTTTTAATCCTTGGGTCATACAGCGTAATACACGTGCACGTGCTATTGCATTGGCTAAAGGATTAGACTGCCCAAATACGAAGAGCTCTTTGGAAATTAAGCACTGTTTGCAATCAAAAGACGCAGCAGATATTGTGCGAGCTGTACGTAACTTTCTTGTATTTGGCTATAATCCTTTTACAACTTTTGGGCCAGTAATTGAGACATCAGATGTTGAAGATGCGTTTTTAAATTCTGAGCCAGAGCATATCATACGCTCGGGTGAATTTGCTCAAATGCCTTGGTTGGTTTCATATGCAGCACAGGATGGTGGATACAATGCTGCGGCGTTATTGCAAACTCTAACGCACGGTGACAACAAATTGATGATTGATATTTTAAATGAGCGTTGGTTTGAGTTGGCGCCACAAATGTTGTACTTCAAAGATAACATGGCTACAGTTGAAGAAATGAATGACTATTCAATGGAATTGAAAAATCGTTACTTAGGTGCCAAAAATTTTTCCTTGGACACTTATTTCGATGTGCAAAGGATGTATACGGATGTCCTTTTTAAGAATGGTGTAGAAAAAGCGGTGCGCTTGCAGCGTGAGTTTTCCAAAAGTCGCGTATATGCTTACACATATGATAATCCCGCAGATAAGGGCATAGGAACCGCACTTTCTAAGCGAGAAGACTTTAATTTTGGTGAGTACAGAAGGACTTGTAAACAAAGATTTGTCTGAGCTTTATTTAAGTTTGCTTGAAGAAGTGCGTAATGGGCGATAAGATGCACAGGCTTTAAAAAAGAATTATGAAAATAATTAAGATTTTTTGGTTTTGCGTGTGGTGCCGCGGCCTCGTGTCAAAATCTTACAGTACTTACTTGAAGCATTACTTGTGCATGTGTGGAGTGCAGTTGCAAAGTCTGTAGGTAACTGAATTCTGATTGAAAATGCATTTAACGAATTTTGTGTACTGCAAACTCTTACTGATTTTTTATGCTTGAAATTCAAAAAAAAAAAAAAATCTTGTGTCCTCACTTCGTTGACGTAAGAGTCAATTAATGTTTGCAGTTAACTAAAATTTTGGTAAGCAGTTTTGAGAAAAAATTCAGTGACCTAAGAAATGACCTCCAACTTACATAAATGTTTTCAAATTTATAAAAAGGGTTCAATTCAGCATATATCAAAAAAAAACTGATTCGAATAATATATACGCTATACGATTTGAAAATTTAAAATAAACCGATTTCGAGCCATTTCAAACCATTTTCAAATATTTTTCTACAGGTACAGTACATGGCGATGATTTCTTCTTGATTTTTCCGCTTTCAACAACTTTTACAGAGCTAAAACAAGATGAAGAGATAATGTCGAATAAACTAATAGAAATGCTCGAGAGGTTTTTAGATAACAGGTAAGATATTTTTCTAAAATTAGGCTTAAGTCAATATTTTCATCAGTCTTTCAATTGACCGATTGCATTTTCATGAAACTTTTATGACTTTCGAGAAAAATGTTTCTTGTTACTGCTCTTTGACAACTAAAACTCTTTCGTCGAAAACAGATTTTTTTTACAAATAACAACACAAAAACTGCCGAATTATCAATGGTGAATTTGACGTTACTTGGATGTTGTATTTAACCTAATAATTAACAATCACGCGAATTACAATAAAAAAATTGTGAAAGAGTTCTTTCTTTTGCAATTGAAATTCATTGAATTCACTGTGCAGCTACATATTTTGGAATTAATTTACAGCTGCTGACTTCGGTTGTCTTCAGCGACTTCAAATGACTTAAAGTGAATTCAACGACTTCAAGTGACTTCAGTGACTGCAAATTGATTTGGGGTGACTTCAATGCAATCACGATTCTCGCAATTATGATTCCAATACTAAATATGACTTCACCAGAATAATTGCATTCTTTACGATAGAAAAGGCTGCAGACTTATGGCATTGAAGTCTACAGGCGACTTCATTTTTAAATATCTGCACTCCGAATGCAGAGTTTCTCATGAATTAAAATTGAAAATGAATGCACTCTTGCACAGCTCTGACCGGAACTATAAAAATTCTAGCAAAAAAGCGGGTGTCTGAAATGTTCTCATATACCAAAGAAGTGTAAGAACAAATCAAAACATTTTTTTTTTTTGATATGGATAGTTTCTGCTTACTAGCAATCCTTTTAAAAATATTCTTGACTGATCTTCCAGTATGACACCTAAAATTTCAAAGAATCTGATATGTATACCTATAATTGTTCGTTTTTGAGATAAAAACGAGATTTCAAATATGTTGTGCTTTCAAAAAATATTTAAATTAATTTTTAATTTTTAAAAATTTCAATATGAATGAGGGAATTACCCAGTGACGTATCCAGGATTTTATTTCGGGGGGGTTGTGGATTTTTTTTACGTAGTGTAGATTCTTTGCAAAATGGTTTCTATATAGTGTCCGTCAAAATATTTCGGGGGGGTGCTATCCCCTAGCAGCCCCCTAGATACGGCCCTGGAATTACCCAACGTTTATGAAAGCAAATATTGTAATTAGGGAACGCACAAATATTACGTGAGGCGTAATTTTTTTTCAACTCCTCCTTGGTGAGATTTGGTGAAATCTGTCGAGACCCCTCCCACCCTCTGGTGAGACTTACCTTATAATTTTTAAATACTTAATAGAATTAACTTAATATGTTCAGGTATTTTGCTTCATGCCGCTAATACGAATGTCTTCTACCCATTCGGCATGTAACGTTTCAGAAACAATTCGTAACGTACCAGAATTGTTTCATTTGAAATATTGCAAGCAAAACGTTATATAAATCTTCTTTACACATTTCAAATGTACTGTTTCACATGAAATCATTCTGGACTGTTTCTGAAAAGTTCCAGGTTCAACGTTTCCTGAAGTTTTCAAATTAAATCTTTCTAGGGCGTTATAAACAAGATCTTTAATCAGGTTCTGTGTTCTTGGAAGGTGCCAGATTTGATGTTTATTGAATTTTTTTAATGAAATCTAAATGTTTTGTGATTACCTACTTGATGCTATGCTCAGTAGAGTTTATAGCTGATTATAAATTAGCAACCCTATCATTAAGAGTAAAACTTTGCAGTCTTAAATAATTGAGAAGTGGAAAACTTAATTGCCAGTCAGGGCTACCAAAATATTTCCAATTTCTTTCAATCAGTTAATAATGCAACTATGATTTTGCATATTTGATATTATACAAAATAAAGTGTAGTGCTAAAGGATATATATTAGGTGCGCAACTAAGTTCTCGCTGTTTTTTGTTAGAAAATGCAACTTTATTGTCAAAAAATAGTTACAGACGAATCTATCAAAGTATTACCCATTGCTAGATACCACTTTTTTCCATCTTTTTGGTAGAGCTCGAATGTCATCACGGTAGAAGTGTTCGTCTCTTGAGGCTATCCACGAATCAAGCCATTTTTTGAGGTCTTCATAAGAGTTGAACTGCTAATCAGCCAGACCATGTGTCATTGAACGGAACAAGTAGTAGTCTGATGGGGCAATAGGTGAGGAATGCGGTTGGAGGGGTAGGACTTCCCGTTTGAGAGTGTCCAAGTATGTTTTCACTGGTTTAACAACGTGAGGCCTAGCGTTGTCATGCAATAGGATTACTTTATCGCGCCTCTGATCGTATTGGGGTTGTTTTTCACGCAGTGCTCTGCTCAATCGCATCAGTTGAATTCGGTATCGAATTGATGGTTTCATTCGGTTTCAGAAGTTCATAATAGATAACACCGACCTGGTCCCATCAAATTGAAGGTTTTTCGCCTTCCTTCACGTGGTCGATGTCGAAATCATGGTCTTTAAAGCGACGAAACCAATTTCGGCACGTTGTTTCCCTCAGAGCACCTTGTACACACAAAATGACAGCTGAATTTGCCGTCGTACGTCGCAATTCTGTTTGTTCAAACGGATTTTACGTTGGTTTTACCGTTCAACGTATTTTACTCTGGCGATATTTACGCCAACCGCCGGAGTTCTGTTTAACGCATAATGTTGACAATATTTGTTGATTTTGCATTTGGGAAGTGATGCCCACTCTTTATCAGGATAGTAAAAATTTTGGGCGGAAAATGATATCTTACAAAATTGACTTCCGTGCACGCGAAGTCTACGTAAGTTCAGCGTAATTGCCCTCCAGTACATGAAATAGAATGCATTTTTTAAATAAAGTGATAATGATTTTAATACATGCTCTCGCAATATGCGTGTAACTATCATTGTAGCCCGGGTTTAATATCCGGTTCGATTTTGCTTTCAAAAAATTTCATTTTGATTGTTAGCTGAGATTTTCAGCTATGAATTTAATCAATGCATTGACGCGTTCATATTTATGATTCAAGTATAATGATTCCAGAAAACTGCTAAAGATTTCATCGATAGTACATATAATTTTGACATTTGATAAAAAAAAAATTTGAGGGTGAAATTATCGAATCGTATCAACGACTATAATCGAATAATGGCTTATTTTATTAAAATTCACCGCTTCTCAAACTTATTGGTCCTTCATTCACATCTTTTGATTCCAACAATAACTTCTTCTTCTTAAAAAAAATATCAACTTGTTACATCTTGATTTAAGAGGAGATTATTTTTCAAGTGTATATAAGCAGTTCAGGATAATATTTCTAGCCCACGATGTTCAAATTGATGTCCAAAAAAGACCCTCACTTTTGTGATTTTAATAATACTGAAAAATTAAGTATTGTCTCATAAGTCATGCCTCTCTATTTCAAAACTGTTAAGACAACAACTGGGTTGTCGCGATACACGTTACGAAAGATTTTGCTACAGATAATAAATTAAAAACTTTTATTTCAGCCAAGAAATAAGTTTCGATTCCTGTCAATTTGTGGACAACGTTGGTAAGGAAGACTTAAAACTCATGAAGATAACGAAGGATGCATGTGATTTGATGAGTGTGGAGAGATTTCCTTGAAGTTACAACAACGCTTTGAAATTATTTATTATTTTACTATATATTTATAAGATATAAAATCATACATGTATGCATATAAGTGAATATGAAATATATAAAGTTTTATCAAAATTCATTCTTCCCAGTCAGAGTTTTTGTAGTAAAATTGGAAGAAACCAATTAGTAAGAAGAAGAAAAGATTCACTTAAAAAACGGTTGGTTGGCTTACAATTTCTCTAAATACATGAAAACTTCAAATATATTAATCGATTTTGTTAAAAAGAATATACCGAAAAATGTAATTAAAATATAGCCAGAGAAGTCAACAACTAACAGTTTATATAACCGAAAAAACTGTTACAGTTATAAAGTTCATAGGTATTTATACCGCGTTTGTTCGTTAAATTTACTAAAAAAACGCTTACGATTTTTTCTCACAAATTAACTACAAAATTTGTAACGCAACCGTAATAAATAATAAAAAAACTTGTTGTATTTTCAACTTTTTTCTTTTGAATCAAAACTGTGATGAAATATGATTCTTCATTGAAAAGTAAAATATAGTATGCTGTCAGACTCTTAAACTTCGGCTAAGAAAGCCTACTGATGATATCACTTAGCTGTGATTGAAACTAGTATAATCAGTTAGTTGCCCATTTTTTGTTGCTCCAATTTTTTTGTTGTTTTTGCACTAAAAGTAGTGCATAAAAAAGCTCAGTAAAAAACATAATATATAAATTTGCTTTGTTCCAAAAACACAAAAAATAAATTTTTTTTTGGTTGACAAACAGCAAAATAATACCACCTCTCACCGCTTAAATTTACTATTTTGAACCCTTGTTTTCGGTTAGTATACCTACCTTGTCCGTAAAATTTACCTGCATTTTCAAAAGGTTTACTTACAAATATTTAGTTAGCACTTTTTCGAAAATTTTTGTTAAATTTATTACCATATCGGTTGGAACGATTTTAACTGTCGTTTTCATTTAAATTTACCTAGGTTTTTTTTTTGTGTGTACCTTAATCTTTACAAAATAAAAATTGTGAAAGCACGATAAGAAACACTTTCAATAACACTATATATTCTCACTTATTACCAAAGGTTCCTTTGATGGCTGGTCTTATCAGAAAAACCAAAATCTTTAATGTTTAGCCCTTTTAAGCATGATATCCTTAGAGAAATATAAAGAAAGAACCAAGCCGAAGAAACCAAAAAGAATTTCAAACCATTGCGCATCATAAACCTAAATATTAAATGCAGCTATTCTACCGCAAAAGATGTGGTTCTTGCCTGTCTAACCGTCTGTCTCTGCGTCCTTATGCTGTTGTCTGTCTGTTTAAAATCCGTAGTGGATAAGCCTTCAAGTTGCCTGTCTGTTTATCTGTCTGACTGCTAAATATATGTATCTGCTAAATGTATTTAAAATTTTTTTCCCATACCCTACATTCGGTGTCTTAACACTTTGTCCTTCTATTTGTAACACAGGTATATCATGCATTTGCATTTACCGTATAGAAATGTACGTTTGTCTCTTAGAGGAAATCACGGTGATATAAAGTTGAGATGGTTTCATGATATATGAACTCTGCTTTCTTATTAATTATAGCTCGTGGGATTTTAAATGCGCAAAAATCTTCTCACGGATTCGGAGTGCATTTTAATAAGACGGTGTGTTACTTCCCACGCTAAACTGAGAGAGTTATTTATGGTATTGGTATGAAATTTCGCACAAGGTATTAAGTATGATTTTTACAAGACTATAAAAACAGACCTTTTAAATAATGAATCCAAAGTTCACATAAGTTAAATAATTGGCCTGGGCAAAAGTTTGACAAACATGTTTCTCATAAATAAAAGTATGGGTTCAAAATGCGCTTCGGAAAAAGTTAACTGATTTTTTAAGGAATGTGGTCTAGGTGAAAGCTTTAAGTCTCAATATATTGAAAGCATTTTCAGTAAATGTCAGATTTTATTTGGCAACACTCGGCAAACTCTGTCTTGTAAGCACACTTTTACTATCAATGCAGTGTAGGGTATATACTTTTTGGCGAGGCCAAACATAACACGCTCTGCTAGTTTTCATATCTTTTGTTCCAAGCTGTGAATACTTGTCTATCATCATGCTAAAGAAGCTATTTAATGCATTTTTATCATTTCAAACTTTTTACTAGCGCATTTTCGTGATTTTGTCCTAACTTCTTCCATGGGGTTTTTTTGCTTTCCCTAGCTGTCTTAAATATTTTTTTGTTTCTGTATTGCTAGAAACTTTTCTGCAGGTTTTTATTGCGGCATATTTGCTTTTTGTCTTACAATCAGTCAAGAGTGAAGGGGATGTCTGCTTTATCATAATGAATAAGCAACAGCAGGAAAAGTTTCTTGGTTCTGCCGCAAAAAGGTGAAATACTTTCATATACCAAAAAATGAGTTAAGTGCTGTAGTATCTCTAGCTTTTTGTTAATATCTTCTTAAATGCATTCAAATAAATTGAAATGAAAATTAAAAACTATGAATGTACAAGTATTCATTAGGATAATTGCTGACAGAAAATATAAAACAAATATTTTTTTCAGCTAAGAGAAGTTATTGTAGTAGTAAGTAGTTGAGCAAAATAATTTAAGGAGCGTGCAGTCAATTTATAGACTTTTCAAGAACGTTAATGAATAAGAAATAGTTTTGGCATTGTAAATGTATTATATTGTGTAAACCAGAGAACAGCAGTGAGCCACTCATTATCTTTGCCATTCTTGAATCTGTTGAAACTTTCAAAAGATTCACTCAGATTCACCGCTCAAAAAATTTTGTGAAACGAGCTACCATTCCGTCTCATAGCGAAGTCTGTGAATGCGAGTGGGTTTCACAGTAGTTTTTAATGAATGGCGTATAATTTCATTTCTGTCGAAGGAGTGTTTCGTGAGCTACTTATGACAGGCTAATCTTGTATCGAAAAAATTCTCGATACTCGCGTGGAACACTTTGTGAATTTTTTTAATAAATGAAGAAAGGTCGAAAAATGTTAGAGTGGCTCCGGACCTTGAAACGAACCATTTTAACATATTTTCGGAATTTTTTTTTTGCTCCAATCGCTTGCAAAAGGTTAAAAATGAATTTTGAACATCATTTGGAGTACCCCTGAACCCTTCAAATTACATTTTTCGACCCATTTTAAAATTGTTTTGCCACATCAGTGATCACTAAGTATCCATCAATGGCATTTGGGTATTGCGGAAATATTCAAAATGGAGACTGGAAATATACTTTTTGAAAAAGTTACTTAAAATTACTGAAATTCGCAAAAACTTAAAATTTTTTATTAAAAAAAAGTCAGCAAATCTTACTCCAGGCATATTTCTCGATAAATTTACTTAAAAAAATGCTTATTTTAAGAAATAGTCAAAATGTACTGAAAATGTACCAATAATAAACATAAAATGAGCAAAATGTACCGTATGTACTATAACTTTGTCGAATGTACTGACGGCGATTTTTCACAAAGCAAATATAGTAAAAAAGCACATACGTGACAAAAGTTCCATCACTGATGGAGAACCCACTTTGAAATTTTGAATGTGAATGAATTTCAGAATGTACCTTTTTTATTTTGTCCGCTTCACAAGCTATGCCCGATGTATTCATTGTCTGACAAATATATATTTTGAAATATTTTCTGATAATTACTGTAATTTAGATCAAAAAAAATTTAGTTATTTTCCCTTTTTCAGGAAAAAAACCTGGACAGTAAGTCTTAACGCACAACTTTAGTGGTATTGCCCCAAAAACTTGAAAAGAATGTCATTATAATACCAAAATAATAAAATATATATCTCAATTAAAATTTTATTCTCTGCAGTGCAATAACGTCACGGGAACATTTAGAGGACATTTGTGGGATTGTTGCACGCAATAAGATGCCATTACTATAACATTTGTCACACGTTTGTCTCAAAATCGTATTTTTATTTTTCGAAAATAATATTTTCTCTTATAAAAATGTTTTCGAAATCATTTTGTACAAGAGAAAATATGTTATGTAGTGCTAAACAGAAGCATAATTTTTAGCTGCAACTTCCAAATTTGAAGTCATTTCGCGAACACTAAATTCCTTTAGGTGTTGTGTTATTTTAGAAATTCATTAATGCTTAATTTATTTGGGGTTTGTGCTCCAAATTTGATTGAGTTTTAGACATTGTAATCTATTTTAGTTGATGTGGGAAAATCGTGTTTCAACGTTTTGACATTTTATTTTTGTTTAGTTTTTTATTTATTTATTTATTTATTTATTAATTCATTGTTCAAATAAGATTACTCTCTTCAATATGTACAAACTTAGTGAGGTAAAAAAAAATTTATTTAACAATTACTTAAAAATTATTTTAATTACATTTAATTGAAATTCAAAAGTAGCTTTAATTATAAACTAACCAATACTCAAAATTAAAATAAAGAAGAAAAATAAGAAGAATATTTTTTATTAAAGAGAAAAAAGAAAGAAAAAAGGGAATAAAAAGAAAGAAAAAAGGGGGAAAAAAGAGAAAAAAGAGGAAAATCGAAAGATGTTTGAACTCTTAGAGATCACCAGATAAATATTTTAGAAGTTCCCGACCGTATATATCTGCGCAACCTATGCGTTTCAAAGGAGTGGGTAACACATTCCATTGAAGTATCGCATTAACGAAGAAGTGACGAGAGGTTGACAGGCATTCGCAGCGTGGTAATATTATATCCTTTAGGTTCTTGCGAATCTCAAAGTTTCAAAAAGGTAGTCTGCTAAAGAATGGTAATATGGATATTGGACGATACTCTTCTTTATTTTTGGTAAAGGCAGAATTTTTGCGATTTTGCAAGGGTCAGGAAAGTGGGATATTATTACAATTGTGTTGAAAATGAACATTATGTGACTAAAAATTACTGGAAGAAGCATTTTAATGAAATCGGGATGTATGTTGTAAGATCCTGCAGCTTTAAACTTAATTTTCAAAATCGCTTCACCAATACTGAAAGTATCAACTCCTGAGATTTCAAAAGTCGTTTCTGCCAAACTACAAGAGACTGAAGACCGTATGGGAGTATTAAAATGTTATGAGGGTAGCAGAAACTTTATATTGAGCTCATCTCAACTTAAACTATCGGATACATCCCTAACAACTTTGTTGATCCCAACTGATCGGATGTTTTTCCAAAGAACTGTACTTGAGGTATTAGGTTTGCTAATAATAAAAATAATTTCATAAAATCATTTTTTATTCCTACGTATAAGAGCCGTAACAGCGTTACGTACGCGTTTGAATTCATGAAAAAGTGCTTCTCATCTGTATCTTTTCGACCTAGCATATAAAACATATTTTATTTTGAAAAGAGTAGGAACTTCTTGGAAACTTGGTTTAATTATTTCTTTTTCTTTTAAAAGGTACATGTGAATAAAATATTTGAAAAATTTTGTTATTAAAAAAGACAATCTGTTTGTTTACATCTGCCAAATGTTTGCCATGGCCAAATATATATCTGGCAAATGTTTCCCTTGGCTTCTGTAACACAACCCGCTTTTCTAAAAATTCGATAAAATTTAGCTATAATAGCTCCCATATCCCATTAAGTTTTAGATACTTTGATGAACTGATAGTAACATTTCACTTTACAAAAATATTTATTTATGCACTATTTTTAAAAGTATTATTTTGTAATACATTTTAATGGAAGCTAAATGCTGTATGAAGTATTGGAATTTACACGCTACGACTCAAAATGCTGAAATGTAAATGGTAAATTTAGTGAAAATCTTTGATGTCAAAAATTTAAAAAAATGTATTAGCCCTTTGAGGAAAGAAATAGCTTAAAATTTTAGTTCAACAATTTGCAAACCGTGCACATCGGGCGGCATGGGCAAATAACTTATTTGCCGCCTACTAACGAAAGAAAATTTCTTTAATTTTAATTACCTATCCGAAAAATACGCTCCTCATATTTGGCTTCGAAAAACCCTAACGAAATGAGATATATTTCACTTAAATAAAATTTTCAGTATCTCCACCTTCACATTCCAATTTGCACGCAATGCAAACCGGCCTCGGTGCAAGTTTTGAGTTAGTCGCAAGTACCGAGTATATTTTCATAGACAAAAAAGGCACTTTCTTTTGTCTTAGCATATGAATTTTATATCATATTAGAATTTCAATACACTTCGATAGTACATAAATTTATGTTTCATGAACTAAAGTCATTTAAGATTAAGTGTTGGCTTGTGCAGACACCTTTATGCAATAATACATTGCTGCAAAGTAATATTATAGTACTACTAAGCGTTTTTCTACCCCCAGGACCGCATTCATTGTGAGCTCTTTTAAATAGCCTTCACTTTTCCTTACACTACTGATCGTTTCTCTGTGCACCTTAAAACTTTAAGCTATTGCTCGGATAGAAAGAAGAAGAAAAAAAACAACATTAATTTCTCAACTCAAAAACTCGAAAGCTCCAGGTTTAGATAACAGTAACATAATTTATAAACTTCCTTAATCAGCCTTACATTTTTCAATTAAAGTGTTTGATTTTTGTATTCAAAATTCTTACTTTCCGAAATTCTTTAAAAAAGCATAGATCATTTCAATACCAAAAAGTGGCAAGAATCCTAAATTACCTTCAAGCTGTCGTTCTATCCGCTTACTGAATTGTTTAGACAAAATATTCGAAAAGATTCTGCTTAATAGTTTGAAAATGATTGTTGATGATAATGAGCTTGTGTACAATTGTCAATATGAATTTAGGGCTCAACACTCCACGATCCACTAAATAAAAAGAGTGATCAATATGATTACATATAATAAAAGTAGAAGGTACTATACAGAAATTCTTTTTTTAGATGTCGAAAAAGCTTTTGACTCCATTCGGCACGATGGCCTCCTATATAAACTGCATAAAATGCAATTCCCATTGTTTTTAGTAAAATTGATCAAGAGCTTTCTCACGGATGGATTTTTTAATGTAGCTGTGGATGGATTCTATTCTGCTGAAATGTCAATTCCTGCTGGAGTACCCTAAGGATCTGTATTATTACCATTTTTGTATTCCTTATATATCAGATTTTAGAATGCCAGTTGATAGCGATGTTGCTTTTTATGCTGATGATAGCGCCTTTATATGCCATGGGAAAGTTTCAAATGCAATTGTCATACGAATGCAAAATTGCCTGTGTTCTGCTAACAAATTTTTCTCTCAATGAAAAATCAGGATAAATGAGGATAAATCTAAAGCTATATTGTTTCAAATAATTTTTATTTTAATTTTAATTGTGATATTATATGTAAGTTTTTATTGTCTTTCTCCCATAAGCTTTTCTTTCTATATATGGGTCATTCCATCTATAATGGGCCTATCATTACCCTCATGTTTTCTACTTAGGCTGAAACTTTTTTGAGTGATTGGTCTATCATGTAGAAGATATAAAAAAATTAAATAAAATTTTTTTGACCAATGATATTGCTTAAAAAAAAAGTTTCAAATTGTGTTAAAAAAACCTCGTAAGTAAAACAAAAAAATTCATTGATGAATATAAACAAACCAACAGAATCCAAATTAGTTTTTATATTATTTTTAGGTAGTTGTGTACTAGTAGATGACAAGAAAACTACAAATCTGAATAAATGAAGGCCTGAACGGTTTCTATGTGGTAAAATATAACAAAATTGACCTTCCACGAAAACATCACTTTCCCAAATAGTTTTTTTGTCATCTACTAAAGGGTGTTTTTTTTAGAGGTATAGAGCTTCGAATTGAAATAAAACACAAGAAAATCATTTTAATGTCCATCAATTTGGCTTCATTGGAAGGATAATTTTATGCCATTATTGTTTAAATATGATTTCGGGCATGTGGCCGCCGCGGCTGGCTCGAATAAAGCCAATTCTACAGGTCCAATTTTGAACCACTTTTTCGAGCATATGGGGCCGTATGTCGGCAATAACGCCACGAATGTTGGCTTCCAAGTCCCCTAACGTTTCTGGTTTGTTGGCGTAGACGAGCGACTTCAAATAATCCAATGGTGTCAAATCACACTATCTTGGTGGCCAATTGACAGGTCCATTCCGCGAAATTATGCGCTCATCGAATGTTTCCTTCAATAAATCGATTGTGACGTGCGCTGTGTGGCATGTAGCGCCGTCTTGTTGGAACCACAACTCATCCACATTCATGCCATCCAATTCGGGAACAAAATAGTCGGTTATCATGGCTCTATACCGGTCTCCATTAACGGTAACTGACTCTCCAGCATTATTTCGGAAGAAGTATGGCCCAATGACTCCACCAGCCCATAGAGCACACCAAACAGTCAGTTTTTGTGGGTGTAATGGTGTCTCAAGGGTCTCATGTGGATTCTCTTCACTCCAAATGCGGCAATTTTGCTTGTTGACGTAGCCATTCAACCAAAAATGAGCCTCATCACTGAACAAAATTTTGCGATGAAAATCAGCATCGAGATCAATCTCATTTTCGGCCCATACACCAAAATCACGACGCATTGCATGGTCTCGCGGCTTTAATTCTTGCACAAGCTGGATCTTGTAAGGTCGCAAGCTAAGATCTTTGCGCAAAATCTTCCATAAAGTTGATGGACAAAGCCCCAATTGCTGTGCACGGTGGCGAATCGATTCATTCGGGTCCTCTTCAACATTTTGCTCTACAGCGGCAATTGTTTCTTCGGTGCGCACTGTTCGACGTCTCTGCGGATGCGTATTATCACATAGAGTAAACGTAGTGCGAAAACGATCCATGGTTAACCGAATTAATTGCTCTGATGGACGATTATGTCGACCATAAAATGGACGGAGCTTGCGGTAAACTTCGCGAACTGAACCATTATTTTCGAAATAAATTTGCACGATTTGCAAGCGTTGTTCTTTTGTCAACCTGTTCATGATAAAATGGCAAACTAAACTGAACATGAATGACATTAGAATTGAAAGATTTGACTATAAAATGCCAGTTTTATCTCTGTTCGAAAAACAAACCTCTAAAAAAAACACCCTTTAGTATACAACTACCTAAAAATAATATCAAAGTTAATTTGGATTGTGTTGGTTTGTTTATATTCATCAATGAATTTTTTTGTCTTACTTACGAGTTTTTTTTAACACAATTTGAAAATTTTTTTTTAAGCAATAATATTTGTTAAAAAAATTTTATCTAATTTTTTTATATCTGCTACATGATATTCCAATCACTGAAAAAAGTTTCAGCCTAATTAGAAAACATGAGGGTAATGATAGGCCCATTATAGATGGAATGACCCATATGTTAATCAAGAATACATTAAAAGTAAACATTCGCTGTAATATGACTAGATAACATCTCAAAACTTGTAAATAAATATAATGTAATCATTGATATAATAAATACAATACAATAAAATATCTATTCTTTGTGTAGAAAATATTGAGTTGTGCAGGTAACAAGTGTGTGCAAGAATCGAGTCACTACTGTATTTACATTAACTAAAAAAAAAAGATCCTTACTTTTGGTTTTGAAAAACCCTAACAAAATGAGATATATTTCACGACCATTTTGCATCCCTAAGCGTTCCGCCACCTCGGCCCCCTTAGGTAAGCTACTTACTGCACACTCGTACCTTTTCCTTAAGTTAAATTAAAAAAAATTCTACTGGAAAGACTCTGCAGGTTAAAATATTTTGAAATAGCTCTTAGTTTCGAAAGAGACTTCCAATCATTAGCAAATGGTTTCTTCTACTTTGATAACAATCGCAAGAAGCTAGTCTCAAATTTATTTTTGAAAGACACAATAATTACCTATAAAGTTAAGCTATAAAGTCCAGACAAAAGGCTGCACTGTAGAAAATATGTCGCGTACTACCAAAAAGCCAAGTCTGTGAAAGCTAAATATTTCAGAGATGTTTTGCATATCGTTACAAAGCGTTTTTAGGTACTATACTTCTTACTAAGTTTGAAATATTTGTTAAAGTTTGCAATTTTTTTGGCCACAACGCTTTTTAAAATAATTAAATTAATAAAAGTAGGGTCGGGGGCATTATATTCTGATTCCCATTCTGATATCCATACCATGCTTCTGTTACATTTAATTTTAACTAGAATTTACACATTTAGTCTTCTTACACAAAGGAGGAAGAGCTTACATTTTGCAAACGACTGATGATGCACCTCGAGGCATATGTGCTCGTAGAAAGAATCCTTTGCTCTTTCACTCAAATGCTTCAATGGTAGTGTAAAAGTTGGTATTTCACTATACCATGCCACAACACATCTTGTTTTTTCCTGAACGCAATCATAAAAAATGAAATCCTTAACGGTTGCTTAACTTCCAAATAGTGTGTTGATGATGCCACAGAATGATTTTGCAGTTGATTCTCACATTCATAAAGGACGATAAGGAAACTCAATTTCAAGGATGCTTATTTTTTATGATACGACTGCAATTTTTAAACCGAAATTGCACTGCAAACACATAGAACACAAAAGGCTTGTAAGGGATAATCATAGTACAAAAGGAAAAAAAAATGAGAATGAGAATGAGAACGATAAAATACATTCGTATAACTTTTACTTTAGCCATTAACTTTAAAATTACCCGAATATATTGTTGGGAATTTTTATGCACCCTATGTTGCATCAGCTGCTTGAAAAATCTTTGAAATTTTTTCATCTTCTTTACCTTTTCTTCATTTCTTGTTAATTTCTTACCCTTTCTTTTCTTTATTCATACGGTTTCTTGTGCATCGATCATGAGATTATGCGGTCCATTTGTATCTATTTAAGCGGAAAGTTTGTTATTGCCAGGTAGGCCATATGTAATTAATAATGAAAAATCGTTTTTCTATTCATTAGGAGTAAGGATCTATTTCGGTTGATATTACACTTTGTCTGGCACAATTTAAAAAGCAAACACTTTTAATTACAAAACACACGGTTTATCAGTTCCCGAGGTCAAAAGTTGACGAATTGATTGTCAATAAGTTTTGCTCTTATAAATTTGATTTATTTTAAGGGTTGTTTGATTCAGAACGAGTAGTATTTTTCAGATATATAAGATTTTAGGTGCCTTCTTCTTGCTCTCGATCTTTTCTTGCATAGGTTATTTGAAAAGTATTTTATGGATTGTTAAACATTTGGATTAAAATGTTTGTTCCTGCAGTACAATAAGAACTTATTAAGGATTTTTAATTTGTTGGTATGTTGATAAAAAATGCTAAAAACTATCTATATCTCACAATAAATAAAAGTAGTCCATGTATTCTTTACAAGCAAAATACCGCAGATCTCGCAGAAATTTAAAAATTTTCGGCATTATGAATACCGTTTTCTGTAGCAGACAAAGATAACATTAATAGCGAACTAAATTATTTTGTCTGCAATCAACTCAAAAAATTTGTAAGTTTTTATAGACTGCGTGTAGAAAATATATAGTGCCGAGTACAATATATCCAACACCAATTATGGCTTCGCTGATTTGTGTCTAATAATATTTCCGTAGAAAAGAATCAGTTTTAAATGTATGTAAAGGGTGTTTTTTTTAGAGGTTTGTTTTTCGAATAGAGATAAAACTGGCATTTTATGGTCAAATCTGGCAACTCTAATGTCATTTATGTTCAGTTTGGTTTGCCATTTCATCATGAACAGGTTGACAAAAGAACAACGCTTGCAAATCGTGCAAATTTATTTCGAAAATAATGGTTCAGTTCGCGAAGTTTACCGCAAGCTCCGTCCATTTTATGGTCGACATAATCGTCCATCAGAGCAATTAATTCGGTTAACCATGGATCGTTTTCGCACTATGTTTACTCTATGTGATAATACGCATCCGCAGAGACGTCGAACAGTGCGCACCAAAGAAACAATTGCCGCTGTAGACCAAAATGTTGAAGAGGACCCGAATGAATCGATTCGCCACCGTGCACAGCAATTGGAGCTTTGTCCATCAACTTTATGGAAGATTTTGAGCAAAGATCTTGGCTTGCGACCTTACAAGATCCAGCTTGTGCAAGAATTAAAGCCGCGAGACCATGCAATGCGTCGTGATTTTGGTGTATGGGCCGAAAATGAGATTGATCTCGATGCTGATTTTCATCGCAAAATTTTGTTCAGTGATGAGGCTCATTTTTGGTTGAATAGTTACGTCAACAAGCAAAATTGCCACATTTGGAGTGAAGAGAATCCACATGAGACCCTTGAGACGCCATTACATCCACAAAAACTGACTGTTTGGTGTGCTCTATGGGCTGGTGGAGTCATTGGGCCATACTTCTTCCGAAATAATGCTGGAGAGTCAGTTACCGTTAATGGAGACCGGTATAGAGCCATGATAACCGACTATTTTGTTCCCGAATTGGATGGCATGAATGTGGATGAGTTGTGGTTCCAACAAGACGGCGCTACATGCCACACAGCGCACGTCACAATCGATTTATTGAAGGAAACATTCGATGAGCGCATAATTTCGCGGAATGGACCTGTCAATTGGCCACCAAGATCGTGTGATTTGACACCATTGGATTATTTTCTTTGGGGATATGTGAAGTCGCTCGTCTACGCCAACAAACCAGAAACGTTAGGGGACTTGGAAGCCAACATTCGTGGCGTTATTGCCGACATACGACCCCATATGCTCGAAAAAGTGGTTCAAAATTGGACCTGTAGAATTGGCTTTATTCGAGCCAGCCGCGGCGGCCACATGCCCGAAATCATATTTAAACATTAATGGCATAAAATTATCCTTCCCATAAAGCCAAATTGATGGACATTAAAACGATTTTCTTGTGTTTTATTTCAATTCGAAGCTCTATACCTCTAAAAAAAACACCCTTTAGTAAGGAAAAATTATGAACATTCGAAGTTGAAGCTGAATTGTTCTACCCAAACTTTACCGAGGCCATTACGATGTTTGGCTTGTCCACGTCTTCATCAATTTAGTGTGAACTCTGTTCAGTTTTTGAGCCAAGATAGACTTATCCTTTGGAGATTAACATGAGTACATCTGAAACCACACGATCTTGAATATAAAGAAAATTAATGAACGTGGAAAATTTTAAGTACTTTTACCTTTTAGTCTGACAACAGGGTTAGCTACCTCACCAGCTCAGAGGCTAAAAATCTTAGTTGCTACGCTTTAAATAAACGCAAATTAATAACCATCGTGTTGATATGGAAAGATTCTGAACTATGGGGTGCGAAAGTCATTGCTCTTGCGAGACAATTTTGGACGGTAAAAGAAATCAGCTGAGGACAGCGACATTTTTGTGAAAATTTCATGCATATTTGAACCAAAACTAGTAAAGGTGTTACATTTGGCTTCGCCAAAAAAATATATACCCTGCACCGCTTCAACAGTAAAATAACGCTTGAGTTTCAAATTTTTGATAAAAGTGAATTTTTTCCACCACACTAAATTCTGGCTGGTTTTACTAAACGTACCCACATTAAATTTGTTAACATTTACGCAAATTGCTCGTTGTGTAGCTTTTTGAAGCTTATGCCAGTATGGAAGGTGAAACGCCCTCTTTTAGAATTCGCCAACTTTTGGTCTGATGCTTGGCCGTACCATTTCTTGAATTTGTACGAAATTTGGTTCCATTTATTTAAGGCCACAGGTGGCCAACCATTGTTCAATTTTTCATTTCCATCCTATGATTAAGAAAAAGTCGGAAAAATTTAAAAATATCATCAGCCGAAAAATATTGAATAAGTTGAAAAATGGAAAACGTTGGAAACACTGTCGGATGTTTATGTACGAAATGTTAAAACAGTTGAAAAGTCGAAAATGTTTTAACACTTTTGAAAAAAGTTGAAACAGATTAAATAACTCGAAAAAAGCTAAAAGAAGTTGATAAATGTTGAAACAGTTAAAAATCGTTAAAAAAATTTATAACCTATGTAAAATTATGGAAAAGTTGAGAAAAGTTCAAATTGTTGAAAAATAATGAAAAAGTTGAAAATATATGATAAATTATGAAATTGTAACAAAAGACGAAAAATGTTGCACATGGCTGAATAACTCGAAAAAATATGAAAAATTTTTAATAAACAAGAAAGTCGTTGAAAATGTCGAAAAAAGTTGAAGTAGACCTTCACACATTATGGGGAACTTTGAAAAAAGTATAAATAAATCAAAAAGTCTAAATATGCCACGCCCACTTTTTCAATTACCCCATCTTTTGGTGATCGACAACCGCATACCCAATCTTATGACGATAGTTTGCATAGTTCGAGATATAAAGACTGTCCCAGAAAAAGCTTGCGTTTTTTAATTTTTTTATTATGCTCTACATGATAATCTTATTGGTCTAAAAAGACACAATATTTGTTTCACATAAAGTGAAGTTTAATATGATGTAGAACACTTGAAGATAACATTTCCAACGACAAAGATGTCTAGCAAGCAACAAAAAGTCCGCGAACTGATTTTGTCCACATACCTGCAAAATCCAGAATTAAAATATATAGCTATAGCAAAAAAGTTGGTGCACCCGAAAGAACTATCTTTACGGTTATTTCTAATGACAAGAAGAGTCTGCCTGTTTTACAAAAAAAAGTTCAGGCAGAAACCAGAATTTTTTAACCCAAAGGTAGCGACGAATGTGAAGCGCCTTTTTAAGCAAAATCCCAACACCGCAGTGCGAGATATGGCGGCCAGAGCAGGTACATCAAAATCTACTGCACAAAGGATAGAGGAGAAAAGTAAGCTAAAGATATATAGAGTTCAAAAAGTACCAGACCGCTTTGATGAAAAGCAGTTGATGGCTCAGATACGAGCCCGAAAATTGTATGAAAGGTACCTGACTAAATTTTTTAGCAGGACACACGATCGACTCTGGCCGAAATGCTCAAAAGTGATCTCTGTTACTTTGTGTACATGTTTGGGAATGTCTTAAGTATGAATTTAAGCAAAAACATAAACTAAATTTTTCAGACCTCATAGTTCATTATCTCCCCTTAGGAGCTTTAAGAACATGTCCATAGTGAACGCAGCGAGCAAAATATTTAAAATCTTCAAATTCAAGACATGGAAAGTTTAATGCAATGCCCTCTTTAAGAATATTTTCAAGTTTTTTAATGAAAAAATAATAATGTTCAGTTCCACAGCTCATATAGTGCCAAGAGATAACTTTTCCTCGTAGGCACTCTGTTGTGTACTTATCTTTTTGGCTGAAGAGTAAGTGGCTTACTAGTGATTCCAAAAGTGGGAAGCTGAAAAATTTAACTTTAAATTTCCAATTGAAACTCTCCAAAACATTGACGATCTTAGTTTCATAGCCATGTGGTTTGAACTGTAAGCATACAGTTCTTAACAAACTATTCAAATATGGAGCAAGAGGTTCTGTGCTTAAATGGCTTACGTCTTATTTGACTGATAAAATGCAAAGAGTAAAGATAGTATCCAACTTAAGTTCTTACAGAAATGTATATATAGGCATTCCACAAGGCTCAGTGCTGGGTCTTCTTCTATTTTTAATATATGTCAACTCGATTTTTGCACAAAAATTTAATAGTAAAATCGTGGCTTGAGGACGATATGGCTTGCGGACGATAAGGCTTGTACGTATTCCAGTAATTCTGTGGTAAATTGTGTTACTGATATTAGTAATGATTTATATATTGGCTTACAGCGCACAATTACGATTTGAGCGACAAAACCAAAGTTAGGTAATTTAATGTAGCGGGCAATGATTTTCAAGATGATGATATTATTTTCCATCATGGGCTCTGTGGCAGATTGTTAATTGTTAGTGATGTTTGGTAATCATCAAATCAATCAACTTTGTATCATGTTCAACTAAATGTTTCACTATTGATTGCGTTTAAAATTTTAAATAACTTGGTGTTATGCTTGATTGGTAATTGAATTTGGCTGAACATACCAATGTGCTTAAACAATATGCGCTGGCGGTCATTAGATAAATATATCTATTAAAGCCATCTTATAACATTCAGTTACTCACCTGTGTTTATTTTGGGTTGTTCCATTCTAAACCAGAATATTGACTAGTATGTTGGGGTGACACTCATGGAAACAAGATTAATCCATTACTGATTGTGCAAAAACATATTATTCGAATTGTTTGTAAAAGAAACCGTACTGGCAGTAGCTTAAATTTGTTAAGAAATTTGAGGATTCTCCCCCTTACACATTTGTACTTTTAAAAGTTTTGAAAGAATACTTTAATAATAGTGGGTACCTTTTAAGTAGGAGCTATTCTTCCTACAATTTAAGAATCAATGACTAAAATTTAGTTTTTGTACCACCACATACATTGCAATATTTTTTTAATTTCTTCTTTTCAGTAGCTCCCAGGTTATTCAATAAACTTCCAGGCAATATTAGGTGCATTCGCAAGATAAATATTTTCCATAACAAAGTTAAATCGTGGATTTTTCATAAGGAATATAATGATATAAATTCTTGCCGTTCAAAGCTAACCCTTGAGTTACTCGTTAATAAAATTAAAAATACATGTTCCATTAAGACCTACAATTTCTGAAGCTATAAGTCATTTACAAATTGAGATGGGATACTGTTTGGCATTGTCTAACGATTTCCGTATGACTGTGTGCTATAGCGTGACCAGTTAAAACTGTTGGAGTGGTAAGCCAAACTTTTCCATATTTGAAATGAGAACACTTGCCAACTGCAGCATCGGGCATAGCTTAACCATTTCTGTAACGATTGCACCACGAGCATCATCAAATTGCTACTCGCAGTCGTGTTCTTCGTCTATATAACTTCAAACTCTGCTGTTCTTTGGCAGCTGAAGAATCGCCACCACGATGAATTGGCGAAAAATCAAGGTCAGTCAAATCCTCTCCCGTTTTAAATGGTTCATATGGCTCATAGTCTTCAGCATTCTTGATCGGAAGATTAGGGGAAAGTCGCGGGTTGTATTAATTTTTTTGAGTAGTAGAAAGGTTCGGAAAAGGAGTGTTTCTACGATCCTCTATCAACAACATAACGATATCACTTTCATTCTAGCACTTAAAACCTTAGCCTGCAAATCTTGTACCCGACTTAGAAAATGATTATACATCAAGACCACAAGCGAAACCTGCAAGTAGTGCCTGTATAAACACCAATCGAGTCAGTCAATTCACACAAAAATCAATTCGACCGCTGTGGACTGTCGGACCACAACGCTTAAGAACGTTGAAATTTCCGAAATATTTTCAAACAAAAAAACTATGACACAAAAAGTTTCAAAATGGTCTGGCAGACCACAATGTCAATCGGAGGGTTAAGCAAAAATTAACTTCTTAGAACTATTGAATTGAATTGAAAGCATTGGATATTTATACACTTCGATATTTTCAATATATTATTGTCATTTTGCACTTCCATTCTGATACTACGATTATATTTTCAATTATTGTAACCCTGAAATATGCAAGATATGTAAAGTAATGCAAAATTCTTACTCCATTTCAGAATAAGATTATGTACTTCTGTTCTCAAAATTTGTTTTGAACATTTTTTCACCTTACAATTAAAATTTAATGAATATCATGTTTCTGATAATAAATTTATGTTGAACCCTCCTAGCTTGAAAGGAAAATCTATAAAAGATACCCAACTACATGTCAAAGGAAATAAATCGGATTAGTTAGGCATTTGTTGTGACGAAAATATCCTTTGTAAAATGAGAAACGGGAAATTTGACATACTTAAAATTCACACCTTATTGGTAAAGAAACTGTGGAAGAAAAATAACATTGAGTCAACATAAAGCGGAAGCAATTCGCCACGTAGGCTCGTCTTAATAATGGTAAACGAAAGAATTACAGTAACGATAAAATCATTTAAGCTCCTGTTACAGATTTCAATCGATCCAATTACTTGGAATACGTAGACAGTCAGTATATGAGGGATGTAAATATTTTGAATGAATTTGTTATGAATTTCCCTCTTAAGTTATAAATTGAAACAACAGAAAATTGCAATCCTGTGTTCAATGATGACGGGGCTTTTGTTATTCACATTATTTGTGACGCCATTTATGTCAAAGTGCAAAAAGTGAACGTTAAGGCGTCAACTGACATTAAGGCGTGTTGCCAACAATGACATTTTAGACAAGAATGACATGTAATCTGACACTTGATGTATGAGAAAGCGCGATGGCAGTAAATTCCACTGGGAGTGTACATTGCCAGACCTATGATATTTGGGACACATAGAAAAAAAAAGTTGCACAATTTATTGTGCATCAAACTACGCTGCTTTCGTGTCGACATATGTACATCCATACTCGTACGTCGTTATGTAAATAAACGAACTCAAATAAATATTAGTAGATGATATTATTTAGTTCCAGCCTGCATTTTAAACTATGCACGTATTTTTGCTCAAGCAAAACATGTCCCTTTGCATCTCAAATGGAATTCAAATTATGTGGTGTGTAGAGCACATGAAGTTGCCAGCTATTTTCTTAAATTCTCTAAACTGAAGTATGACTTCAATGATGTGATGCTTGGGTCTCATCTTATTTACGAAATTACCTCTAATGGAGCAACTGCAAATACTTTTGAATACAATCAAATTCAAAAATTTTACATGTGTCTCAAACATCTCAGCTGAGTTCTATTATTTTCTGCACATTAACTTTCGGTTGGCAACACTGGCTTCATACATGATTTTGTATTTCTTCAAAGTAGATCTTACAGCCTCTGCTCTATTTGAGAAATCAACAAAATAGTAAATTCCTTGGAAACGACGTGTGAGGAATTGTCAATTGTGGACAAAGTTTACGCAAATGACATTAAGTCCAATGGACAATGTGGCATGTAGCGTATGTACGTAAGTGGAATGTGAGAGCTTACAACAATCAGTTCAATAGTGAGTGTCCTCTAAAACAAAAAAAAAAAAGACTGAATGCTTGAGATCCCCTGAGATTTTATTAAGGATTCATGGGTTTTCTACCAAGTGTGAAACAGGGGCTTGCATAAATTTAAATAAGAACATATCAGGAAACGTGATTTGCTAAAATTTTGTTCCAGCAATTTTCTCCCCTATTTTTGCTTTTGGGTTCGTACGAATGTGCGCCATTTTTGCCATTGTCCTGTTAACGTTGACGACGTTATTCGCTCAATTTTTTCTTTCATTTTGAACAATAATGAATGTAATATTGTATGGAATTTAAATTGGCATATAGCATTTTCATTTTTTTTCGTTCATTGTCTTTATCAATTTCATTTTGATTATTCCGGCGAGACAATGTAATTTATACAATGCATAAGGAAAACATTCATCGATGATGTACATTGGGGAAATTCGAGAGTTGTTGGACTATGGTAATGTGTGATGCTCATAAGACTTGACATTTAAATTATCATAACATGTCATACAATTGAGATGGAGGAATGTAAATATAAAAATGTTAAATATTGGCATATTAACGCAAATGTATTAATTCAATGTTTTGTTTTTCTGAAAACATTTTACACAGCGTGGTGCAATTTTCAACAGCCATATTCTAGAAACCGATTCCATGGTTTATTTCGAATAGCAAATTGTATTAGAAAGGCCTATTTTAAACAGTCTCTGAGTTACAGGATGATTAACAACATTATTTAGAGCGGTACTTGTAAACGCAGATTATCTCCTAATATCCTAGGTAATAAAGCTATATCAATTAAGCGAGTGAAGTTGTAATTAACTGACTTATTTTTTAGTGTTTACAATACTCCTATCCGTGTTTTTAGTTCAGAATTATGGTTTTTTAATGTAAAAAAAAAACTTTACAGAGCAAGAATTGTGTAATAAAATTTTATTACAAACAAGAAAATTCGTGAAGTGTGCTAGGTAGCTAAAAAGTTACTTTGTTATCGATAAGGATAAGTTTGTACCTGGAAAGCTGTACGACCCAGGGTAAGACTTTGCATGGTTAAACAGCTGAAAACAGCATAATCTACTGAGAAAAGAAAAGCTATAAAAAGTATCCTTTCGTACTAAGGCTCGCTAGGCGTCACGATGGCTTTAAACTTATATCAGGAGAACGATTGGTCGTTCATATAAATAAATCCAGCTTTTTAGCAGAAAATCGTATTACCTACACAGTTCCAGTCTAATCATTCCCTGACAATTTAAAGCGAGACTTAATAGAAAATCAAAAAATGTTTGACTTTATTTTACTACATACAATTTAGTTTCCACTCGGTTAGAAATCTTGGAATAAATTTTAACACAAGCCAAATATTACTAAGATTTTTAATATAATTTTGATTAAATTTGATACTTTTGAATATGTAGATTACAAAATTTTGTAACATATTTCGTATTAAATTTTAATATAATAAGAATTATATTTCATTTTTAAGCCAAGCTGTATAATATTTTAGGGGCCATCCATAAACTACGTGACCGAAAAAATCTTTTTTTTAACCACTACCCCCCCTATAATGACGATTCGTGACTTTACTCTATTAACCCCCCCCCCCACCCCTATCTCTATTTAATTACGTTGCAGCATGATTTTTGAAAATATTTTCTACTAATGAATTTTAAAATAAAATTCATGGTTGATTGACAATATTTAACATGAAACATTACATTTTATAAATATTTTAATAGAAATAACATATCTAAAATGAATAAATAATTTTCAATATTTAAATTTCTTCCAAGAAAGGAATTCCCTCATCTATCCAAGAAGGTATATCCTCAATTAAAGTAATATTTTTCTCTATATTTAATTGTTCGTCCTCCAGTTCAACAGCTTCTACATCTTCTATATCTTCTACATCGATCCACAATTTTACAATTTGAAGTCACGTAGTATTTTGCGAAACCCCCCGCCCCCCTTCGTTACTTTTCGTAGTATTTTTCATGAGCTCCCATTCCCCCAAATGGGTCGCGTAATTTATGGATGGCTCCTTAATACTTTCTGTATTAAATTGAAAAAATATAAAATTATGTCGCATTCATTGGGGTTCGAACCTGGTTCCCTTTTAATAAAATGGTTGCATGCGCGGCTTAAGGACATCAGCCAATGTAGCATTTTATTTTGGTTGGCTTAAAGTTTATTTGAATTATCAATTGACAACTACGTAAAATGAAAATTCAATATTTCATTTTGATGGTAAATTATTTAAGTTTTAGTCAATCACAAAATGATGGCAGTAGCTAAGTTGTAAAGATGATCATATTTCAACAGTGGCATGATTGGCGACCTAGGTTCAATTCTGATGACAGCTGACAGGTAAAAAAAACAATTGAAATTTTCTTTTAAAGTTTTAAAAATGCAACACATATAAATATCCTGCACTTACAGCAGTAGCATCATAGAAGAAGGAGACGGAAGATATGGTAAATAAAATTTTGTTTTAAATCTTAATAAAAACGAATATTAAATTTTAATGCAAATTGAATTTTAATATTTAGGAAGTATTAAATTTAAATACAATTTTGGTGTAGTCATACATATATGTAAGCCCAAAAGTATTAAATTTTATTCCAAAATTTCTAACCGTATACACACCAATAAATTTGAATATCTTGCGATTCGTCCAATAAAAGTTATCAGATTCCACTTTTCTTTTTCAGGGCTTACACAAGTACCGTATTAACCTTTTTTCGTGGTTTTTGAAAATGAAAAAAGTGAATGAATGTCAAAAGAATTGTCGTATATAAACCATTTCATTCAACGCGAATTAATTGGAATAATTCACAATTTTTATTTTTTAACACAATGACAAGCTGTTTTGAGAGCATTTTCCTAGTTTCCTCAAAATTTTTGCGCTACAGTGTTAAGGTTCTTTCTTTTCATGAGGTTCCACCAATAAATGTAATCACAGCCTGTTGATTCCGGTCAGCATCTGTGCTACTTAAAGCAGCAAATTTGCTACCTCAGCATTTGTCAAAAGTTTTCTTCAGGACCACACTTCCAGATTGTGCGCAAAAGCTGTTACCAAAAGATATTGCTGTCGATTAGCGGTCACCGTGAGACGTTCCTCGTTTGCGAATAAAGTTAAACCGTTGACAATCTCCGCGGTAGCACTACACCTCACTGTACATTTTAATACATGTAAGCAACGCTGATGAATAGCTCTTGAATTATTTCTGCTTATTAGTTCTTTAAACAAAAATTAACTTTATTGTCCGTTCCATGTCCGTTTTGCACTACTTGACAAAATATTGGCGTTGCGTCATAAAATCACTTGTTTGCATGTAAAAAGTTAGCCAGTTATGAAGAGAACCAGATAATCACGAACTTATGTCACATTGACCTCTCGTATTGCGAAATTTATAAAGGACTGATAAAAATTAGGGTTGTAACGGAGGTCATCTACGCGGAGGCGGATGCGGAATCCGAATTTCACAAATTAATCTCCTCGGATGCGGAGCTTTAACGGAAGCGGAGGTTGAAAAATAGTTCGAAAATATGTATGTAACATTTAAGATTTTATTAAAATTTTAGCTTAAATAAACATAAGAATTTCTTACGAAACTAAATTAACAAGAAATAGCTAGGCTTACTAAGTTTCTAGCTATGGTTGAGCTAATCTGATTTTATCCACCGACCAGCATTATCAAAACAATAAAGTGGAACTTACCTAAGCAAGCAACATCTCCTTTTTCTCAGACCTTACTGCAACATTAAAAATAAATATTATTTACATTTTACAAATTGTTTAAAATCTGAATTTATGATTGATATGAGCAAAAGTTCAAACTTACATATGAAATTACAAGTTTGTGTATAACTACCCTGCTTTACTTTTTCACACGTAAAAAACATTCGGTATGATGCTGCTAAATGATTTTAAAATTGGAAACAGCTAGAAAGCTAAGTCAAAACAGTTTTTGCACCGACTTTTTCCACTTTGTAAGCTCAATAGTGGATTTTATAAGTTCATATTAAAACACATTCCCAAGAGTCGTTTGAAACTTTGCTTAAATAACAAATCTTGAAAAAAAAGGTACCAATTCAGGCTTAGTACTTTGAGAGTGTAGCCAGACAAAAATCATTAACTCACTTGTTTTGCCATGCTTCAACTGATTTTTAAATTAAAAATTGCTTGATCTTATAGAAGTCCATTAAGAGTTATAAATAAAAGATATGAACCAAAATTTGCAACACCTAAATTATTATTTTAAATAAACTTAAACTTCCGATTTGCGTGAATTGGAGCAAAAACTTTTGGTCAATGAGAACGGAAAATGTCAGCTGAGGCTGTTGCACTTTATTACGAAATGATTTACCACGACATGTGCAATGTGCATTGAACCTCATATATTGTAAGTAAGAACTTTAGTAAAGTTCTTTGGTTTTAATTAATAAGTGAAAATTCAACATTTAACAACAATTGCTTTAAATTCGGTAAAGTAAACACTTCAAGGAATTGCTGCAACAACAAAACTTATTGAAATAACCAAATATTTGCAGTTGTCATTGTTGTTGTTGTTGTTGTTGTAAAAGTGCAATTAAAATAATTCAATATTTAGGAAAAGCTTTAATATTCTTTACTTTACTTATGGTGCCATTATTTTTGTTGTTGCAGTTATTGTTGCAGTTATAATTGCTGCTTATCCTTAGCCATATCCTTGGGCAACAAATTTCCTTCGTGTGCATGTTGACTCAATTGTTTTTACTTAAATTTTGATATCTGTGTAATAGAAACTTAAAAAACTCAAAGCTTAACCCATTTTAACATTCTTGGTACAATTAGCACCCACATTTTTAATGGTATTATAGACACTCTATATTAAATGTTGAAAAAAATAGAATAAAAATGAAAAACGCGAAATATGTCACGCCCACTTCTCCGATTCCGCCCACTTTTGTTTCAATAAATGACATTCGTGATTGACATGCACAAACATAATTTTGGCACATTACTCGTAGCTTGTATAGTTTGGGATATGTGCCGTAATTATTCTTAAAATTTAGGGCAGTGACACACCCACTGGTACAATCCTGTCAGAATTTGATCCAAAAATAGCCTTCCATAAACAAAATTCTTACACCAAATTTCAGTATGATTGCTCATATATTTCGATAGTTGTGCCACATAAGGTATTTTACTTGTATGGGAGATGCCACGCCCACTGTTGCTATTTTTCCAGCTTTTGATTTATATGTACCTAATACCCAGTAAACCACTTACATCAAATTTCAGATCAATTGCTCCAATAGTTCACTTAAAACTTTATGTTAATGAGGGAGGTGCCACGCCCACTGATGCAATCTTGTCAAATTTCAATGAATTTCATAGCCTATAGTAACCGGCACCTCTACACAAAATTTTATGAAGATTACTCTCATAGCACACTATCTATAGCATTAAAGGTATTTTGCTTATATGGGAGGTGCCACACCCACCTCCAATATTGTTCCAAAATTTTGCAAGAAGACACCTTTTAGCGAGTATATCTGCCATATTAAATTTCATATCGATTGTGTTGTTAGTTCTCTTTTGATAACGTTTATAAATATTGTAGGCTGTGCCACGCCCTTCAGCGAAATTTTCCAGAATACAGAAGAAACTTGTATTGATGACTACTTTCAGTGGTATCATCCCTAAAAATTTAATGAAAATCGTATGTGCCAATTTAGAATTATACGAAATCCAAATTTTCAATTGCTAAAAAGTTTCACGCCCACTTTCACAATTGCGCCCATTTTATGCGCAATTCAAGATTTATAAGATCTATATTCGTGTACCAAATTTGATTACAATATCTTGCACGGTTTACGAGCTATGGCGTTATAAAAGTTAAAATGTAGGGATGTGCCACGCCCCTTCAAGAGCCTTTGCAAACTTCAAACATAGCCTAATCTTAATTTTGTTCTCATCTTCAACAAATGATCAAATTTCATCAAAATCGCAGCATCTTTTTTTCAATTGGACTTGGGTATATTTACATTGAGTATGGGCGAAAGGCGTGGCCGTTAACCGATTTCGCAAATTTTTATATGCTAGCAGCTTGCAAGAAGGTTTGACCTGTGTGCCAAATTTCATTGAGTTAGCTTGCTCAGTTTTCTCGTAAACCTGATTTCAACAGACAGACAGACAGACAGACGGACACAGCTATATCGACTCAGGTGGTGACGCTGATCAAGAATATATATACTTTTCCATACCTGCCACGCCCCCTTCTATGCGTTACAAACGGAATGACAAAGTGAATATACCCTCTGTGTAGGGTATAAAAAGGGGTGTGTGCATCTGTGGATACACGCGCAAGAAGTAAAACTTCTATAGGTTACACAAGTTTTTTGTGTATTCAACACAGCTGCATCAAGCAACAAATGTCCCTTAGAAAGTTAACTCCGAACATGAGAAGTTGAGCAAAATAAGGAAATGAATTTTGCGTTTGTAATTTTTTTGTGGTTTTTGCACTGAAAGCTCAGCAAAAACCACAATATTAAACTTAGTTTTGTTCTAAAAACACCAACAAAGAAAATTTAGAAAGTTTTTCAAAAATTATAGATAAGTACTATACTCCATCTTGTACGTCTAAAATTGCCTTTCAGAGGCCACCATGAAAATCATAAATCTTAAAATGGAGGCAGTTTTTTAAAAATATTTGAACTGTTTGCTACATACGACGAAACATTTTTCAAATACTTAGAAACGATGTATCTTATTGTTTTGCTGGGATACAGAATGACTTAACAAAAATCATATCGCCATAGTAGGAAATAAAACAGTGCGGCTTTTTTCAATAATGGTGGATGAAACGTGATGCAACAAAGACGAACAATTGTCGATAGTTACCAGATATGCAATGGGGTCTTATGTTGAAGGGTCACAAATGGAGCCTTCTGTTTGCTCCACTTATAGAGACGCAAAAAGTTTGGCTTGATTATTTTTGATTTCATAAAAAAATGTGTCTTAGCAAATATACCTAAACTTGCACATAAGCATTATCTAGCTGTTGTAGACTCATGCGCTAAAATATCACCTGCAACTCACTTATTTAATCGTCTATATCTATTTTTCACATCCTGGTAATGACGCTCATCTCAAAAAATTGGAAGATACTTTTGATATAAAGTCTGGTCGTGAAATGGGAAGCTTAAGTGCCAGAAGATGAGGCTGTCGGTGTGAAGATCATAAGGCAGTAATAAACAATTAAGATGCATCTAAAACGGCACTAAAACAAGAAATACGGCAAAATAAAGATAAACATGTGGTGAAAGGTATAGGTTTGTTAACTTCCATTTCAAAGGCAGCTTTTATAATTTGCTTACACGTGCTCCACTTGGCATTATTTATTTATTTATTTATTTACGTCTATGGACAAGATCCTTACAGACTAGCATAAAAATCTTAAGAAACATAATTTAAAGACTAAATAATAACAGATAAAAATAATTATAAAGGATAACAATTCATTATATTATTCTTAAAAATAACTTATTTGAACAAATTTTATTGAACTCAATTAAAGCTCTATTTAATGGCTCGTTGAGGCCATAATTGGTTCTATAAACCTTAACATAAAAGAAACTGGTACTACGTAAATGCCTTTGCAGGTACACTTATGCTGATTTTTTCCAAAAGAACATTACAGTCAATGTTGCCATAAAGAAAAATCATAAAGAAAAATTTGCGACTGAACCTTGCGCCGTCCTTCCAAAGTTTTTAAATTTAATAATTAACAGCGAGCACCATAAGATGGTATTGGTTCAATAAAATTTAGAGACCGTAAGGCAAATTTCAGGAACTTTTTTTGAATACGTTCAATACGCGCTGAGTGAACAGCATAGAAAGGGTTCCATATAAACGCAGCATATTCTAGCCTAGATCTAACCAAGGACGTATACAAAACCTTTAATGTTTATGGATCACTAAAGTTACAACTATGTCGCCTAACAAAAGCTAGCACAGAGTACACTTCAGGAATACTGTAATTAAGGTGTTCAACAAAGGTAAGCTCCGAATTAAACATTACCCCTAGATCAAAAATTTTATTTTCACCAACCAGGTTAACTCCATCCAAATGATATATGGACGGAAAAGTAGACACTGATTTAAAAAAAGGGACATATGAGCACTTATTTACATTAAGAGACAGACGATTCATTTTGTACCAATTCTGGTCTCTATCTAAATCAATTTGTAAACAGTAAATATCAAGATTAGACTGAATGCTTTTAAAAATCTTTAAATCATCAGCGTAGAGTAAAAACTTCGAATGAATAAAACAAGTACTAATATCATTGATATACAAAATAAACAAAAGTGGCAATAAAATACTGCCTTGTGGAACACCAGAGGAAGCAAGGAAAGACAAGGACTTAATGCCATTAAGTTCATCCATGCATTGAGTATATAGTTCCAAAGTAAAAATGCAACGCTCGGGAAAGCTAGATCTATGGTACTTATAAGGCATTATTACTACTTCCGAACAAAACAGTTTTAATGATTGTTGGAAAAAGATTGAAAAGTTTGCAGGAAAGCATTAACTTTCTCTGAAACCTACAAGAGTGAGCAAAATCAAAGAAATAATCGACACGGTGAAGACAGCAGGACCCCTTATATTGAATCCACATTAAAAGAATATAGGATTGATTTACCGTCTGATACGCGTGACGATGAATATGGGAAAATTAATGCATATTAACCAGTGGTTGATAATATAATAATTAATGTAAAAAACATGTATGAAATTCTAACCTTAGCACAATCGATCGATGTATATTTCAATTTAAATTTGAAAAGTGTAAAGCTTTTAATAAGGATATTCTTCAGATTGATGAGAATCTCCGAGAAGCAGAATATTTAATAAGAAGAAACGTACTTAAAAAAAAAAACATAACACTTGAAATCCTGAAGGAACGCGTAAAAAAAGATTTATGTCCAAATCTTAACAAATTATTGGGAGCGCAGCTTTTCCGCTATGCGGCGAATTAAGGCATGGATGAGATATATTTTAGATAAAGAGCAAGCACTTCACTTCTTCATATAGAAAATAAATATGTTATGGAAAATGTCACGCCCGAAAAAGATGTAAATATTTTTCCACCCTTCAAGTTGAAATTGTTTTTAAGCTTCGGTTTCATGAGCCATAGCTGTTCAAAGGCTTGAAAATGTCTTTCCATACGACCATGGCTGTGCCAGTCTTATCTTCAGCTAATGAAAATACGGGAATCCATTCGTGTCAGGAGAAAGTTGTCTCTTTAAGTAACGCGGTCAATGGAGTGGGGTGTGACACACCCCAGCATGGTTTACTTGTGTGTTTCTCCTTCAACGTATTACGCTTGACTAAGCGAGCTTGAATTGCTAGTTGTAGGTTGTTTTATATTCAACTACTGAGATCAAGGGGTCAGATATTCGTGCGAGAAAAAAGTTGTCTCTGTTTGTAATCACTTGTTTGTCGCATCCTAGCTCATTGACGACGGGTTAATTGAAACACAAATTTTGAACTAATACTAAATACCACATGATCGAATAAAACCAGACTTTCTCTAGAAAAATCCATTTCCAATTGTCGCAGTGATATTTTTATTTATCGAGGATATGCCAGATTTTGGAGCCGATTGGAAATATATTTCAAATTGGAAATCTGATTGCGTGCGATGGGGTTGTGTTTTGAAAATGACGTAGAGATGACCTTTTTTTGCCAATATTTGTATGACTCCAAAACCAAATCCTAGGTACATGCCCGCAATCGAGGTTTTTGAAAACCAGCCAGAATAACACAATTATTCCACAAGCAATATTGACTCAAACTTGGTTAACCGGTTAATTCCCAGCACAAAAAAAATTTGGAATTTCAAGAAGATTTTTTAGATAGTAGTTCATTATGACCTTAGGAACTTCCATAACAAGTTTTATATTTTCCTAACTTCCGGTTCCGGTTTGCCGGACTGTTGCGCAAACGCATCATTGGGAAGATTGGTTATAAAAATATTTTAATTTTCATACATAAAATTGAATGAGTAAATACATTTCAAAATTATATAATCTTTTTATTATAAAACTATGCAAAACAATTTAAAGGGTGTTTTTTTTAGAGGTTTGTTTTTTGAATAGAGATAAAACTGGCATTTTATGGTCAAATCTGGTAATTCTAATGTTATTTATGTTCAGTTTGGTTTGCCATTTTATCATGAACAGGTTGACAAAAGAACAACGCTTGCAAATTGTGCAAATTTAATTCGAAAATAATGGTTCAGTTCGCGAAGTTTACCGCAAGCTCCGTCCATTTTATGGTCGACATAATCGTCCATCAGAGCAATTAATTCGGTTAACCATGGATCGTTTTCGCACTACGTTTACTCTATGTGATAATACGCATCCGCAGAGACGTCGAACAGTGCGCACCGAAGAAACAATTGCCGCTGTAGACCAAAATGTTGGAGAGGACCCGAATGAATCGATTCGCCACCGTGCTCAGCAATTGGAGCTTTGTCCATCAACTTTATGGAAGATTTTGCGCAAAGATCTTGGCTTGCAACCTTACAAGATCCAGCTTGTGCAAGAATTAAAGCCGCGAGACCATGCAATGCGTCGTGATTTTGGTGTATGGGCCGAAAATGAGATTGATCTCGATGCTGATTTTCATCGCAAAATTTTGTTCAGTGATGAGGCTCATTTTTGGTTGAATGGCTACGTCAACAAGCAAAATTGCCGCATTTGGAGTGAAGAGAATCCACATGAGACCCTTGAGACGCCATTACATCCACAAAAACTGACTGTTTGGTGTGCTCTATGGGCTGGTGGAGTCATTGGGCCATACTTCTTCCGAAATAATGCTGGAGAGTCAGTTACCGTTAATGGAGACCGGTATAGAGCCATGATAACCGACTATTTTGTTCCCGAATTGGATGGCATGAATGTGGATGAGTTGTGGTTCCAACAAGACGGCGCTACATGCCACACAGCGCACGTCACAATCGATTTATTGAAGGAAACATTCGATGAGCGCATAATTTCGCGGAATGGACCTGTCAATTGGCCACCAAGATCGTGTGATTTGACACCATTGGATTATTTTCTTTGGGGATATGTGAAGTCGCTCGTCTACGCCAACAAACCAGAAACGTTAGGGGACTTGGAAGCCAACATTCGTGGCGTTATTGCCGACATACGGCCCCATATGCTCGAAAAAGTGGTTCAAAATTGGACCTGTAGAATTGGCTTTATTCGAGGCAGCCGCGGTGGCCACGTGCCCGAAATCATACTTAAACATTAATGGCATAAAATTATCCTTCCAATAAAGCTAAATTGATGGACATTAAAACGATTTTCTTGTGTTTTATTTCAATTCAAAGCTTTATACCTCTAAAAAAAACACCCTTTACATATATGGTATGGCTATGACATATGCGGCACCGTGGTCGTTTTCCCGAAGTACATTTTTCAACAATGTGACCAGCATTATCGAGCCTTACAGAATCTTGAACTTTAAAGTTTTGTTCCAAAATGCGTTTTTTTACGATATGTACTTCCTCTTCAGCATTTTCACTTTCTGAGTCAACTTCAGGTGAAGTATTTGTATTTGAACATGTTTGTTTCACGAGCAGGAGTGCCTCACAAATAGCGGTGCGGAACTCAATTTGAAGCACCTGCGCCAATCCACGATGTTTCTGCATTGCGCAATGAAGTTTCCAGGCATTGACAACGCAGTTATCAAAAAGAGTTGTTATTAATGGCCAGTGCCTTTTTTCCACTTATTTTTACTCTGTAATTGGCAATTGCATTATCATGCAAGTCAACACCTCCCATGTGTTTATTGTAAACAGAGACAACATTCGGGCACTCAATGAAAGTCATTTGTTTTTCTTTGCGACAATATGGTCTTACACGGTCTATAGGATGTGCTGCGTATTTATTTGAAGCAAGAGTGACGACAGAATTATCATTCCATCGAACTATTGGTATTGGAGCGTGTGGCAGCTTCAAATTAAAGTTTTCAGCAGCTTTTTTAGATGTTGATGCATGCTCCTGAGCCCCAGCAGATATATCGGAAGAGTTTTGAGTAGATTTGTCTATAGCATCTTCAATGAATGCAATTTGAACTTCTATAGGACCACTAGGGTCTGGAAGATTTTCAAATTGGGTAAAATCCTTGTTGTCTGTACACAATCTATCCAATAATATTGATTTTATATAAGCCATTGATACATTGGTAACACTATAACTTACTTATTGTCATCAATATCCTCCTCATCACTTAAACGATCCAAATTTTCTGGAGACAAGTTGATGATGTCAATAACTGCACCTTCGAGTTCATCATCCTCTAAATTCTCCAAATACGCAGTCACTTCCGTTGATGTCAAGAATTTCTTAGGCATTTTGAATTTCAAACAAAATTTACACACTTGTTCACAAAAAAAAAATAAAAAAAAACTGACTTGCCGAGACTTATTTTACGATTACTATTTCAAAATTTTGCAAAGGTAAAATGATGAAAAAATTTAAATTTTCAAAAAGTTTTCTACAGCTTAGTGAAATTTTGTAGTACAGGGATCTTCCCATTGATGCGTTTGCGCAACACTTACATGTAAATGTAGTTACAACAACTCGTATTGAGAAAATTTTGCAGATTTTATGGATTTTATGTAGAAAACGATCTAATCTAAATAATTCTCAGCTAAATTTTATTATTAGCAATTTTTTCCTATTTTTACTGATTTTTTTAAAAACTGCAAATTTTTGGGTCAAATTTGTGGCTTCGCTGAGTCCAAGGGTTAAGAGCTAAAAAAATTCTAAGACTCATTTCCGATAACTCATATAATGTGTTACAAGCTTCCATGTAAAACTTAACGAGATTTCATTTTTTAGTATTTGTAATTTTTTTTTTTCCAAGGTGTTGCGTAAACTCATCAATGGGAAATAACCGGTTAAATACGACATTCGATACAGCCAAAAATTAAAATCCTGTTTAGACAGGATGAACTAAAACAACACTAACAATGAAATCATTGGTAGAAACCCACATTGCAGCAGTAGCAACAAAATAAAAGCATCCACAATGTAATCGTATGTTAAATTTTGCAGGTCATTCGACACGCTTACAGTTTCCATTTATTACTGCAACCCTCCCAGCATTCACTATTGGATTATATTGCAGAATACAATACAGAAGTAATTATTTTGTATATAAGAGAACATTGTGTGTGTGTGTATTATTACGTAATAAAATTTAATTGGCTATAATTATTAAACTCATACGCCAGACTAGTCAAATGCAATCAATAGAAAATATGGAACATTAGAGAGTGTTACATTGCCACAAATAGGATGCATTTTGCACAATTAAACAAATGTATAAACATTATTTATTTGGAACATACAACTTTGAATACCGTCTATCTGAATCCGATAGCTTGATAATTTCACCGTCATCTGAACTCTTTAAGTTACATCTTCTTTAAGCGCATCATTTGTTCAATCTAATTAAGGAAGTCATACCCTTCGACTTCAATGGCATAAGTGCTATCTCTTAAATTCCGGAATTTTAAATTTCTTAAGATTCTTGTTGCAATAAGTTTTTCTCATAAAATATTTCGCTTATTTCCTTCCGGTGAAAGTGATGGATGACATAATATTCTTCTTAATATACGAGTATATCTTGACTTTTCACATTCCAACACGTTGTCATTTTTGCATTTGAAAGGATCCAACTTACTGACTGCATTTTATGCTGCACTCTAAATACCAGTGTGTTCTGAAAAGCATGTCAAATATTGACTGACATCCGCACATTGTTGTTGCCGGCAGAACACTTATATGTCTGATTGTTAGTCTTGGCCGCCTGTCTGAGATTAACATTGTGCAAAATATGAAAGATTCCAGCAGTTCCCATATAAGAAACACAGCTAGCTATATGAAAAAAAAATCACAATGCATTGGGGGTGGCGCTGGCGCTCTTTGCATATTTGATTTTATATTGTCCTGGCGCAAAATGCTTAGAAATCACAATAACCCAACATAAAGCCGTAAGGGTACTTTAAGCAAGCAAAAATGCCTTACTTAACCTGAAGTGGCACTTGATGCGCATACTTTTTAGCTCGAGTGTAAAAATTGTGGAACAAAAAAGCTTAGAAGACAAAAAAGTGTCGTGCCGTTTGCAGTTCAAAAAAGTTAATAAAAAGGTAACAAGTTAGAGCGTTGCGTTTAGTGAAATCAAAAAACTTAATATATTGTACTGCATTAACAAAAATGTGGGCGTGGCAGTCTAAGACTAATTTTAAATACAATAGGAAATCGTCTTGTTGTATATTAAGGCTGTGCAAGGAGCTGATCGTACAAGTTCAAACTTTTGGTGTACGGAACGAGTCAAACTCGAACAACTTGATTTGTGCGACTAATCTCATGTTCAATTCGTTCGTTCTCCGTATCACCGATTGCAACTCATGAGTTTCGAGCTAACCGTTTGTTCGAGCTAAGGCATTTTTACAACTACACGTCGACCCGTAATTTTCATTTATTTTCTTCGAACGACTTTTGCGCAGGCACAGATAGAAAAAAATATCGAGACGTTTGCGAACTGAACGAACTGATTGAGTCGAGTTAAACGAAAGTGGTTCGGTGCTGAAATTTTTTAAAAAATTTGTGAGTTTCGAATTTGTTCGAACAATTCGGGTCGTTGCACAGCCTTATATGTATGTATATGGCGAGATCTTTCTTTGAAAGTATAATCCAGCTAACGTTTTCTTTCAAGGCAGATTAAAATAAGCGGTAATAGTGTGATAGACAAGGAACCAATACATACAGTGAGTGAAGAAAGTCTATATACACTTTCCACACTTTCTCAATTTCTGTTAGATCGAAAATCCGAAAACATAATGGAAAAAAGTTATTATACAGTTCTGTTTTAAATTTTTTTTAATGATTATGAGGAAAAAAGTTTATTTTCTTTAATATAAATCATAAAAGGATATCTGAAAAAACAAAAAAAAGCCAAGTTGGCATATGTAGTTGTGATTTGGAGCAAGATATTGCAAGTGATTCATATTAAAGATATAAAATAAAAAAAACGTTTCCTAAAAAATTAATCAGTAACTCAAGGCATAAATTGCGGAATGTATGCAGACTTATTTCAATGCTTTTTGTGTTTCTTTTTTTTCGAAAACTTTTAAATGGTTCGGCCTATGCATAGCTGAACAAGAAGTGGAAAAATTTTGATTAAAAACCGAACTATCTTAAAAAACCATACTAACTAAGTTATTGAATATGATGCAACTATATTTAACTCAGACTCGAAAAATAATTTTGAAAAACAGTGGACAAATATTGAACGAGTAATTGCTATGAGTGTGAGTTCACTTGATGAAAGTTAATTCATAGGTTGCATTTTCAATTGTAGCTCGTGGGTTTGTAATACACAAATTTGTTACACACATACGTATACTACAGATACAAATAAGACCTTTATAAGGCGCTACTGAGGTAAAGTGACATAATATAACAAGCTTTTACATTAAAAATTATAGAACATTAAACTGTTACATTGATCGTGCATTTTGGGTAGGACAAAATTTTTTTTTCTGTTATGTATGTTGGGTCAGCGTGAATATCAAACTCGATTTTATTGGTTGAAAGCCTTACATTCGGCCGCCACTTGGGCGTAAATAGCTTTTCCGCAGTATATTGTGAGCCGCAACTCTCAGAAAAAATTTTCAAAACTTTTTTTGTAGAAAATTAAATTTTCGACAAACTTGGAAGAATTTTGGAATAGATTTTAATACTTTTGGGCTTACATATATGACCACACCAAAATTGTATTAAAATTTAATACTTCCTAAATATTAAAATTCAATTTTAATAAAAATTTGTATTAAAATTTAATTTTTATTAAGATTTAAAAAAAATCTTCCTGCTGTAAGTGCTGGTTAATTTGTGTTGCATTTTTAAAATTTTAAATGAAAATTTCAATTTCGTTTTTTTACCATCATTTTTAATCATCCCTTAAGTGTAAAGGATGATTAACAATATGAGACTTATTTCATTATCTCTGTACATGTATATGCACTCAAAAATAGAAGTGTTTAGAAAGTGCTTGTGGCAAATTATCGAATGTTCCAAATAAATAATTAATATTTTAAACAAACACTTACCTTTTGCCTTAAAGTATAAGTATTTCTAGAGAATATTAGAAAAAGCAATGTATTTGATACAAGTTAAAGTTAAGTAGTGGCAAGTGATTCAGTTCCTTCTTTGGAAAATTTTCAAAGCATTTCATGAAAAGTTACTTCCAAAAGATATAATTGTTTATAAAAAATCATTGAAATATTTCAGTTAAACAATTCAATTCACTTTTGCCACAACCACTTCCTCTTTTCAGCTAACGATTTATGACTTATTTAAAAAAAAAATATATTTTTTTCTTGCATCCAGTGGGACTCGAACCTGGGCATTCCGGGTTGTGGTAATATAATTTTAGTCAAAGGCAGTACATATAATAATAAGAGTAGTTCAGTTGGGTAAGATGTGTGTATCTCTAAACAGGGGCATAACATAGGAGACAAAAGAAAATGTTGTTGTGTGTGAAGTTATTAAAATGAAACATAAATAAATTAAAAACTTTCAAGTAGTGTTCCAATTGTCAAATTACTTATTTGTCACAAATAAAAAATATGTTAATGACAAATAACTTCGACATTTTTGTGAGTAAAAGAAAAAGTGTTTTTTGCAAACATATTTATTATTTACCACAACAATTTTCGCAAATACTTTAATTTGTTCCATCTATATCATTTGTGCTAAACAATATCTTTTTTGAGTGTGGTCTTTGGGCCTTTGATTACGAAAATCGAAGTCCAATAATCTCACTTAGAAACATTAACACACATGATCCTTTTTCAATAGCGTCTTTATTGTAAGTGTCCGTTTCTTCGAACTGACATTATATTATAAATTGGTATAATTTGATAAATTATTAAAATTTTTATTTTTTACCATATTCATTTTCTTGGTGAAGTTTTACTCAAAACTTTGGCACCTTAATCGAAGTAAAATACCACTATTATACTTTTGCCTAAGAATACCCATTTATTCAAATTTGAAGCCAAAAACAAAAACATTTTTTTCCATACTCTTTTATTTAATTTAAAGTTAGAGGTGGTTTCTGCCCCTAAAAGGTTTAGAGAAAATTTGCCTACTTTCTTAGCACTATTTCACCAAAACTAAAATAAAAATGAAAACGTAATATTATTGTAATCAAAATAAAAATTTAGCATTTCCTACTTCAATTTAGCGAAAGGACTAAAGGGTGTTTTTTTTAGAGGTTTGTTTTTCGAATAGAGATAAAACTGGCATTTTATGGTCAAATCTGGCAACTCTAATGTCATTTATGTTCAGTTTGGTTTGCCATTTCATCATGAATAGGTTGACAAAAGAACAACGCTTGCAAATCGTGCAAATTTATTTCGAAAATAATGGTTCAGTTCGCGAAGTTTACCGCAAGCTCCGTCCATTTTATGGTCGACATAATCGTCCATCAGAGCAATTAATTCGGTTAACCATGGATCGTTTTCGCACTACGTTTACTCTATGTGATAATACGCATCCGCAGAGACGTCGAACAGTGCGCACCGAAGAAACAATTGCCGCTGTAGAGCAAAATGTTGAAGAGGACCCGAATGAATCGATTCGCCACCGTGCACAGCAATTGGAGCTTTGTCCATCAACTTTATGGAAGATTTTGCGCAAAGATCTTGGCTTGCAACCTTACAAGATCCAGCTTGTGCAAGAATTAAAGCCGCGAGACCATGCAATGCGTCGTGATTTTGGTGTATGGGCCGAAAATGAGATTGATCTCGATGCTGATTTTCATCGCAAAATTTTGTTCAGTGATGAGGCTCATTTTTGGTTGAATGGCTACGTCAACAAGCAAAATTGCCGCATTTGGAGTGAAGAGAATCCACATGAGACCCTTAAGACGCCATTACATCCACAAAAACTGACTGTTTGGTGTGCTCTATGGGCTGGTGGAGTCATTGGGCCATACTTCTTCCGAAATAATGCTGGAGAGTCAGTTACCGTTAATGGAGACCGGTATAGAGCCATGATAACCGACTATTTTGTTCCCGAATTGGATGGCATGAATGTGGATGAGTTGTGGTTCCAACAAGACGGCGCTACATGCCACACAGCGCACGTCACAATCGATTTATTGAAGGAAACATTCGATGAGCGCATAATTTCGCGGAATGGACCTGTCAATTGGCGACCAAGATCGTGTGATTTGACACCATTGGATTATTTTCTTTGGGGATATGTGAAGTCGCTCGTCTACGCCAACAAACCAGAAACGTTAGGGGACTTGGAAGCCAACATTCGTGGCGTTATTGCCGACATACGGCCCCATATGCTCGAAAAAGTGGTTCAAAATTGGACCTGTAGAATTGGCTTTATTCGAGCCAGCCGCGGTGGCCACGTGCCCGAAATCATACTTAAACATTAATGGCATAAAATTATCCTTCCAATAAAGCCAAATTGATGGACATTAAAACGATTTTCTTGTGTTTTATTTCAATTCGAAGCTCTATACCTCTAAGAAAACCACCCTTTATAAGCAGTAGGTAGACTGACCCCTAAAGTGCTAGAAATTGTTTAGTTTTCCATACATGGCCATTCAATCAACTTTGAAGCAAAAAGTAGAAATAAAATATTTGTCAATTTTTTTTTGTATGAATTCGCTTAGGGGTGGTTTTAACACTTTTGGATTGTCCTTTATCAATAAATTTAGTTTGGTTTGGCATAAGCGAACCACAATTGCAAATTAATATTAAGTAGCAAAAGTGTTTTCTTGGGCCAGACCGAAACTCACAAAACCTACACTGCATTGAAAGTAGCTACTTTCTAAATAAATGTTTAAAAGTAAATTGAAAATTTATTGAAAATTAATTACCTAAAATTTTCATGAAAATCATATGCTATGGCGTTATTAAAGTTAAAGTTAAGGTCTGTGCTATGCACTTTTAAGAACCATTGCAAATATGAAACCAAGCCCAATCTTAATTTTTTTCACATATTCGCCGAATCACCAAGTTTCGCTTTTCAAAATGTGCAGGGGTTCCTATATGCCAAATTTCATTGAATTAACTTGCTTAGTTTTCCCGTAAACGTGATTTCAACAGAAAGACAGACACACACACAGACAGACAGACGGACATACTTGTGTCTTGAGTGTTGTTACATTCTAATTGACTCTTTTTTAATTATAATCGAAGAAAAACAGAATTACCTAACTTTTCAAACAAAAACATAAACTATTTATTTCAAAAAATCTACAAGAGAAATAAAAAACAGTCTTCATGAACAAAGAAAAACTAAGAAACCTCATAGAACATGAAATAAATAACTACGTAAATTAAAACACAACTAATTTTAATTGAAATCTAAAAAATTAAGCAGAAAACTAGCGAAAAATTATGTCTTAGAGCGTTGTTAGCAAGCGTGTAACTCGAGCGCAGGTTGCCGCGTCACTGCGATCACGGCACCCTCCGTTCCCGCATTCTTTTAATTCCAGCTACTCAAAACAACAGTTCTATTATATACTAGAAGAAGAACGATTTTATAAAAATTTCTTTTCGTTTGATCCTTTTTAACCATCCTAATACCTCTCGAAATTAAATAAAATTAATCAGTAACTACAGGAAAATGTTTGCAATGAGATGGTCTACGAAAAACGTCTGAAATATTTTTTTAATGAAATCAATAGAAAATTAGTTATTGCCCGTAAGTGGTATTTTACCTGAATATTTTTGTCAATTTTTAGTTATAAATTTTTCATTTTCAACTTTACGGAAAAATTGTTTAAGCCAAGATTGTAGCGACTTAAATTTACTACAAAAAAAGTCTTAAAAAATGTTTTGTGAGACTTACGGCTCTTAAGATATAAGATAAGATAAATGACGCCTGAATAGGGCCTTTAAACCGAAAAAACCGAGTTTGATGCTCACGCTGACTCTATGGATTGATGCCTTTAGGATTGCGTGCGGCCATACTTTAAATGTTTTGTTATCAGCTGAGTTTAATTATATTACAAAAATACCGTAAGCGGCTTACAATTTTTGTACCAAATTAAAACATTATAGTAAACTATAATAATATAATACTTGCTGACACACATATGTACATATCTTTTTTTGCATTGTGGTTTCATTTCAAATGTCTGTCACGGGTATGATTACGTCTATAAAACACAAATTCTTCAAAAACGGCTTTGCACCTCGATTTTATGTCTTTAAGTTTGTTCTTCAGAACAGTTTCAAATAATGAAATTCTGAAAATATAAAAGATAGATATATAACTACGGATGGCAGAATAAAAAAACATGAATCTTATGTCAGAGGTGACTTTATTGTGTTCAAAAATAAGCATGATTGTACTAGAGTTCTTTTTGGCAATTTTTTAAAATTAAATGACTTTTTTATAGCTAAAAAATATAAAAATTAGCTTAAAATTTTTGGTATTTTTATTATAATTCTCAGGCTAATATGTATATCTATTGGGCTAAATATATACAATTGATCTGTTTCCTAATGGGTAAATATTTTCCATACAAGACCCAATCCAAAAAGATATATAGAATACGTTCCTTTGGAGAAAGACCTATATCAAAATATTTGAAGTAAATAGCGCTGGATATATTAACAACATATTTTAATAAATTTTTCAGATATCAAATGTAACTCATGTGGAAATACAATTTTGCTATTAGAAAAAACTTAAGAGGAAAATAATTTGACTCATCCTTTGGTGCGCCTTCTATACAAAAAAAAATTAACTTAGCCATAAAGTTCATTTAGCATAACACACATATGTGCGTTTGTTCATTTTGCTAGAAACGCATTAAAGCATTCGGAATAGATTCCATTCAAGAAATGCATCAATAAATTTTTCATTCAACTCATTAATGATTCATACACTCCCGAAGTAATTTCTACGCTATTTTAACATTCAATTTTTCTTGTGAGCTATGGAATTTTATTTGCATTTAAATTGTTTATTTTCAACTTTTTACTCAACTACATAAAGTAGGCTCCCGACTACGAAATAGCAATATATAAACTAAACAGAAAAATTGCACAATTGCAAATGCTCGTCTAAATGACATTTCCAAGGAAATGGACTGCTCCAAATGGAATCAAATCATCAAACTCGCTTCTCAATAGGTCTATTATATCGCGTGCCGTGTGGCATATGGCGCCGTCTTATTGGAACCACATGTCAACCAAGTCCAATTCTTCCATTTTGGACATAAATAAGTCCGTACTCATCGATCGGTACCTTGTTGCATTTGGAAAAGTACGGTCCAATGATACCGCCGGCCCACAAACTGCACCAAACAGTGTAGTTTTCAGTGTGCATTAACAGAGCACGGATTTTGATAATAAAATTCAATGATTTTCAAGCGCTCTTTGTTTGATTATCTAGCTATAAAATAAAAAATGGCAAACCTTATTGTGCATTTTCTTGTCAACATTTGTTACGAATCATGCGTGAAGACTCATAAAACTTACACTGAAAAAACAAATAGCCAAAAACTCACCCGATATAATGAAAAAGTGGTAATTGGTTCTTTCAAAAATCTTTTGTTTTGATAACTTGATGTTTGGAAAATGCCATTTCAACCATATGTTTTCTCAAAACCACCAAACGAAAACTAAGTTTTGTGCTAAGACTACTTTAAGAAAGCAAGGCGCAAATTTCCTGAAAAGCTTCAATTAGAAATAGAACGGGATTGAATTCAATTTGTTTGTTTTAACCAGATTTTGTCTTTCCTGCAATATTGGCAAGTTGATAACTTTAGCAACTTTTATGGAACTATTTTCTAAACAGGTAAACGAGGCGCAATTCTAACGCCAAAAATGTATATGTAAGTATATATAATTAGCAAGAAATATAGAGCCAGTCTTTTTTTTCGTTTTTTTGTAACATTTACTTACGAAAGTAATTTCTCGTATTCATGCAAATTTGAATGTTCGGCTGAGAAAATAATTTTTGGGTGAGCAAACAAATCAAAAGCAATTTTTGGAAAATATTTCTTCGACAATCAAATGGGGCGCAATATTTCTGGATATATTTCACATGCTTTGTTACCTCGTAGTTGAGAGCCTACATTACACAGCTTTTTTACTCTCCACCAACAGCTCATAAATGTGTGTTTGTGCAAATATTTTTGAATGTGATTCTAAGTCGACGTGTACGTGAATGCATGTGTGTGGATTTTGCTTGTGTGTTACACATAAGGTAAACAATTCAATTTTTGAAAACATTCTTCACAGTTTGCATAGTTTCCACGGTTTGTGATGCTTTTAAATTTTGTTGTTTCTGGATATATTCATGAGGTCATGTGCTCACCTATAATAAAGATAAAAAATAGAGCAGCTGAAATTTTTTTATTTTAAATTCTCATATGTTTAGTATAAATACGGAAATATTGCAACAATTTGTCTCAGCCATGGAATATTTTAATCACTAAAGCGATAATTTTTTCGATTGTGAAATTATTTTCTAATGTAAAGTTTGTTCATGAAAAACTATTCGGTTGTAGCGACTCAACACAGTGTCAAAATACTGGAAACACCCAAGTCTTGATGAAACTTTCATCCAAAAGCTAACAGTGACAAAATAAAGCAGGTTTGGTCGTTCCTCATTTTACAGATTCTTTACTAAACCCTTTTCAACCTTATAAAACGTTGGTCTCTTTTGTGTATTTACTGCGCTGCCAAAATTTCATCAAAATCAATTCTGATTCATATTTTGCATTCTAAGCTTTTTAAGCAGGCATGACATCTCAATAAACAAGCCCTTTTTATACATTTAATAAAAATTGCTGAAAGTCCGGAAGAACCAATCTACTCACATTCCAAAAATCTCAGTGAAAACAGAAGACGATCGAAAACTTTTATAATTTTATGTTAGTTACCTACATTAAAGCTAAACTTAACTTTCAAAAAATTTAATAAAAAAAATGCAACTCATATCGGTCTTTATAAATATAATATATAGAAACAAACAAAAACATAAGAAATGCCTCTTCAAAATGATGATTGTTTGCCTGTCTGCCAGGTGATTCGAGTTCATGTTGTGGTTAAGGATTACCAAAACAAGCGTGAGTCTGCAGCTCAGCAACAAGCCGGAACTGCTGCGTTATTCATAAAAGATAATTTCCTACGCGCCATGATTGAAAAAAATAATTTCATATTTTGTATACGCTTTTCATGATTTTCTCGCTTTTTTTTTTGAGAGGAGAAAAACAGCGGAAACTTAAATTCCTTTATTTTTCATTCTTTGGTTGGTAGTTAAACGATTTTTTATGAAAGGGATTAAAAGTGATTTATTTGTATATCTCGTGTGTGTGACATAGGATGGGTATGTGCGAGCGCGCATCAATTCAACCCGTTTGGGAAGTAAACTTTTGTGCAAAACAGTCTTCAAAATGTTTAATAAAAATGGAGAGTATACATATACGTCAATAGAACTAACCGTTTTAATGACCATCTAGACTCAACTCAAAAAAGTCAGACTTTTAAGAACGAACATTTTTATTTGCCGGATACTGATATACAGATAACACACTAGAATTTGTAGGTTTCCGCTTCATTTGTGAGTGCATAAATGTGTTTTGAATTTGGAACGTATTTCAAAAACATAATGAGACGCATTTTTAGGATTCTTTTTTAGTGGAAATGTAGCTAGAAGTTTCAAGGAGTTATTGGCAAAATTACTTACATTTATTAAGGACTAAGTAGAATAGACATTTACATACCTATGTTGATTTGTGGATTGGCCGAATTTTTACAAATTAATCTATGCGGTAATTTTATGTATTTATATATAAAAATACTTTACGTTTTATCACAAAATTAGGGGTGTGAACCGAATATCTGGATGCTTAACTTTTTGTTGAACCGAACCGCATTTTATTTTAAGTTGAGCCGTAACGCATGCAAATTATTGTTTTATTTCATACCAAATCTGTTCACAATATGATATTTTGCTTTTTTCCGCTTTTTCTTATTTTTTTTTTTAAAATTAATTGCTTTTGCAGTTTGACAAAAACACGAAAAGTCTAAGTTCACTTTTATATTGAGCAAACATACGGAAACTACTCAATAAGGATTTGAAATTTCGTATTGTAAACTTATTTTCTCAAAGTGTCCATTTTCCAAATGGGTATAGCGACTGTTGGGTGTTGGTCATTTCCGATTTTATTTGAGTTGCCATTTTAATTTCCATTATGCGCAAGAATTGTGCTAAAAAGAAATCGGAAGAGACGATTACATTTGTTTTTACAACACATATGAATACATGAGGACACACACACAAGCGCACAAAGACCCAAAAGAATAAAAACACATATCAATACAGTGAACAGTAAGGATAAGCAGGATTCAGCGATTTAAGCAGCGACAAGAATGAAAACCAATTTAAGCAAATGCGTTAAAATAAAAGTTGTGAAAGGGATGACTGAAATGCGCCCTATCTTTAGGCCAGCTAAATGATAATTAATAATAATAGAGAGAAGAAACACAATAAAAAAGATCCATGCAATAACTAAGTGATGAGGAGTTTGTTGTTGAAATGGAAATAACAACAATATTTTCCAGATTAATTCTAAGAACTTTCTCTAGCGAAATCTTTGCACAAAGCTTTCCTGCATAAATTCCATTATAATTGAAAGAAATGCAGCTATACTCTTTCAAATTGTAGAATAATTTTACTTAATATATATCGTTATTTAATCTACATGACTTGTCCCAGAAAGCGCCAAGCTATTTTTAAGCTTATTCATAATTATTTTTAGAAAAAGACCTGGGGCTTCTTGCTTTTGTATAGTTCTACTTAATTCTAAAATATATCATAAATTTTGTAGTAAAATTTTTATGTACGACCACCATCTTCCTCCCATTTTCTTCAATAAATCAGTTTACATGGGGCAAGTTTTTATATGAAAAAATTGTGCTAAAGTTTAGTTTTTTGCTTTAAGATCTGCCGTAATTATGCTATACGAAACCATTGAAAATTTATTCTATCGATTTCTGTTGTGAAAAAAGTTTTAAGCTCTACTCCAATAGCATCGTCATCGACATTCTCAACAACAGCTGACATATTTATGAAGGAGCAATAAAAATGGCACTCTAATGAAATTTGCATAATCCTGTAGTGCTTTCCTTTTGTTCCTTCGCATTGCACTACATAAGCGAAAGTGTTTCGGTGAACTGACCCATATTAGTCTCTTTCTTTGTTTGTAGTACACAAAGAGTTCATCACACCCTCACATTGAATGAATGGGAACTCGATACGCGATGTGTACCACCCACTAGTTATGTTACATGCGCTCTGTTCTCTCAGCCTGTTAAGAAAAAAAATTGATTTGCATCGAAATTTGACTAATCCTTAAAGTGCTTTTGTTCTGCTCTATGGGTACAGAGTTCCACCATTTAAAGCAATGCACAAAAGTTTCTAGTCAGTGATACAGACTTGCTCTTGGAAAATGTTACTATGCTGAATATGCTGAAACATTTCCATCATGAGCTGGGCTTAAAGAACTGAGCTGTAGTTATAAAACAAGAAAGTATTTTAACATTCGTAACTCGTTACATTCAAATTGCATAAGCTACCGGCATAAGAACTGTCTCTCAGACGAGGAATATGTAATTTGCAAAATAAGTTTGGCGTATAAATTAATACCGCATGGTGAAGACTGATATCTTTCAACATTTCCGAGGAAAAATCGAGGGCAGTATATTAGTCGAACTTATACTATAGGCTTTCAGTACTCTCAGGAAAATGGAAGTTATCCTTAACGACACTTTAGTTTTATTTGTCAAACTTATCTCTGCGCCCAGAGGCGGCGACTTTGGGAGGCAAGGCACTTTTTGGCCCTCCTATAAAATATTTGGATAGGCATTGCCCCAATGATTTCGAGTGCAAAGATCCATATTTGAAACGTTTTCCTGCCTGTCTGTAGCGCAGGATCAGGCTGGTATTACAAGGTTGACAACTTCACTTCGAAGCAGCCTGAGAGTCTGTCTAATCTACCTGAGGCTGATTCTACGGGCACTACATAGGCTGCCACGTCAGCGTTGAGTGACAAACTGGTTCAAATTGAAGTTTTCAGGCTGGATTAAGCTATTTTTTTTCACACCGAGGACCCCGTGAGGGTTATAGAATGGTGCAAAATTAGCCGTCAAACATTTGCTTTGTCATAACGTAAGTTTTGTTGTGTTTTGAATAGTAAATTATTATTGCAACAGTGCATGTTTTTTCATCACGCGCTCTTACATATTCATACTTTTTGTGATTATCACTCCACAGCCCCATCCCCCTCCCCGTACCATGAAATCTCACTTGAAACACTTTTGAAATTTGTGGCCCCCTAATATTTTTTAAAGTCTCCGCTTCTGTCTGCGCCGTTAGCTACCTACGCCTGCTTAAGGACAACAATGCCTTGGAGAGCGGAACCCAGTCCCTTGGAGTGGTTCTAGTTCCATTGGTATACTAAAATATACTTCAGATACGACAGTAACGCGACAGACTCCATGCGTGATTTCATCCATATCCACTGTTTTTAGCATATCGTTGATAAGCAGTAAATTGCTTATTTCAATAGCACTTTTTTGAGAATACTTTCATACCAGCTATCCTTTCATCACGTTGCAGTCATGGAGTGAGTATTCATTCATATTTTGATACATTTTCTTAAAATTATTTCGATTTATTTGCGATCTATTCAGTGAATAGTAAGCAAATGAGTTAAATATTTTGGTAAGTATTTAATAAGCCAAGTAATACTAGAAGAATACTGTACTCACAGGAGCAACATGCTATCTAACTTTGACCACTTTCCTTAATAAATCCTTACACTTGTTGTGAACCTTTGTTTTCTAGTGAATTCGTACTCGACCTAGGCCGCTCTCGACTTAATGAAAATAAATATTTTGATGAAGCACTGCAATTTTGCCAGAGCTATGCGTTAAAAATCTTCATTCTAGAGACATCTTTGTTTGCACTAGCTATGTACCTTAAGAGAGACGATACCAATTAACTTCGCAAAAAAATCTTAGAAAGCCTAATGCTACTAGAGTTGTCATGTAAATGGTTACCAGTATCGAACTGCTATCGCCCAAACAGAAATATTCCGTAGACGATTTGCTAAATTTTTAAGCTCTTTGGCTAAGTCCTTTTCAATATGCTAAAAAGAATTGCATAGCCAAAAAAAAATTTATTTACAAATGTCTTGACTGGATAAGATTTGTACATAGGACATTCATTGTCACTATGGTTAATATGTTCAATAAGGCATTTTTAAGCTTTAAAAAATATTTCTGACTATCGTTTAAAAACTGTATATTTTTGTTCAGCTTTGTCTGTATCTGTGTCTTCAATTCCAAATGAGTTCCAACAATGTAATGGTTTATTTAACACTCAAGGTGCGCACACAAAAAGAAGTTAATGCAAAAGATTAAGGCAATTGGTAACTTAAGTGATGGTGCTTTTGGTTGAATTCTATCTTCAGGAAATTTTTCAGCAATATTTATCATATTTATTATCTCGACTATTTACCCAGACATGTTTGTAATTATGCTGCAATTTTTATGCTGTTTGTTTGCTGCTTTTTGATGCCATTGGTAATGGCATTCTGCTGGGAATTCAAAATCTACTTCAAAAGTCATTCTAATTGAATTTGCGCTTCCAGAGCAAGCGATGACATCTTTTGAAATTGTTTTTTACATCTCGGGCTTTGTTGTTGCTGTTATTTGCATAACTGTACATTCGTTGCTGGTGTAGCCGTTTGCGTGCAAAAATGAGTAGAGAGCTTTCGAAAGTGACAACAGCAACAACAACAACAACAGCAGCAGAGAAAAACAACACAATTTCTATGCAACTGACATTTGCCTGCTACAACAACACTCGGAAGGTGTGGCAACACCATTGCTCACAGAAAATGTAAATCAACAACTTGATATCAAGCAGAGGAAGGAAAAGAAAAAGCAAAGCAAAGCAAGCGGAAGCAAAGCGTTTGTTAAGATGGAGTGCAAAAATGGCTGCGCAGCACCGTCGGTCGCCTGACACTTGAGTGCGTTGCAGTCGTTGTTGTTGTCATTCTTTTGACGCTTGCAGGCAAATGACGTTGTCGGAAGAGAAAATGATAAAGAAGAAGATGAAGATGAGACAGCAATGCAAAAATGTTAAGCAGACAACGTTGCTGCTGATTGTCAACATCAACAACAACAACACCGCAAGTAACAGCAAAATTACACTTTTGACCAAAAAATAAAATAAAAATAATGCAAAACTGATAGTAAAAGAATGCATTGCTTGAAGAGGAAAGAATTTGAACTTTAAGCTGTTGCAGTATTACTTTTTTTAGATATTTTTATAATTTAAGATACAGACTTAAAGAAAAAACTTGTACGCAATTTTTATAACCTACACAAAGGGTATATTCACTTTGTCATTCCGTTTGTAACGCATAGAAGGGGGCGTGGCAGGTATGAAAAAGTGTATATATTCTTGATCAGCGTCACCACCTGAGTCGATATAGCTGTGTCCGTCTGTTTAAATCGGTTAACGGCCACGCCTTTCGCCCATACTATATGTAAATATACCCTAGTCCATTTTGAAAAAAAAGTTGCTGCAGTTTTGATGAAAATTGGTGATTTGGTGAAGATGAGAACAAAACTAAGATTAGGCTCGGTTCTAAGTTTGCAAGGGCTCTTAAAAGGGCGTGGCACAGCCCTAAATTTTAACTTCTATAACGCCATAGCTCGTAAACCGCTCAAGATATTGTAATGAAATTTGGTACACGAATACAGATCCTATAAATCTCGAATTGCGCATAAAATGGGCGCAATTGTGAAAGTGGGCGTGGCACTTTTCAGAAATTGATAATTTGGATTTCGTTTATCTCCAAATTGGCACATACGATTTTCATAAAAATTTTAGGGATGATACCACTGAAAGTAGTCATCAATACAAGTTTCTTCTGTATTCTGGAAAATTTCGTTGAAGGGCGTGGCACAGCCTACAATCTTTATAAACGCTATAAAAAGAGAACTAACAACGCAATTGCTATGAAATTTAATATGGCAGCTATACTCGCTTAAAGATGTCTTCTTGCAAAATTTTGGAATAATAGTGTAGGTGGGTGTGGCAGCTCCCATATAAGCAAAATACGTTTAATGCTACAGATAGTGTGCTATGAAAGTAATCTTCATAAAATTTTGTGTGGAGGTGTCGGTTACTATAATCTTTGAAATTAAATGAAACTTGACAAGATTGCATCAGTGGGCGTTGCACCTCCCTGATTAACATAAAGTTGTAAGTGCTTTTTTAAGTGAACTATTGGAGAAATTGATCTGAAAGTGATTTACTGGGTATTTGGTATATACGGATCAAAATCTGGCGAAATAGTAACAGTGGGCGTGTCACCTCCCACACAATTAAAATACCTTAAGTGGCATAACTATCGAAATATATGAGCAATCATACTGAAATTTGGTGTACGAGGTTTGTTTATGGAAGGCTATTTTTCGATCAAAATCGGACTGAATTGCATCAGTGGGTGTGTCACCGCCCTAAATTTTAGGAATAATTTCGGAACATATCGCAAACTTTACAAGCTATTGTGTTAAAATTTGGTTTGTTTATTGAACCAGAAGTGGGCGGAATTGGAGAAGTGGGCGTGGCATATTTCCTGTTTTTCATTTCTATTCTATTTTTTTCAACATTTCCCATATGCTTTTGACATTTTCAACCTTTTACCTTTTCCCATTCAATTTCATTCGACATTTTCTTTTTGCTTCTAGTCTTTCATCATTTTTCATATTTTTCGACTTATTCAGTTTCTTTCAACTTTCTTCAATGGTTTTAATATATTTTCAGCATTTTCAGTTTTTTCCAACACTTTTCAACATTTTTGAACCTTTTTACATTATTTTCGACTTATTCAATCTTTTCATATTTTTTTAACATCTATTTAAAAAGTACTTTCAATGCATTGTAGGGTATGTGAGTTTCGGCCTGGCCGAAGAAAACACCTTTACTAGTTTATACTTCAACTGCTTGACTGAACTATGTTATTGTAATTGATATTACATCGTGAACACTTGTATTTATTGCAAATTTAATCTTATCTCATCCTTCCGTGCTTTTAAGTTCGTAGTTAGCCTTAGTTATATAATAGCTTCGACCATAAAGTATGTTGGCTATATGGTCGACAGAAACGCAAAGAAATAAGTAAGGAGAATCTTTACGGAGGAAATCGTACAAGAACAACAAAAGTTTTACATTAAACAAAGATAAATAAAAGTGTAATGTTATCTTAATAAAACTGACATTGAAAAATACCAACAGAAGTGCAAATGAAATTGCAAGCCACTCAGAGAGCTTCTGCAAATTGAATATAGTCACGCTTGAGCAAATGTCAAACAATCTGTCAAAGGCAAGGCGTCTGACGGCGATGTCTACGATGGTAACACATCAAGTCAACTTATGCACACATAAGCACACACGTCAGTGAGCAACACACACAAGCACAAACTTGAATTCATAAAAATTGCAAAATGCAAATACTTGCACTCGTCATCCTGAGTAGCATGTTGTCGCATCAAAATTCTGCTGATGAAGTTGGCGCTTCGTACCAACCGAGCAAGACAAATCTGTTTGTTGGCAAACAATTCAATATAAAGGAATTGCAAAAGCGAAAAGCAATAGGGCAAAAAACTAAAACCCAAATGAAATGAAATCTCATTTTAAATGTAGTAGACGGAAATTAATTTACAGTTAAGTGGAGAGAGTGCAAAATTAAAATTGAAGGCTGCTCGAGAGTAAATTTTTTGTTTAGTCCTTAAATGGCAGGCGTTTGCTGTTGGCTCGCAAAGGATATGATCAACAATATTAGTATAAATCGTTTTAATATCTGCAAGATAGATTTATGACATCTAGTTGGCTAAAAATATTTACTGCCACTCTTTAAAAAACTGTTAATATCTTAAGAAATTCTCTAAAAAAGAGGTCGACAATTTTTATCGTATCTCATATGTCTGTTCTTTATGAAGCTAATAGCTCTACAATATGTATTTGAAAATAGTTATAAGTGATCCCTTTATCGGAATGTTAAGTTCTACCATGGTTGTTGGCAGTGCCGGATTTACAAATCAAGGGGCCTATGGGCACAAGAGTGGTGGGGGCCTATGCGGACTGAAAAAACGAAACCGAAGTAACCGAATCGACCCTATCGAAGACTCGTTTATGGTGGGGGCCCTGGGGCACGTGCCCGTAGTGCCCTTATGTAAATCCGGCACTGGTTGTTGGGTAGGTTGTAATCAAGGATATCGAACTGTATTCTATAGGAGGCTCACGTACACCAATGATGGCATTCGGGTTTTGTGGAAATTTTCTGAATGGAGAATTTATAGGTATGTACTTTTAAGATGCCGATGTACTTAAAATTTCTAAAATTCAGCAAAATTTAAATGGTAAGATCAGTAATTCGAAATTCACTGAAAATGCTTCGTATATTCTGAAAATGAGCCATATATACCGAATGTACCAAGAACTTGTTGAATGTTCATTAGTGATGGCATTTGGGTTTTGTACAAATGTACTGAGTCGAAACTTGATTTATACCTTTTGAGGGCGAATTTACTTTTTTGTCTTGAACCTCCAATTTCAATAAAATGTGCGAAAAAATTTGCAACATAAAAAAAAGTTCTAGCAAAATGAGATTTATTTCACATTACAATACAAAGTCTACACATTGTGATTAATTGCATTTTTTCATTTACTAAAAAATAAAAAAAGAGTAATTATTACAAGTCTACACTTAACGAAGGTAATTAATATAAATTTTCGAAATGTACCGAATTTGTACAGAAAATGTACTGAGAATTCGACAAATGTACTAAAAATGCAGCAAATATACCGAATGTACTGAGAACTTTTCGAATGCACTGAAGACGATTTTTAAGGAAATGTTACGAAAAAAGTACAAATGCCATTTCTGATGTACATTTAAGCCTTTAATGAGTATGGAACTAAATTGCTATGTCTCCTGTTAAAAATAATCAGCCGATTTGTGGGAAAGAACTTTCCATACGATAAGAAAAAAATCGGAAAAAAATCAAGCATATTAATGATTATGAAACAAGGCCATCCATAAAGGACACAAGATTGCGTTTGGGTAATCGAGCGCTTACAAATCAAAGGAGCAACTGATGCTTCAAATATCTTGCAAATTGATATTTGAGGTATCGAGGGTAACCAAAAGCTATCCAGAACATACTTTTTCAAAAAATCTCAGTAAATTGACACAGCTAGCCTTCGGAGAAATATTCCTGGGTACTGGTTGAAAATAAAAGCGTGAGTAAGAAGTCGTAGATTATATTAGAGAGTTACACGGCAAGAAATTTTCTACCAATTTTGTTTGTGGTACGGAACATTTTCCTTAGCACAAATCTGTACTCTACTCATTGAATGGATTTTCCGCAAGTTTCTGGACGACCTAGCTTATGTTGATATCACTTGTTTCATTTCCACAAAGCAGTGAAACATCCATGAATATTCACAACTACATCAAACCATAAGAAGTTGTAGGTCTAAACATCAACAACAATTTAACAAAAATCAGTCTCAGCATTAGTTTCATGACAGACCATTCCAGCATGTTAGCTTTATTTATTTAGTCAGCGTCAAAACATCGGATGGAGCTATCAATTTGTACATTCATGGTACAATCAACAAAATAAAAGGCACTTTCGCTCAGATTTGGACCTGGAAATCTTTGTGCCGGTCAACGGTCATGACGCTAAAAAAGTTCGAGTCCAACATGTAGCCAGTTCTTGTGTACGATTATTAAAGTTGTTCAATCAACAGCGCGGTGTTGTTGTCTTCGCCAAATTTTGAAAATTTTATGGTTCTGGACCATCTTCAATCTCAAATTGCTCAACAGATGCGGTCAAGATCCGATTTCAAATAGCGAAATGGAAATGGATTGGAAACACATTTCTAAAAATTTCCAACTGCAGTCTGCCGGAAAGCACAGTAGTAGAAACTTTAGGATAACAGAAAACGCAGCGTTCCTAAGTCATTACTTAAAAGATCGCTAGAACAGTAAATACTTGAACCGGATAAATGTTAGAAGGATATTTTAGGGCACTCGCCACTGATCGTTCAGATCTCTTGTGCAGACTCTGCTCTCTGTGAGGATAGAAAGGACACAAAAGATGCTGCTATTTTTCAGATTTTCAATTAATATCATTTCAGGAAATCTGACTATTTTGTTTTATTCGGGAATCTTATGCACAGGATTTTAATTAAAAACTATTCCTACTACAAATAAATACATTTGTTTCATTTTTATCATTTAAAGGAATTTTATATTTCATTATGCATTTTGATTCTTTTTTTTTAATGATAATATGGTTTAGTTACTGCAGTTGTTAGCTTTCTGGGCTATTAGGCTTTTAATCAAGTTAAAAGCTTATTCAATAAATAATGGAAATGAAAAATTTATGATCCAATATTTTATTTTTTTACAATTTTTTCTTAGCTTTTTCGCACTTTCTCAATATACCCACTCAGACTATGTGAACATATTCATATAGATATTAAAATATTTGTATGAATAAATTTATATGGCCCAAGCCATAAATGTTAGAAAAAATTAACCTGGATTGCTATTGTGCTCGGACAACACAAACATAGAAATTCGGACCACCATCAAGCTACAAATTTAGATACAGCTACTTTCAATCTAAGCTTTTGACAAGCTATTATTATATACATCGCAAATATTAATGAGAGTAGTCATGTGATTTAAAGTAAATGTAGCCATATAATTAGTTCTACTAGCAGGTTGATAGAATAATTGATAAGAGTTACTTAAGAGTACTGTTCCGATTAATGTTAAAATGTATGTATTTAGTTAAGAAGCTCTGATGCAGCAAGAGACCCAGTTACAAGTTGATATAGATAAAGTAAGTGTATCCGTAATATTTCTACGCAAGCTCAAAGACTGCATATGTAGTATCTTCAGGCGGTTCTCTTCTCTTCAGGAGGAATTAATTAATTTTTCTTAATAGTTGAATTTATTTTCTTAATAGTAAAAATCATAGATTGGCATTTATCAGGATTAAGATTTAGTTTGTTCTTAGAACACAAAACTTCAAAGAATTTCAGGTCATACTGAAGTGAAAAAGTATCACCAACCCCCTTCACGTTCCTGTATATTTTTTGCCATCGGCATATACTAACAGAGTATTTACTAACATGAGTAAGGTCATTAATAGCTAAAATGAACAGGAGCTATCCCAGGTATCTTCCTTGTGAAACATCTGACTTCCTGCTAAATGGGGACGAAAACACCCTTAGAAATCTTATTTGATACGAACGATCAGATAAATAAGCTTCAATCCAGCTGACAAAATTTAAAGGAAATCCCAGCTTCTTTAATTCAAACAAAATCAAATTATGTGGTAATTTGTCAACTGCTTTACTGAAGTCAGTATAGATCCAGGCAACTTGCCCGCCAGAGTCCAAAGACTAAAGCTGAAAAAGAAGTGAAATCAAGGAAGTTAGAAACTGTAGATATGCCATTAATAAAACAATGTTGACGAGTTGTTATGACTTCCTTACAGCACCTTAACCTGATCGTATACAATACGTTCAAAAATTTTCGGTATTGATGATAACTTAGCCACGGGCTTGTAGTTTGAAACATCATTTTTACAACCTTTCTTGAAAATGGGGCTAATGTATGCATTTTTCTGAAATTAAGGAAAATATCTTTCTCTAATTGATCTATTAATTAAAAAAGCCGAGGGGCTGACTCAGCACAGTGATGCAGCTAACTATCACTGTCGCAAGAATACCATTAGGCTCGGAACTGAAGTCATCATCAACAGACGAGATATATTTTTCTATGAGATCAGGTGAGAAAGATATCTCATTAACCGAAACTAAAGGGTCGTTATCCAAGGCCCGTGTGCAGGGGGCCCTTCCCTTCTTGGATGATTTCGGTGCATGGGCCTGTCCGAAGGAGTCCATTTTCGGTCAGGCAAATTGAAGTCACCTTACAACAAAATGTCGTCATTAGAGTTCAATTCATTAATAATGTATTCAAAAGACTTCGAAAGACATTCGTAGACATCTGCGCTACTATTTGGAGGAACATTAGCGTTAAGAATATAAATATTGGAGTTACAATGCGTAACTTTAACGCATACAAATTCAATGCACAGGCAATTTCAATTAATGAACTGGTTAAAGGATGAACGCCTCCATCAACAGAAGAAATATCTTCCAAGCGTTGGACTCTTCTAAAAAATTTTAAACTATTGTCTAAAATTTCAAACTGTATATTTAAGCAAGTTTCGCTGAAAACCATAATATCCTCAGATAAATTCTGAGTTCACAGGATTATTTATAGTGGAGGATGGAAATGGAAGATTGTTACCAGAAGTTATGGCAGGAAATTTGGGAGTTGGTGCAGAGGTATTCAGTGAGCAATCCTCTGAAGTTTTTTCACGACTAACGGCCACACCACCCACCTTCCACACATTACCCATATTCATATGTAATTTCTTTTTAGGCCTTTTTTTTCTTTTTTAAGGCAAAAGCTTGTTCAGGTGGAGTAGAGTTCGAAGCAGTGGAAGCAAAAAATATAGCAAGCCCCGGTAAAAATTTATTTTGCAAGCTGACATCGTGTGATATAGCCTCATTAAAGCTTTTTTCAATTTGGGTAGCTAAATCTAGATAATTGTTAAGAATATCTCTGAATTTAGCATTTGGTTTGTTAAGATATTCCCTAAATTGCTTAATTTTTCCAAAAAGACCGATGGGGAAAGAGCTCTGCAAGGTGGACAGTACAATGGCAGAAAAACAAAATTTTAAAAAGAAACAATCAATTTTATACGTAACGATACTTTATACACACAATTACCAAATTGTTATTAATTTATATATTAATATCCACTAATTAGAAACAAAAATTAAAAAATCTCAATACTACACACACCACACAACCGACACTGACAAAGGGACGTAGTCATTCTTTTTCAATACGTTTTCGTTTTCAGCTTATTCCGTTTATGCTTCACTTTCACTACCGCTTTCGCCCAAGAGAATCTTGCAAATTCATTGGACATGACTTTACGCATGTGTCCTGTTTGTTCAAAAGTCTTGTCTGTTAAACGCTTCATTGAAGCCTGCTACTCATGTTGCTGGCGTTGGAGTCCTGGGGCAACACAAATTGAATTTCACAAAAGTTGCTGAAGCATAAAACCCAGTTTCGAAAAGCGCGAAAAAGTATCGATTCATTCAAGTCGAATCTAATGAGCGTTAAGGAAAAAAAGTCAACAACAGTATTGCCAGCATTCGATAAAACTTTTAGATCTTATTTTTATTTCTGTGAACTTGCTGAGAGCAAGTTTTTTAATTATATCTTTAAATAAAGGTTCAATTTTACAGTGAACATTTAAATTGAAGCTTAGCAGTTCGAGATTATCACTTTCTATACAGATAAAAGTACCGATGGCTTCATGCTGTATAAGCTACCCACATATGTATAAATTCATTCCATACAATATGGAATGTGTTAATTGTTACATCCCAATGTGCCAAACGGATCCGTTTCGGATCTATTACGGATCCGTTCCTGCGGATTATTTCCGTATCCGTTGTCGGATGAAATTCCTCTCGAAAAAACGGAAGGATCAATTTGCGAAAGAGTAAAAACAAAATTTTTTTTTTCATTGCGATATTTTTTTTGTACAGTAAAATCCGCATATTAAAGAAAAAGGTCGTCTTGATCCGTTTTATTTAGAAAAACGAATCCGAAAACGAATCCGTCCGTTTCAGATCCATTGCGGATACGAAAAAGCGGATTCCGGTTTTTGAGGTTGGTTTCGGATCCGTTACGAATCCGCATCCGGTTTTGTGCACATTGTGATATCACCTTCATCTACTCATACCTTCAATTGCTAAACATATACAGCTTAAGCCTCTACGAACTGATGTTGTACGAAAAAATAACTGGCAACTCTGGCTGTGAAAGTTAGGTATTTAGCTTCATAAACATCTATTTTGTGTCGTTTCTTTATTCGTTCTATTCTACAACAACTGAAATTTTGTTGTTGTGCCAAAGAAGAAGAAAAAATGTGAAAATCATAACAGAACAAAGCATGAGTCAGTTTAAATTTGAAAGATATTTCAAAGATGGCGAAAAAGTCAATTCATTGACAACATATCCTGTCAGTTGCACACACATGCACTCACATGTACTGTATTTACACGAATCAGTGCGTAATTTAATAGAAAACTGACAAGTTAACATAGGCAAAGGAATGGACACGTACGCTCAAGGATATAACAAAAAGTCATGTTAACATGAATTTAATGAAATATTCAAATAGATGACTATTTTATGAATTGCGAAAAACTATAGATATTTTTTTAGATTTTTTTGCATTTAATTTTCATCAAAATTAAATCCATCTCTCTCTAAAGTAAGAAAGAATATTTTGCGAATACATACTGGAATTTACGAATAGTTGGTAAGACTTTCAGATGTGATACGTGAATTGCTACATAAAAACTGTTTTTGGAAAAGTATTTTTTTTTTGAAACAAATTAAAAACTTTACTTTTTTTTTACAATTTTACTAAGCAGACTTAAGCGATACCAAATAAAGCAACATTTTAAATTTGGAAGAAAAAGACGGAATATTGAATTATCTAAGTCAAAAATGTACAATTAACTTCACCGAATATATTTAATTTAAACTCGAAATGTTGTTTCTCGATTATTCTGGAATTTAGCAAAATAATGTAACTTTCATCAATCTAATAAAATAATGGACTTAATTCTTTTTTTTTATTACGAAAATAAGTCAATACAAATAAATACTTCCAAATATTTTTATAAATAATGTATATTGAAAATGTGATTAAAGTTTTCAGGATGTAGGTACTAAAAATCAGTGCATTGTTCTTTTCGTGCTCTTGGAAAGGTAAAGGTGCTACAAAAAGTGCAACTGTACTGAAAATGGACTCCACCGCGTCAATGCAATTGTTCGATCAAATATAAACGTAATTTTGGATTTTTATTCTTTTATATTCATCATAACTGACTTTTTGGATTACGATTTTTCCTATCACATGTCTACTTTTTCTGTTTTAGCATATGATAGTTTTTGATTTTTATCGATCGATCTTTTCACTTACTCTGATTTTTTCGATAGTTTGCGAACGTAAAAATTACATCGCTATTTTTTGATAAGCTTAAAATTTGTTTTCTTAAGAGGTTTTAAGTGGTTCTTAAGTGGTATTTGTAAGTTATAAAAAGAACAAAAAATTTACAGTAAAGAATGAAATGTTTATTTGGGCCGATATTTCACTTCCTTCCATTTACTTTTTAAAAATTATTTCATGTAAATGTTGCCTCCAATTTTGGTATACTTTTTCCAGCAGGCGAGAGATTTCACGTAGCCCCACAAAAAATAGTCTATTGCGGACAAATCGCATGATCATGGTGGCCAATGCACTACTCCAAAACGTGAGATTTATTGCTCACCAAACTCGCCTTCCAATAGGTCCATGGTATTGCGTGCCGTGTGGCATGTGGCACCATCTTGTTGAAACCACATGTCAACCAAGTCCAGTCCTTTCAGTCCTTGCTCCATTAACTGCAACGATGCGATTTTCATTATTTTTGAAAAAGTACGGTCCAATGATGCCGCCGGCCCATAAACCGCAACAAACAGAACAAATTTGGGAGTTCTGTTTGTTGACGTACCCATTGAGCCAAAAATGAGCTTCATCGCTGAAGAAAATTTTTCGATAAAAAAGTGGATGTTCATCCAATTCACAGAGCACGAGTTTTGAAAAAGCAACTCAAAAGCACTGTTCGTTTATTAGTCTATATATAATGGCAAACCTTATTTTGCATTTTTAGTGGTGACACATGTTACGAACCGCGCGAGAAGTGTCAAAAAATTTACATTGAAAAAAACAAATAGCGACAAAATCACGCTTTATTTTCGTATGCTTCGAATTTTAGGAGTTTCCAAAAGACTTTGGCTGTCTCCGATTTCACCAATATTATTCGATAAGATTTAGTTTTAGGTAAGTTTCGATGTTGTCCAATAGTTTTCGACAAGCATCAACTTTTTTGATTTTTTTAATGACTTTCGATTATATGCGATAGTTTTTGAGTTTTTCGATGGTTTTCGACAGTGATATTTGTATTTTTTTATGATGTTATTTGATAGTTTTCAACGTTCAAAGGTTTTTTTTCGTAAATTTTTTTGGAAAATTTCAACGATTTGAACTTGTGTCAACTTTTTTTAACATTTCGACATAATTCGATCTACCAAAATTTTCTGTCTTTCAGCATCATCTTTTTCCGCATTTTTTTACTTTTTTTTAATGATTCTATGAGTGACTAGCTTTCACATAATAATAAAAATACAAAAACACAATCAGGTGCCTGGTGGTATGCTACACTGGGTAAAAATGTAAACTGTTTTTGGTTAAATATTTTTGTTACTTTGTAACAAAAAATAAATAGGAACCCTAGAAAAATATCGATAAAAACGATTACAGTCCAAACGTGGAAAAATTTGTCGCTTCAGATGAACTAGTTTGGACTAAAGAAATCTAGCTTATTATTAAATAATTTAAGTAGGTAACATATCTAATGTTTTTGATAGTAAAAACCGAACCCGCAAATAAACATCACTACCATAACGGCTTTTGATAAAACATAATTCTGGTATATAAAGAACATGTCATGAAATTTGCTTTAGGACAAAATATTGTAAATAAAAATCGATAATATTTTCAGCAACGATAAAATATATCTAAATATTTTGAAAGACGAGATATATTTTTCTCGAAGCACTTGGCGCTGAAGTTTCTCTTAAGTTCTGCAGGATTGGCTGGGTTCTAAAAACAATGCTTAAATACTAAAGAAAAACCTTAAAGAGACAAGCGACTCCCATTACATTTTTGGATTTGGACGACGAAGGGTTCAACCATAATGCAGCAATATTAATTGATATTATTTAAGATTCTGGAACTGAGATGCAATCCATCTGAAATAAAGCGATAATCTCAGATGCATTATTACGCTGACCTGGAATGAATTCTAAGGTTACAATAAATTGCATCCGTTAAATGCCAAAAAGCATCAGTCATTATACGCAAATCTTTCGACTGGACTCGTTGCATCATTGGATGGTGTTGCAGTTCCCCAAATTTAATGTCGAATATTACAAATTTTGAAACCATAAACAAAATTTTTCTAGCGCAGGAACACCAGAAATTCACTCGATATAATCCGATCATATTATTGATACATGTGTTAAAACTCGTTCAGATAATCATATAAATATATTTGTGTCAACAAAGTTATATTTTCGGGTTAGAAATCAAACAAGATTCGTGAACCGAAAATTATTTATTAAGTAATTTTGAAGAAAGCTCACAAACTCAACATATGCTCCATCCTACACATACTGTTAAAATGTACGTAATTTGAGAGGTATTTAAATACACAAAAAGTATTTTATAAAAACTTTCATCAACTTATTAGTGGACTGACCGCTATGAATCAATAGTTCTTCCGCACCAACAAATTAAGCGCACACATGAAATGCCTGGTTCTTTTGGCGCCAAGGAGGTTCACGCACATTCTTATGAGTAAGTATGGCTTTTTTTAAACAGTTTAATTTGTTCCCCTTTTTTCTGTGCGACATCATGCTATTAATTAAATTTTAAATCAAAAATAAAAGCATTGTCATGGTTTTAATTCATCTTTTTGCATTTCAATTGGCGTTACTGACGTAGTAGCAAACGACATAATTAATTCCTAATTTCTTAGCGTTGACAGAGATTGATGTGTTAGTTCAAATTCAATTTAATGTAAAACACCCTGTGCGTTTTCCACGCAATCTTTGTTCCCCCTAAAGACACACATTCACTCATATGAACGTGTGTGATATTAAAATATTTGACGCCAAAAGTTGATGATATGAAATGACGGATGAGTTTATGAATTAAAAGAAATTAACCGGGCCGGAACTTCTCAAAGTTCTCTTAAGCGAATGTCATGCAATGATGATTATGTCGGAGTGTAAAGCTATTTTTTAGCATTTTTTTTAAATCCGTGACTTTTATGCGAATGAAATATTAACCATTTACTTGGAATTTCGCTGGTTGCATTTCTTTATTTTTAATTTTAAGAAACTGTAAGAGAGTTTAAATAAATAAATATCTATCATTAGTGTTTTAACAAATATCAGCTTAATTCGATTCACTCTTCCCCGGCCAGTTGGTCATTTAAAATACACGATGCTTATAAATAAAATAGCAAATACTTCCTCCATCAAGAAGAAACAATGCGCCGAATTGTACCTTAAAATGCAACAACTCCTTATTGATTTCCTTCCTGTTACACTGCACTTGATCATTATTCTATGTATCCTTTTTTGTTCAGCCACGGCAAAAGACCACACACACTTTCGACTCACTGTGATCCGAAACGAATTTATTGCACCTTCAATTGCTTCCGTATTGAATTTCTTCTCATGTCCCTGATACAATGGTCATTTCCGTTTTTCATAAATCTTTAACTTTTCTTAAAGTCATTTGCACTTGTTGTTATCCTTTCGCTTTTCTCTTTTGTACTGCATCCGCATGTTAGTCGCAGTGTAGGTACTGCACTCTAAGTGAAGTTAGCCAGCTTTGTGTAATGCGCTACATGTGAAAAGGTTTACTTTCGATGGAGATTTTTAACTTTCTACGATTGTTGTGTATGTAACCTGAATGGATAAATTTTTTGTGCTAAGTAGTTTTGAATTCCTCTTTTATTATTTTCTGAAGTTAAATTTTGCGTGTGAAGTAAATATAAAAATACTTAAAATATTCAAAAGATGGTCATTATCATCGGAGTTCTTATTTTATATAAAGCAAGGGTTATTCCGCGAAGAAGTGAGGAAACATATATTTGACCGTTTGATAACTCCAAACGAAATTATTGATGATGTGTATTTGAGTTTTTTATCCAGACTACTATCAATAATATTTAATTATTTCGAATATATCATAGTTAACAGAAAAAAAATGGGGTGGTACTTCTTGATATAAACAACTTCAACTTACAACTTACGCATCTAAAATGTTATTCATTTTAACAATATTTAAATATTAATTGAACTTACAGCCAGTTAACAGCGATCAACATTCATGTAAACTTTTACAAATCTTTTATTTTAACAAACGTTGATAACCTTTTTTTTCTTGAGAATCGGATTCGAGATATTCTCAAAAAATCCGTTTTTGACTCTTTTTTCAAGACGATATTTTGTCTTATTTTTAACATTTTCTGCTTTTGTAAATCTTAAACGTTTTTATGGAATTACCCTTGATCAAAGTCCAAAAAATTGATTTATAGTATTTCTCTTTTAAAGTCATTAAATCTTAATTGCTCCATTTAGTTAGAAAAAAAATGTTTTTCAATTTTTATGGGATAAGTATGAAAGAACATTCTTTTATAAAAGTTTTAAGTAGAAATATGCTCAAGTCAGGCACAAAATGTATAAGTTATTGAAAAACTAATGAAAAAAGGTAATTGCAATATTCTCATATGCTCATGAATCTCGTCGAAAATACGTCTTTTTCGTTGAGCTTCTTCGTTTGTTTACCTTGGAGTCTACGCAAATTCGCATCCACAATGGTCAGCCCTCATTCCTTCGTCCTAAAAGCCCTCATATCTCTTTTCAATTATTGTGATGTCCTGGTTGAAACGCTCACCTATTATAAAATTAGTTCAAGCTCCGCATTCAAATTCGGTGGGAAAGATGCAGAAAAAGCATTTTCAATAGCATGTGCGTGCCTGGAACTGGAAATAAAGTTTTTTGTTAAATAAATTGTTCATATATTCGTAAAACTCATCTATTCTGAATGGGATTCAGCTATCATTACCAAATATTACCAAATTTACTAAAATAAAACCTAAAAAGACAATTTTTAGAAATAGTCCAAATGTACTAAAAATTCGTCCAATGAACATGGGCGTATGTTTCACAACCGATATGTACATATTAAAAAACGTACAAATGTACCAAAAATGCCATTACTGATCTCACCTTCAGCTCAATAATTTTTTAACCTTTAAAATGAAAATTTATTCAACTCATATTTTTACAAATTTCCGGCTGCTTTCTTCTTATCACAGCGGGATATTTGATTGTAGAAAAACAGACAACATCTCTATTACGCAAATAATTGAGCAAAATATATGTCAAGAGCTAAGAGTTGACAAATAAATGGAATCACTGTCGTGTGTCGGACATGGATGTCATCATTTGCCAAGAATTAAATGAAAGAGAGATGGAAAGAATAATGAAAGGCAGCTGAGCAAAACTACATTTTACGAAGTAAAATGCAGCAAACTAAAAAGGTACATTCATAGCACCACCTATTGGGTCATAATTTTTTTCGAATGCGAATCTGCGCGCTGCCGTCTCGTCGGTCAGTGATATTTGTTTATATGGTCATGAAAGCGGAAAATTAACTCAGAACGTTGGCTAGAAATAAATAAACGCAAACAGCACAAGGACAGTGGTTCATCCTTCCCTGCGGTTCGTTTTTTCAGCAACCGCTAACAATTGAAATTGATTATAATTCTTATTATTTTTGTATTTTAGACCACCTATATACGCTGGAAATTGAACTGGATATTGAATATTATTTGTATAGGTAATTTGTCAAATGACAGTATTCATTGTTGAATTTTATTTTTAGAACACATATTGTTTCAGTTAATTTTGTTCAAAGGAGCTGTCAGGTGGAACATAAAATATATACAGCAATTCATAATCAGCAGCCAGAGGAAGCCTTGTTAGCATATAAGAAGTTCACGGCGTACATTTTGAGTTCAAATATTTCACATTTAGAGGTCGTTAGTATGAATTTGAGGCTTTATAAAAAAAATTCAGTTTTTACTACAACAGTAATTAGATAGCGTACTTCGTTATGCCGCTGTCACCGGCCAACATGTTGCCAAAGATAGGAAAAAGAAATTCTTGCAAGGAAATGTAAATTTGAATAAATTAAAAAAAATATGACCTGATAGAACCTAAAAATTACATCACATTTGGATTCAACAATGTACGAAATAAAAACAATTTTTTTTTTTGGGACAAGAAGGAAGCAGGCCAGGAATAAAAACAGTTCAGGAGTACATTCGCGAGAACTTTTAAAAAACTCTTTCGATCTGGTCGAAATAATTCCACTGGTACACAAAAAGAAATGAATTCTTGAAGTTTTTTACGAAATATACTTACCCAAAAATGCAAAAACTAAATTTTTCATAAAGTTATGTAGTTGAAAGATGAAGTACCATACCGAAGGTTTTTAGAAACATCCTAACCTAAAAATGCAAAAACGTGTAAAAAGAGTTTTTGTTTCTTTGCATTTTACATGAAGACTTTTATTTGTGTACCTGTGTAATAACAGACACATAATTTATTACAAAGCTTGCAACTCGAAAATCTTCTGAATTCATTTATTTGGATTGGATTCTCTTATATAAAATTTTTATGAACTTTTATTAAATTACCATAAAAAAAAAAAATCAAGCAGGATATAATATATTGAGATATTGATATGCAGTAATGTTCCTTTATATGATTATGTATATTTTATTAATTTACTGAACTTTTTAAATGTATGCTTAGCGAATTCACAGTATCGGTAATCCAAGAATATGTTTTTTTTTTCACTTTACATCAGAATATTCACTTTCAGTTTTAGAACTACTTTTAAAATTGTACTGCTAAAAAAAATTAGAGTTTATTTCCAGCATTTCAACAAAGGTGAGATGCAATACTGCGTTGCTCAAGTAATTTTTGGCAAAACGGCATTGCAGGAACAAACTAACTGTATAATTCATCCGAGAGAACTTTTTTAAATTTATAAACAAAATATTTTGAGAAACGCACGGCTGGCCAAGCTGCTTCAAATTAGAACGAACCTAGAGTACGTAGATCACTTATGGCATTTTCTGTATATATGTACTTATTTTTGGTACGTACGTTAGGTTTCAGTACATATGTCGTATTTTCAGCAAATTTTCAGAACATTTTCGGTACTTTTGGACAATTTATAGTAACCCTTTATTTTTTTTATAGTAAATAAAAAATGAAAATAATATTGTGTAAACCTATAATAACTATCTTCTGTTTTTGTTTTAGTAAATGAAAAAATAAAATCAAATAATCGCAATGTTTAGATTTTGAAACTTAATGTGATATATATCCCATTTTGCTAGGGTTTTAGAGATGGCAAAAGTGAGGACCTTTTTTTTCTTAATTATTTTTTTTTTGCGGACAGTTTATTAAAATTTTAGGTTCAAGACAAAAAAGTACATTTGGCCTCTAATAAGTACATTTCAAATGTCATCACTGACATAGATGCAGAAATTAACGCTTATACACTAGTGCTTCACCGAAACGAGAACAATACGATAATTCAAAAATTATCGTATCGTCCTTGTAGTGGCGCCAAGCTTATCGTTTCGTACTCGTTCTCGTACGAGAAATTTTTAATCTGTATCGTTATCGCCTCGTTCTCGTCTCGTTATCGCCGATAATCCTCGGTTATTCTCGTTCACATTTTTATATATGTATAGTACATATGCAAAACCAGCTTAACCAGCGGCTTTATTGCGCACTGTACAACCACGTCTACATTTTACGCAGTCTTTACTGCAGACAATTGGGTTTTTGTACCGAATTTTTCAAGTTGGTATAAGTACCAAGAATAGCAATATCAGGGGTTTTGTTGTATGGGAAGTGCTAAGACCCATTATATTGCTATTCTTGGTACTTATACCAACTTGTGAATAGGTTTCACAATTGTAGCTGCACCATATGCCAAGATATAGCGATATATGTATTTTATTTCGTACAAGGGCGCCACGACCCCTTGTCAAAAAAAAGTTAAAGCTATATTCTAAGCCTTTCGACACCAAATCACCTATAGCTTGTAAATTTGAGAGCTAAGTTCGCTCAGTAGTTTCCAGGTCTATAGAAAACATACAGAAAGACATGAATTTTTTTAATTTTATATTTTATGGGGACAGCAAAAAAATGTGTAATATTTATTATTTGATTAGTTTATTATTTTGTTTTCTGTTAATAATGTTAAGAACAAAAATTAAATCGGTTATTTATTGATTTATTCATTTCATTTTACATATTAACAAGAATCAAATACATTTAATTACAACTTTAAATAATGAAAACCATAGTATCAAAAATTAAAAGGTAAATTCGCATATTTCTTCAACTAATTCAATTTTGCTCCAAGAGCTTATACAAAGAATTGCGTCAATTAAATCATCTTTCATTGATTGTCTTCTAGCATTTACGATTAGTGACGCATTTGAGAAAAGTCTTTCTACCGGTACTGATGTCGCCATTGTAGCCAAGATTTTAGCGATTATAGGGTAGACTTTCCCGTGAATACGCCACCAATCTAGAATATCGGTATTTTCTGGAACACATGGTGCCTCCAAATATTGGCTTATCTCCTGCTCCCAATCATCAACATTACTACTACTCTCAAATAGCGAATTCAAATTTAAGTAGCCATCATCAAGATTTTTACGTTTAGCGGATGGTTTTCCTTCGTCATCCCTTTGATTGAATTTATCATAATATTTTTCTTTTAAAATCTTTTTCAATTGTTTCACCAGCAATCACCAAGTTGTATTGCAGCTCATCCATATTTTTATAAGTAAGCAATTATCTTATATTTATTATGTTTATTAAAAAATAAGTGGAACATTTTTTTGAGCAAAGGTGTATTGTATATGCGCGTTCAATGTTCTAAATGTTTATCGTACGAAAAACAAGTGTTCATCGTACGATAAATATTACATTATCGCCGAGAACGAGATATCGGCCATACCATTCTCGTGCTCGCCCTCGGTCATGCGAGAAATAATTTTTTTAATATCGTTTCGTTATCGTTCTCGTTCTCGGTCACGATAACGATAACGAGAACGATATTTATCGGGTTTCGGTGAAGCACTATTATACACACAAATATGTGTTAGTTAAAAAATTAGTGTGCGTAAGTGGACAACTGAAACATCCCAGTAGGCAAGGGCAGAAGCTTGCAGACCTTCTAGCAGGTCTTCCTTGGTAAGATTAAGGCCTTGCCACCTCCTTTCAAACTTACTTTATTTTTTATATGAAACGTCCCGATAAAACAGGCCTTCTTTAGCAGGCCTGCTAGAAATACTCTTCAAGCAGGTCTTCCTACATCGCTTGCGTCAAGAGCCCTTCTAAGAGCGCTTAACGTAGAAGGGGTCACAGAAGTACTTTGAAAAAATTAATTAATACTATGGTCGTGTTAGTTAAATGTTTTTTTTTTATCTGCTTCAACCTCCCTTGCGTTGATATTTTGAATTTTTATTTTTAGTGACGTTTTCTTAATTTATAATTTGAAATTGAACACCCAAACACTCTACCACTTTAACATAACATGAAACAGAAGACCAACCTAGCAACATGCACACCGTTTCTTACTTTTAAACATTTATTTACTTTTGATGTCGTATAAGCACAATGCAATGACAAAAAAGTAATGTCGAATCATAAAACATTGCAATACATGAAATTAAAAAATACATGAAGTCCTTCTTCTTTGCCTTCTAATATAAGGCCTTATAGCACTGCTGCTGTGGGAAGGCCTTATAGCACTGCTGCTGTGGGAAGGCCTTATAGCAGCACTACTGTGGGAAGGCATAATAGTACGCCTGCCGTGGTAAGGCATAATAGCATTTCATGAGTATACACTCAGTGGAGTGTAACTATTCTGCTAATTAAAATTTGACTACTTATAAAATTTACTTATTGTTAATATTTACAGATTGTAATTAAAAACAAAAATCATAACAACAAAAAAAAAGCATGCATGATTTTATTTGCATGAAAATTTAGTTTTGAGAAGGCCTCTTACAATCACAGCAGTGCTAGCAGGCCTTCTCTGGGGAAGGCCTTGTTCAATTGCCTGCTGGGATGTTGCATTGCGTACGCAAAACATATAATTTGTTTAATAGCTTACGCAAACAATTTTTCGTTACGCACACATATTTTGTTTATTTTAGATTGCCTATTACAAATATTTATTAATAAATCTTTATAGTTTTCAAAAAAATTATTACTAACCTGTTATTTTATCAACATATTAATACAGCCCAAACCATTTATTTTTCGTTTTTTTTCTTTGGTTTACCCAGATATTTCCAGTTAACTTTTGTTACATAAAGCCTCTCATTTGCTTGACCACTTTATTCTTATGTTTAGACTTAAGAACAATATTATAAAGTTCTTAATTCTTCATGTTTTTCAAGAGAGCTTTAAATGAAACTGAGTTTTTTATTTCTTTACGATTATACAAACGCATGTAAGCATCGAGTACTTTTGTGCACTATGGAAGTTGGCTGTTATTGTTCCGCTTTTTGCTGGCGGCACTCATTAAACATGAACTGAATGATTGAGTGTGGATTGAAGTGCATGTCCTGCACTTGGAACTTTGGACACATACATACAAATATGCATATGTATATAGTGTTTGCTGTAGTAGTACTTTTTGGCTTCATGCTTGCGTCACTCGCAGTAAAGCTTTGTGTCTGTTGGGCCGGATATGTATGCAGCCGTAAAATGCAAGACGCATTCGTTGTGTACCAATCGTGTGAAGAGTGCAAGCGAAAAAAGACATGCAGCAGCATTGTCCACACTTGAAGCTGTCAAAGCTAAAGCACAACATGAGATTTTTCCACAAGAATATTAAACGGTGTGCAAGTATGAGAACGTGCACATGTGTGTGTATGTGAAATATGCTTGTGTCACTTTCTTAAATCATTTTACAAGAAACTTCCTTTGGCAAATAATTCACAAAGTGCAATGAAAATTTGATTTTCAACTCAACTTTGTTGACAACCCATATGTTGTTGTCACTTTTTTGGTAAGCATACATTTTTGGGTGTTGCACTAAAAACAAAATTCTTCATCAAGGCGCAATCACCCACATAGATCAAAAAAATATTTGCTAGGCAAAGTTTATCAGCTATTTTAATTTGATTCAACCAGAAACACCGAATATGTTTGAGCTGAGAAAACAATTTATTTGATTTTGATTCAAAAAGAAACCACATTGATTTGAAGTGACTTCGTATATGAGTCAAAGTGACAAAAAGTTTGAAGTAAAATAAAAAAAAGCCTAATTTTAAATACTTTGCGCCTATAAAATGTTTTAAGTCTTTTTACGATTGAAGTTAAGTTGAAGAATGTTATTTTCAATACTTTTCAAATTCAAATTCGAATTGAATTGAAAGTTCTTTTGTGTTAGTGATAAACTTAAAAAGCCTGTTTTACTATTTTCAACTCAAAAATGTGCAGCTTTAAATCAAAAATAAAGTTTTTGAAATTTACAATTTAGTTTTTTCCTGAGTCTACTAATGGAAAAATTTTTATTTTCAAAAAAGAATTTGATTTTATCCTGGGATTGAAATAGGAGCTTAAGATTCTCCTTACAAATCAACCGCTATCGTAGAAGCAGTGATACGACAAGCCCACTGAATCGGGAGTGAAGCATTATATTCAGACATCTTTTTTATAATGACCATTAACATGTTTTGTCAAAAAAGATTTGATTGATTTTTAATTTTTAATATTCTCAATCTTTGCTATGACTTTAATTGTTCTCTGTGTTATGCCATTTATTAAGCTTCTAAGTTTGGATAACGGTACTTTGGCCGATTATTGGCTCATATGTTTTTAGTAGATTCTGTGTAAAATATACAAATATTCCGCCGTTTCCGAGAATGTTCAATACGATGGTGGTGTTTCCTTGTCTAGTTGGCCCCATCCCCCAAAAGTGGAAAAATTTGGGCCCCAAAATGGAGAATTGCCATATTTCGCGCCTTCCATCGGTAAAATTCTTTAAGTGGTCCGCTTTCGAGCATGCTGAATACGATGGTGGCGTTTAAAATTATTTTTGACTTTACCACAACCTCCAAAATGGCCAAATAGCGATTGTCGGGGGGTGGAGTCAAGTCGAAAATAATTTTAAGAACCGTCATCGTGTTCGATGTGCACGAAAATGGGGGTGACGCCGGTTTTCTTGCTTACACAAAAAAAAATGTTCACCCTATGGCCAGTTATCGGTAATTTTGGGGGGTGGGGCAGCTCCAAAATCCAAAATTTTAGGCACCGCCATCGTGTTCGAATAGGATGCACTATTTGAGAATCATTTAATGCCAGTAATATTTATCAATCATATTGTATGGCAAAGAGTAAGAATAGCTTAAGTCGACTTAAGACATATGGAGTTGAAATATATATATTTTCTATTAGTTCTTGGTGTAATTTGTTTTGCGGTTTTAGGCAAAAAAATGCTCAAAACCGAACGAGAAATTTCACCCAGATTAATTGACTGAAACTGAATTTGTCTTATGTAGACTTACGCGGTTTTTTTGTGTTCATTTTGCCACAGAATTATATGGACTTAAGACTTAAATTGATATCGGTACTTATAAGACATTTTTTTGTTTGTTACTCGACTCCATTTTTTTCTAACTTCTCCTCTTCAAATGTAATTTTATTGAAAAGCTTTGAGTGCAGTCAATGGTATATTTCCCTAGTTTGGAACAGTGATATTCCAAGCAAAAGAAAAAACTAGAGATGTATATCTTCATCCTAATAGCGCGTTTGGCCTAACTTAACTTAGTTTAGTCCAAAACCGACATATCTAGATGTAAAATACTTTTTATTTTTTTAGGCACCTTAATAAAAGTTCTGAATGCGTAACTGCAACAAGAAAAAACGAAATCAACATTAAGAAACATCACTCGAGGATGACGCATATGCAAGGAGGACATTGAAAACTTGAGTGCACACAGAAGAGTTCAGATGTTCTCATGTCATATTAGTCGCAGAAAGAGCAAGTGGCAGCAATGTGAAGCAAGGAACTTGATATTTCAAATATTTACTTATCCGCTGTGAAAGCAAAATCATGCTTAAGGACATCAGTTGCAGGCTGTGTAGCACTGCTAAATTTCGATATTTTCCGGAAATCCTGCTCGGTTATACTTCATGATTTGCTTGTGCTAACGGTTTCTTTTCGTATCTTCCGTATAGAATGGCATGGGGTATCTAATGCTTGCACTTGAAAAAGAAATTGAATTTCCTTGGAAATCTTCATTGTATGTTTGCAAATACTTCATACTTTCGAGTAGTATTTCTTAGTTTTTTTCACTCTCTTTCCGTTAACTGCTATAGACGTCATGTTATCCTTTTGAGCGCATTTCGAATTCATATGTTCACATCTGCAATAAAGTTGTGCGAAGTTTCATGCATCTGTTTATGACATTCGGCAATCGACAGTTGACAATTTATGAAATTCTAGGAACTCCATGAAGACCATTGTTCCCATGTTGCTTCCCCTACAACACTGAGTTGCATTAAATTTGCGTAAAAAATTTAGATAAACTTTTTCAAAGGTTCGCTTAATTATAGGCGCCTGAAGAAATCAAATTTATTTAAGCCCTAATCCAATCATTGAATAGCAAAGAGTTATTCGGATAGATCCAATTAATATTAAAAAATACCTAAAAGGCAAAAAAATAAAATATTGGAAAAAATTTCATCATAGACATTTGTCTAACTTTGACATTTTTGTGTTTCAAAATATATTTTATTTATTATTTCTTCTACATGATTTCCGGATGTTATCTTTTCTATTAAGAAAGTGCCCTAAGGGCTATCGAAGTTCAGCTAAGAAACTTCATCCGCTAACTCTATGGGTAAGCACAAAACCTCCATCTGAACTTGATGACTTGGGAAATAAAAAACGAACAAGAGGATATATATCCGACGAAAATGTGGACTCAATCACAAGTATTGATGTATTAGTTGATGCAATTGAATCGTCGACGAAGAATTCATCGGGTAAGGCACCAGGCTCTAACACTCCAGGTAAACCATCAGCTCCTCCAGCAGGTGGAGGAGCTAGCAAACCTGCAAAATGTCCACCAAATGATACTGGCTGCAAGCAACCACCAGCAGGTGGTCCGCCAGGAAAGCCACCGCCGCCACCGCCGCCAAAACACGTCAGTTTTCAAAACTCTCCAGATCCGAAAATAAAAATTTATAAAATTTTTCGCTGGCAACCAGGTAAAAAAGCAGAGCTGAAATCGTATAAAGTGGACTTGCGTCATTGTGGTCCCAGTCAATTGGATGCGCTCTTCTATATTAAAAACAAAATCGATGGATCACTGTCGTTCCGTCGCTCGTGTCGTGAAGGCACATGCGGCGTTTGTGCTGTTAATCTTGATGGGCTCAATAAACTGCCATGTATTAAGAAGGTCGATCGGAACCTTTCGAAACCAACCATCATATATCCATTGCCGCATATGTACGTAATACGTGATCTAGTTGTGGATTTTTCCAATTTCTACGAGCAGTACAAATTTATACAGCCATGGCTGCAACGTCGCCTAGACATTTGTGAACAAGGTAAAGCTCCATATATGCAATCGATTGAAGATCGCGCCAAATTGGATGGCCTGTGGGAGTGTCATCTCTGCGGCTGCTGTTCGTTTAGTTGCCCCGCGTATTGGCAAGATTCCGATAAGTTTTTAGGACCCGCCGCACTTTTACATCTTTATCGTTGGTTGGTAGATTCTCGCGATGACATGACTGAAGAGCGTTTACGTCGAGTATCTGATGCGAATAGTGTATTCAAATGCACGAATATTCATAATTGCGCAAATACTTGCCCCAAGCATTTGACGCCAAATATTTACATTTCGAAAATAAAACGTTTGCTTGCAGGTTGGATTAAAAAGGATACGCCCATGATGTTGCCGAATGCTTTACATAGAGCAGGCTATGATGTTAATACAAAATGCTATGAAATCAAAGGTGCAACAATGGAGAAAGCAATGAAATTGCCGACACCACCTCCCCCACCGCCACCCCCAAAGAAAAAATAGTGCTAATGTATAGAATTTTTAGCGATAATAAAAAAACCAGGCTGAAGCACTGCTAGAATTATACATCTTCTCATTTTGCGTTAAGTTTGAATTGTAAGCTGTGTGTAGGCAATTCAATCTTTAATGGTTTCGCCACAATCAGAACTGTATGAACTCAACTATTTTAAATGCAAGTACTGATAACGACTGCTGTACTGGAATACTTTGATATCCGCAGTTTTTAATTTTACAATGAATAAATCTTATAAAGGGTCGACATTGAGAAGACAGTTATGTATTGAAAAGTTATTCTTTGAGTGGGGCGTGACGACCACATTCATGCAATTCAGATATCTAATCGTTGGGCACCAACAATGACCACAATGTTGTTTTGGAAGCAGAGTGGCATCAGCGCCTCTAATGTAACTCAAATATCTTTGACAGTAGACTATGGATGCCCTGAATCATAAATACAGCAGTTCGCTTTCATTTCTTCAAGGTGATTCAAGTAAACAAATATTCAACTGCATATAAAACAAAAATTTTATTTTAAATCATTTTTTAGCATCACCCTACACTTCCGGCTTTAATATCTAAAAATATTTAATTTGCTGGAATATAAAGGTTTGAGGTCCATTATTCTGCTATAAGAGTTTTCAAATTAATTCATAGCTCTGCTAAAATAACAATTTTATCATCAAGAGCTAGTTATCTACTTATATAGCATTCCTTAAATTTGGTTCTTGGAGATCGAAAGGATCACGTGCACAATTTCGAGAAAAGCAATGAAGAATGCAACTGCTTCTTTGGATCCATTAAGGCTCTATGTCTCGAAACTCTGACTTTCTGGGGCATAAGTTTATATGTGATTTTTTCTTAGGAGTTCATATGAATACAAAAAGTGTTTAAGAATCTAATTCAATGAAAAAGTTACAAAATTTATCGATTTTGAATGATGATTACGATTTAATAATATCATGAATGCTTTTGGCATTAATCGCAGACGACTTGATATTTGACTCAAATCGAGAAGATTTACGGGTGTTTTCATATGCTTTTGTAATAAGGGAAAAGTCCTGTATATATAAAGAAAGTCACTTCTGAAAAACTTAAGAGTTGAACAAATGTTTCGTTTTCAAATTTTTCTTATTTTTAATTCTGAAAATCTCTTGGAGATTAGAAGAGTTACATAAGACCCTCAGTAAAGAGTAAGAGCTATTGTGATTTGCTATTCCAGCAAAAGATCTCTTTTTCAAATTCAGGAAAAAAATAGCCAGCAATATTTTATTTTGTCTCAATAAATCGTTGTGATAGAATAATTTTTAAGCTTACGGTGATCTTACGGAAGAAGCGGTAGAGCTGGGTCCGGGTCTGGACATAATAGAATATTAGAAAAGACCGAATAAAGATCAACACCATGGGAAAGACAGTATCACCAAACTTTTTAGATTGTGTGAGCTTTTTCGTTTTTATTTTTTATCTAGCAGGACACCTCAAAAAAAATTCACTTGACTTATCAGGTGGCGTTAGGTTTTTACGTCAGGCTACAACTGACGCACAAACTAAAAGGGGAGCCAATTCTTTTGCCGAATGAATTGTAGAAAACTAATCCAATCACAATAATTCACATGATTTTAAATTTAGTGAGTTATTTAACAGAGCGGGACTATAGATCAAAGTACTGCCCGGGTATGCCAAAAAGTATTTCCATCAGTATTTTATATCTAAGAATCGGTAACCTCATTTAGATGTTTGCCATCAGGGCTAAGAAAATTAAGCACGAAAAAACTGATTTTAAGCGCCTAAATATTCTCCTAAAAAAGTACAAAATATGCACAAAAACATATTGAATTAATTAAATTATTCAGAATCTATACCGTAGCAATATAAATTTCAAACTTTTCTTAAAGAAAAGACCTCAAAAAATGTGTGTATGTACTACAAAATTAAAAAAAAAAAAGTTCAAATTTTGAAAGTTTAGTTGAATGAATGTGCGTCAGTCACGATTATCAAGTGACCTGGCCTGGCTGGGAACGTCATGTCAAAACCGGGAGCCTGGAAGGAATTCAAAAATTTCTAATAAAACCGGGAATTCGACGATTTTAGTGAAATGAACTATGTGCTACAAAAATTTTGATTTCTAAATAATGTGAATTCGTACTCGATTTTAAAATCATTGTTATGAGTATTTAAATTTCACAAGTGGCTCTTTGCGGAACGAAGGTATGATAGATACAGCCATAATATGCATCGAAGACATGTTGTCAAACCATGCTTATTGACTAAACGTTATTTTTTTAAACTAATAGTTGTAGACATAGAACGCTTAAAATGTTTTTTTTTTGCCTCATTTAGTTTCAACATCAAAAACGAAAGATTGGTTGTGTTTCTGAAAGAATTTTTTTCTAACAAAGTAGTTATAGAACCTGCATAATTTCTTCAGTCTACTTTTTCCTTAGAATTTTTTCAAATAGAGAACAAAAAATCTAGCAAACATTTTCTTAAGTTCTTAATATTTTGAGTAAAGTTCTTAATATTTTGAGTAATTAAAAATATATTAAGAAAACAGTGAGTAAAACAAGAATTTTAGGGTCTTGATGGGGTGCTACACTGAACTAAAAAAAACTTTTTTGTGTTTGTATAAGGAAGCCATACATAAATACGAACATTCTAGTTCAAAGGAACTTGAGAAAAGGCGATAGTCTAATCTGAAGCCTTCTTACTACTTGGCTTTTAATACCATACCTCATATTTTCACCCACATATGTAATACTGCGAGTTTAATGTCCTTGCTACTGTCCATAGCATACCATGACACAAGCAGTCATATCCATGCAAATATCCCTTCAAATAATCATCTTACAGACAGACGACCATCTGTATATGTGAGTGATGTCAAACACAAGGACACAGCGCGTCATGCAGAAATAAAATAAAAGTTTAAGAAATTCATGCAAGTGGAAGCGCATTAAATGAGGTGAATAATTTTACAAACAAATGAACAGATTACATAAAAAGTACAAGAGAAATATATATGGATGATTACAGAAAAGATGTCATCTTGCGAATGATGATGATTCTTCTTGTAACATTTGGAACCGCACACATCTTGACCCGCATTGCAAACGAACCAACGGACCAAGCAACCATCATTTTCTCGAGAGTTGCTGCCAATAAATGTAAAACTTTCTTTGAGTGCACATCAAAAGAATCATAAAATATGTTATGGACATGAAGGATATACTACGTACTATGTATGTCGTCGAGTGAACGAAAGTACTCCAAATTTCAAATTTCGGCGTATGGATGGTGGAGTAACCGTTGGAATGATGACGGTTTCACAGAGTGTTTGAGTACAAGCACATCCATGAATTACAAAATTAGATTTATTTCAAATAATATCATGAGTTTCTTACAACAGTTGTATTATTCTTTTGCTTCTTTATCGTTGTGAAACTTTTTGTAAAATAATAATAAAATATTCGTTATGTGATTACATCCAATATTTTTTCATGGCCAGTTAAACATTTCTTTACGTCAATCGTAAAACTTTAATGATAAACTCATGCAATAATCGCATGAATATAGAAAACGTCGTATGAATTAGATCTGAAGTTGAAAATTCCAAGATATTCATAAATTCAGAAATAAAAATGCTGGCACCCATTCTTCAGCTGGAGATATTGTGTCAGCGTTACGGCTAAGCAAATGGTTTTTCGAGTTTTACTTATAAAAACTGCACAGAGAGCGCTCTCAATGATAAATGGATTCAATATACCAATTTTCATGTTTGTTGCACGAACAATCTGGCTCAGGCGGTGATTTACTCTCTCTCCATCCGCAAAGTTTTTTTTTTACATCTTTAAGCATAATTCGCTTTTCTGAAAAATGCGAAACCCTCTTAGTCTCCCAATTTAAGGAAATTCTTTTAAGGTGGGAACAGGCTTGCCAAGAGTCTAGTTTTGACCCGCCCTAGCCCGGAATTTTGTGTCAAAGCCGGGGCCCGGTAGGAATTGAAAAATTTTTGAAAAAGCCGGAAATTGGATATTGCTGACCATACCAACAAAAAAAAAAATCGATTGAATTCCTTCTTTTCAACTTGGCAAACCTGCGTCAAATCTTATGTTTATAGGATGCATGAATTGGACATGGGCGTTGATAGTCAATTCGTCCCAAAAAATAAATTTATACCACGCTTAGAACACTTTATTCACAATAGATTCGATGAGATCTATGAGAGACCGATATACGATGTCAAAACTGAAAAAAAAAAAAATATTTTGACTGTCCCATCATCTTATTATTGCTTCATTTATATCGTTATTGTGTGCATTATTCCTTGAAAAATTATTTTCTTTTCTAATTAAAAATTTATTTACATCATTAAATATTAAAATAAACAAAATTAATTCTTATACGTTAAGCATTCTTTGAGGCACAACATTCGAAAATTTTTATTAAATCAGGTGTTGTCTATTTAGTTTCGCTAGGCATCGCACTACAAAAAATTTAATTACTTCTTTGCTTTCGGACTGGCAGGAGGCGGGACCTTAGGAGGTGTACCTGCAGCAGGAGGAGGTTTGGTAGTAGGTTCACCAACCTTTGGACCGCAAGATCCCAGCGCATTGGGTTTTGGCTTACATCTATTTTCGGTACCATCTTTTGCAGTAGAACCTCCTACTTTAAACAGCAAAGCAGTGTCTAACTTTGACTTAGGTTTTTTAGATATGCCTGCAAGAAGTCTCTTTAAATGCGAAATGGCACGCCCTGGCATCAAACCCTTCGGGCAGGTATTCGAACAATTCATAATAGAATGACATCTGAAAACGCTGAACGTGTCACGTACTTTATCCAAACGTTCAGCGGTTTTTTCATCACGTGAATCTATAATCCAACGATAAAGTTGCATTAACACGGCCGGTCCCAGATATCTATCCGAGTTCCACCAGTAAGAGGGACATGCGTGCGTGCAACAGGCACACAATATGCACTCGTATAAACCGTCCAACTTGGCGCGATCATCCGTATGCTGCAGGTACTGTGCCTTACCTTTGACTTCCTGCTTGTAGTTTGTTCGCTGCAACCACGGTTGTATTGAATGGTATTGATTGTAGAAGTGATTCATATCAGGAACTAGATCTCGTACAACATACATATGCGGCAATGGGTAAACCTTAACTGGCCCACCAAGCTTAGTGCCAATTTTGCATGTACAAGCTAATGTGTTTATACCACCGATGTTCATAGCACATGAGCCACAAATGGCCTCACGACAGGAACGACGAAAAGTCAGCGTTTGATCCATTGTATTTTTGATCAGTATCAGTGCATCAAGTACCATAGGTCCACAATTGTTCAAATCCACCTTGTACTCTTGCATATGTGGCTTTGTTCCTGGTTTCCAACGGTAGACTTTGAAAACTTTAATACGTGCTTCTTTTTTAATTTGAGCTGGTGGTGGTGGTGGTGGTGGTGAACCAGCCGTGGGCGGCTTAGCTCCTTTTCCGCATGCTTTTCTATCAATTGTTGGTGCTGTTGGCGTTTTGCCTGACGTCGGTACTGTTGGCGTTGTTGGTTTGCTTGTGGTACCAACTGGTGTGGCACCTGTTTTAACTGCAGTTTGTGGCTGCGCCGTAGTTGGTTTGGGTGGCACCACTGGTGGTGGCTTACCCTTGGATGAGAAATATACGCACGAAAGGTTGAAAGAATATATTTTCTTGCCAATAACATTTCTAATCTGTCGCGATAACATGACTTTTTACTTTAAAAATACGGCGATATTTTATTTTTCAAAGATTTTATTTTCCAAGCAATAGCGATATAAAAAAATATTTCTAAAATAACAGATTACAAAAAAAGTTATTTTTAATGTGAGTCGTATGTTTCTAAAACGTTTATAAAAACTATACTGAGGGCTTAAGCAATCTGCATTTGATGCGAAAAGATTACCACATTCTGTCTCATTTAAAATTTTAAAAAAATTTATTTCTGGACAGCTAAAAACTTTGACTATATATGAAATCGTTTTTAATACCATTTTGTGTAAATTCATTATTTATGAAAATATTAAATGTATTTACAATAAATCGTGTATTAAAAATAAATAAATTGTAGAATGATTTACCAGGGATAATAAGTTAAGCAGACTTTGCAATCTCAATAAATTTGTTCATAACGCGGAAACATTAGAGTCCACATTTCACTCAAAACATGCTCGTCAAGAAATGTGTAGTATCAAAAGAGTTGCAGGAGCAATTGCATGTGAAGGGGGAAAGAATGTAGAGTTTACTCGCACTGTGTTTGCATTTTTTTTTTGCTATGATTCTTAACTGGTCAATGCAAAGAATTCAATATAGTGTGTTTGCAGACTCTTTAACATCGGCTAACAAAGCTTACTGAAGATATGACTTAGCGGTCATTGAAACTATTTAGTAAGTATAAGCAGCTGGTGACCAATTTTTGTTCCTTTACAATTGTTGGAGTTATTCTCTAACAATTAATGCATTTTGCATTCTGCAAAGAACATGTATTCATATGATTTGATGCAGGTGTATAGGGCTTGATGTTTCCATCTTTTCAACGATAAGTCCTTGTAAGAATCAAAAGAATTTTTGTTAAGTTAAATTGGACCAAATTTCGAATTTCTTGCAAATATCTATGATTTTCAGATACTGGTTCGAACCCGGATATATTTTGCAAAAAACATATTAAGCAAATTCAAATTTGTAGTTTTTTTCGATAGCCTATATAGTTGCAAAATTTCTGAACTCTAATGAGCCAAAATCATATAAAATATGACAACTCTACTTCAGATTAAGTGATCAAACCTACATCAACATTTTTATCAAATGCTCTATTAATTTTTTATTTATTATCACAAAATAATTATTAAATTTTAAAATATCTTATAACTCTGACATTTTCTCGCTGTATTTGTTGAAATCTAGAATTTCTAAATCAGATATTCCACCGCTTGTACGTTCGACGGCAACTTTATTGCGAAATTTTTGCAAAGCCGGAGTTTACTAAGCAAGGGCGAAATAATGAGTTTGTTTAGCGTACCAAGAGGAGCGTTGATGATGTTGAATACAAATGTCGAATTTACGTCTCGCACTGACCAAGCCCGTTAAGTATAGTATTTCCTTTGAACGTGTCTTTTCCATGAATATAGGAATCAAGGATACTTCATATTGCCACATTGCAATCCTAATACTGTAGCCACTATTTTCAAAACGAAGCAAATTTTCTAACCGTGCTGATTGTAATTGATGTGTTTCAGCATTATCTGCATCGATTCGTAAGCCAACTGTAATTGGCTTAATATTGCCTTTGTGAAGAAAAAAACCCTTCAGGCTGGGTTTGCCACCGTTAATAACCCTCTCGGCATTTGACGTTTCGTGAACCTCTTAGATATCTTTCTCAGGAAATGAAATGTGTCAGTGTCCGCCTTTTAATTGCATTTGAAATATTTCTAAAACAAAAACAAACAACAAAAAAACATTTTTATTTCGTCATCAGACTCTAAAATTTTTTGGTTTATTTTACCAGCGTCATCATTTGCGTTGATTCTGAATATGCAGTTATTTATTGTGACGTTTCTTTATTTATAATTGACAATGGTAATACACTAAACATAGTATCGAACAGAGGACCAGCCTGTCAACATTCACACAGTCCTTTACTAGCCATACCCAACATATATTTAATATATGCAATGCACACATAGCAAAAAGGTTTAATCGAATCATAAGACACCATAAGATTTCATTAGAAAATTTTCTAAGCATTAAATCTGCAACCTTTCAAATACACTTAAGAATGGTTGAACGTGATATATTAGTTTTGAACTTAATAAGAATGTTTCTTGTAACAGTTACAGAAGCAATGATTGGGTGTTTCGGCGAAAGGTTCTTCGAATTCTCAACTTCTATTACGATAAAACGAAACCTTCGTCAAGGTGCACGAACTTCTGCTTTTGCTTGCGACAAATAAAGGTCACTGACCAAATGATTTGGCTCTCACTTGCTGCTGTTTTTTGTTTTACGTTTGCTGCCTAAGGAAGGACCCTGCCGCTTCCAAAATTTATTTCCGTAGCGAATCAGAATGTGGATCTAGGTTTGTCCCTGGTTCAACATCTAAATTAACTTTTGTAAACTGACGTAAGAATGCTGGTTGTGTTAAACAGAAATAACAACATGTGCCATGATTCTCTCCACAGCATTGGCCTGCCAAAATTCAAACATATCTTGTAGCTTTCAGAAATATGGAAAAAGTTCGTCGGCAACTACCGCAAAATCGATTCGGTGTCCACGATTTGCAGCCTCAAACAAACCCAAAGTATTCAAAGTGAAAACGTGAATTAAAAACGATTAAACGTGAAATATTATTTTATATATTTTAATAATTGCAAAAGTGAAAACTTAAATGGACTGAGTAATGAGACGGCAGTTTAATGTTTCTTATGTTGCAGCAAACTCTTTGCTGGAAATATTAGTACGGCATGGTAGTTCTCTTCCACTGGATGCTAGAACGTTGAAATGTACTCCTAAGCAGGCCCCTATAGATAAAATGGGAAGTGGTGAGTACATTCACTATGGTCTTGAGAACGCCTTGACTGATTTTCTTTACGAAAATTATTTTCAATCCAATGAAATGAATTGCAAAAAGTTCAAATCTACAAACATGGTCAATACTGATAAATGTCAAAGAGACGCCCGATGCCATGATTTTTGATGATTGCAATGACGCAACTAAATTTATTAATTCCAGCGTATTTTAAAAATGATTTGTGAATGAATTGGTGACTCTTATGAATACTGGATTAATGTAAAGGAAAACATATTTTCAGCTAACATGTCGGTCATTCATCTGCGATGCACCAGCAAAATCTTTTGTTCTAGCAATTAAAAGTCATGCAGGATATTTTAGTTGCCTTAAATTCACTCAAAGAGGCGAATCAGCTAATCGTATAATGATTTTTCGCTGTGAAGTACATAGACCTCGAGCGAATTCCGACATTTGTTTGCTTCTCGATCCCAATGACCACAAAACTATTGCAATAGAGGGACTACCAATAGATATTGTGAAATCGTTTCCTAACGACAGTTAAAAAATCTACTGTTTTTGAACAATCAAATTCAAAGTGAATTCGATTGGAATCCGCGAAGTTTAAGCGAACTCGATCGTCTTAAAGCAATAGAATTGAGGATGTTCCTACTTTATATCGAAACCTTCGTGTTAAAAGACATTTCAGACGAAGACAGATACACCCACTTTTTGATGATCGATCTGGGACTAAGAACTTTAACACCTAATCTGTCTCAAAAGTGGTAAAAGAATACTCACAGAAAGTCTGCAACTCCTCAAATGTGATGTTTTGGCCCAATATATGACATTTTGATTCTACCAATCGATGGGAAAAGGTCGAAACAAAATTTTTATAAGTACTTGGGAAATTTTCAAACATTCGATATGGTGGTGTTCTTACCTAATTTATAAAAAATAAAAATTTCACCGATTGATGTGAAGAAGTTGAAAGTAGCGCTTAGAAATCGAAGATGGATTTCCGACACACCAATCGATTAAAAAATTTGAAAATTAAAATTAAGGACTCACCAGGAATAATAACATATTCATTTGCCGCTTGCAGTTTAAGCCGAAATCTATCTGATTACTCGTATCTTTAAATACAAAATTAAGTCATTATTTGGTGCATCAAACTATCGGTACTTTGCACACCATGTCAATTGTTGCCGCGTTATAGCCAGCTAACATTTTTATGGTTTCGCATATTATGCGCTGGAATAGTTTGCTAAGCCCGGTTCGCAACTTAACACATGCGTCATTTTACACCTAATTAACATTTTATAATAAAATGGAAATTTTCACTAAATTCTACACCTTTGTGAAAGCGTGTTTTGCTATGTCACTATAAATATCCAGTAGAAAATTGACTGGGAATGATATGCTCTTATTCTGTATGAAAAACTGCTATTATTTTCAAATGTTGAATTGCAACTGTCCCCATACGCGTTAGTTAAAAATTAGTTTGTCTTACTTGTCTTTGATTTGCCTCAGTTAGTCCGGCTGACTATTTTGTTTCGACGCATAATTTTGTTTCCGCGTTCACTTACATTGCTTACTGAAATATGGCTTTGTATGTATGGTGGAAATCAACCAAATTTTTGTCTTATGCAGATGTGAAAGGATATGCCAGTGAATGAATAAATCCAACGCTTTTGCCAGATCCATAAAAATATTAAATACTCGAGGGATATATGAGTGAGACACCCATACAAGCAAACATTTTCAAATGTTATACTGAGAAATTATTTTAGGTAAATAAACCTGATTTCATACAAATACAGGAAATTGCTTGGCATATCACCTCCGAGAAGGCGGATGAATTTAGATAAGTGCGCTGAGAGAACTATTTGAAGCAAAACCAAATTCTGCAAAAGTACACACAGTGGTTGCAACTATCATCAGACCTAAGGTGGGCGCATTTTGAAAAGAGCGTGTGGTATCGTTCATACAAGCAAACACTTTAAATTGCTGTACTGAGAAATATTCTTAGATCGGTCATTATTTAAGTAACAACATTTTTGGTTTTTTTTAAACTTTTTTATCATTTTTTGAAACAAAATATCACTACAACTATGCGGGATAGGATAAAAAATTATTAATTTTTTTTTAAACTTGCATTAATTTTACAGAAATATATTAAAAATGTACATACATTCGTTTAAACAATAATTTTTTTATTCAAAAAAATATTTTTCAAAATATCTTCGATGCAACATCTCCTTTTTTATGTAATTTCTCAATCGATCATTAGAATGTATTTATATTTACAGTTACAGTATATTTATTTTTTAAGTGTTGTACATTAAGTCTTAAACTTTTATAGTACATCAAAAGAAATAATTATGTATACATATAAATGCATTAAAAAAATTTCTGCCATCTAATCGAAATTCCCGACGTAAGCTCATATTTTCGAAAGCAGATACTTCTTTAGGATTGATTGAAGAATAATAATTAAGAATCAAAAAAACTGAAAAGTTTGTATCAAAAATAGTTTAAGAAGAATTTTTATGAAAAAAAAAGTTCATGTTTAAGCAAACTTATTAAAAGTTTTATATTTACTATCAAAAAAGTCAAAAAAAAAACAAAGTGTTCAGTTATTTAAAGAATGACCGATGGTATATCCAAGGATCTTCAAGCAAATTGCACATGTACACAAGGAATGGTTTGGACAAAAAATGGACAATATTTGGCGAAATGGCGATACACTTTGCATACAGGTTGAGTCTCAAAATCACTATCACATGAGTTGCTTAACTCATACTAACTAACTAAATTCAATATGAGAACGTTCAGTGAAACCTGTCGCCTGGTGGTGAAGGAAAAAACTGAAGAAAATAATTTTGCTGTTAATGCGCTGTACGGTACTTAGTTCGTGGTGAGGTCAGACATTAAACCATCACTAGTTTTAGTTTGAACTCTTTTATTAAATAATTTTCATAAATCGCAAGAAATCAGCATATTTAGATATCGGAGAGCATTTAAGAATGTTCGCATATTAATGGTTCAGCATATCTTTTTCCAGCAAAAAGCAGATGAGTATCTCATGTGTTGAACGGTGGTAAGAAATAGAATTATTCCGTCAAGCATAGGTATTAGGGTTGGCTTGCTTGATTTGCAGCTTTTAATACCGAAATGTCAAAGGGTTTTTATGAAAGTGACCTTTTGGTTTGACATTAGAGCACAATATTCAAATCACATTTGTTTAAAAAAACATGTTCTCTGCGTCATCTCTATGACTTATTTAAACTTTTAATTACTGTTAATATCTTATACTTTAATTTTTCTTTTTGTGTAATAACATATACAGAGTTAGTTTTTAGTTTTAGCTTTAATTTATTCTCCTCATTGCATCAGCCAATTAAAAATATTTTTCCACAAATCATAAAAGCCGACAGGCTTGCAGTTCTACTCCTTGTTTCTTCTACTTTCTGCAGTAAGGCTGATATTCAAACTATTCACCTTAATAGATAAAAGTTATGTAACAGTAGTAAACAAATAAATAGAGGAATACTTCAGTGTGACAAAACCTGCCCTATGCTTTGGTTGGTTGCAATAAACAATGCCACCCGACTTGTTGTATCAGTGTGATCCAACAAAAAGTAATTTGTCGGCAGTTGATAATAAGTCAATATAAGATCTGCTCAATACTCAACACTTCTGCAAATGTACTGGCTAATTTCTCAACACGCTACACCTGTACCATACTCTGTTTTAATATTTGTATTAGGAAATTAGCAGTACCATCAGGCAAGCCGTTATGAAAGCTTTGAACTTGCGAACAATAAATTCAAGTTAAGTAAAATAACGCAACAAAATTAGACAGATTTTAGAAAAGACAGAAAGCCCTACCTACGCATAGCATTAATTTTGTTTCCAGACTATAGAAATAATGAAAGTAAAGGAAAGACTGACTAGCTGTCAAGATGCCGTGCATCTCAAAACGAAGTCACTTCAGATCGAGTTTATACTTCTCTGGTTACTTTTAAGAAAGCATTTTCTTTACTAGCCAAATAGTAAGTGGATAATTATAGGAACCTGTACAGTTTTCGTGGAATTCCGGTCATCAAGAAGCAAACTTAACACCACAGATTCACTGTCCAAGTATGGTATATATATTTGAAGAATCACCGCGGTCTTCACTGAACGCTGACCTATTAGCAAGCATACTAATCAATTGTTTTGGAAATGTGAATTGCTTAAGCATTTTTTGTGCAACTACTCTACCTAAAACTTGTATTTAAAATGGTTTTGTTTTAATTCTTTTCAGAATCAGAATCGATCCATGACGCTGTCACCATTGCACAAATTATCTACTGGGATAATGCGTGCTTCTTCATATGTAAATGGGCGCGCTGCTTGCATGACCACAAATGTGCAATGCGCGCGCTTTCATTCGCATAATGACGTTGCTAGCCAGCGAGTGCACATGTAAAATCCAAACATGGCAACCGGAAACCCGCAGAATTTCAAAAAGAAAAAACCAAAGCGCTGCTGAAAAACCGAATCGGAAGCCATGACAGGAAATGCAAAATGCGTTGTGTGGATTAAGCGGAAAGTGCACGCAATATCATGATCAAAGGTTTTATAATTCAATGCGGATGAAAGAAGTCAGAATCTTATGTAGCTAAAAAGTTAATATATAGCTTTTGAGATATAAGTGTTACAGCTGAAACTTTGAACAAGAACGAGAAAAAATATTGAAGACCAGCTTGAGAAGTACCTATTTGGCAACGTTTTATGACTATAACAAATCGAAAATCGGAACAGAATACATATGACCAAGCATAATTTCCATCAGGACATGTAGTAACGATTTCCTTGTAACACATCTGAATAAATTTAATTTGTTCTTAATAAAATCATATTAATGACAAAAAAATTTATAAACAAATAAAATGATCTTTTGAAAAGCCTTTAAGGGGCCAAAACTTAGGAGTTATTTAAACTTAACATTATGTTCTATTCAACCGTATTGAGTAAATAATTTCACGTTCAATGCAGTGCCCACAAAAGCAGTTGAAAAAATTGAATTTTGGTTTTAAATTTGAGCTTAACATCTTATACCATGAACGACTACATTTGGCTGAACAATTTTTGTGAGAAAGATATCAATCATTTCGTATTGAATAAAATTTGAACGAGCCTATACCAACTTGCTTTAAAAGTTATAGGTTGATAAGGCAAAAAAACCGCTTTAAATAAATTTTAGCATCTTTCTTTTGACACTAAAAATTGGTATTAAATTCTATGCTTAGACTACATTAAATTGTCAATAGTTGATTAGAACAGTCAAAAAAAAAAATGGCGAAAATTTTCATAAAATTTTATGTTAACATCATTTAAGTTCACGAACGCACACATATAGATCAAACTAGTGTGTGAAGGATGTATTAACTTTTTAAGTTTACATGAAAATGGTCAAGGTCACTATCAGTTAAAATCGTTTATTTTACAGTTGGAGTTCAATAAAAAAAAAAACTCAATTTAAGTGAATTTTTCAGACTTTGGATCAAAAGCGATCGACCAATTTCCAATAGAAGCACAAACTTGTTTTTCAGATCTTATTTTTTTACCCCTCATTCTATTAGAAAATGCTTGTGGAGCGAGACAATTACAATTTTTGCACATTACATACATTTTATGGGCTCTCCAATGTATACGAATTAATAAAACAGTTTCATAACCTGTCCAACTCTACAACTTGTTTGATTCTAAGCCTTCAAGCCCATCTCTGTAACATTTGTAACACCCACTTTTAATTTTTGTTTTTCACTTTTAAATGAAAGAATATCCTTTAATTCAAAAGTGTGTGTAATCAACACTCAACATCTAGATTATGATGATGAATGGTACCACCTACTTAATCTTTGCTACAAGTTAAGCTCTCCTCCTCATCTCGTATATTTATACAGGCAAACACCCATGCAGAGTGTCAGTTTTGGCAGCGCACTTGTCGTATTATTTATATTTTATTTTGCCATAAAGCAAAGATTATAATGTTTGTCTCATCACGACGCACAAAATCAAGGATAATCACACATTAGGGAGCACTATTAACGCGTGCGCCCGGAACATCATTTTAAAATATAGACACAGTGGCAACAACACAGCAGCAGCAGCAGTGCCAAGTAGTAACTGGAGCATTAATGAACGAAAGGAAATGGCACACAACATACAAACAAATAACAATGGCGGAAAAAGGAAACGGAAGTGACAGTGACAGTGGCAATGGTAACAGTAACCACAGCAGTCTGTCTGTCTGACTGACATGACAACCAAAAGGAACAAAAGGAAGCATTCTGTCTTTTTGCTTGTGGTAGAACTTATACATATGAAAACAATTTGCGTGTGTGTGTGCGTGTGAGTCATTATATTTATTTATTTAATTTTTTTCTTTTTGCGTTTTTGGTTTTAAACATCAGCATAAATTTTACAGTTATGTTGTGATATCGCTAACTCCGTTCATCTTTAGCAGTGTGAGTGGGAATTATGTTGCTAATAATATTAAAATGCGACAGCAGCTCCCCCTGGTGTAATATATGTATGGCAGGAGAATAAATTTATTATAGGTAAATTGAAATAACTAAAAAGTCACGATTTTGTGAAAATGCCGCAAAGCTCAACGTTTCAAAAAAATTAATAGATTAGTGAATTGATATTTTGAAACGTTTTAATAAACTGAATGTTTCATTGATAAATTAGAAATTCAAACAAAAGTAGATAGATAGATAGATTGATTAATTTATTGATTTATGTAGAGAATAGTTTATTTCGTTTAAGAAAGATTGTCTTAATTTAAGAAAGCAGTGTCTTTTAAAAAAATTCTTTAGTTTAATGAAATGTTACCCACTTAACATTTATTTATGGAAAAATGTCCACTGATATCGTAAAATTTTTCTTTAAGGCTTACTTCTTTTGTGGAAACAATAACTTTCAGAACTCTTTCTTTAAGTAAACCATTCTCTTAAATTACGAAAATGTTTACGGAAATTTTGAAGAAATTGTCTTCTAAAAGCCAAAGTTTTAACCAATGCGGGCGACCTGCTTTTGGAATTTTTGGCGGCGATCTACTAATCTTAAAATATTAATTTAAAGTCGGAAATATCTTTTAATTTAAAACAATCATATATGATTACAATTCTTTAGTGAAGGAATTTATTTCAGATTTATTTTAAAAATTTTGAAACAGCAATTCTCCAGCCTTTATAAAACACTCAATATATTGCCGTCTTCAAAGGGCTTCTTATTTTTTGATAAAATTTCTGCGGCCTTGAATGAAGTCTTTAACTTCGTACTCGATCACGTAAGGAGTGATAGTTTCTTGGATAATTGTGTCATGAATTCTCCGAGTTTTCCTTTCTGCGTCATGGCTCATTGTTGGAAAAATTTTTAAGCTAAAAAAATGGAATTTATCAATAATAAAATTAAATCAAAGTAATTATAGCTGAAACTTAAACAAATTGATAAAACGTCTGTTGAAAACGCAGAAAAAAAAATTCTTTAGACAAAATTTTACAAAACCCGAAGAAATTTTAATTTGCCATCAGCCGTGTTAGCGATGCGCTGGATGCCGATTTTCTGCGAATTGATTGTTTAGTGGCAGCATTCAAAAATCCTATGCTTTGTCAATATTTTGAAGTGCGCAGTGGTGCTTTTCATATTACATTTCAGGCAATCTCTTATGTTAAATGTGAAATAAATTACATAAAAGCGAAGAAAATGGATACACTTTTCTACATTAAACACGAAAAGAATTTATTTTATGAAACCGAACAAATTAATTGTTGCTTCGACGCATCAGAAAGGCGGGCGACTAGGAATTGATACGCAGTCGACCAGTAGACCACGGTCTACTGTTTGGCCACCACTGTACTATACCAATCAAAAGATATGCTTTTGACGAAAATTACTTGATATGGAGTAAGACTACTGAAATTGAGGATATCAATGAATTTCTTATATTCAGTTTGCACGTGGACACAATGTTGTGCACCTCATGATATCGGTAGCAATCCAACGTAATATATTGAAATGAGCTCTGCGAGCTATGAGTGGGCGGGATTCTTAAAGTGAACGTCGCAAAAAAGTTACAATCCTTAAAAATAATGCAATGAAATCTGGCCTAATGGCAAAAACAATCTATGTACAGAAACTTATAACTATGTACTTATTAGTAAGCAGATGTGATGCAAGAAACGATGATTTCGATTTTATCAACCGGACACTTGAAATTATTATCGCGTATCCAGAAAATAGTTCAGTCTCGAAATTGTAGCTAAAAACAGAAAAAACTTGCGTTTTTTATATTTTGTATTATGATAGAGATGTTACATCAAAATCTACAGTGCAAAAGATAAAGGAGAAAAGTAAGCTAAAGACAGAGTTCAAAAAGTACCAGACCGTTCTGATGAAAAGCAGTTGATGGTTTTGATGCGAGCCCGAAAATTGAATGAAAGGTACCTGACTTAATTTGATTGATGTGTTATGGAAGACGAAACTTACGTTAAAGCAGATTTTAAGCACCTACCTGGGTACGAATATCATACATCACCGAAGAAGGCGCCTGTGTCTAGTAAATGCAAAGAAAACAAAATTTTGAAATTTCCGAAGCAATATATGGTTTGGCAGGCCATATGCACTTGTGGTCTCAGAAGCAGATTTTTTGTTACGCAGGGCACAATCAATTCCAAAGTTTATATAGACGAGTGCCTCGAAAAACGTCTTCCACCATTTATTCGTGCACATGAGGGTATCGAGATGTTCTGGCCAGATTTAGCAACCTCTCATTACTCTAAAGCTAAGATGGAATAGTATGCAAGTAAAAAGATCAATTTCGTATCAAAAATAGCTAATGCGCCCAACTGACCATAGCTTCGCCCAATTGAAAGATATCGGACTCTAATGAAAAGAGATTTTCGAAGGAGTGGTAAGACTGCAAAAAATGTACAAGACTTCAGACTAAAGTGGAAAAAATCGTACCATACTGTCGATGAAACGACTGGACAAAATTTAATAAAGGGCCTTACGAAAAGAGGAAGAAATTTTTATAAAAAAAAAATTGCTTCTTAGTTTTTAGTTATTTATATTCCGAACACTAGCCATTATTAATAAAAAACGAACAAAGAACAAAAAAAAATTACTGGGTGTTTTTTTATAAATAAAAAACAAAGCGCAAGTTTTTTCTGGGACAGTCCTTATCTAAAAATATTTATAGATTGCGCCAGGTGATTTTTCATTTTAATTGCAAAAAACCTATCAAAAATAGACTTAATCAAAGTATGTAAATAGTTCTTACATTTCTGACACACAAAAGAAAACTTTGGTCAAAGCTTTGATTCTTTTGAAGTATAAACTTAGATAATAACTGCTAATAAATGCTCATGAAATGATAAAATTGGAGCACAGATTACAATATCATTTTTTTCTAGTTCCTTATATGAGAGGTTATTTTTTTTATGTACTTTTTACTACAGAATTCCAAAAAAAAATATAATTTTTTTTTATGGTACAGTTTTTGAGGTATTAAGGTTTTTTAATTTTATCGACCTCCTTTCAGTTTCAAATTCATGTCTAAAACTAGGAACGGTCAATTTAATCGTTTTTGGTACTAAATTAAAGGTAGTAAAATTACAAAAAAACGTATTTGAATTGAGTTTTTATTGGAGAAGCAATTCAAAAGATATTGATGAATAATTTTCAGATTTTTAAAAAAATCAAATTTTACTTCTGATTCTGTGGCCACGAAAAAATAGAAATGTTTATTTTTCGACCAAGTTTCCGTAGTAACCTGTGTATTCCAAGCTATCAGAAGTTTTAACCAAATTTATTCTAACAATATTTAAACTCCAAAAAACAAAGACAATTATTTAGAAGCGATTAAACTCAACAAATTGTTGAGTTGAAAAATCCAAACTAATTTCTCTGAATGCTTACAATTTTTTTTTTGAAACAATGACATAGTAACCCTTTCTATAGTAATTTAATTTTTAAAAAATTTTATTTTAAAAATATATTTACCAAAATTAGTATTGATTTAAATTAGTATTTTTTATTAATTTTTCTCAATTAGCTTCTTTTTTAACCGGAAAGGAGATAATAACGGTGAACATATTAGAAAAGTCGTAATTTTTGAAACCTAGTAGACACAATTTAAAGGTCTTATGCATTAATATTATAGCTAACTGAAAAGTTCTTTATATGACACTCATATATTTGAAGTAAATATGTATTTATAAGAGTTCGCAGCTTCTTGTTGTCTTATCCACAAATCAAAGTTGGGATTAACTGATTTCAAAAGTACTGCAGGATAAATTTATTAGAATGCCGCAATAGCAATTTCAAATCAAGTTTTTTGATCTTAAGATATTATGAACTATTTAAAATTTTGAGAAGTTTTATTTTCTAAATAAAGGGTGAATAATGGAAAAGTTAAAGTCAAATTGCGTATTTAGCAATTTCATGTATTAGTAAAATCACAGGCTAATATTGACTAAATTTTTGGAGAAAAATATTTTTCTTTTGACAAAAAAATTCAAAATCAAACTAAAAGGAAAAACTTTTTATTCAAAATATTTAACAAACCACAAATGCAGATTTCTTCGTTTTATTTATAAAAGGGTGATTTTTGTGCTATTTGATTTTTCAGTGCTAATTTTTTGAAACCTCACACGCGATTTTTAACATATGTCAACGTTAAAAATACTTAACAAAGTTTGCCATTTAGCCATAAAAAGATTTACAAACGAAGCGAATGCAAATCATCTGATTTTATTATCAAAATTCGTGCTTTTTGAAAAATGAGTTTCGCAATTTTTTTTATCGATAAATTTTCTTCAGCAACGAAGCTCATTTTTGGCCCATTCGGTATGTCAAAAAACAGAATTGCCGAATTCGCTCTGAAGAGCTGCCACTGCACCCTGAAAATGCTCCGTTTGGTGCGGACCATTGGACCGTACTTCTTCGAATATAATGAAAATCGCAACGTTACAGTCAATGGAGCAAGGTATTGGAGCAATGATTACAGATTTTTTTTTGCTCAAAATGCAAGAATTGGACTTGGTTGACATATGGTTTCAAGAAGACGGTGTCTTGTGCCACACAGCAAGTGATACCATGGACCTATTGAGATGAGAGTTTGGTGAGCTATTAATATCACGTTTTGGAATAGTAATTTTGCCGCCAAAACCATGCGATTTGTTCCCATTAGACCATTTTTTCTGAAACTACGTGGAATCTCTCGTATACAGGTACAAGCCAGCCACAATTGTAGCCAGCCAACATTACAGCTGCCATTGATGAGATACTGGCCGAAATGCTGGCAAGAGTATGCTAAAATTAAAGCTAACGGATGAACCACCTCAGCAGTGGCAGATATAGGCGCTGAAGCACCCCCTGAGATCCGAGGAAAAATATTTTGATACAAGAACTTTTCAGAAAACCAAAAATCGTTAGTTGTAAACGTCTTTCATTTTTATATTTTTAAATCTTAGGATGAAAAAAAATTCTCTTATAAACCTCAATTCTCTTGTCAAATCGGACAAGAAATGTAAAGGTTATTCAAAAATCAATAAAAAAGGTAATTTCCACATATGTACACATGCGTTCCCGGTTGCACGCTGTTGACTATGTAAGTGTATAAGGAACTAATTCGTTAAAGATATTTTGTAGTTTTGTGTGCTTATTTGTATCTTAAAAATGATAAATTCAAAAGTGCTATTAAATTTAGGCTTGTACTTCTGAGAACGGTACACATTTGTCCCTTTTTTATGTTTTTAATTATAGCTCAAACTCTAAACATTTTTGGTAGATTATTTATAGGGAATAAAATCATATCAAAAGGGCATTTTATAAAATCAGAAACCTTATTTTGTCATCAAAATAAGTTAAAAAATCTGTGTGAGAAACCCACTTAGTTAGTTAACGAATTAGTTCCTTATTAAATTATATACGTTTGTAGTCAATAGCCCATATACGGGAATGCATGAAAATATAGAAATTAGCTTTTGTAATTGATTTTTGAATAACTCTTATATTTTTGTCATTCCGTTTCCACAACTATGTAGATGAAATTGGAGAAGTGGGCGTAGAATATTTCAACTTACTAACTACTCCTTTTCATCGATTTTGAATTGTTTCAATATTTTTCAACAATTTCCATATTTTTCGAAATTTTCAATTTCTTTCAACTTAATTTCATAGTTTCCATACGTTTAATTATTTTCGATTTTTATTCAACCTTTTCAACGTCTTTTTTACATTTACTTAAAAGGTAATTTCAATGCAGTGTAAGGTATGTAAGTTTCGACCCGGCCGAAGATAACACCTTCACTAGTTTTATTTTTATTTCTTATTTACTTATTTCTTAAATGTTTCAGAGATGCAATATACCACCCTTATTTGGATCACATGATTTCAGAATTGAAATCAATATTTCAGTGTAAGTGTTTGAGCATTTTACCCGTAGGCAATGAAATCAAAGTGAGACCATGAAATTTGGTTATATATACAAGTAGTAAACTTCAATGTGTACACACAATTTTTTTTTTTGGTATGGGGCTTATTTGCCGAGTTATGGGCTTCTGAAGAATTGAAGAAGTTTGAGAGCCATAATTTTTGAACGCTGTTATTGGAATTAATGAATTTATAACCAAATATATAATATCTTGTTTTAACTAGTAAACACGATGATTTCTTTTTTTGAATTTTTTAGTCAAAATTTATCCTTTAAATTTTTGTATGAATGAAAAACCGACAGTACAAATTTCAAATCAAATTTTCAGTAATTTCGACCTAATATTTTTTAAATATTTTTACTCCAAAAAACAAGCCTTAAGTATGTAGTTGTTTCGCAAAAAAATATTATATCGTGATCGATATTATTTAAGGGAAAGATAAATTCAAGTACTTAAACAAGAGCATTAATGTGACAAGCATGTAAAGGGTGTTTTTTTTTAGAGGTATAGAGCTTCGAATTAAAATAAAACACAAGAAAATCGTTTTAATGTCCATCAATTTGACGTTATTGGAAGGATAATTTTATGCCATTAATGTTTAAATATGATTTCGGGCATGTGGCCGCCGCGGCTGGCTCGAATAAAGCCAATTCTACAGGTCCAATTTTGAACCACTTTTTCGAGCATATGGGGCCGTATGTCGGCAATAACGCCACGAATGTTGGCTTCCAAGTCCCCTAACGTTTCTGGTTTGTTGGCGTAGACGAGCGACTTCACATATCCCCAAAGAAAATAATCCAATGGTGTCAAATCACACGATCTTGGTGGCCAATTGACTGGTTCATTCCGCGAAATTATGCGCTCATCGAATGTTTCCTTCAATAAATCGATTGTGACGTGCGCTGTGTGGCATGTAGCGCCGTCTTGTTGGAACCACAACTCATCCACATTCATGCCATCCAATTCGGGAACAAAATAGTCGGTTATCATGGCTCTATACCGGTCTCCATTAACGGTAACTGACTCTCCAGCATTATTTCGAAAGAAGTATGGCCCAATGACTCCACCAGCCCATAGAGCACACCAAACAGTCAGTTTTTGTGGATGTAATGGCGTCTCAAGGGTCTCATGTGGATTCTCTTCACTCCAAATGCGGCAATTTTGCTTGTTGACGTAGCCATTCAACCAAAAATGAGCCTCATCACTGAACAAAATTTTGCGATGAAAATCAGCATCGAGATCAATCTCATTTTCGACCCATACACCAAAATCACGACGCATTGCATGGTCTCGCGGCTTTAATTCTTGCACAAGCTGGATCTTGTAAGGTCGCAAGCCAAGAGCTTTGCGCAAAATCTTCCATAAAGTTGATGGACAAAGCTCCAATTGCTGTGCACGGTGGCGAATCGATTCATTCGGGTCCTCTTCAACATTTTGCTCTACAGCGGCAATTATTTCTTCGGTGCGCACTGTTCGACGTCTCTGCGGATGCGTATTATCACATAGAGTAAACGTAGTGCGAAAACGATCCATGGTTAACCGAATTAATTGCTCTGATGGACGATTATGTCGACCATAAAATGGACGGAGCTTGCGGTAAACTTCGCGAACTGAACCATTATTTTCGAAATAAATTTGCACGATTTGCAAGCGTTGTTCTTTTGTCAACCTGTTCATGATAAAATGGCAAACCAAACTGAACATAAATGACATTAGAGTTGCCAGATTTGACCATAAAATGCAAGTTTTATCTCTATTCAAAAAACAAACCTTTAAAAAAAACACCCTGTACTTCAAATCATATATCTCGTAAGCTAATGCAGATCATATTTTAAAATTTTTAGCATGTCATTTGTAGACTTTGAGCTATATTTTAAAATTAAAACACATAAAATAAAATCAAATTTCAAAATTTATTTCACAAATGAAATGATCAGTAAATTTTCTATAGCAACCACAATGCTTAATATTCTTTGAAAATTTTTTAAGTTCGAGAACCGGCTTCCGAAAAATTCTTTCTTCATATCACGTCAATTTTCAAAAGTCCTTAACTTGCCAACTAAGACTTACATAAAAAAATATTAGGTGCTTACACCTTCTACAAGTACAATCAAGCCGAATATGAACGAATCTTAAAATCTCATTCTTTTTTCATTGTCAGCTTTGCATGAAATGCCCCAGATTCAAAAAAATATAAACATTGCTCGTTAAAAATTCAATCAATATGTGTTTTCATTCAAAAAATGTCAACCCCCCCTTAAGACAATTCTAGATCCGCCACTCCACCTTAGGCGTAGCTGCGGGAAATATTTACAAAATTTAATCCTTAAAAAACAAATGGCAGGAATTGGTGGATTGCTTTAAATAAATATTTTATTCACTTTTGCAAAGATTCTGTTCTTTTTTTAGTTTTAAGAAACCAAACGCTTCAAAAACAAATGTTATATATAAAAACGTAGCAATTCACAAGATGAAAAAATATACTTTTGGTATTTGGAGCCTTCATTAGATATTACATTCATAGTCCTTAAACTTCCAGAATAGATTTTTACTCTGAAAATCTTTTAAGATAAAACAATATACAACCAAAATCTTTCCCTGACCCATGTAAAGGAATTGATAAAGGCTGCTTCAACAGACTTTTGCCATAAAGGGGAATGGAAATACATTCATTTTTGATCAACATTATTCATTAATTGACAAGGCCATGCCCGTCATTCTAACTCTATGTGAAAATCACGATTACAGCAAAATGAAGTAAGATCGAAATTCGGTGAAATCAGCATACGTGCACGCCTACTTTTCCATTACACAGAAATAAATCGGACACTAGTTCGGGAAAATAAAACCTCTAAACGCTAAGCAGAGGGTAATAAAAGGAAACGCAACAAATTTCACAAATATAGTGGAAATAAATAATTTGGACGGAGGTCATTTCACCTAACACCAAAAATCGTAAAACGCTATGCTGAGAAAAATATTTGAAAAAATATGCCAAATTTGCGCACACACATACATATGTGCAGTGTCCCACTACATAAAACTCTTGTCCAAATTTACAATAAAAATTTAATTATTTCTTGTTTTTAAAGAAAATTTGTGGTGCTTTTGTGGAAATCAATGAATTAGGATACTGATTTACAGCACAAAGTCGCGAGCGAAATCAATCAATTACCAACTTATTACTGCTGAAGTGAAATCGTTTAGCATTCTGATTGAAGATGTGTATACTCAATCGGAATGTAAAAAAATTATGTTCTTGATCAGCTCAACAGTTCGAGTAAACAATTAAGGTAAACAAAGTGAGTTAAACATAGGGTAGCCAACTTTTTCATGACGCAGACCCTGACATTAAACATAATGTTATGTACTGTCGTATGAGTTACGTGCAATTTCATTCAATCCTAAAAAATATCTTCAACAAACAATTATTCATATATTATATATCCCTACGCAGTCTTCATTGATTCCACTTTCATTGTACTTCAATCATCTCATCAGTTCAATTATAATGAAATATCTGTATCATATTCAACCCAAGTTGCAAGTTTTAATTGAATTCAGTTCAACACAACGCTAAAAGTATCACATTCTCTGGGTCAAAATAACCTAGCTGGCAACCATACCAAAGCACTTGCATTGAACGCCGACATAAATATAACGTCGTTACAACCAGCCAATGTGTAGGAATCTTCGAAAATGCATAAATTTACGCAGTTGTTAGCACTTGTGTATTTCCTTCCACTTCCATTTGTTCACACCCTTTCCAACAAACCTCTAACGAGCTTTAAGATGAAAGAAGTTACTGCGACATTGACGGAGTAACTAGTCGTTTGTCGCACGTCAGCAGTGTTGCCAGAATATTTTGTGGACTGGCGGCTAAAATTGCCAAGACTAGAAGCTAAAGATAGCTAAAAATAATTTTTTTACCAAAATTTCTTAGCTTAAATAATTTGCAAAATTTATTTTCTAGCAAGTGCGGGGCAGGATTAAATAAAATTTTTAATTTTTTCTCCTTCTAACATCCGTATTATCTCTACAGAGCACAGTGCATAGCTTTGTATTAAGCGGCAGCCTTAAATAGTAATAATTGCACTAGACTCTTGAAAATTGGTACAGATTTTTTCAAGGTGAAAACAACAAATTTCTGAACATGAAAAAAGTCGGTTCACGGACACGCCTGCCTTCCATACAAAGTCGAGTTGTGGTTGAGACCTTTTTTCCCAAAATGGGTATCAGTTCCCATTAACTTAGCAATTCTGATTTTAAAAATGGTCCAAATTTTACGATATCTTTTATAGTATCCAAGTTATTAGAGAAAAACTCAAAACGGTAGCGATCAACAGTAGCGCTTGAGTCTTGAAATTTGATACAGACGTTTTTTGAGTTAAAAGAACAAAAAATCGGTTAACGGATACGCCTACCTCTCATACGAAAGTGGGATGTGGTTGAGAGTTTTTCCAACAATAGGTATCAATTTCCTTAACTTTGCTGATTTCAAAAATTTTACAATTCTTTTATATTAAAAAAAAAAAAAACAGTTTCAAAAGCTGTTCTGTTATGATTTTGAAAAGCATTGAAGCTTATATCTTTTACCCCAAGGGAGATAAAAAGAGAGAAAATAGCCCTTACCTGTTCCACTGTACTTAAGGGAACTTCTTTCCAAATTCAAGGAACTTCTTTCAAACTGTGAGCTTTTAAAATTGATAAAACTATTGTTAAGTGTACTTTCTCACATTATATATAAACTTACGAAATCCGGAGTTGTTTTTTCTGTCAAATATTTCAAAATTTCTCAATTATGACTTTTAAAGACCTAATTAAAAAAAAATCATCATAGCTCACATATAGAATACAAAACCATAATCAAAAATTTTTTGTAAAGTGTAATCTTTGAACTTTAAGCCAATATACAATTTTGGAAAATTCTGATACAAATAAATTAATAAGTGCATTTCGTAAAAGTCGAAATATTTTATTCTTCTAAAACTACATTAGGAAAAGTCTGCTAAAAAAATTCGAATGTGCGGAGGTCTTAAACCCTAACTTATATGCTCTGCGCATGCGACAGTAGCTAGTTTTGTTAAGAACAGCTGACCAGGCACATTAACTAGTCTGTCCTCTATCGCCACTGCAGGATCAACAGGACCTTTAAATACATGTTCATTAACATAAATTCCTCACGATAGAAAGCACAAGTTAATTATGTTATCGCGATTAGTGATAAACATTAAGTTGAAAATGATAAGAGATGACAAGCTTCGAAGTACCACTCAAAAGCTCTTTAAGCTTACTTTCAGGTTCAGGCACGAAAATTGCTGACTTGTTGTTGTAGTAACTTAATAAAATTAATACTCCTTTTACTTCACAGTTGAGACGACGCAGTTGTGTATGTTTTGCAAATATGGTCTAAATAGAGAACAGAGCACATTGCTTTCAGTAGTTTGGCGGACTAGTCTAAACTCTGTAGCTAATTCCTTTTTACGCCAAGGTTGACAAATAATTTCGACTTTAAAACACCGCGTTTTGTGTTGCATTCTGCTATTAACAAAAACCTCGCGTTTTTTAAAATGTTTACTATCAACGCTCAAGTTCTATAAGGAACTATGTGCATACATACGTACATATGTATATGCTAGGAAAGCTAAGATCCCATGAAATAAGTATTCCTCCAGCAATAACAGAACTTTAACAAAACTTTAATATTCTATTATTTGGGAGAAAAACTTCCTTCAATTCGTTATATTCAACAAGTCTGGTAACATTAAACATCTCAACAAGGAAATTCTATTTGAATCTGATTTGTTTTCGATAAGGACTTGATAAGGACCACTTTTGTTTTGATTTACGTTTTGTATCTTGTTTGCTCTAATTTTGCATCATGCACTAACGCTGCTGTTGTTGAAGCGCTACAAATTGCAGCTCTTTAAAGTGTTGCTACGATGTTGATGTGAAGGTTAGCTAAGGCATGTGAGACTAGTGAGGTGTAACTTTCGCATTGTCAGTTAGAGATTAACCAATAAAATACCTCTGAATACTTGCATATTTTTTGATATTCTTGTATATATATGATATGCTTGGAATACAAAAGCTGGTGCCTTTTTTATTTTTTATGCACGCTTTCGCTTTTTGGGTCAATTTTTGTTTTTTTTTTCTTATGCATTTTGTGCTGTTTTTCACTTTGTTTTTATGTTTTACGTTTTCTAGCCACTAATGGTAAATTTTCCAAATGTCTTTCTAAGTAGTGTTCAGAAGTGTTTTAGTGTTCGAAAAATTATAAATTTGCTCAAACAATTTAATCTTCAATTACTTACACGTGTATAAATAGCAAAATAAAAAGTTTGGTGATAACTCAAAAAACGAAAGTTTATTAAGTAGATAATTTATGAGCCCGTAAGCTTTCTGAAAAAATAATTCCAGAGCCGACAAGCAGATGTGTGACAGTAGCGACCTGATTACAAGGGGATAGAATCTAAATTGGGTGATTTAATTCTTATCTACATACAAACTACACGGCCCAGGTGGAATCTATTTCATCTTTTTACAGTATAAAAGTTCATAAAATTTATCAAAAGCAGAAAATTAAGAGTATGTCTATACTATAAATAAGTAGCGATGTTAATAGTTTTCGCCCCATAAAACTTATATCTATTTTGCTAAAGGTCCTTGAAAAGCTGCTCAATTTCTTTATTAGGAGAGGCTCTATAAGTCTCGCTGTCTACTAACCGAGTAGGAAATTTGTCGATCCTTTCCTGATAACCGAGTGGGAAATTTAGCGAAAGTGCTTTGTTGATACTGCCAGACATTATTGAAAACTATGATTTTTGATAGTTGACTAAGCTAAAGCAAATGTGTTGAAATCAACGAAAGTTAAAGTCATAGGATGGGGATTCAGAATCTTCTTAGGAAAATGCTTGTGACTTGAAGAAAATAATAACTTATCAGCCTATTAATCAGCTAGGTTGTCTAATTTGGAGTGAAAAAGCAAACCTAAAGAGCAGCATAGCAGATACTAGTAAGTGTAAAGAAGTAGGCATGTGGGTATATGTGACACTAGTGCTTTTTGTACATTCTAAAAGAAGCACTTTAAGCGACACTCCGTCTGGGACCTCTAGACATTGTTATTAAAGGCTTGACTTGCTTCCCTCTTGAGTTGGATGAGCTTGGAGAGTTAATTCAGTTCGTTCGACTTCAAAATTATATTTGAGTCTTATCCGAAGGACTCTTTTCACAGATATATCATAGCTCGTAAACTGTTGAAAAAAGCAACATTTACAGAAAGTCAACATAGAGAATCCATTGCCGTTGTCATTTCATAGAGCAGAAAGCTGTGAACTTAGAAACGAAATCCTAACTAAAATATAAGATTAAAAAAAAATTCAATACTTTCTGACGTTCTCCAACACTTTCCATTAAAAGCATTCAAATGCCACCCGAACTCTTTTCGAAAAGCTGCAAAAAAATGCAATAAATGACGCTGCTGTTTAACAAGTCCACGCACATAGCGTGTTGGTGGTTTTTTGCTTTTACGATCGCAATCAGTAACCTACAAAAGTACTTATGAGTGCAACAATAAAGAAAACAACAACAAACAACGACCACAGCTACAGCAACAACATTAACTTCCATTTAAGTAGCAACCAGTAAACAAAAGCAGCAGCTACTTCAAAACCAAAATCAAACGAAATTTACCTGGTTGAAGATCTCAATAAACATAAATTACAACCGCAACGTGTTACAATATTTTCACACGCACACACTTGCACACACACACACACCTACAATTGTGCTTGTGTATTTGTTGCACAGTGATGCCACTTACCATCGTTAATAGCATCGTAAAGTAACTGCTTTTGATGGCGTATGGCAATCGCGACGTTGTTGTTGCTGTTACCATTGCTCCATTGCTGCTGATGAGGTTGGATGATGCTGTTGATAAGGATGCTTATAAATGTTAATAGCCAACATATTATAAATCTCAGCCATGAGATACTTAACCACCAAACGAAATGTTTCCTCTCCTCCACACAGCAATTTTTGCCCACAGTACCTCAACTTCAGAGAGAACCAAGTTCAGTTGCCGGTTGCAACAGATTAGAATAAGAAAAAAAAAACACATTGTTTGAAATATACAGTGACGAGTAGAATAAAGTTCTTAGTTTATAATTTCAAGCAAGCAACTTTGCTCGAACTCGCAGCGAAAGCACCGAGTTATTTGCCAAGCTATAAGTTTATTTAAATATGGCCAATCAAGAGGAAAAAAGAGATCAACATTGCATTTGCAGCCATTATTTCCAACCAAACACGGAGTCCTAAAAAAGGAACAAATCAGCAGCTTCCTTGCTTAAACAGCAAGGCCGAAAGATCCCACGAGTTCACTTCTAGTTTTTAGGAAGATAGTAAAATTTCTAAAACAGGGCGTTTAATCACTTTGTTAGGACTAAAATATCGAGCATCATGATATAAAAGATATGTACTCTTCAAAAAACCAGCGAATGGCAATTTTTGGGTATAAAACAGTGATGAATCTATAACCTCACAATTTAAGGCGACGTGAAAATCAATTAAGCGAAATATCTCTACCAGTGATGACATTTTCGGTGCATTTGTATTTTTCTCGGTATATTTGCGTCCTGAAAAACCGTCTTCAGTACATTTGATAAGTCTTCAGTACATTCGGTACATTTGGCACATTTTTAGTAAATTTAACGAAAAGCACGTGTTTGGTACATTTTCGGTACATTTGGACAGTCTATAATAATTAACTATTTGTTTTAGTAAATGGAAAAACTAAAATTATTGGAATGCGTGGATCTATAAAAATAACCTTTTTTTAATTTTTTGGTAAATGAAAATAATTTGCAATTTAATGTGAAATGCAGTGCATTCTCAATTATATTTACACCTCGGATTTATGAACAAGCTCTTTGCTATGGTTTTTGGGATCCCAAAAAAATGAAGTCCTTTCCTTTTAGTAAATTTTTTCGTACATTTTTAGTAAAATTGGGTGATCAAGACAAAAAAGTACATTCGGCTCTAAAAAGTACATTTCAAGCCTCGATTCAGTACATTTTCACACAAACCCCAAATGCCATCACGGATCTCTACTTCTGTGCGTTGGATAAGTTTATGGATAGAAAATAAGAATCTAATGTAGCAGACTTCTTAGCATTTCAGAATAAATGTTGATTTTTCGAGCCCATTACTTTTGTGCCTTACCAAGTAATGCAGAAAGGGAAGCGGCTGCTTCATATCATTTCATTTTCTCAATACTCTGCACAATTGCTTTTAAAACTTAACGCGTCAGGCTAAGCGGTAACCTTGACTACCAATGCTAATTTCTAAGAAAAATAAGATAATAGCATGCTTACCGGTCTAATTAGGCTTGTGTGCGTTTGCTATTTCTCACCACTGTAACCAGTTTGTATGAGTGATGTTTATGAGTTTGTCTGCGTGTCATTAAGATGACTTAAAGCAATTTTGTATGACTGTGGGTGTGTGTGAGCGCCTATGTATGTATGTGCGTATATGTGTATGTCTGTATGATGGCACAAAAAGGCGCTTATTGGAATTTTATTAGCGTTTTAGCTGAAGCGTTTGCTTTTTTTAATGTGGCCTTTTAGGCGCATTAACAATGCGAAAGCAATTTCGTTTTATGCCTTTACAAACAAACAAACTGCTCACCCACTAGCGCGTTTATTATCACGCCTTGTATATGTGCGTATATTTTAGCGCTCAGGTACGTTAGACCTCCACCCCTTACTGCCATTTCTAATTTCCATAGAATTTAATTGCAATTTTCACGTTAATAAAATGACGTCCCAGCTGTACTCAAAATACTTATGTTGTTGTTTTTTGTGCCAGATTTTGTGGTACACTTGTAATTACGTGTATTGTTTGTTATTAAATATGTAATAAAATTTCATATTTATTTATTATGGTTATAGTGTTAGTGTTGGAATAAAAGCGCTTACTTTATATTCCCTTGCGTGTGTTTGTGTCCTTATGTGCGGTTTAGAGTGGATGGGTTTTCTAGATCTTTCAGCTTGGAACAAATATTTCTTAGATAAAATGAAGGCATATGTTATGTATAAATTTAATCAATCACACGTCCATTAAGTCCATATATTTCATCAAAATTGTTTACCGTTTGGTATAAAAACGTGGAAAAATTATGTATTTGCTCACACGAAAAATTCGATTGGACTATGAGAATAAAAAAAAAGTCGTTAACTTAAGTTGTTTCGAAATTCGTTTATTCTAAAAAGGCTTGTATAAATAAGGTAATGTATCTATTAATAAGTTCTCTATTTATGCTTAAAAATGCGCGTGGGCCGTCTTTATGCTTATAGACCCTTCCCACCAACCCAAACCAATATCAATTTATAAAAAATTTGTTCAAACAACTCAATGAAATATTTTTAAAAGACCTATAATAGATGTTATACATTGGGCCATACCGTCAAAGTACGGAGCCGGGTTCGATGGATTTTTTTTTGTTTTTGTAAAGTTTGACACTTATTATATTCACAGCCTGTTTATTTCAACTATTTTCAAATTAAGGACCAACAATATCTTCTTACCCAAGACGTGTCTAACTGTTAGGCAAGCTACTTACTTTTTTTCCCATATTGTTCAAAATTATGATAAAAAGAAGCCACAAAAAAAAGGACAAAAGGTTGTTTGCAACAGCAATTTAAAAAACCTCGGGGAATTTTGAAAGAAAAATGTTACTAAGATCGGAGCACCGACGACACAGGCAATACATAACGTATACATTTTCTCTCTCTTCAAAAGATTTAGCTTAAAGTGGATCCAAAGGCAATAAGACTTCTTTTTTTAAATTCCAACACCTATTCTTGCTCCCTGCGCTTCTTCTGATCACCAAACCATTGCAATACAAAGACTGTACATGATTTTAGGCCTACAAATAAGCACTCCGTGTACAGCCGCATATAGTACCAACTATACTCTAGGAATAAAGTAGGTTGGTTTCCTTAGCATATGTGTATGCTAAAAATCTCTAAGTTTATTTCAAATTGACTAGCTAAGATCTACAATTTTTGGTTGTTTCTTGTATTGGCTATAATAAAAGTACTTAAATGATAATTGAAATTCAGCCATTTGCAGCGATCAACATTGAAGCAACATTTTTTTGAAAGTTGACACAAAGCTTTATTTATTAAACAAACTTTGATAACAAAAGACAAAACAACAACTTTTGAATATAATTAGACATACATATGTATGTTTCCATTATTAAAATCCCATCAGTATAATTTTGGTTGATGCTTACGTCAGCACAGAAATTACACCCGCCATATTAATGCAAACATAACGAAAAGCTAATTTTTAACAATTGTGGCAAATTTTTATGTGAACTCAAAGAACGTGTTTGCCACAATTGAAATAAATATAAAACACTCTGAAGGTATGAAGAAAATACGCAGACCAAGAACTGTTGAATCCAGAGTATTGGCAAGGTACTGTAAATCACGGGAGCGGAATGGCCTGGTGCTGCTTTCCTGAAAATGGTTTAAGACTCTTACAAAAATAGATGGAATTATGAATAGGTTCAAGTACCAAGAAATCCTACAAAGTGTGATGCTTCCTTATGCATTCATTCTTTTTATGTTGCACAAATGACACATGGGGAAAATTTGCCAGATCATAAAAACATGGACCTTGTGGTCACTGTTTTTTAATTTTTTCCTTGTTGATGATTTACGATGTATCATTTCAGCAAAAATTTAACGATTACTGCGCTAAATCTAATAAAATGTTTTCAAATTTAAAGAATACATTTTGAAAATAATTTTTATGTTTATATTTATTTATCAGCTCTCTAAAAAAGTATGTTAATATCAAGAATAAGAAGGTCCATCGATACATTGTTTTCTACTTTTATCTTCCAAAAAATATATGATACTTGGAGGTAACTAGAAATCAGAGTAAAACTAAAATTTCCGTATTATTATTTTTTAATTTTTTTTTAATTTCCATTAAAAAAAATAAAAAATAAATGGTTTAAAACCATTCTTCTATTTTTTCAGTAATTTTTAAATAATTTCAACAAATAAAATAATTTCCAATAATTAAAAAAAAGTTGACATTCCATTCTAATTTTTGTAGATATATATTTTACTGTTTTATATTCAGTTTTGAAAATAAATAAAAGATTTAAGATTAAATTACTCGATATTTGAATTTTGTTCACTTTAAAGACTTAACTCACGGTAATATTAACCCATTAGAGAGCTTTACAAATTTTTTTATCTAACTTATTTCTAACATAGCTTATGTCCTGATAACATTTTTCGTGAAGTTTAACCCTACTGAATTAAAAACAAATTGAAATTTTTGATCTAATACTCGTAAAAGATTAATTCTTGAGAGTATTTTGGTATATTGTTGTTATTAAAAAGATTAGAAATTAGTTGAAATTTTGAAAGCAAAAGAACAATTAAAATTGAAAAACTTTTATCACTTAAGAGATAATTGATATTTTGAGTTGAACTTAAGGTTTTCTAAAACTCAACATTTTACTACTTTTTTTAATTTGCATAAAAGCGCAGTTAAATCTTTCAAAATTTGATTGGGATCCTTGTACCTTCTATTTAGTCTGAACTTTTGTTAATGTTATTTCTGCTGGAAAATATTCAAAAACGTCAAACAAAATTGAAAGCATTGAGATCCTGTTGAAGTTTTGGTGCATTTTAACTTGTTTGCTAAAATTTAAAGAAAATATATATAAGAAATTTAAATACCGATTTTTTAGTTTTACTCAATTTCAAAGTAAAATTGTATTCATATTGACAACATAACTCTTTTCGTAGAGCCATCATTTATAGACATAAACAACTAGTTAAAATCTTATTTTTCATAAATTTTTAAAAATTGTAGCGCTACAATTATGCCGGAATGTGCAATGATAAATCATTAACAAATAAAAAACTACCAACAAAAACCAAAACACCAAAATCGAAGACCAAGAGGTTCAACTTCCTTCGTTTTGACATGGAATTCCCCATATTCCAGACGTTATCATTTGGTAGTCGTTCCTAAGGACTCCCTGTACGCAAGCTGTAGCGCAGCTCCTTATTAATCCCTTTTTGCAGCAAATAAATCGTTCAATTTTGGTACTAACCAATAATGTTGTGCTTTTTTTTTTTTGCTTTGATTGTTTTGTTTTCTTGTATTTTTTTTATTGTACATTTGTTTCTTCATGCGCCTTATATTTCTGTCGTAGTCCGTCATCATCGTCATTTCACCATAGTCATCTCGTCTTTGTTATTGTTCTTTTTATTACCTTCATTTATTTTGAGTTTTCTATGACTTTTAAACTGAAATTAAATTTAATTGAATTAAACACAGAAGAGTAAAAGTTGAAGTGGACTTTGTCCACGTTGTTGTTGATTTCACTAGCCATGACAAAGCTGGCGATGCTGACGTGAAGGCTGATGGAGACGTTGTGCTCAAGAAAACAAGCAAAATGAATAACTTTGACGGTAACGAGACTCCGAGACTTATGAGTCCTGCTTGATGTCCACTTAAGAAATTTTGTTGAGAAATAATTTTACACATGAATTCATGTGATTTCTATTGTAAATAATCCTTAATGTCCGCATTTGTATACAATTTATTTTTTTGGCTACAAATTTAATTTTGCGTTAAGTTGTAGATGGAATTGGAGGCTCATTTATACAAATAATGAAAATTTAAAAATCTTAAGTCTACTTTATTAACTTAGCAGATTTCTTAGAAGCAACCCAAAGGTATTTTATGATTATTTTTATAATTCTGCATATAAGATGGCAACTTTATATTAAATAGCAGCTTTGGTAGCCCATCAAATTTTCCTCGAAAGTCTTAGAAGGTTGCGTAAATTTTGCTCCATACAAACTTTTTTCGAGGCTCGAAAATGTTCTCAGTTTACGCAGTATACGAGTTTAGTCGAATATCCTCCATGTATTTAAAAACGAAATGCTGCGTTTTTATCGGTATTGTCGATTGTAGAAGATTTTTACCATAAAAAGCTTGGAAAATTGTAAAAGAATTTTGTATAGAGGATAATCATATTCATGTATGTTTTCTTATTTCGTTATCAAAGTGAATTACCTACAGCTCACATTGATTAGGAGAGATAACAAAGGCTATAACATCGCTCAACAACAAAAAGTCGAAATTATTTAAAGAGATGTTGAATGCATCTACAAAGCTCATCGCTCAATTTAAGCACCATGTCCACATTCAAATTTGGGAAGAAGAGTGGATACCAGCAGACGAGCTCCTGGCAACACAAAGCATTGTTTAACACAATGTCAGAAGTATACATAGAGGAAAGATGATAATGCCAATCTCAACCAAAGGTCCTGACCCAAATACCTTTCGCCCGAATCAGTGACAATTTCAGCCATTTATCCGAAAATTAAAGTTTTTCAATAGGACCTTAAGCGAGTATCTGCACGATTTCATCATACAGATCTAATTTGCCGCTTCTTCACCAAGCAGTCCGATGTCCAGAACTAACTTTCTAACTTCCGACCTATTTCAGAACAGATAAACCTTATCCGTTCAACCAGCTCCAGAAATAATAAATGATTTCTGCTTTGAATAAGCTCACAAATTCACTTTTTTTTACAGCGTTAAAACTCCTCATGGCGAGGCCATGTTGGTAATAACCAAACGAATAGCAACTTTCACCAATTTGGAAATTTTTGATATTTTCGAATAGAGTTTGAAATCACTTCTTCTGTACGATTGTGAAAAGTACTACTCAATTTGCAAGCAATAGAATCGATGTCTTGAACATGAAATCCACGATACTGAGAGTTGCAAAGAATACTCGTTAAGACGTCTGTGCTCAAGTTTGAGCTATTTCGGTCTATGCTTAATGATATCTATAACAGGTCTATCTCATAAAGATATTTTGATACCCGCTGAATATAAGTACTTGTATGAAACTAAAAATTAATCATTCTTTATCTACGGAATTATACGATACGGGGCCATCCATAAATTACGTGACCGATTTGGGGGCATGGGGGGTCATGAAAAATACTACGAAAAGTAACGGCGGGGGGCAGGGGATTTCGCGAAATACTACGTGACTTCAAATTGTAAAATTGTGGATCGATGTAGAAGGTATAGAAGATGTGGAAGCTGTTGAACTGGAAGACGAACTATTAAATATAGAGAAAAATATCACTTTAATTGAGGATATACCTTCTTGGATAGAGGAGGGAATTAATTTCTTGGAAGAAATTTAAATATTGAAAATTATTTATTCATTTTAAATATGTTATATCTATTAAAATATAAAATGTAATGTTTTTTGTTTAATATTGTCAATAAACCATGTATTTTATTTTAAAATTCATTTGTTGAAAATATTTTTAAAAATCATGCTGCAACGTAATTAAATAGGGGGAAGGGGGTTAATAGAGTAAAGTCGCGGTTAAAAAAAAAAAATTTTCGGTCACGTAGTTTATGGATGGTCCCTAACAGTAGTTATTAAACATTTTCAAGAATTTGTGATAAATTAAAAAGTTGTTGTAAAATAGCATTATATCATAAGCAACTCATTTATATAAAAGCAGACAGTGGCGTCACTTCACTAAAACTTGGGGGGGGGGGGGCGGGCGGTGGTTGATGCGGGACAGAAATACAATTCCACCACTATTAGATAGTTTTATTGAATTGTTGCATTAAATAAGAACTAGTATTAGATCCTTGGTAAGGGCAACTGCCCTGCTCAGCCCCACCGAATTGACGCCATTGAAAGCAGAGTTTGTGTACGTTTTAATTTTTGCTGTTTCGTTCTTATTCATGTGTGATATGATGAGAAAATTTGCTTTCGATCATTCACATTTTGTCATCTTTCGGACACGATTCTTTTCACTAGCTTACATTCATGAGCGGGTGGAAACAAAATGTTTTCTATCATTCATGCATGAACGCGGTGATGTTTGCTTTTGTTCATAAATGAACGTGAACGATAAGAGATGCATTTACATGTACGTAGTACGTAGCTGCCTCGCAATATTTTGCACTAGATTAAAAGCGAATTATTTTATGTGTAACCAAGTAATTATTTCAATAACCAAGGCATATTTACGTTATTTAAAAATACAATAAGTATTCAAGTTTATTCAAAACACAACCAATGTATCAGAAAATAAAAACGACTCATAAAAATGCATATTGTAGGAATGGTAAGGTTTTAGATGCAATAAAATTTTAAGCAGGTGATTTTTAAACCCTTGAGAAATGACTCAAAAAAATGCATATTTTGGGTGAGTTTTAAACCTTTGTCATTTTCACATTCATCACTGATAATATCCTGTTTGTGAAATTATTTGTAATAATATTACCTTGCGATTTTCCACATAATTCCACAATGCTCATTTTAGAGTTCGCATTTACCGCACAAATTTTTCTAGTAAAATTTTTTCCCACTGCAATTTGGTTTTAATCACCTAACTTGTCAAGAAGCAAACCGGAAATTTTAAGCGCTTGGTAAAATAGTGAGCTGTACCTGTAAATACAAACGCTAACCGCACGCATTCATGATATAGAACATTTATGAGCGACAGAAAATTCGTTCATGTACGAATTTAATCGCGCTTTCTCACATCGTTCACGTTGATTTATGAACGATGGAGAAATTGTTGGCTTACATTCGTTCATCTATGAATTCTAATCGACGTGAAAAAACAAATGCTCTCAAACTTTCACGGTGCAATGATAGAACGATTTTCGGTCTTGCATTCATGCGCAAGGGCGAATGAAAAAAATTTAAAGAAAATGCGTACATGAATAAATTCATTTGAGTGCACATCTATGAATATATCCGAACTCTGATATAAAGACTTAAAACTGCGAACAAAAAATAAAAAAAAGGACGGGGGGGGAGGAAACAGTACAAAATCATGTCGTAATGGCAGCAATAAGAAATCCATTTATTTGGCTTTATTTGTGTTGCCAGTATTGCATTGTTTACACCAGTGTAGCACATAATTTGTCACTTTTCCACGTGAGTGTTGTCATATGGTGAGATTATGCATTGTGTGCTCGTTTTTTGTTCAATATTTTACCTGCAAAAAGAATTTCAAGATTTTTTTTTGCAGTGCCTGCATCAAGGACACCCGTTTATTGTCATTGGAACAGCTTTTCAAAGCAAACGACATAATACAGTCGATGATGTTTATGATGATGACAATGGTCACATAAAGCTGTAGGTGGTTGTTGTTCATGCTGTGTGAGAATAAAAGTTACTTGTTTTTTTTTTCTCGCACATACATGCATGCATGTAGTACTAAAGTGACTTTCATTTAAGGTGTTCTACATTGACATCCTTTTTGCTGTTCTTATGTTCGAGTATTTATATGATTTTTGCCGAAAAACGGCGCGAAAATTTCAAAATTGGTGTTAAGTTGAAAGAGGTTGAAACAGTGACATATTTATCTTTAAAACTCTTGTATAGACTTATCCAGATTTGTATATAAAGTTTCAAGCTGTGTGTTGTATTGAAATTAATTGAATGACTGGCTTACTTTAAATTTTTGTAGATAATGTAAATTATCCATTTGCTTTTTGAGCTTTTATATTAGACGCTCGAAAAAGTATATTTAACCGTAGATAGCTAACCTTCGTCTTTTTGATGATTATCAGTCAGATATTCACTTCTCTCGCTCTATCTATCGCGCCTAGCTACATGTCGGTGGGTATTTTGAAATTTGATATTTAGAATAGGTACTGTTTGTCATTGTTTTGGGTATTCCTTGTGTAAGGTTTTTTCTATAGGTTTGTTTTATACGTTAATAATTAATTGATACTTTCAAAAGTTTCTTCTGTTTATTTTCAAGTGCTAATGATCGCAATTTAATAATTATTTCTAAGTGACTGCTCAGATGTAAGCTTATCTGAATGCAATAAAAAGTTCCTTTGGTTTTCTAAAATTTAAAAAAAAATTCGTTATTATTTATTATTAACTTTCTTATATTAAATATGTAAATAAATGTTTGACTTAATTGAATATCTATAGCTAGTAATAAAATCATTAACCTTAAAAAAACATAGCACTTCACATTTAAAAGCATTTATGTGTTCGTCAAAATGACGAATGGTTAGCTTTTAACCAGTACTAATTAAGGTTAGTTATCTAGGGTTAAGATATACAAATAAAGCGACAATATAAATTTTGTTATATATATAATATTGATTTGTTTTTAACGGAAATGCACTCCAAGCTACTAAGCATTCACGCTAAGACTCTCAAAATATTCTTCAAATTATGCAAGGCATAATTAAACTGTTAGTCGCAGCACACTATCCGGACTGTAAACATACGATAATTCTTACTACTTCGTTAAGAAGCTTGCAGTCGAAAAGACTTTAATCTGCATACTGAAACCGGACTTGACAGATTGCCAACTATGAAAAATCAAATAAACTCCTTTCGTTTCATAAATAAGGGGGAAAAAAAGCTATTTCTAGGAACTATTCTGATTAATTTACCGTCACTTCAATAGCCATAAGTGGGTGTGGCACTTCTGTAATCACACCTATTCCTTGTTAAATATTATGTTCTCTATGGCTTAAAAGGTAGATAAAAATTTTACTATTTTCAAACTCAATAAATTTCTAAGCCATATAGAGCAATCTAAATGATATTAGAAACAGTCGCCAGAGAATTGCTGTCACATGAAAATAAAAATAAAATACAATGTAATGTCCATGAGAATGGACCAAACTGCTACTGAACGCCGCTATTACGAATTCAGCACAACAGCCCAGGATAATAAAGTGTAAATGTTCATTTATAAATACTTATGTACATAGGTACACATATGTATGTACAAACACTCACACACACATACACACACAACCAAGGCGCTTCAAGTGTTATTCCCACTGATAATTGCGGCGAACTAACGAATGTGTGTACGTGGAGACACCGAGTTAAGTCCCCCAACGACCAACAATCCCACAAGCTGACATGATCCCAAGAGGCAGGAAGACACAAAATAACATGTGTGCAATTTAGCATCACATGATGATGAGTCTAGGCAGGACCAATGCCACCAAAACAAAACAAAAAAATTGAGACACGAGAAAACGAAAAAGAATGGAATATAATAAGCACTACAACCGCAACAGACAACAAATTAGAAAAACGAAAAAACGGGTAGTCGAATCAAGTTATATACAAAGTATGAAGTCGCATCTCCTCTGCTCTGCTCTGCTTCGTTAGGCGGGAGTAATACAAACACACACAAGTATCCGTTGTTCTGGTATACAAATGAAGAAAAGTGCTTGTGAATTAAGGTGACTCGAAAAGTTTTCTGTTTAAGTAGTTGCAGTATTTAATACTTAAAGCTTTGAATGAAATCCACTGCAGTTTTTTTGCACTTATAAGCGATCTTATCCGAATTATCAGCTATTCCTCAATATTAAAAATTCATGATTAGTTTTGTCTTTTAATATAAAACTATAAATTAGTTAATATCTATAATATCTAAAGTGAAGCCCACCCCTCAATCGGTATCTTTTTGAAGAGTTTTATACCCTACACGGAGGGTGTATTCACTTTGTCATTCCGTTTGTAACGCATAGAAGGGGGCGTGGCATCATCAGCATCACCCCCTGAATCGATATAGCTATGTCTGTCTGTCTGTCTGTCTGACCGTCGGTCTGTCTGTTGAAATCAGGTTTACGCGAAAACTAAGCAAGCAAATTGAATGAAATTTGGTACACAGATCAAACCTTCTTGCAAGCGGCTAGCATTTAAAAATGGGCGATTTTGATGAGACTTGCTGATTTAGTGAAGATAAGAACAAAATTAGGATCAAGCTAAGTTTTAAGTTTGCAAGGGCTCTTAAAGGGGCGTGGCACAGCCCTAAATTTTATCTTTCATAGCGTTGTAGCTCGTAAACCGTGCAAGATATTGTGATGAAATTTGGTACACGAATGCAGATCTTATAAATCTTGAATTGCGCATAAAATGGGCAGGATTGTAAAAGTGGGCGTGGCACTTTTTAGAAATTGAAAATTTTAATTTCGTAGATCTCCAAATTGGCTCATAAGATTTTCATAAAAATTTTAGGGATGATAGCAATAAAAGTAGTCATCAATACAAGTTTCGTTAATATTCTGGAAAATTTCGTTGAAGGGCGTGGCACAGCCTACAATATTTATAAACGTTATAAAAAGAGAACTAATTACGCAATCGTTATGAAATTTAATATGGCAGATATACTCGCCACAAGGTGTCTTCTTGCAAAATTTTGGCACAATAGTGCCGGTGGGTGTGGCACCTCCCATATGAACAAAATACGTTTAATGCTATAGATAGTGTGCTATGAGAGTAATCTTCATAAAATTTTGTGTGGAGGTGTCGGTTACTGTAGGCTTTGAAATCAAATGAAACATGACAAGATTGCATCAGTGGGCGTGGCACCTCCCTCATTAACATAAAGTTGTAAGTGCTATTTTAAGCGAACTATTGGAGCAATTGATCTGAAATTTGATGTAAGTCGTTTACTGGGTATAAGGTACATATGAATCAAAACCTTTTGAAATAGCAACAGTGGGCGTGGCACCTCTCATACAATTAAAATACCTTAAGTGGCATAACTATCGAAATATATGAGCAATCATACTGAAATTTTGTGTAAGAGGTTTGTTTTTGGACTCGATTGTACCAGTGGGTGTGTCACCGCCCTAAATTTTAAGAATAATTACTTCACATATCGCAAACTATACAAGCTATTGTGCTAAAATTTGGTTTGTGCATGTCAATCACGAATATCATTTATTGATGCAAAAGTGGGCGGAATTGGAGAAGTGGGCGTGACATATTTCATGTTTTACATTTCTATTCTATTTTTTTCAACAGTTCCCTTATTTTTTCGACATTTTCAACCTTTTACCTGTTTCCATTCAATTTCATTCGACATTTTCTTCGACTCCTTTATTAATTTTTCAGCATTTTTCATATTTTTCGACTTATTCAATTGCTTTCAACTTTTTTCCGCCGTTTTTATATATTTTCAGCATTTTAATTGAGTGTTCATTATTATTGATCATTTCTGCATTCAAGTTCAAGTTTCTGACACTGAACTTCATTCAATCTTCCTATTTCTCTACAATTTCATGCTAGGTGTAGTTTGTACTTCTCGTTATAAGGCGTCATTTACGTCCCTCCCTTTCAGATAGGTAATTTGCTGCTGAACTCAATGTTCATTGTTGCAGCTCTAACTGCGTAACCCTCGTTCTTTGTATGAAGTGACCAAGACAATTTCAGATTATCCACATGTAGTATTCCTGCCCTTTGTTTCATTCGACTATACATATTTGGTTTGGGTAACAATGCATTTGGTTCCATATGCATCAAATCATTGACTATGACGCTTGCAAGTGCTCCCAAAAGTATTTCATTTTAGAAGTCTTGAGATTGGTTGACCATCGTGTTTCCTGTAACCTGTTTACTGCTTTTTCAAGTGGTAGGATCATGTTTTACGGAAAGACAAATTTTTTGTAGAGAAATGACGGCTATAGCGATACCGCAAACCCTAATGGAACCAGGAAACATCTGAACCAGTCGACTTCTTAGACAGCGTCTATTTCACATTTACTGGCAGAGTAATAAATTTCACATCAGTTACCATTTGAACTCAATATAAAACAATATTTCATTTGCATCGGACTGAAACAGATTTAACAGTAAAGGAAACTAAAATAAAAATCGGAAATCCCAAATTTTCTTAAAACACACCAAACATAACATACATAAATCACATATAATACCATACATTTGCACCTGGAACCGTCGAACACTCAACATTATTGGCAGGCCATAATAGGCGGCAAAATATTAAGAAGCTTACTATCATTGGTATGTTGAAACGCAAATGGTATAGATTGAATAATCACGCTAAATAGAAAATGACAGCGTCGACCTTTTCACCAGCAAACATCGCTCACATCACTATTGAATTTGCTGCGTGAAGCTGTTGATATTACAATGAGAAAAACGTTTGAGATCCAACTAATGACAGAAGTAAGCTCCCAACATAAAAAAGCCATACTAATGGATATGAGCGACTGTACTAGTGGAAACGCAATACGCAAGATTAACCAGAAACACTTCAGAGAACGACATAACATCGATATCAGAAAAGAACTCAGCTAAGTTCCTACTCAGTTCTGCAGCCATACAAATCTTCTGATTAGGTAAGAATGGTTTCTGCATGAGCCATAACATTAAAAATTTATAGTTTTTGGCTGACCACTAAACAAAATAACAGATAGATCATTTATGTATCAGAAGACTCTAAAGTTCCTATGTGCGAAAGATCCACATCGGCAGCCAAGTCTCGACAAGCCGCAGATGTAGGAGGCCTCACACATTTCGAAATTCCACATTATGTCCAATTCCACTCTAATCGTGCTTGATAAACTTATCGCTAAAGCTATAGAGCAGCGAGTGCAGATCATATAAAGGGTGATCAAATACGAAATCTTTTTTCCAACTGGGTTGTTTTGACAGCTGTCATGTGTCAAATGGCTTGTCCATATGACGTTTGTGTTCACTATTCAATACGACTCAATCATCACTAAATTTCGAAAAAAATTTTACTCTATTGGACACTATTCATCATTCAACCAGAGTGCATACAGCCCGAAATTTTGAAAATATTTCTGCGGACAGAGAGTGTTCGTGAAAACAGTGATCAATCGATTCATCGCCGATCTCAGGCCTTGGGCATCTCTTATGGATCATTGTGGCGTATCTTGAGGCGTGATTTTGGTCTGAAGGCTTATAAAATACAGCTCGTACAAAATTGAAGCCAGCTGATATTGTTTCACGTATTAATTTCGACTTATGGGCCTTACAACAACTTCAAATTGATCCATTATTTTATCGAAAAATTGTGTTTAGCGACGAAGCTCATTTCTGGTTGAACGGTTGGGCCGATGAACAACCACAAGCAATCCAAGAGCTTCCAATGTATCCCGATAAATGTACTGTTTGGTGTGGTTTATGGGCAGGAGGCATCATTGGACCGTATTTGTTCAAAAATGCGGATGGAGCACGTGTTATGGTCAATGCTGCTCTCTACAGAGCAACGATCAATGAATTTTTGTTGACAAAAATTCAGGATATTGGTTTAACCGAACTCTGGTTCCGACAGGATGGCGCAACCTGCCATACAGCTGAGGGAAACCTTCGTTGAAAACATCATCTCAAGAAATGGTACTGTTAATTGTTCCACCAAGATCATGTGATTTGACGCCATTGGATTGCTTTCTTTGGCGATATGTTAAATCACTTGCTTATGTCGACAAACCCAAAAATATTGACGCTTTGGAAACCAACATAAGTCGTGTTATGCAAGGAATACAAGTCGATATGCTCGAAAGAGTTTTAGAAAACAAAGTAGGAAACTCTTATTGGATCACCTTTTAATTGCAGAAATATTGAACTCACCCCTGAAATTCATCGCTGAACTAAAGTAAGCTGTCGTTACACAAATTTGGGAAGAAAAGTTACCTAGAGACTGAAGCATAGAAACCACATTGCAAATTCCATAATATGTGACTCATAGGCATACCAAAAATAATGAGGAACCATAATGTGGTTAAGGTTATCTAAGGATCGAAGGAAAATCCTCCTCACCAGAGCTAACAATAAACTGAAGCAATTTATCCGGAAACAACAGGCAGACTACGCCCGAACAAAATACGAATTCATCAAATAAATATATTACGAACTTGAAGATCTCACTTAAACTGATTACGTATGCATTTTCACCACCAATTGCTCCGAAGTGTAAGCAAGACTCTCCAGTATTTAATTTATTTAGAGAGATGTGGGTCTGAAATTCAATATTAATTTATCACACAACATTTCAAGATAAACGAATCCAATTGGTGTCATTTATTTGAGCATCGTAATAATATCTGAAGACACGTCCAATAAAGATACTCAATCGTTGATGGCATGAATGACAAACGAAGCCTGACATGTTTGAGTACCATTTGATGCGAGTTTCTTAGTAGATACGGCTGTGAAACGTGGTTAACCATAGCGCTTTGCTTCACATTTTGGCAAGTTCTAACCACAAATTGTCTAGTTCTGAAATTTTGTTGGCCAAATACCACCATCTATTTTGATTTTGTCATAGAATGCTGATATGATCTGATTTCCGTTCAAGCCATACAGTGAACTGGTCTATGGAGGCAGAAATTCTACGATAGTGTGGAGTATAAGCATTGAGTCCAAACAGTTAAGCTTATTCTTTTGAGAGTTTCTTTTGAAACACCCCAAAAAAATGTTTCTTCTTTCTGCTCAGCATAAATTATGAATCGAGTATGTGGCAAGTAAGAATAAAGTAAAATAGCAGCATCAGTATAATACGCAATGCAAGTAGAACGAATACGGGGGTCGAAGTCAAAACACAAGGAAATGTGTCCACTTGATTTCTATGACACGATGAAATGAAGAAGGCTCCAAATACTGTCTCGTGACTGTCGTATTTGTTCTTTTGACTATTTTTTTTTATTTTCACTTTCCCTACTTCTTTTGCTTCTTATTCTGTTGGTTTTTGGTTAATAATTAATAAGCTCTTAAGGATTTTGTGGCATATTTTTAACATGAATCTGCGCACAGTGAGTGTACACAGCATGAGTACATATGTGAATAGGGAGGGGTTGGGAAAGTGTTTGTATTTGGAACGCAAATAACATTTGCTAAAAATGGCGAAACTTTTTTTTCTTTCTGCATTTCTGACTGCCACTTGCATGCGAACATAAAGACAAAGCGTAGCATCCTTATGTTCATTTATGTTTACAATGTCCTTTGCACTGTCACTTAGTCGTTGCTGTTAATGTGTGCCATTTTCATATTTTATGCACTGAGTGTTAAGTGTGTATGTGTAGCTCTTCTGCTGCTGTTAGACAAATATTTATTTATTTATTCTTAAAAGAATTTATTTGTAGGATGCCCCCGTTTTGAATATCAAAGCTATTAGATTAGCTAATTAGCTCTGGATTAGAGTAGTGGGAGCTTCAGCAAGAGTTAATTCCAGAGCTTAAGTAATATTCCATTCCAAAAGGACCCGCCTAGTCTCTCTAGCATATTGAACAAATGTAAGTTCTATGGACGATCATGTGATTGTTTTACACTGTAGCATTGTTTTCTGATTCCTTTAGAAGTTTAGGTAGGAGTTTTGTTTCAAAATACGACTTTCAAATTGTTGAAACGATCGTCACTAACTCTCTGGAGTTGACAAAATCTAAACTAGTAGAACAATGCAGAAAGGCACTAGGCGGATTGGCCACAGGAACATTGTGAATAATAAAAATGCTGATGAATTAGTAAGTCATTGTTCCTCTTTTGACGATACCGGACTTTTGGATCATGTACACACGCTGATTTTTCGTATGCATTGAACAGAATTGAGACGGGGTCGGGAAAGCGGTAACGATTACTCGCTGTCAAAAAAATTAGAATTAAATCTATGTAGACGGGTACCCGTCGGCAGGTTACCAGTCGTACGCCGCAATTCTGGTTAATTTAATACGATCAAGTGTGCTATAATTTTTGACAGCGAGTAATCGTTGCAGTTTTGCAGACCCCGTCTCAATTCTGTTCAACACATTACCGAGAACTGGAGAACCATTCAGAGCAATATGGCCATCCTATAATAATCCAAAAACCTACCTACTGTCCAAAAGCCGAAATGTCATTGCAAGGAACACCGCGACCTGCACGTATACAGGGTTTTCGGCAAGCGTGTTGAAAATTTAAACATTCTGTCGTAGTTATTTAAATGTAAACGAGAACGAGTAAATCTTTGAATCAGATTGCTGCCTAACTACCTTTACAGAACTAACTGGATATAACTTTTAACGTTTTCAAGCTATATATTACTTCATTTGACAACTTTCTGCACTAGTTTTGTAAGGTTACGTATGTGGTACTTAAACAGTCCAATTCGTGCTACTGAACGGTTTCAAAAAACAGATACAAATTGATTTCGGCTTTATGAAAATATTACATAATTTTGTGCCAAATAAGTTTTTCACTTTTTACTATGTCAAAAAAGTATTCAACTGTTGTTTGGTACAACTAAATATCAATTCTTCTTTTGACTCCACTTTTGTTTGAAAAAAAAAACTCAAATTTCTTAAATGTTCATCGTAATAGAGATCGTTTTAAAAATGATAGCAAATGGTGAGTGAATTTGTATTGCATCCAAATGAGTGATGGACCAGCGAAAAATCAAGGAAACACTAAAATGAAAATATGTGAGCAATGCAACAGAAAAAATTATTTTTCAAAAGTGTGGCGCCTGTTAGAATTGAAAAAGGGTTGCAAGCTGTTGGATTTTTGTTGAAAAAAAAAAATAGGAAAGGACGTTTGAGTAAGGATTCGCCGCATGTGATTCCTGCGCCTGAAATAAATTTTTATTATTTTTTAGTGATGTTTGTTTTTTTTTTCTGAAATTCATATGTTTGAATTTGATGGATTGCATTATGATTTATTTGCTCGACAGCTTGAGCCAACACTTAGTGTGGTGGTATGTGATGGTATGCGAAAGAATTCAGCACCAGGTTGAGTTTTTTTTTATATTTTCAGTTATGTAGAACAATGCAAATATTAAACTTCAAAATTTGTTTGCAGGTGCGCTCATTCAAATGTGCCGTTCTTTGAGAAATTTTATATTGCCTCAAGAGATTTATCTGCCAAGCCGTAAACTAACACGTGACAGAAGTACTAATGCTCAAAATGAAGTGGCAGTTACCTTAAACTTATTCACAACAGAATTTGTATATTTTTTTTTAAACTTGAAAATAGAATTTGTGAAAAAATTTGAAGCATCAATTTGATTATTTTGAGTATTTATAGGATACAACATAACCTATCAAAGGAGGTGCAGTGTTCCTACTACTATCGAAAAGAGAAAATACGGGCTCGTGTTAGAAACCCATGTCTTTTGAATAACGCGTACCTATGTGATGACAAGTGCGACACAAAAAAAACCAAATTTCATCGCCGTTGTTACTTAAGAAGGCATAGCTTAACTTTGGGTGCTGGACGCTACTTTTTATTTTAGGAATAGGAAGATCATACACATGTGCTTTCAAAGCTATTGACACCAAAAACTTCAGATAAGGCCTTCATTATAACCTAATCCTTGGAGCCCACTGTGACGATTAGTATTAAAACAATTGTATGAATACTTTAAAAAAACCTATTAGCTTTGGAGTTATTGTAACATTTCTGTCAACATAATAGCGGTGTAACTTATAATCTTTAATAAAAAATTATTTTTTTTCATAATAGTAGCACATTTAGTCATATATTTTATTATAAAACGACACATTTCTTAAAGACTAAAAATTTGCATAAAAAGTCAAATAAAAAAAAAACAAGACACTACAGGCGAACAAATTTATCAAAGTCAATGATTCCATTTAACTTGCATGCATCTCCTTGATTTGTAGCACAGTTAGTCCAAAACTTTCAAAAACAGGTCAAAACGGCTAAGTACCAAATATATCAACTATAAGTTTTTCAGAAAATGTCAGAAAGTTTTTATATATTATAAGTTTCTTTAAAATTTCAAATCAGATTTTAAATTTTCTTATTGCTTATTAAATTGTAAGGACTGTCCCAGAAAAAACTTACGTTTTACTTTTTAGTTATAAAAAATACCCAGTAATTTATTTGTTCTTATTTCGTTTTTTATTCATAATGCCTAGTGTTCAGAATATAAATAACTAAAAACTAAGTAACAATTTTTTTTTCTATAAAAATTTCTTACTTTATTCTTAAGGCCATTCATTAAATTTTGCACAGTTGTTTCATCGACAGTACCATACGATTTTTTCCATTTAATTGTGAAGTCTTGTGGATTTTTTGCAGTCTTACCACTCCTTCGAAAATCTTATTTCATTAGAGCCCAATATCTTTCAGTTGGGCGAAGCTCTGGGCAGTTGGGCGGATTTGCTATTTTTGGTGCAAAATTGATCTTTTAACTTGCATACCATTCCATCGCAGCTTTAGAGTAATGAGAGGTTGCTAAGTCTGGCCAGAACATCACGGTACCCTTATGTGCACGAATAAAGGGTAAAAGACGTTTTTCGAGGCACTTGTCTATATAAACTTTGGAATTGATTGTGCCTTGCGTAACAAAAAATCTGCTTCTGAGACCACAAGTGCATATGGCCTGGCAAACCATATATTGCTTCGGAAATTTCGAAATTTTTTTTTCTTTGAATTTACTAGACACATGCCCCTTTTTTGGTGATGTAGAATATTTGTGCCCAGGTAGCTGCTTAAAATCTGATTTAACGTAAGTTTCGTCGGTTTTTCGGGGTTGCATCTGAGCCATCAACTGTTTTTCATCAAAGCGGTCTGGTACTTTTTGAACTCTTTATGTCTTTAGCTTACTTTTCTTTTTGATCTTTTGTACAATAGATTTTGATGTAGCTGCTCTAGCCGCCATATCTCGCACTGAGGTGTTGGGATTTTGCTTAAAAAGGCGCCTTACCTTCGTCGCTACCTTTGGGTTAAAAAATTCTGGTTTTCTGCCTGAACCTTTTTCGTGAAACAGGTAGACCCTTCTTATAATTAAAAATTACCGCAAAGACAGATTTTTCTGATGCACCAACAATTTTTGCTATAGCTGAATATTTTAATTCTGAATTTTGTAGGTATGTGGACAAAATCAGTTTTCGGACTTTTTGTTGCTTGCTAGACATCTTTGTCGTTAAAAGTGCTATCTTCAAGTGTTATACATCACATTATACGTCACTTTATATAGAACAAATATTGTGTTTTTTAGACCTAGTAGACTATCAGGTAGAGCATAATACAAAAAATAAAAAACGTAAGATTTTTCTCGGACAGTCCTTAGATCCGAGTGCTACGTTTGTGTGGTGTATTCGATTTTTATGTATTAAAAAAAATAAATATGGAGTACATCTAAAGAAAAAGTATGGAATTTTTAAACCGGTATGATCTCAGCAAAAACTCTGTCAATTCCTGCTTTGACAACGTTGTTTATTGAAAGATAAAAATCTATTTTGCGCTTACTTGTGTCTAAGTTGTCAACATATTATGGCCGAAATTAAAGACTCACCTTATTTCATAACACATATTCAATTCAAATATGAATGATTTGGTTAGTCATTTCTATTCCAAATTTAAGTTAATATTTTGACCCACATACATTTTATTATATATGAATAAATCAGTATGAGAATATATTAAACACTTGCACAGTGGTCCCAAATTTTGGTTCAAAAATTGGAGAGCGCAAATCTTGTTGGAAATGAACATTTTTTTTTTTTAAATGCAAGTTCACCAAAATTCCGAGAAACTCTCGGATACCAAAATTTGAAAACATATTTTAGTTATAAGTTAAAGGCCAAGAAAAATAAAGTTTTTATATAATACACAATAATAAAATAATATTTTTTTTTTGTTAATATTCGGTCTCCGACAAGCATTTTGGTTTTGCTTTGATACGAAAAAATTGTTTAATTCCGACGAAATTTGTTTTCTATGCTAATTTTTTTAACCAAAAAACTTTATTTGATACCAGTGAGCCTCGCAGATTTTTGTGAGCTGTTCAAATAGTTTAGATGTATTTTACGCGTAGTATCCTCCATGGACGATTCTTGCTTTTTTTGAAAAGCTACCATCCTCTCTTTCAAGATTTTATAATAAATGAAAAGTCTTTCATCTCCTGGGAATAGGGCGGTGAAGATAATAAAATTAATAAGAAAAATGTGTTTGTCATGGTAAAAAAATATACTAACATAACATCTGGTTGGCCAAGAAGTGACAAATTTCAAATTTTTGACAATTGAGTACTCGCTGGAAGTATCGAAAGAAATTTAAATGAAGAAGTTTCATAAGAACATTCATGATACCATGTAGGTTCAAATCATTAATTCTGATCTGAGCAGTTGGAAAATATAATATGTATTATGCTTAAAGAGTTCTACAGAATATTGTAAAATTTACCAAAAATAGCGTGATATCAATTATTATATATTAACATTTATTTCGTTGCCTACAAAGTAGCTAAATAACCATAGACTGTCTCCAAAAATATTGGCTATTTTTTTCTAAAGAATCAGAGCAAAATATTTAAAAAAATTTAAAAATTAATGGAGAAGTTCGCATGGTGCTATCAACGACGAATCAACTGCACAAAACAAATTGCAGAAAAAAAGAAAAGAAAGAAAGTTAAAAGAAGCTGAAAAGCAATGAGAAAATTTTTTCTGTGACACTCGCTACTTGCCTTGCTTTTATGACCTCAACCGTTTCAAAGTGTTTTCTTCGAAGAAATAATTTTAGCCTCGGGAACGGAAAAGTCAGACGTGTTCATACATACCAAGTAACAACGATGTTTGTTCGATGGCATTCCTTGAATTTCTGGCTAAAAAATTCGGCACAATGATGGATCTATGCGAGTGAATGTTTATCGTACATATTTCCACAAACCACTCACCATTTTTGACGGACACTCTCACGCAACCGCTAAATGATCTTTAAGCCATATTCCTTATCTACAACTGGAAGGCAACATGGTAATAATGCTTTGAGACGAGATCCTGAAAACTCGAAACATTATCTTGATTAAAAATATTATATCTTTCTACTTCGGAACATTGCTTAAATTGGGAAGCAGAGGGACAACATAGAAAAGTTCTCAGTTGAACACTTTCCTCAGTCGTACCGTTGTTAATTCTTTAAGCACTCTTCTCTGTGAACAGATAATAGGTCTGTATCATCCGGATTTTGTGGAAAAAAATGATAAGTGTCAAATCGCGATTTTTGAGAGAGTAAAAGCTGAAATTTCTCTGACTAGTCGAATCACCACAATTTTCGGATGATACACAAAAATGGGTGAAATCGAAAACTGTCAAAAAAGGTGCTCGTATTTTACTATAGTAAACATACAATGGCAGGGTTCAGGAGTTAGAACCTGTGTCGTAGTTGCATAACCGTTCGTCTAATACTTTCTGAATGCTAAGTGAAACCGTTTTGAGAATATTATTGATAAATGGAATATAACTCATGACCGATTTTTTGTACCTGATTTCTAGAACTTGAGCAAAGGTTTACCTTAGAAGTGAATATGGAATCAGAAGTTGGTGACTCGCTTCTACTTTTGGATATATAGATACTTTAAGTCGGCGATAAAGCTATTCAAAAAATCGTTATACGTTGAAAGTCCCCTGATCGATTTTCAAAATAAAGATGTCATACGAAAGGATATTTAACGTGTAGCTAATAATTACCAATATTTTCCTTAAAAAATTAAATCATTTGCAAGGCCTTCAAGAATTAGTTATTTTTAAAAAACTATATTTCTAATTTCCGATGACAATATATCCGAAAGTAGATTTGAGCCACAATTTTTGATTGCAGATGTTATAAAAATGATTAAAGTACATTTTAAAACTATTGGTTGGTATAAAAATAAAAGATTTGCCGTAAGGTTTAAATTTACCAAAAATCTTTTACACCGCGGTCATTGCTTCAAGCGAAAGCTCTACTATAGCCACTCAAATGGTACAAAACCAAATAACCAGAATGACTTCATGGCTAAACAAATGGAACATAAAAGTTAATACTGAAAAATCAACTCATGTTACATTCTCACTTTGTAGAGGTGACTGTCCAAGTATATTGTTTAATGGCGCAAATATTCCTAAAGGTGAAAGTGTTAGATATCTGGGTATATTGGCATATTGATCGAGGCTAACCTGGGCTAAACACATTAAAACAAAACGCAATGAACTCAAAATAAGGACGCTAAAACTTTTTTGGCTACATGGTCCAAAGTCACAATTGAATCTCGAAAATAAATTACTTTTATACAAAATAATGTTGAAACCAATTTGGACACATGGACTTCAACTGTGGAGGACCGCAAGCAATAGCAATGTTGAAATCTTACAGCGCTACCAATCAAAAACTTTAAGGATGATAACGAAGGCCCCATGGTTTAAAAAAATGACAATATCCATAAGGATCTTGGTATACCGAAAGTTGAAGAGGAAATAACGAAGTTTAGCTCGAGATATTTACAGAGGTTAAGTAATCACAAAAATTGTTTAGCAATTTGCCTATTAGATGACAGCCTAGAAATTATTAGACTTAAAAGACGACATCCATTAGATCTTCCGTTTATATAAATTGAATGTATATAAATTAAAACATTAATGTAAATTATATGTTAATATACGAGTATATGTATATATATTGAATTTTATATAGTATTTTTATTTTATAAATAGTCTAAGTAAATCATAATTAGCGTAACCAACTCTTTTTCTTGTGTAACTTAATCATGGGTATTATCAATGGATAATATCTCTGTATCTGTTATGAGGTATTTTATTTAATTTGCTTATAATCTTAAGATTGATTGCAAATAAAAGTTTGAAAAAAAAGTAACATTTTGAGTTTAACTCTACTTTTAGCAGAAAAAAAAATAATTTAATTTGTAAGCATAGCATTGTAGTACAAGCAGTAATTTTTGCCGCAACGTTAAGATTCTTGTGATCCAAATTTTATTGTTAATTTACTTATTTTATGTGAGTATAAAAAGTGCAATTATTGAAGTGACGTGTCCCATTATAAAATTTTTGTTTAGTTTAAGATGAAGCGAACCACAAAACAAGTACAGGAGATAAGTGTAACTAGTTCTTCAGGAACTTTTAAAAAAGTTGAAGATTAAATATGAAAATTTGTACATATATGTATGTACATATGTGCTTTTTTTTATTTTATTTTTATTTTGTTATCTTTAACAACTTATTAGTGTAGAAAAACTGTACACCAAATTTTTTTGTTTAAACAAAAATTAATTTTCGATGGAATTGTAGAAAAAAAAAATAAAAAAAATTGGGTGACTTTGATTTAGCGACATTTACAATTTCCTGGTTGATCATTTAAGAGACATTAAACTTTACATTTCCTTTTGAATCACAAATTGCTCATCTAATTAATTGAATAAATGAGCATTTAAAAAAAATGTTTTGATTTCAAGCTTTTTGATATGTTGCTCCTTCTGAACACAACCATTCAACAAGTGAAAAACAATGAAGTGCTGAAAAATATTTTATGAGGCAAGTATTGGGCAGATACCATTGAAACAGGTAATTTTCTTTCCCTCGCTTGTCGAAAGTGAGTCTCTAGTCTCGTTGCCTACGATTTTGACAGTCTTCAAGTCTTAGCCACAAGAACTTTGTCTGGGTGAAATTGAAACTTTTTTTGGAGGGGAAATGATCAGCTGTTTTTTACTCTCATTTTTTCTCTCTCAACCTCCACATTTTTTCCGGATGATACACTTTTTGTGGTAAAACTTCATAAATATTTACCTATTTTTTCGAATGATACAGACCTAATATATTTTATTTGAGAGAAGTAGTGTTGAGAAAAGTAGAATCCGCCAAAAACAAAAAATCAACAGCATTTGAAAATGACCACAATTTAAAAATGTCAGTAAATTAAGCTCTAAAAAAGAATAAAAAAATTCTAAATTCTAAAACGAATGAGAGAATTCATCACCCGGAAATCTGTGGCAGTAGTGATGCCAATAGAAAAATTTTTCACTTTCATTTACTCTTTGCTGTGTGTGTAAGAACGAACAGTGGGTGTGTGTCAACATGCACACACACTCTTCTGTACGTATGCATGTGTGTACTTACGTTCCGGTGTGCACATAAATATTTGTGTCATTCCGTTTGTGCGCGCTATGCGCCTATAACTTCAGCTCTGTTTGTGGTTTTGCATACCTCAATCAATGCGCTGCGTCGTACATTGGGTTCGAACAGCAAACACACTGAGTCGCCCAAAGTCATTTCCTTCCAGTGAAATAATTCGGTGTGTCGGTATGTGTTACTGATTTTATGGGTCAACCGTTCGTGCTGACATTTAATTTTTGGTATGTTGGGGGGTTTTTTAAGTCCTGCTTCGACAGCAGGTCGTTTGCTCGTAAATGTTTTGAGTTACATGGCAATGCTTGTGACTGCCGCTTCTGACATTTACCTCAATTCACCTTTCCATTCCAAGTTTTGCTTGCATTGGCGGATATCATTTCGATTTCAATACTTTTGCATACGAAATTTGCACTCTAAATCATTTATTTTTGTACATTCATCATGTCATGTATGCAACTCTATTTTATTGCAGTGGCGGACTCAACTTACAGTGAGGTTGCAAGGCATATAAGCTATAAGTCTTAATAGAGGGCGGCCCTTATTTTTACTAGCTCAGTGCTCTTCAACCATTCGCTGTCTTCAGAGACATTTTTACGGTTGATGCCAGGCTTTACAGTCCGTTAGGTAGCTATGCATTTTTCTTGGTAATGTTCTCCGCCTACATATTTTATGCATTTGATTGTTTGAGTATGGCTGACACGGTCCGACAAAGGTTTGTACCCATGAGAAATTTCAATATACAGTAGACGTCCAATATATCGTATAACGATGTAACGAATTTCCATTTTAACGAAAAGTTTTTGAAATTGGAGTTTTTCCATTGATGCCTCTAAATTAAGAACGCTAAAAATGTTCACTATTCCAAGCAACGAACATTGTTTAATTCAACCATAACTTTTGAACTGAAATATCTATTTTTTACCAGTAAAGGTGATTACAAGTATATAGCATTCCAAAATTTAACTCAAATTTCATACGAGTTAATATATGCGTTAATAAAAATCAGTTTCTTTAATAAAAAAACACTTCAATATCGAATTTAGCGATATTACAACTGACCCGTTCAATAATTAGTTCGATATATTGGACGTCTACTGTATTCTGAAAATGGACACTAAAGAAAAATATACCTGTCTCAAGCTTTTTCTCCAAACCGTCAGATTTTTTTTTTTCGATGCCACACCCACCTCATATCTTATCAACTAGTTGACTTTAATGAACAAAACTTGGTATATGGGCATTTCCACTGAAAGGTACACCATGATAACATAGTTAAAAGTTCTTCTAAACATTTTGTTTTATCATATTTTCATAGGGAAACGAAATTTACATGCAGAAAGCTCATTAAATATTGAGTACAAACTGAGATTTTTTATATAATTAAAATCAAAAAAAAATTCTGAAAAATAAGGAGCTGATTGATTTTGGTACTTATGTAAATTTAATTTTTACATAAAGAAAAATGAAAAATTTGACATAAAGAATGAAATACGCAATGAATTTAATTCTTCTCTTATATGGGAAGGCGTGGCATTGCCCATTTTATCCAAACCTAACAAAGCTTAGAACCTTACACAAACTATAAACAACATATGTATCAAATCTTATACAACTGCGTCAATCAATTGCTGATAGAAAATATTTGATTTTTTTTCATATTGGAGGAGGTGCACCGCCCATTTTTTATTGAATCTTACTTTTGGCTCTACCTTATATATATATATACCAAGTTTTGTTGATTTTCAGCAAATAGCTGATAAGGATGATGGGGGTGTGGCATCGATTAAAAAAAAATCTGACGTGCTGAAAAAAACCACGAGACACGTATATTTTTGTAAGTGTCTATATTCAGAATATGTTGAAATTCTTCATGGGTGCAAGAAAAAGTTTGATTTAGTCAGACCGTGCAATTGACCGTATGTAGAATGTTGTATAGCAGATGAAAAGACATCAATTTCATGCACGAAAAGTTTTCATATGACTAGATTGGACCAATCATTCATAGTCTTAAAAAGTTGACTGTGTTAGTTTTAACTCAATTCTGGGAATTCGAGCACATATGTACTTAGATTTTTTTGAGGCATAGGGTGTTAGTCATACAGCAGCAGTGCTTGCTAAAAATAGTTTGGTCCATGAGAATTTGCGAAAAAGAGTTTGTAACTTTTATTGAGAATAACATCATTTACAGCCAGGAAACGATTTCATTGAAATATATAAATATATATTTTGTATAGAACTATGAAGTACTATATTTATTTGAGTAAAACATATCTAATTTGAGATAAATAGTATAATTGATCTGCATAAAATATAATTTGCTATATTCAATTAAATCGATGTCTCAGTATACATTAGGGTGGTTCTTACTTAAATTTTTTGCGAAAATCAAATGCGACACCTCCTCAATTGGTTCGTAATAGAATAAAAAAAATTTGAGAGTTTTTTGAAATTTTTATCTTTAATTCTTACTGACATTTGGCCTCAGCCGTCTCTTTTCGTTGTTGACGCATATCACAAAGTATTTACGAATTTAAGCAAAATATCATTAATGGAAATGTTCTAAATTAAATAAATGCCTTATTAGCCGATAGTTCTAAAACTCTTTAAGTTAAAAGATCGTGCATGCATTAGTTAATTTAAATAAATAAATATGTAACTTGTAAAAAATACACCAGTTTGTTCATTATTTTTGTATAAAAAACCAATAAGAAGTAACATATTAAATTAAAAAAAAGAATTGGGCTGACTTGACGTCTTAATAAAATTACAAGTTGTTCATACAATTTTTTGAGCATATAACGGTTATTTAAAAAAAAAGGTTAACATTTTAAAAAATATCCATATCACAACATATATGAAACTGATTTCAAACTTTATGCACCAATCTAATAGACCGTAAAATTACCTCCACATGACATCAATATATTCAAAATCTGTTCAGGAATCTGCAAGTTATATTGATTTTTAGAAAATCACTTACCACATCCTTACGTGACTATTTATTGGAAACTTGATCCGAGCGACATTTTTTTTAGCATATTGATTTTTTGAATTGAAAACCACGTATGAAAAACTTATTTAAAAAAAGGGCTGGTTAGGTAAAATTTGACATTGAAATAGGGTTAGTAAGAGTTAAAGATATAATCTTGAAAAAACTCCTAATGTTTTTTATTCTATTTCGAGGGCGTTCGTAGGGTCAGTATGGGTCAGTAAGGGTTAAAAATAAAAACTTTAAAAAAACTCCTATTTCAAACCAATTGAGGGGGTGTTCCAAATGTTTTTTTCCTAAGAACCACCCTAGTATCACACGCTTATTCATAACATATTTCAAAGTAAAGCAGCTCATAAAATTTTTCATGGTAGCGAATTCCGCACAGAACAATTTTTATTACTGGGCTGTGTTTCGTGATGATGATAATCCTTGCACTTCACTTGCCAAGGAAATGTTTCTCCTGTATAAGTAAGGAAACTGCCTCAATAAATGTCTTCATCAAAATTTTCTTCATTCGCTGGATGGCTTCCATCTACACACTTTTTGATAAATTGTGCATATTCGATAATTATTTAAACTCGTTAAATTTTCAGCTACAACGATGATCTTTGGAAACCGAATTAATTGCTACGATTTTTAGTACTTCACACGCTCGATAAAAAGGGCAGTTTCATTGGCTACCAGTCATCGAAGCATTTTTAGCGGCTTTTAGACCGGTGTAGAATGTATCCTTATTTTACTTAAATTGATAGAGGCCAACTGTTGATCAAGTGCGCTCCTGTTTTCACATTTATTCGCATGTGCATATAGTGGTACCAATAAATTTTGATATTTTTTATTGTTATTGCCGACTTGAACATTTTTGGTTTGTATTATTTTGGCTTAGTCTAGATATATTGTGTATAGAAACTTGTTTGTAATGCTATCTCTCTCTGCATGGGTTATTTGTTGCCGTGTTTGCTTCAACAAAATTCAATGTATTATTTTTTTCTTCGCTTCATTTACGTGTGACATATTTTTATATGTACGTACTTTGTACACACATCTTGTATTTATTGCATGACACAAATAAATTTTTTCATAGCTGCTCTCATTTCAACCAACTGCAATAATTGTGATTTCAACTAAATATTGCTGGTGATAACGCTTTTGCCTTCAATTCAGCAATCTATTTCAACTCATCACATTGCGCTTGCATTAAAGTCAGACTGGCAGATAGTTTCATTTAATTTATCAATACATTATACATAATGCCAGAAATTCAAAGCATGAAATGAAAAGATATTAGGTTTAAAAAACAAAAAAAATGGACATGGACATTTCCATGGAGAAAAAATATTGAAAAAAATTAACAATTTGAGCCGAAAATGTTGTTTAACACTTATAATATTTCTTAGGTACAAATAAACTTATAACGGTATATACACACGTGCGTGTTTCGTGTTGACTAAAATTGATATGACTAACACGACCCAATACAATAAACATTTTGTCAAACGCAAACTACACCCCAAAATTTTTTGACGGACACTATACAGAAACAATTTTGCAAAGAATATTAGTAAACTTAGTTGACTTTGAGAGGAATACACCATACAAAAACGGTATTCTCAACCGAACAGACATTGTATGAAATTGATTTTGTGGAAAAAAAGTCTGAAAAAAAGGTCTTCAGATTTTTGAAATGATTTTTGATCAGCTGCAAGAAATAGTTGATAATCCTCGATCCTCTATTAATTTTTTACAATTTATTTATTTATTCAAATTAATCTAATCGGCTAAAACCCTTACAGATTACTAAAACAATACTTAAAAACTAGAGTAACAAAAATATCTTAATTTATAGCTTGAGAACACATTACCATTTCCTTAAGCCGTTTAATGAAAATATTTCTACTTACGCAATTAGAAAAGCATCGAGAAAGAGGCTCATTGGAACCATTATTAGTTCTATGGTAAGGAATATGGAAACAATTTGACTCACTAAAAATGCGTGCAGGAACATTAAATTAAACTATCAATTATATCCTCGATGAATAAAATTTAAGTAAACATTTGTTAGTGCCGCACAGGGGAATTTTGTGGCCATAATTAGGAAGAAACTGAAAGTGCTTAGGATTGAAAAATTATTTAAAACAATCGTCAGAAATTACTTAGAGAATGAAAAAAAACTATAAAAAATTTTTAATTTGTATTGAGCTTAGTGACACAGTGGGCTTTGAACTTTGTACATCAAAAATGCTCCATGAAAACTTCTATAAAAGCAATAGTTAGATAGGGCGCTCTAGCTAATTTGTTTGAAACAAAATGCAATAATGTAGCGTATTTTCGGAAAGTAAATTGTTTCCATTTTATAAAAATTTGTTTAATTTATTTTTATCGCCATGATATGAATTGATGCGGAGTTTTCTAAAATTAGAATGAAAAATGGTAAAAGTGAAAATTTTACAAACTTTGACAGAAAATAAAAAATAAAAAAAACACATATCCTCGGATTTCGCAAATATTTTTATATATACTGTGAAAAAGTATGGTAAGCTGAAAGCCAACTGCTAGCTGCTTTTTTGATAATTTTTTTTATCAGGTTTTTTCTAATGTAGCTTAAGAAGGAACAAAATATATTGACTTTTACGAAATGCTCTTGTTAATTTATTGCATAACGGCTAAAAATTCATAGATTATGCTTTTGAAAAAATTTTTATTTAAGGTTTTGGATTCTATACATGAATTTTGCTGATTTTTTTTTTCAATTAGGGCTGAAAAAGTCATAGTTGAGAAACTTTGCAAATTTTGACAGAAAAATGCAAATATATTTCTTGATTTCGGAAAGATTTTGATATATATTGTTAGAAAGTATGATAAGAGAGCGTTCAAGTATTACGTAACGCAATTTTTGACCTCTCCTCACCCCATGTAACGCGCTGCGAGATTTTTCTGTACCCCCCTCCTAGACGTTACGTAACACCCAAGTGACCATATTTACCAAAAACTCACAATTACGTTGCGCAAAGTACCGGAAAGTACTTGTTTATATTAATAAACTCTTTAAACAAAATAACATATTTGTTTAATAGAAACTTAACTAAAATAAACGAAATAAAATCGCAAATTGATTGAAGTTCAGCAATTTTATCTAAGAACTCCAACGATAACCCAAATAAATTCCTTTTATCTGGAGTCCTGAATGAAACCAAAATTATATTTAGTGTCTTAAAGTGAATTTTGACAACTTCATTCCAAAATTTACAAAAAAAAATGAAAGCAAAACTGACTATTCATTATTAAAAGATATTTTCCTCTTCATAAAACATATTGAACAGCAACAGATTGTCGAACATCTTTAACAAATGCATACAACTCATGGTGACAAATTATACAATTGTGTCTTCAAAATCAATAAAAACTTTAAGAGTCGAACAAAAGATACCAAATAAAGTACAAAATATAGAAACTGCAGAAAAAGAAAACCGATTGATTGCGATGTTCCCTGATGAATCGTTGTGTTGTGTTGTGTTGTGTTCTGTTGTTGCGGTTGTTGATGATTTGAAAACCCGAATTCAGGAAGAAAACGTAGGTAAATATATGACGACGGTTTTGTGTATTGTGTTGTTTGTATTCAATAAGAAAGATGTCTGAAAGTTTTGTGCCGCAACGAAGCTGTCAAATTTCATTATATTTGATTTTGACATTTTGAGTTTCAATTGAATTGAATCAGATGAAAAAAAAAAACACAGTGTAGTAAGAGTAGGAAGTCATGCTGAGTCAGGGAACAAAGTCATACACGAACAAATAGAACTGCAAGGGAATCTATTAACCCATTTTTCGTCAATTTTGTTATTTTTTAATATCTGATTCCACATAAAATTATTGCAATATATCGATGCACTCATATTGACGGTCCATATGTATAACGTGCTAATTGCAAAAAGAAAAAACTGTAGCACAAACAAAAAATCAGTTTTTGATGACAGTTTTTGTCTTAAAGTGAGAAGAAAGTTTGGTGAAATTAAGGTGGCTGTTACATACACTATATACATAGGTACATAAATTTTGATAAATATCCTTGGCTTAGGATGCATTGTACTTAGACCGATAAACAAATATCTAATGTAAAAATATTCAAGCTTAAACGGAAAGTGGGCGGTGGGAAGATGTCATGTCGTTTTGATTAACGCAGGAAATTAACTTTGTAACTAGTTATACCAGGAAATTATATCCTGTACTGGTAGAAAAAATAAGCGGACACTGTAAGCTGCGAAAAAACTCGCCCGGTATAAAAGAGATAAGCCCTAGTAACACACCAGAAAGTTATAAAGACAAAAATTCAGCTCACAAAGTAGTGATGCCTTTAAAATAGCTTGGTACCGTATCTAAAAAAATACTTTGCCTTGGTAGCGAAATTTTGGTAGCATGTCATGCCACCTAATGTCTCGTGTAAGTCCATATGGTTACTGGCATGGCTCGCGTGTGTCTTTATACTGCTTATAAAGACATAAGGCTGCTTATTTAGATGCTGACATGATGTTTCATGTCTCTATATTGTCAATTGTTTGTCTTTTTAAGGTGCTTTACCATGACAAATGTGAGACAATTTATGATAAGCCCTAAACGTATAATATCATATATCACAGATAGTCTAGTGGATAGCGGACAGAACAATGGAACGTTGGGACATGCAATCGAGACTGGCACACAGTGTGGAATTTACGTAGTGTTTTGGACAAAAGTACCTCTGGCCCTGAATTCTCAACAAAAGTATATTTAATTCCTTACATTTTAAGTCAAACTACATAAAAACTGTTCATTCAGGGCCAGAGGTATTATTGTTCAAAATAGTACGTTAATTTCACACTGTATGGCGTAAAAAAGTAAGTAAAAACTAAATTCGATAGGATATATTCTCTATTCGGTTTTAAACGCAACTAACAGGCTCTTTATCGGGAAAAGTTATTTAAATTGATATATACTTCATAAGAACCTGTCGAATAATATTAACTGTAGACTATGGTTTACAGTTGATAAAATCTTCATACACAGCCAAATACTCAGCACAATTTTTGTTTTCGCGATCTACTCCACCAATTTTTTGGCAGAAATAAACTCAGATAGTAAATTAAAATATCAGTACTAATAATATTTAAACAATCTATATATTAGAATATCGAATATCTAACAAAGTTCTGAAATTTTTTACATATATTCGTAAAGAATTGGTTAAAGAGCCCACTAGCAGATGAAGTCATATTCTCGGTACAAAGTAACGTGTAGTACACAAAATGACAATTTCGATTTTCACAGCTCGAGGACAATTTTATTATTTGCCTTTTTGTAGCTTCATAAAAATAAAAAAAACTCGGAAAAAAACCCCGAATTGAACTAAAAACGATTTGTCATATAAAAATGCAAGAAATAACAAAAGATCAACACAATATCTTTAAGGTACTTTCGATATAGAAAGTCTTCTCACCTCAATACTTTAAGTCCTTGTGTGCCAGAAAACTCCTGCATGAGTGCTGTGTATAAATTGAAATTTCCGGCATTTTACGCATTTGCTTCATCATTCTCAATAATTTTTTCTTGTACGCATTGTAGTCCTTGTATCTTTTATGCAATGAAAATATGTACTACAAAATAGCTACATGGGTTGCGTGTATTCTGCAGTTTGAAAATTCAATTTTGAAACTCATGCTGTACACTTCAAATGAAATTAATTGTTTTGTCAATTCCATGACATCGAAGTTTTTAATTTTTTTTAAAAGAATATATCTTAACAAATAATAATAACAAATCAATCCATTTGTCATTTCTAATTGAAACAAATCATAAATAATTTATTAAGTATGTTGTCCATATTTTATTAAATAGTGAAGTCAAAAAATACCCTGATTTAATCTTATCAAACATATTATTTACTAAGGCGAGTGCAGCACGTTGAAAAATTCACTTGCTCAGAGTATTCCGTGCGCTGCATACAAATTGTCCAATAAGTCAAACAATGCATTCCAATTTTGCATCAATTTGAATGCATTTTAAATTTGCTGCAAATGCACTTCGCTTACTTCAAATCAGCAAGCTCTCGAACTATAAAATACTGGAACCTTGCTTACTGTGGCAATTTGACTACAGTATCCTGTAAAAGATTCTTCAGGTACGTTTAGCCTGTTCTTGACCATTTTTATTGACATTGTTGTTAAAAACTTTACTACTTGTGCAATTGTTTGTATTTGTATTTATTTTTGTATTATTTTTTTTTTATTAGTTTTAGCTTTTTCTTATAACTTTTTCTTTGTTGGTACCTTGTCAGCAGTATGTTGTATTTACCATCACTTCATCCATGTCCAAAAGTCCAAGTTCAAATGGCGTTCAAGAAGATGACAATATTTGATTTATTTTTGCTTTTAAACAAATATCAAAGCATAACAATGCCAACAACAAACAAAAAAAAAAGAAAGAAAGAACTATAGAGTAACTAAACTACGGGTTACTATAGAACAAACGACTAAACTATTGTCCTGCTTCGCTGCATTCATCTTGCGCTTGATTCGTATGTTCTTTCTTCTCAGTTACAAAACAAATATCAAATTGTTTCTTTCGCTACAAGCAATGGCGCTTATTCCATCCAAATTGGTCTTGTTTTGGGATATATTAAAACTGAGTCAAAAATAAACTTGAAACGTCAGAAACTTTGTCAGTTATATTAAAAGGACTTACACCAGAGAACTAATGTACTATCTAGTCATTTGTCGAAGTGACGACCAATCGCGTTGTATAAAATCATCTGGAATTCTAAAACAAATCCAAACAAAATTATTTATTCACTAAAATTTATTTTGACGCCTTCAAAGTATAATCCATCGGTTGTGATATACATTTAGCTTAACGCTTGATCTAGTTCTCCACATACTTTATGCTAATTCAAGAATAGCTTCGAATCCCTTCAGAGAATAAGATTCTATGGGTTCAACCGGCTCAAAACGTGTTCATCGAAGAGATAGTTTCAACTTCGGGGACTGAAAACAGTCAAACAGTCAGGTGAAAAGGGTGCCTGGTCAATGCCATGCGTTGAACTGCGTGCTGTAGTCTTTTTGGAGCTGTCTTGCGACGATTCTGTGCTTATTGTAGTTTCAAGGCCGAATTTAGATTCCGCATAGCCAAACGCAAAAGAAAAGTGCGTTTTACACATTCACTCTATCACATTAGGATACTACAGGGTGTTTTTTTTAGAGGTTTGTTTTTCGAATAGAGATAAAACTGGCATTTTATGGTCAAATCTGGCAACTCTAATGTCATTTATGTTCAGTTTGGTTTGCCATTTCATCATGAACAGGTTGACAAAAGAACAACGCTTGCAAATCGTGCAAATTTATTTCGAAAATAATGGTTCAGTTCGCGAAGTTTACCGCAAGCTCCGTCCATTTTATGGTCGACATAATCGTCCATCAGAGCAATTAATTCGGTTAACCATGGATCGTTTTCGCACTACGTTTACTCTATGTGATAATACGCATCCGCAGAGACGTCGAACAGTGCGCACCGAAGAAACAATTGCCGCTGTAGAGCAAAATGTTGAAGAGGACCCGAATGAATCGATTTGCCACCGTGCACAGCAATTGGAGGTTTGTCCATCAACTTTATGGAAGATTTTGCGCAAAGATCTTGGCTTGCGACCTTACAAGATCCAGCTTGTGCAAGAATTAAAGCCGCGAGACCATGCAATGCGTCGTGATTTTGGTGTATGGGCCGAAAATGAGATTGATCTCGATGCTGATTTTCATCGCAAAATTTTGTTCAGTGATGAGGCTCATTTTTGGTTGAATGGCTACGTCAACAAGCAAAATTGCCGCATTTGGAGTGAAGAGAATCCACATGAGACCCTTGAGACGCCATTACATCCACATAAACTGACTGTTTGGTGTGCTCTATGGGCTGGTGGAGTCATTGGGCCATACTTTTTATTTTTTATTTATTTATTTATTCTCATTTCTCCATAACATTCATATATAATAATTTGGTATCCATAATTTATAATTTGCAATGAAATTTTGATTTAAGGGAGAAAAGGTAGAGACAAATTTAGTATCAAAGTACTGTATCATTTGCCTACTATAATTTATAATATACTTAGTTAGATTAATGATTAATAAGATAAAAAGCTAAAGCTCGAGCTCAAGTTGATATAGAGAAAAAAAAAAAAAAAAAAGTTACAAAATGTGGTAATTAAATATAAAAAATAAGAATATAAATATAAATCTGACAATTAATTATATTGGTATAAATATTTAATTAAAAAAATCAGACAAATACATGTTTCAAAAATAATTTTATCAAGAAGCTTGTAGCAAGGTTTCAATTTCATCATAGTTGAAGGTCAAGAGCCAAAATTTAATGTACGCTAAAAATTTCCTTAAGGATTCCAATGCTTTTACTGTGGAGGGGAGTTTATTAAATAATCTATAAGATAATATAGAAAAAGAAAAAGAATTTCTTCTTCCGAAATAATGCTGGAGAGTCAGTTACCGTTAATGGAGACCGGTATAGAGCCATGATAACCGACTATTTTGTTCCCGAATTGGATGGCATGAATGTGGATGAGTTGTGGTTCCAACAAGACGGCGCTACATGCCACACAGCGCACGTCACAATCGATTTATTGAAGGAAACATTCGATGAGCGCATAATTTCGCGGAATGGACCTGTCAATTGGCCACCAAGATCGTGTGATTTGACACCATTGGATTATTTTCTTTGGGGATATGTGAAGTCGCTCGTCTACGCCAACAAACCAGAAACGTTAGGGGACTTGGAAGCCAACATTCGTGGCGTTATTGCCGACATACGGCCACATATGCTCGAAAAAGTGGTTCAAAATTGGACCTGAAATCACATTTAAACATTAATGGCATAAAATTATCCTTCCAATAAAGCCAAATTGATGGACATTAAAACGATTTTCTTGTGTTTTATTTCAATTCGAAGCTCTATACCTCTAAAAAAAACTCCCTTTATATACTCAAATATGTATATATTTGGATATTAACTAAGTTCAAATTTTTCTTAAATATAGCGCACTTATTCATGAATTGACATTATCTCTTTGTATCAGAATTTTTATCTATTTGACTTAAATAAAAACAGAAAAACATTAAAGCTTGGAAAAAACAAAAAACCTGGATAACAAGCAAAAGGACATCGCAACGTTAAACGACACATCTGGTAAAGGATGGATAAGGATACCTGAATGTATGTTTGCGTATGCGTGTGTTTATAGGTAAATCAGTGAAGTGTATAACTTTACAAAAGACAAATAAAACAAAACAAAAATTGAAACGAAAGAAAATGTCAAATTTGTTAAATAAAATTCAAATGCTGGCATGTTGAACATTCATACTCGTAAAGTTGGTCGCTAGCAACGAACTCGTTTACAAAAAAAAAAAACAACAGACAGATAGATTGTCCAGCACAGGATCATATCCAGTAGATGGTGTCCGAAAAAAGTGCGAAAAAAGTCTTTGGGGAAAATTTGTAAGTTGATATCTTTAAGTGAAGTAGTAAGCTGTCGAAATAAAATAAAAAGGAGTTATAGGAAGCTACGAAACAACGCAAATAGCAGTGAAATGTAAATAAATTCCGTTTTTAGTACAGCACTAACAAACAAAGAAAATATGTGCAACTTCTCTTGACAATTCAATAAATAAATAAATTGAGTCAAGTCAACTTTGTGTTGCATTTTACGTATGACAAATAAATCAACATTCAAAGGATATTTTAGATTTTCATTGAGGTTTTTTGTTTGTTTTGTAAAATTTTGTTATTTGGTTAACATCGGTAGCATTTTAAATTGAATATTTTTAAGCCTTGATTTATTGAACCAGAAAAATTAAATTTTAAAGACTTTAAAGTAGAACTACTAACACAGTAAAGCAACGCAACTTCCCAGCAGGAAATTGAACAAGGCTTTCCTCGGAGAAGGTCTGATAGCACTGCTGCAATTGTATGAGGCCTTCTCAAAACTAAATTTTTCATGGTAATAAAAATATGAATACTCTTGAAATGATTGTGTGCCTTCCCACAGCAGACATGCTATCAGGCCTGATATTAGAAAGCAAAGAGGAAGGACTCTATTTACTTTAAGGCTTATTATATATATCTTTACTTCGACATTCCTTTTTTGTCATCAGCATGGTAAATATACGACATTAAAAGTATATAAGCAAATGGTTGGCAGTAAAGAACGGTGTGCATGTTGCTAGGCTGGCCTTCTGTTTCAGGTAATGATAAGAGGTGGTAGAGTGTTGTGTATTCAACGTCAAATTATATATTTATTAAGAATACGTCACATAAAATAAACATTCAAAAATATCAATGCCAGTGAGGTTATGTGAATGAAAAAAGGTAATTAACTCTGAGTCTCACCACGAGGTATTATAATTTAATTTTTTCAAAATACTTCTGTGATGAGGCCTTTTTTCTCAAGGATACCTTTCTTATTTTATTTTACACTATTCGAATATTTGAAAGTCGACTTTTTCAATATTTTTTGAATTCCTCGATTTTTTCTGTCAAATTTTTTTCCATCAATTAGAACATGTGAGACATGGTTTCGGCAACTTAAAAGTGGTGATTTCAATGTGAAAGACAGTCAGCCCTCTGGCAGACCACAAAACATCAAATGGATGACAACGCGCCGTCTCACATAGCAAAACTAGTGAAAGACATCATGAAATCGCTTAGATGGGACATACCTCTGCACCTGACGTACTCCCCGGACTCCGCGCCAACTGACTATCATCTCTTCACACCTCTTCATTTCCGGAATTTCCAAAACCGGAAAAAACTATTGCATTCACCTGGTAAACTTGAGTCGACTTTTTCGATTACAGCAACATTTTAACTTCTATAAATCTCTTTAAGTCGAAATGTTTTCTAAAGTACTGAAGAAGTCGATACATAAAAGTCAAAAAGCATTGAAAAAGCCGATTATAATAATCGAATAATGTTGAATTGTCGTTTAGACAGTAGAAAATGAAAAGTTTTGAAAAGAATCGAAATAGCTGTCTATATTCAAAAAGTATCGAAATACGATAAAAGGTATCGAAAAACTTATGCAGCTTCAGAATGTTGAAATTTAACAAACAATTTCGAAGAAAAAAGTTCAATGATATACAAAAAGTGTCGAAGGTTATCAATAAATTCAAACCGATTGAATGTGTCAAAAAAGTCAATGAAATTTAAAAATAATCCGACATAATTACTTGCACTACCAAGGGACTGACAGTTCCGTGTAAACAAAGAACATTTTTAAAATTATACGAAACACAACGTTGTTTGTTTTCAATTCCAGCAACATTTCATTAAACTTAAATCAAATTCAAAAAAATGTTCATTTAATTATAGTGCAAAATCACTCACCTGGAATTTTCACTGTCCCTAAATGTCTTCTTACCTAGAACTGCTGCTAACACCGATTTCAAAATTCCTCACTTTTTGCTGTTTAATCAAAGCCATTCTTCTATGGAAGCGATTACTGGACTCTGAGCTCTGTAAAAACATCGCAATTATTTAAATTTTTTATTCGACCCGGGACTACTGCTAAACTATTGTAACTACGAAAATATTTTACTGTGGCAAGGTCGTTGATTTCTTATACAGCGCTGTGTATTTTAAATAGAAATAAAAAAAAGTGAATCCAAATGGCTTAAAAGTTAAAGTATCGTTTTCTTAGACTATTTTATGACAAGGGAATGACAATATTGTACTTACATAGGTATGATTTTAATATATATAATCTGAATTTACGACGAATTAGAAGCAATTTTCCTTATAAATTATTACTTAAAATATGGTCTTAAAATACGGTTGGTAGTAGACTGGATATATGACAGTAACAACATACAACAACTTGTATGGAAACGTGTAATCAGCGTCCCTTTTAGTTTTACCCTCGGGCAACAAAAGTGTAAGTTTTTGCGCCATATCCACCGTAAATTGGATTAATACAGCCTTCACCCTTAAATGACGGTATTTGCATGGGTTCTTGATGTGCATTGATGTCGCTGTCATCGGCGTCATAATGAAGTCCAACAAAACAACAAAAAAAAAAGAAATAATGCTGAATGCTGCTGATGGGAGAAAAGTCAGCAGCATCATACACAAAACTTTCAAAGCAATCAGCGAAAATTTCTAAATCATCAACATAATAAACACGTGATAATGAATGTGAATCGGCGGGGGGGGGTGGTTGCAGAACGAGATGAGAAGGATCAGAATAATGACACAAAATGTGACGCTGACGAGCGAGTTGGCAACAACCAAAGTGTTGGCAATGTTTGTCAATGTTGAGATTGTTGTTGCAGCGATTTTATTATTATTAGTAAGCGTGCACACACACACATACACACATGTACATTAAAAGAGATTATCAATGCCGTCATCAGCAACATCAACATTATTGTTACTGCTGTTTTTAGCTGCTACTGTGTTCTGACTGTCATTTTCGACTGACATGCCAAAACATGTTTTAATTATTATTTTGTGGATGTCAGCAACAGCAACAGAACATTCACAGTACCTATTAGAAACAAGGAAAGTAACACTTTTGATGTGTTTGTTGTTGTTGTTGTTGTTGTTGTTGCTGTTATCGTTGTTGTTGCTGTTGTTGTGACATTTTCTGCATTACCGCAGAAAATGTGAAAATTTTGTACAAAAAACTAAACAAATTTTGTATGAAGGATGTACCGGTGGTGCCGGTAGAGAGGGATGAGAAATGGGAAGCTTTTGCCAACAACAACAACAACAATAACAAAACAAACACAACATAGTGGAAAATATTGCGGAAAATAGTTGCGGCAAAACATGTGGTACACAAAGACAGCGTTGGTTGTTGGAACAGAGATTGGTAGCCGAAAGCAGTAGTAAAAGCAGGGCCCTTGCTAAAAGAAGGTGTGCTGTGCTGTGTTCATTATATTTGCGAAATCACAACTCAAATCATTTCAACTGACTTTGCTTAAGGAAAAGAGCTTGATGATTGCAAAATGTTGTTGCTACTGAGATTTGAAATTTACGTTGACAGCAGATTGCAACGATGCCGCTGGTTGAGAACCAGCAGTGTGCAGTGTAGCTCTGTGAATTAATGAAAGTTTTGGGGTATGCGATGAAAATTCGTGCGCTTTAGTAACAAAGCCAGCAGATAAATGAAGTAAATGAGCAAACACACAGTTACAAATTCACACATACCCTTGCCAGCCACCAAGAAGAAATTTCGGTTAATATATTTTGAAAGGAACTAAGGATAATGTCGCGAAAGAAATATTTATTATCAGATATAAAAGTTGTCTATCTTAACGAAATTGTGAAAAAATACAACTAAGTGAGTTTTTCAGGAATGCAGACCTTAAAATCAGATAATTTTCTTAATATGGTTACACCAATTGATCGTTACGATAATGCGTTTTTATATCTCTGGATTATTTCTTAAGCTATTGACTGATTTCACTGGCTTATTCTGATAAGCGGGCATCAATTAACGCTTCAGGACCAGAGCTTCGGAAATAAAGCCTCAGTTGCTTATAAGTAATACTGGGTACACGCCAATAAATAAATTGAGCTTAAGCTAATTTCACATGAGTTTTATTTCAATTTAAAGTTCTACTCCTCCAGAAATTGCCCTTTACTATAAAAAGGCTTTTTAAAGTGCAGTTATTATGAACTCGCAACATATATTTTTCGGAATATTTCCGTCAACTCATATACCAAAGTACGTCAGCGAACTCAGAATATAATGTCAAACACACAGTGGTAGCACCATCTATCCTACTAAGTCCAAAATATCTCAATATTTGACTGAACTTAATTTATTATGCAAAGGGGGAAGAGGAGCCCGCAATCGGTACTGCTTTCAGTTATATTAGAGCCACTTCTTTAACGCTATATACATCGTCGGAAAAACAACTTTATAGCACAAATTTTAGTTTTGGATAAAAAAGAAAGTCTTATGGTTCTAAGAAGGCTTGTCAGATTTTTGAAACATAAAATCAGTATATTCAACTATATTCAAGTATATTCAACGCAAAAAATCAGTACAAATCAGTTCAAAATTTTTTACTTCATTCATTGTTTTGAACATAAAAAGCACAGCTCAAATCACAGTACAATATTTTTTATTTACCTACTAAAAAAAGTCAGATCTTTTGAGATTCGACAAAGCCTAAAATATAATATATTTTTCACATAACGAAAACCTCATGGGATCCCCAAAATTCGCTGTTCTCGATTATTAATAAAATTTGTACACAAAATTAATTAACAAGGACCATTTTACAGGTACGCTGTCAAAATTATGTAGTTATTCAAAAAAAGTTTAAAAATCAGTACCAATTGGTACAAATCAGTACATGTGCGTACTGACATCAAATCTTTAAAAATCAGCATTTTTAAAGAAAATTAGTACATGTGGGTCATTCCATCTACAATGGACCTATCATTACCCTCATGTTTTTGAAATAGGCTGAAACTTTTTTCAGTGATTGGTCTGTCATGTATCATGTTTTTATCTTTTACCACATAGAAACCGTTCAGGCCTTCATTAATTCAGATGTGCAAATTTTTTGTCATCTTCTAGTACACAACTTCCTTAAAATAATATAAAAGTTGATATGAATTGTGTTGGTTTGTTTATATTCATCAATGAATTTTTACGTTTTACTTACGAGCTTTGTTGACACAATTTAAAACTTTTTTTTTTAAGCAATAATATTGGTCGAAAAAATTTTATCGAATTTTTTGATATCTTCTACATGACAGACCAATCACTGAAAAAAGTTTCAGCCTATTTAAAAAACATGAGGGTTATGATAGGCCCATTATAGATGGATTGACCAATGTACTGATAGAATCAGTACGTATGACAACTCTAGTTCTAAGTCAGACGAATACGGCAATTAGACAAGTACCCAACTATGAATTTCGATAAAAATTGGCGAACCAAAACGGCATTGTAGGCAGGCAGCGTTATAGTTACGGTTACAATATTTTTAAGAGCCGAATCCGGGACAAAAAAAAGTCAAAATTACAATAAAACACAAACAGTAAAATATTACAAAACTCTTATATTGCATTATTTCATAAATTATTTATTGAAGGATTGCAGTAGATTCTGTTAAACAATAATGAAATCTTTATAACTTAAATTTTCTATAAAATAAGTATAATGTGTCCTAATAAGAGCACAGTTTTTAAATACGGAAGGACAACGCGGTTTCATTGTGATAACCCATTACAAAAAAGAGTAAAGTTACACTGAGACCGCTCGCAAAATTCGCGGAAGAAAGTGCACCTAATGTGTTAACAACTAAAAGAGTGGTTAAAACATTTGAAGAAACTGGGTCGATTATTAACAGCAAATCTCCTTTGCATCGATGTGTCGGTCGGTCTCTTGAAAACATTGCTGCTGTAAGCGAGAGTGTCGCCGAAACCCCGAAAACATCAATTTGGCATCGTTCTTAACAACTTAAAGTTTTACCTGTCATTTGGCCTGTCGCGGTGGCCATTTGCTGATTATTTTATTACGTAACGCAATTTTTGAAGATTTTTAACATCCTCCCCCTAGACGCTATGTAACACCCAAGCGGCCATGTTTACCTAAAACTCACAATTACGTTGCGGAAAGTACTTCTGTCGAGTGTTTTTCTCTTCACTATGGCAAGGCTTTGGTAGTTAGTCAGTGTATTGCTTGAAAAAATTGATAAAAATAGGAAATCTTTCTACGCCTATATCTCAGCTTTTGGTTAACCTATCGCGAAGCTGATATTCCTACGACATTATTTATTGCTGATCAAGTAAATTTTTATGATTTTAATAAAACACTATCGCTGTAGATATATTTATAATAAACATATAAAGAATGCGTTTTATTATAAAACCTATTTTCAAGTCACTCTCACTAAGGAAGATTCACTTCAAAAACAACGTTACGTAACGCTTCGCTCGAAACCTCCCTCCCTTCTTCTGTAACACATCGTTACGTTTCACAAGAACCTCCATCCGTCCCAAATTGTGTTACGTACAACTTGAACACCCCCTTACCGCCCAAACTAGATTTTATTATAATCCGGCTTTTCCTAGGCCAAACTAGTTCAGCCGAATAGTGTTAGGATAAACCAGTTTAGCCTAGGATGAACTAGGGCTATTATTTACTTTAACATCCCCACTCCCACTTTTCTTGAAATTTTAGATGTTAGGGTAGTTGAGCGCCCTTTGGTGCTGACTCAGGACTTACATCCTTCAATATCTTCAATGCCGGCTTTGCGGAGGCCTTTGGCTGCAGTTTACTGTATTATGACCAACACGGCCTTTGCAAAGAAACTGGCGCAAACAGTGAGTAGTGGCCGAAGGTCTCCGCGAAGCTGGTATTGGCCGCCAGAATACCATGACACACAAAAATGTTCCTAGGCTGAACTGGTTCATCCTAACACTGGTTCATCCGAAGAAACTAGTTTGACCTAGGAAAAACTAGTTTATCCTAAAAACTATGTCAGCCAGTAAAATATACATATATGTTTATTTAGTAATGCTTAAGAAAAAAAAAACATAAGGTGGTCTTATAAGTTCACAACGCTAAAAAAGCATTTTTCCTAATATTACTCCTTCCTCAATACTTGACTGAACAAATTTGTTTAAAAATCTTATTGTTTTCTTTAAAACAATTTTGAAATCAAGGCAACTTAAATTGTAATTCCACTTTACAATCAACATACCTTTAAGGGTTGCTTAATTTAGCTGTGTTTTTTCGCTCTGCATACATTGTTCATTATTGAAAAAACTTTATCAGTGGAAACATTTGAGCGGGGTGGGCACTTATATTAGGTATGTTTAAAAAATATATGTATGTATATGCAAAGACGGGACAAATAGGGGCTTAAAATGAAATACGGGACATTTATTCGTCGATTAATTCTTAGAAAACCTGCAACAGCATATTGAAATACAGAATTGTCCCGGGAAATATGGGATGGCTGGTCACCGTAGCTATAATGCAAAGTTGATAACATCAAAGCAGCGGAGACGCGAAAACTGAAGGCACTACGAGTTGAGTACACGTGCAACTCGTTTGAAATACTTTTAAGTCGATGGCAACAGTGTGTTGATGTGGAGGTTTGAAGAGGTTTAAAAAATATTGAGCTGTTTCGGTTTTATGAGGAGAGTCTGTGTGGAAAATTGTCGCACTGCGTATGATGGTAAATAACTCTTGGTATGTTTGTTATTATTCAACAGCTTTTGCTCATAAACAAGCATCTTCAAAACCAACCGAACAGGCTTCTTGCTTTGTGAATTTCATTTGGACCTCTGATGAGGAGGTGTCCACCAGAAAGGTATAATACTTTTTTTTGTAGCCATTTTTGGTAAATATTATTACAAAATTTGTTTGGAAAAATATTTGATAAGCCATAATTGCGGATTTAGCTAGATACTGTTGAATTTTTGTTTTGTGTGGGGCTATGTGAACAGCACGGCACGACACCGCACAGCACGATTTTCGTGATGAAGTTAATGAAATACCGGGTGAAATGTAGCAAAATGGCTCAAAAGAGGAGGAATGTGTGAAACTAGCAAAAGCGGCAATTTATCTGACATTGTATTTCATACAGAATTTTCAATGTTAAATAAACCAAATTTTACAATCGATCAAAGTAGAATACCTTCCCGGTGGACACCCAGTGCAAACACATAATTGTTTAAACGTATTAAAGTAGTACTTTAGAATACATTTGTGCCATTGAACAATTTGCATGCCTGCTTTTCATGTTGTAACTAAAACTTTCAAAATTACATTTGACTTTGAATAAATGCCGTAGAACGAAACGAACAATGGTTTCAATTAAAAATTTACTATGAATAAATTAAATACACAGCAGTAAGATTTGCACTTCTACATAAAACAGGGTTTGATATAAATACCTTTTTTACCAATTAATGGGTTAAAGATAAATAACAAACAAAAACTGAATTACAAAAAATAATTAAAAATTGTAAAAATGTTCTTTAATTAAAAAATAGTTAAGTTGTAACTTTGATGCATCGTATATAGTTTATTAAATTGTCTTTTATATATTTACTACCCATTTTATTAAAATTGGTTTCGAAGATCCTAAGAAAAAGTGATTTGCAGCAAAGTTATGGTCAAACTAGCAAGAGCTATACCAGAGTATATAGTGCCGTTGGGCAGTCATCCAGACATACAAACCTATTTTGTACAACACATAACATTAACATAATGAAAAATATTTCATTGTAATTACCAAAATGTAGGCCGAACTTCAATTTTAACTGCCGAACTGACTAAAAATATATACTGAATGTATATTTTCTTAAACATGATTACTCTGAACTTGCCGTCATTTCACAAAGACCAATATGATCGTTAAATTTTAACTTAATTGATCAAGTGTTAAGAGCGGCTAACCAAACATAATTCATGGAATGGTCGGGGTTCAAATCCGTATACAAAATAACCAAAACTGGTCTGATGAGGCTATGTATATATATATGAGAATATGCTATGTATATATATATGAGAATGTGGTAATAGCCGAAACATATGTCACCAATTACCAGGTTAAACTGTTCCATTTGTTGTCTCTGTCATGTTTGTTAAAAAGCATTGACCGATTTGTGAAATTTCACACAAAATATCGGTTTCTGCTAAGACTGCACAATTCGATCAAAATATTGTTCAATTAATTAATTGATCAATGCTTTTTATTCAACAAACATGACAAAGATGACAAATGGAATAATTTAATCTGGTAATTGGTGACATACATATGTTTCGGCTATTACCACATATAGATACATATTCTCATATATATATACATAGCCTCAGCAGACCAGTTTTTGGTTAATTTTGTACTTGGACTCCAACCTCTGACTGTTCATTAATTGAAATTTTTATTTTTGACGGTCACTCTTAGCACTTGAGCTGTTGGGAACATGACCTTGAAGTGCACAATGTGCGCTTATCTATTTCAATCTGCACACAATGTTCCATTTTTTGTTATCTATATACTTGTCACTTGTTTTCATAGCCGTTCAGCCATTGGCTTAAAGTCGAGCTATGATTTATTTTTCGAAATTGTGGCATTGCCAGCCATATATTTATTGAAATTGGCGTGTTCTCCATATGTTTAAGAAATTTGGTATATTTTCTTTTTTCTTACAAATTTAGGCTAGGTCAACTATATATATCTTTATCGAGTTAAGATTTATAAAAAAAAATTTCAGCGAACAATATTCCAAAGATGTTGAGCAACTGTAACCTACTTGAAATTTGAGGATATTCCACTTTCGAACTTAGGTCTCCTTTCGAAGCACCGTGGTCGGGTGACCATTCATTTGGTTTGGTTAATATTTGTAATAAATTTGTTTCCACCAATCGATCGAGTTAGGAATATGGAAATTTAAAAACATCCTTCTTGTACTAATCAACCTGGAAAGTTAAAATGATTTTGAATATATATAAGAAGTCCCAGGCCACCCAAAGGTTTTGTTAGTATTTCCGGACTTTTTGTATTACCTGGTGTACGCAGCGTACCCGTTTTACTACACTTTTCCAGATCGATTAGTAAAAATTTGTTCTCCAAAATACATAATCTCAAAGTGAACTTTTATAAAGATGTTGCTTATAATGACCAAGATGCCTTTTCAAACGTTCCAAATCTTTATAATAACAAATCAATCAGTGAAAGAGATACGCCTACCCCCCAAAAAAAATCATGTAAACATAACATAACAAGGTTATGTGAGCACGATATAGGAGTGATACTCACGAAGACACCCAACTCTTATTCGTTAGCAAAAATTTATTTTTCTATCCAAACGCATTACTTAAACTACACGCTTCCTCTTACTGAGTAGCTACAATTTTTTAATTGATACGGCTAAATAAATTCCAGCTTCTCTTAAACGCTTAACCAAAATCCACTTAAGCCAGCTCAGATTTGTATCTAGATCGGCCAATCAAAAGTAGAAACGGCAGAGTTTTAACAACCAGGTGACAGATAATTCTTTGGAAAGAAAATTTTTCGGAGGTCATCGAATGCCCACCTCCACCCGATAGCACTTGCCACATGCCTTTCCCTAAGGAAAGGTCGCAGTGGCTAGCCGCGTCTCCATCAAATCTCTCAAACGCAACGAAGCTTCTCCGGATTTTGCCACTGGACTTATGTACTCAGCTTTTGTTCAAATTTGGGAACTAGAACAATTATAAGTGGACTTATCATTATTGCAGAACTATAGCATGAAGATATTATCAGTTCCGTCATCAGCTTTGACGCTCTTATCAGAGTCAGCGGAAAATAGGACCACTTATTCGGAAGCAACAGACATGATTTCGATTGAATAGATCGCGTATTGATTAAATTCATTTCTTTCGCATTATCGTGGAGTAGATAAATGAGTTACAACTAATTTTCATCGACTACCGCTTTTGATAGCATCGACCGAAACTCCATCTGGCATGTATTAAAATCCCGAATCCAAGATCATTAATCTCCTTAAGGCTTGACACGAAGATTTGAAATGTAGAGTATTGCACAACGAGAAACTTTTAGATCCTTTTTATTCCGTCTCTGGGGTCCAAAGTTCTTTGCTGTTACGTTACCAATCTTATTTTTGGAAGTCGGTAATTATCGATGTTCTCACCAAAGCTTAAGACTCTACAAATCATTGCATTCAAGGGGCTTTCAGCGAGCATCTGGAAGACCTAGCTTATGCGGATGACGCATGCCATTTCGCCACCAAGCAGTCAGATCTGAAAAAAAACTCACGCCCGTCAGATCTTCTTCGGAAGAAATTTGTCTGAAAATCAACAGTAATAAAACAAAATGCATAGCTATTTGCCGAACCGATGCCAGCAACAGTTTCAGGATTGCCGAATCCAGCTTAGAAGAAACGAATCACACAAACAAATTTAATTTAATTTTTGTTTCGAAAAAGATTATAGCATTATGCTTTTTAAACGCCTTTGCAAAGTTTTAAACTAAATTTTCTTTAACAGAAAAAGTTATATTAAAAAAATGCAATGTAATGAGCTGAACATACATATACATACTTCATAAGATACTTCAATGCTTAAAGATCCTATAAGTGCACAACAGCAATTCACTGTTCGTTAGATTTCACTTTATATCTTGCAAATAATGAATGTAAGTTAAATAATGCAAAATACTGCATGAAATTCAAAGCATTATACCGCTTCATATCCAATGTCGAGTTAGAAAAGAAAAAAATTTTAAAAAATAAAGATTACGAGTTATTAACGCCAAAGAAAGCATAGAAGCAACCAGCTTTCAATTTCAAACAGCTTCCTTAAGATGCTAAAAAGAAACTCAAAAAAAGCAAGAAGTGGTGAACGCAAGTTCTAAAACTAACTACCCAAGAATTTTACGATTACAAGAAGGAAAAGTAGAAAACACAACGAAATTTAGAGAACAAACTTCAGCTGGATTCACCTTTATAAGGAGCCTCGCTTTTTTTAAAATCGTACACTTTCTCATTCACATGCTATTGAAATACGAGGGTAGCATCCGTTTAACTGAGGAAGATTTCTTGCTATAGAAATATCTCATCATATGTAGTGTGCTTGGTGTTACAGTGCTGCCGGATTCCAAAAAATATAAACAGTCTTTGGAAATGAGTTTTAAAGCCTGGGTACGGGGTTGGTCATTTCGCCTTTCTATTAATGAAAAAATTGCTCTGACTCTCGGATGAACTTTGAGTTTCAAATTGGTTTGTGTAGCCATGCGATGCTTTCGCATTTATTTATTTGCATCAGTGATGCCCTAATTTCTACTGGGTAATGTTTTGGTTACGTTTGAATTCCTACACACATCTAGCGCGAAATTCATGAGATAAAAGTCAACTCGCTGTCAACGAGCTAGGAGGTACAACCAAGGCTGTGTAGACCTTTTGCATATAAATGCATGCATAACTTGTTTGTCTTGCGTATTAGAGACGAATCAGTGCATGACTTTCTAGAAGAGGCTACGGAGAACCCTTTATCCTAGCATTTAACATATTAACGCATTATTTTTCTATAAAAATCCCAAATAGGTCTGCCCAGACCTAGTTGTACCGGTTAGCGCCAAAAAATCCCTGAACCTGGTAGGGTTAAAAATGCTAGAAAATTCTTTTTATATATTTTTAATTTGCAATCTTCCAAAAAAACAGTTTTTCTTTTATTATGTATTAATTATAAAATATATTACAATAAATATTCTAAGCGCTTGCATCTAAGACTCTTCTGATACAAAATAAAGATAATTTGAATGATGAGTTCAACATAAAAGATTTATTTAAATATTTTCACAATTTCTTCCGAATATCAATATTTTCCAGTTTCAATTTTCGGACAAATATTTCGACGACGACGAAACGAGACATTGCAATGATTCCATTTTATCGAACTCTTTTTTCTAATGTAATTGAAAACTTTTGAATCAATCCGTCCGTACCTTGGGCAATTACGAGAAAGCCACAAATCCTTTGGAATTTCAATAACGTAGTCGAACAAAATACTTGGCTTGCCAAATTCAAAGTAATTGTAGGCATTCCAAAAACGGATGAATCCAACGAGTCCGACGTGAGATTGAAGTATTCACATATGGCGTGGTGTTGAACGTACGTTTGCTGCATAAAAAAAAGAGCCTTGGAAGATTGCCGACGATAATTTTTATTTGATAATTTGAGAAAACATTTCCTCAGATAGAGAAATACAGCTCTGAGGATATAAACAATGGTTAGTGGAAGCTATCGCATAATTAACAAATTGGTTGAGGCTCTTTTTTCAGAACGACGAGATGGGTTGTTATATTTAAAGGGGGAGAGGTGGTTACTATCACATCACCTGAGATTTTCCCAGGTTCTCAATAGTGGCCGATTCCGGTATATGTTTGAAAATTTTTTTTAACAATAAATGAAAAGACAACGAAATGGACTTTGGCCATCACCAGAGCTGGTCCTTGCTTCGAAAAGTGCACGATATTTTGCACCAATCAATGATAAGAGGTCGAAATAGGACTTTGGCCATCACCAGAGGTGGTACTGTATCAAAAACGTGTCCGAATTTGGTCCATTTGGTCCATACCAAGCGATAGAAGTGTGGTAGGCAGAATTTGATTTAACTGCAATATTAATGCTATTGAGCGCAAATGTATTACAATAAGGAATCTCAAAGTGAAACACAAAGTTAAAGGAATAAGAAATCCCTACTGAAGCAATGCTGCCAAATAATCTGGCAGCATTGAAAATAACGTGTATCGTATTCCCTGTTGCATGCGAAAATTGAAATGGCTCTTGGCCTCAATTTTACTTCAATTGCAACTACATACAAATACTGACAGAAAAAAGCAAAAAAACACCCACACACACACGTAATAGACAACTAAACCGCACCCACACACATAAATAGCAATAAAATACAGGAAAATCGTGCGAATACAAAGCGCACACATACACGTAGACATCAAATGCAGTTTTATGGAAGGAAATCATATGCAGGATACACAACTCGTACTCGTTCCTGTGTTGTGTTATGTTGGTTGGTTGGTTGGTTGCACTCTCAGTCAACATGTTGTGTAAAGTTGTTGATAATTTTGTATGTTGTTGCTGTTGCTATTGCACGTGAAAGTTCCTTCCAACAACAACAACAACAACAACAACAACAACAACAACAACAACAACAACAGCAACAGCTGCAAAGTGTATTCGACTCAAGTTAAAAAGAGTTCGCCTCTAATTTGTGTAGCATAGCAGCACAGCGCTTTCAAGTGGAGCGCAGTAAATTAGTCACAGTAAGAGTATATTCAGAAGGCGGTCGGGCGATACGGTAGGTGGGTACTCATATCCTTTTATGTATTTTATGGTAAAAGATTAAAAAAAGTGAAAGTTTCTGTTTTCTTTATGAGCGCTCTTATTACGTTATGTGGAAGTCCTTGTTGTTTAACTAGACCAGATTAAAGATGATTCTGTTTTATAATGGAAACTAATTTGAGAAATTTAAAATTATGTCAAAAATTGTAGCCTAGATTTTAAAATTATGCTTTTGTGGGCCTATGATAACTGTAATTGCGGTAATAACTCATGCATCTAAGAGAAGAGTGGAAAAAAAAAATTCAATATGTATGAAAGCAATTGATTTCGAATCATCTGTGCGACTATTTGACGACACTTCTATAAGATGATTTGATTGCATCTTCCAGACGATGATTTAAATTGACATTACAAGCATCTTTATTTATGTAAAAAAATTATTTAATATCAATTAATGTAATTGAAATTGTGTACTTTTTTTATAAACGGACCCAGGATGATTAATTATGAATTTCCATGACCATGCTCACAATAAGTATCTGTTTCTTTCTTATCAATTGATGATATTAAAATGTTAAAAATAAATTGTTCTAAGTATACCATATGGTGGATCGGAGTGAACTACAGAATACTTTCAATGAACTTTCTTTCTTAACAAAAAATTCTGTCCAAAAGAAGAAAAGCTTTCTAAATTCACGAAACTTTTTCGATTAACGTGAGAGAAATTTATAAAAATATTCGATCGATATATTGCTTTAGGGATCCATAGCCATTTTGGAATTTTTTCTTCTAAAAGTTTACCAATTTATTTCTCATTTAACTTTTTTGTTTGATGTATGAAAAAATCTTCTAAAAAAAAGTTTCTATGCACATAAATTATTTTTTAATTCGTATTCATATACTTATGCTAAACGATGTGACTTGGCGTGCTCTTACCGAGAACCATCCAAACCAATGAGAATTTTAGGGTCATCTGGAAGAACTGGCTTATGCCAACAAACTGCTTATAATCAAAACTGTTCGATATGCAAAACAATCTGATCAGGCTTAGCTATCAAGCAACCACTGCTGAACTTCGAATAAACACTCCGAAAACTGAAGCAATCCGTCCATACTTTAACATGTATAGTACCGGAACATAAGTGCTAACACAGGAATCTGCTACGTTAACAGCGTTCTCACTTATAAAGGTGGCAGACATTACGTTAACGGTGGAGTACCATTATTTCATTTCATTCTTGATCAGTTTTTAGTGTATTTTCTTATTTCTATCAGGCGTAAATACGTCCCTATTATTGTATTAGCATTTAAATTATTATCCGATCAATCTTAGTACCGTAAGTGACGAACACGGCAAGAGACTTAAGACCATTAGGAAGCGCAAGCAAGGCTTTTGGGATGAAGAAATGTTGGGACACTGTGTATGGCTCTTCATAACAAAAGCGGATACCAAAAGCAAACGAAGACAAAACAAAAGCTACAACTATGTATGTATTCCTAACTTAATATTGTATATTATGATTGTGCTTATGTGTGCAAATACATGTCATTTGTTTGACCTACTTCCTTTTCCAGTTCCTTTTTATTTTCAGAATTTTTAGACAAACTTGTTTTAACTATACAAAAACACCAAAAATATAAAGAAATGCAAGTGATTAAACTCAACATTTTGTTACAGAAATATTAATCTATTCAGAAAATGTGGGACTTGAATTTATTTATTCAATCACTTCTAACGAAGTCATTTTACAGTCGATCTTCTTCTGATACATCTAAATTTTCGAATAAAAGTATCGTTTATACGTATGAGAAGTAAAATCAGAGTTTTTTTTCATCGATTTCTATTGTAACAGTTTTCCACATTATCTTTTGAAAGATCCAATCACACAAGTATGTTTTTCGTGTTGTTAGTACCTTTAATTTGGTAGCAAATACAATGAAATTGGACATTTCTAGCTCAAGATATGAGTTAAAAAAAAAAGATGTCGAAAAAATTAACAAATCACAATGTCTCAAAAACTATTTTATAGAATGAATTTTATTTTTAATTTTCGAATTAAGCGGAAAAAAATACATAGTACATGTTACCTCTATCAAAGGTACACTAAAAAAAAAATCATTTTGTAAACTAAAGTAATCAAACATTGTGTCAACACACACCATACTGCGAATAAATAAATCAAGTCTTCATACAGTGTTGCGAATATTTAAACACTTTGGCTTTGAACAATTATTGAGGACGTGCTAATAGCTCTTCACCGAGAACCGATAAATATCGATATCGTTCTCGCTATTGCTATTGGGACCGAGAAAGATAACGAGATCATATAAAAAAAAATATTTCTCGTACGACAGAGGACGAGAAGGAGAAGGGTCTGGCCGATATCTCGTTCTCGGCGTTAATTTAATGTTTATCGTATTCAGCTAGAACTTCCACAATACAAAAACACTTAAAACACAATAACTTGCACCTATGGTAACAGGCGTTTTGAAATTCGGCGCTAGGATCTATATTTTCTATGGTAAGTACCTCACGAAATCTGAACGAGATAGGACAAAGGGGCGTGGCATAGAACAAAATTACTTAAAACTCCATTTCTTGGCATCTACTTCAGCTATAGTTGTGAAACCTGATACGTAAATGGAAATTGTTTGTGCTAACCAACTCACTAAATGTAAACAGGGTTGGATAATGGGTCATAGGTCCCCCCATTCTACAAAAGCTCTGACGTTGCTATTCTTGGAGCTTATGCTAAGTTGTCAAATTTAAGACTGCGTAAAATATAGACGTGGTTGTACAACGAACAGTGCGCGGGAAAGCCGCTTGTCCACCTAGTTTTATATATATAAAAATGTTAACGAAAATAGACGAGAAATATCGGCTATATCTAGACGATAACGATGCAGACCAAAAAATACTCGAACGAGAACGAGTACGAGACGATAAGCTTGGTGCCACTACGAGCACGATACGATAATTTTTGAATTAACGTATAGTTCTCGTATCGGTGAAGCTCCACTTGGTGATCTTCAATCTTCATTTGTGACTACCATAGCGATATCTCAACTGAGATTATGAAAAGGCGCTGCCAATAAAAAAGCACACGGTCAAAAAAAATGCTAGAGAAACAATTGGTTGCCGCACAGTGGATGGATTTGTATGAAACGGCTGCCATATATAGTAGTAATAGTGTTAGACTTTTGAAATTTGGTACAGATGTTTTTAGGGTGACAACCACAAAAAGTTGTTAATATGAAAAAAATTGGGTCAACGCAAACGCCTACCTCCCATACGACCTTTTTTCAAAATTGATATCAATTTCCAAAACTTAGCAATGCTGATTTCAAAACTGTTACAAATTTTGCGATATCTTTAATTGTTTTCAAGTAACTGGAGAAAAATAATTTCAAAATCTTACCTGTTCTGTTTTTGAAACCCATTGGAGTTTAGATCTTCAACAGCAAGGGCGATAAAAACAGAACAAACAGCCCTTACCTGTTCCCCTCTACTTAAGTGAACTTCTTTTTTATAAACTCAAGCAACTTCATGCACTCTATGAGCTTTTAAAATTGATAAAATTATTGTGAAACGTTGTTAAATGTGAAGAAATAAAAACAGTATTTCCTTCAAATGTTGCAGTAGAAAAATAATCAAAAACAAAAAAATGTGAAATTTTGGATTTTAGTTGATAATACTTTCTCACATTATGTATAAAAAAATATCCGCAATCTGGAGACACATACATATGTATTTTTTTTTGTCGAAGTTTGCAAAATTTCTCAATTATGACTTTTAAATAATAATTTTAAAAAAATGAGCATAATTCATATATAGAATACAAAATCTTAGGCAATAATTTTTTGAAAAGTTTAATCTATGAACTTTTAGTCAATATGCAGTTTTGGCAAATTCCGATACAAATAAATTAATAAGAGCATTTCGTAAAAGCCAATATATTGTGTTAATTCTAAAAATACATTAGGAAAAGCTTGATAAAAAATTAATATAAAAAGCAGCTGTAACTAGCTTTTAGTTAACCATACCTTCTCACATTATAAATATTATATATAAGAAAATTACTGAAATCCGAGAATATGTATTTTCCACTTTTACCATTTTTCATTCTAATTTTTGAAAAATCCGCACAATTCATATAACGGCGATAAGTTAAAAATAAATAGATTTTTATAAAGTGGAAACAATTTACTTTCCGCCAATACGCTACATTATTGCAGTTTGTTTCGAACAATGTAACTAGATCGCCCTATCTAATAAATGCTTTTATAGAAAGTATCATAGAACATTTTTGATGTACAAAGTTCAACTTTAAGCCTACCGTGTCACTAAACTCAAGACAAATTTAGATTTTTTATAGTTCTTTTTTCATTCGCTAAGTATTTTCTCACGATTGTTTTAAAAATTTTTTTAATCTCTAGCACTTTCATTTTCGTGCTTTTCATGGCCACAGTAGTCCACTGTGCGTCGTCTGTTCGTTATCCTGTAGCTTTCTCATAGCTATGCCAGTCACTATTAGAAGTTGACCTGTAGGTCATTGAACTGATTTTGTGCGTTGTGTCGAAACACTTATTTGTCTTTTTGACTTTTCCAATGTGGCGTTAAGTAGTACGCTCTTATGCGAAAGTTTGTAGATTGAAATTACTGTTAATAAAATAAACAAAAACGCTAAACTTCATTAACCACTAATCAAACAGGATACAGGTTCGTCTATGTGGTAACTTACTAATTGGCTCAATTAATTGTTCTTACCTTAGTCAATGTCCACTCAATTATCTTACATTAAGGCCACTTACAATAGTGCTAACTTATTCTCAACAGTAGCATAGGTAGGCCCTTCCATTATTTGCTAAATAATTAAAATTAACAAAAGCACGCATCGCATTAAATCATTGAGTTAATTTCACTGTTGCATTTGCTACAGTTGCAATTAAAGCCTTGTCTTATTCACTATCCTTACAACATACGCATGTGAAATGTGTATTAGTGCAGAACTGTAACATTGCATTTTACATACTCCTTGAAAAAGATTGGTATAAATGGTTAACGAAAAGATAAATTCTTGTTTAAAGCGGAAAAGTTGCAGAAACGTTGCGAGCTGCAACAAAAATGTTGTGAATTTAATTAAAAATTTTTCTGGTCCTCAGTGCATCATGTTTGAAATTTTGAAGAAATGTCCCTCAATTACGCTAGAATGTCTTATCATTTTTTCACGGGTGTAATATTGCAAAAAGAACCCCTTATAATGCCTACAACAGATGACATCTACTTTAATTTATTTAATTAATTAGAGTAATAAATCAAACATGCAAGTCAATTAGTTGAATACACTGTAATTAGTAATTACACAGTATTCCGAAATAAATAATATTTTCTTATTATTAAAGTGTTGTTTAAGTCAATGAATCTCAAATGACAAGTGCTTAGCGGTTTTATCTATCTTATGGCTGAAAGATTTGAAAAATTGAATGTTTAGCTTTATGCGAGTTACCATTTAGCACGTTCAATGGGTTGGGTCGAAATCGTAGATATCGTCATTCTGAACATCACTCTGTAGTCTAATATTTTTTAAGCAATCATAGAGGGAGAGCGAGTGCCCCAAAAATGCTTATTTTCGGTCCTTTTTCATACAATCGGTGCTTACACATAACTGCATGGATAGATCTGGCCTATATTTTTATATTGAATGCCCACATACACACCCTTTGGATAGATCGGTAGAATTAATTTAAAATCATATTTTTGTATATTATACTGTGTCTTATGTACCCTGGGGTGGGTCGAAATTTTGGGGATATTGTTACCATTTGCTACTTTTCTAGTATGAAATGACAAATTGTAAGACAATTTGTAAAAACGTTTTCAATGATTTTAAGTGATTGAGTTAAAATAGAGCATAGTTCAGTATTTCTTTTTCATTTGTAACGGCAGCGATCGCGCGCAACCTAAAAGACCTATTGGATATATCAGAGAAATAAAAAATTAATCAGTATCTTTTATTTTTTTATAATTAGGAACATTATTCATTGTCTAGGACATTAATTTGCCGAAAAAAAATTAACTTTAGGTAAAAACTAAGTTATAAAATTAAAAAAAAAGAACATAATTCTTTGGATTAAAATCCCAGTGTATTGAATTCGGTCGAATCGACGTCGCGCAACCACTTGAAGGTTAAAAATGTCAAACAAAAACGTAACATAAGCTCTTAGCATTCGAGTCGCTTGCGAAATAATAAACAGCAAAAGGGCAAAGATTTATGTAACACATATCAATGATTTAATTATATTACATAATAATAATCATTTAACTCTTATATTTATATAAAAAGATCAGCAAATCAAACATTTTTCATAGAATTTCTTAGAATTCACCTACACATCTCGTGGGGTTCATATGTGCAATGATATGACTTAATCATATGGTTAGAAAATGCCAAAATGTTATGTTTCACAATTTTACAAACGCTTTAGTTGACCGTGTATGATTAACTCATTCAAAATTTATATAAAATTCCTTTTAAGACATATTATATGAATTCAATTTATGCTCCGAAATTCATTGTGACAAAACAAATGTAAATATTTTGAGAAAGTTTTTCAAGTAGTTGTCGCAGGGAATTTACAAGACGTGTGCCCGAATCATAGAAAAATGAGCTTGGTCAAAGACAAGATAGTGACAGCCATTAATAATTTCCAAAATTTTCAATTGCGGTGAAATGTGACATTTCTCACAATCTCACGTCTTACAAGTTCAAAATTTCCCCAACTATTAAAAAAAGTGAATATATAATAAATAAACTTAGTTCATTTAGTACCATACTCTCTGTCGGAAAAACTTTCGAACCTGTTTTTACAAAATAATCAAAAGTTGCTACAAACAAAATTGCTCAAAAATCAAACCTTAGTTCCACAGATGTTGACAAAATATAGTTTTTTTTTTTTATCCAAAACGTCCCCGTTGTAGAAGTATTACAAACTTCCTTGTCCCAGTAATAACTTTTAAAGGTCAATATTAGAATTCAATAGAATATAATTTAACTAATTTCTTGCCATTGTAGCGTATACGCAGCACCAATTTAAGTTTTAAATTCACACAGTAGAAGTCATGTAGCAATTGCATTAGAATTTTCGATTGACAATTGATTTATTAAAGTAAAAACGAAAATCTATCTTTGGAAAGGAGGTGAGGGTCTTGAAACCGTCCACAAATATGCTTTTAAATTAATGTAAATATTTGTTTATTTTAATTATAGTTAAGATATACATTCAAAATAGCTAATAGACCAACATAACTAATGCACAGCATGATAGCCAGAATACCTTACCTTTCAAGGCGGCCAGTTAGCTGATGGAGAACAGAATTTTCCGTCTAAATGAAAAAATAAACTTTCAGCTTTCCACTAAGAAATCTTTATCCGACTACCCTACTACACAAATTAAAAAGGGTTTCCAAAAACGTTCAGTGTTTTGTGTAAGGATAAGTCAGTAGCATATTTTCGAAGCATGTTTTAGTAGATAGGTAGTCATAATCTGCATTAGACTGTTCGTTTTTCCCCTAATTTTTATAAATCGAGGAGATCGTTACGCAAATGATTCATCTATTAAAACAATTTTTATTTTTGTTGAGCGTGCCGTCAAGCAAGCCTTTTAATTATTGTTTTACTCCAAATATACTTCAATACTAATTGGTTAATTACTTTGTGTGCAATAGAGGTCTGCGCAAAAAAAAAAATTGCGGTTAAGTCAGATTTTAGGAGTTATTGTCAAGTATAGATCATGCGTTTAAATCAGCCACTCGTCAGTACCAGCGCTGCCGCACCATAAAAAATTTCAGTGCCAACCACATGAAACTTAGAGTGCCAAAGCGTGCCAAGCCAAGTTAATATGAAAATAAAGAACAAAGTATAAGAACGCTTTCTTAAGCTTCTGATTCCTCATCACGACATACTAATGGAAAATTAAGAATCTAACACACTTTATAGTAAAATTGCAACGTGTCAATATATTTAACTGCGAGTTCGCCTCCTTTTACCGTCTTAATTTTAGGTTGTAAATTGAGAAAAAACATTAAGTCTGATTAAGAACGAAAAGCAAATTCAATTGTCTGGATTGTGCCTACAAAGATCTATGGACATATTAATATTTATCAACTCATGTATTCTGTTTGTATTACATAGGTATTTTTTTATTGACAATATTTAATCATTGCTATAAATAGTATGCACAAATATTTTTGTTTAAGGAATAATAACTTCCCAGCAGGCAAGGGCAGGAGCTTGCAGGCCTTCTAGCAGGCCTTCCTTGGAAAGATTAAGGCCTTGCCACCTCCTTTCAAACTTACTTTCTTTTTTATATGAAACGTCCCGTTAAAACAGGCCTTCTTTAGCAGGCCTGTTAGAAATACTCTTCAAGCACGTCTTCCTACATCGCTTGCGTCCAGAGCCCTTCTAAGAGCACTTACCGTAGAAGGGGTCACAGAAGTACTTTGAAAAAATTAAATGATACTACGTCGTGTTAGTTAAATGTTTTTTTTTATCTGCTTCAACATCGCTTGCGTTGATATTTTTAATGTTTATTTTTTGTGACGTTTTTTTAATTTATAATTTCACATTGAATACACAGCGCTCTACCACTTTGACATAGCATGACACAGAAGACCAACCTAGCAACATGCACACCGTTCATTACTTCTAACCATTTATCAACTTTTGATTTCGTAAGTACAATGCAATGGCAAAAAAGTAATGTCGAATCATTAAGCATTGCAATAAATGAAATAAAAAAACACATAAAGTCTTTCTTTTTGCCTTCTATTATAAAGCCTTATAGCACTGCTGCTGTGGGAAGGCCTTATAGCACTGCTGCAATGGGAAGGCCTTATAGCACTGCTGCTATGGGAAGGCCTTATAGCAGTACTGCTGTGGGAAGGCATAATAGCACGCCTGCTGTGGTAAGGCATAATAGCATTTCATGAGTATACACTCAATAGAGTGTAACTATTCTGCTAATTAAAATTTCACTACTTATAAAATTTATTTATTGTTAATATTGACAGATTGTAAATAAAAACACAAAAATCATGGTTAAAAAAAAAAAAATTTTTTTTTGTTATTTGCATGAAAATTTAGTTTTGAGAAGGCCTCTTACAATCGCAGCAGTGCTAGCAGGCCTTCTCCGGGGAAGGCCTTGCTCAATTGCCTGCTGGGTTATTCTTATTAAACAATATATGTACGTACATGTGCATTATACATACTCATACATGTACATACATACATAAGTTCGCGGCAACAATATACTACAAATCAGATGTTCAATGTTTTTAAAGTTATATAAAAGTTTATCAGTCAAAATTAATACGCTCAGTGCCAAAAAGTGCCATGAGATTCAGAGTGCCGAACATTTTTTGAAAGTGCCAGTTTGGCACGATTGTGCCGGTTTCGGTAGCGCCGGTCAGTACCAGTAGCTCAAAAGAGAATGATACAAAGAGAATAAATCGTTTGCTTGTGAGTTGTAGCCCGCTGTACAACAAACGCATCGTTTTCTTAAGAAAAAAATAACATGCGTCTCTCAAGCAAATAACAAAGAATGTTTCGTTTGATCAGTGTACTTTTATTTCTACATTCTTGGAATTTTCTGCGGAAGTTAATTTAGCCATTTTTACAGTACAGCGAACATTGGAAAACGAAAACCCCAATGAACATCCCCAAAACGTGAACACTGTATGTTTTATATTGACTTCTCTGAACCGTGACCAAAGCTAGAAGCTCTAAAACGTGAACAGTGAACTTCCCGTAATAATGACATTGCGTTATATTTGCTATTTTAATGCTAAGTGTGCATTTACGATACATCATCATCCCTTATTCAGTTGCTATTTTTTTCTTGTGTCGCAGTGTGTTCAAACAGAAAAAATAACAGATTTTTTTGCAGAGACAAAAGGAGAGAAAAATTGTGAAAATGTATTTTTTTTAAACAGCAATAGAAAGGCAATACGGTAAGAACATAATTTTAATTTTTAAATCGTACAGTCAGAAACATGAACAACCTCATAAACGTGAACACCCTTGTTTTTAATTAGTTAACGTTTTCCAATATGAAATGTACACATGTTTACTTCTCAACAGACGACATGCGAATTAAGAGCCTATCCCATTCGATATCTTTTTACTCAACTGATGCAATTTTGACATTTCTGAGGTGAATATGAAATGTCAAAACTTTCGGCTAGTGCAAATTTCGACTAAAATTGCAATAACAATAACAAATTGTAAACTTATGTCAAACATCTGATGCAGACATTTTTATTTGAATTTTATTTAAAGTGTCTGATGGCGCCAGGTTTAAAAAAATAATTGTAATTTACATTGTTTATATCAAAAATCTTGTTAGAAATCTTACATTGTCTACATATTTCTATTACCCACAGAATTTGTCACCAACCATGAAAATGTGAGCCTTGAGAATGGTATTCATTTACAGTCAGCAGACAAATATGAATATAAAAATTTATAAAAATCTAACCGTGATCCAGGATATACAAATCACAGTCGAATTTCAGTTCCTGCCCAATGGTTGCCATTAATATTATAGAAAGCGGCCGAATGGTTCGATTGTCCTAGTGAAAGAAAACATGCAAACCAACGAAGTCATACGATCGCTTGAATTTGTAGAAGATTTCATTGGCGATAGCAGCGCTCATCTCGCTTGCTTTGTCTTTTGTTTTTCTTGTGATTTGATTTCTGATTTATTTGATCTGATTGTCTTTTGTTTTATTTGATCTGATTTGCGTACACAAAAGCTTGGTAAACTTTGCAATGTGGCAAGTGACTTGCTGGCCGTTTCAAGTGCACTCACGCAGACCTCTAATGTGCAATCCCATTTAAGGAAAGTCGACTGATATCAATTTAGGATAATTTAGGGTCGCTGAGCTTGAATTTGCCATCAGGGACAGAGTATCGAGATATCGGTTAAAAACCGGTTACAAACGTTATTCTACAAACTTTTTTTTAAGACTTCGAGGTTTAGTGTCTGAAACAAAGTTGTTTCTCATGAAAAGATAAAAATATTGTTCATTTACGATAACCTTCCTGCACATGCGTTAGACTGCTAGTTACTTCCAAAGTTTGACACATTAATAAAATAAAAGAAAAATTTAACAGAAAAAAATTTAATTTCTGTCCTGTATAGCGTGGTACCGAGCACTCTGTTTTTATTCCCTACACAGACGGTATATTCACTTTGTCATTCCGTTTGTAACGCATAGAAGGGGGCGTGACAGGTATTGAAAAGAATATATATTCTTGATCAGCGTCACCACCTGAGTCGATATAGCTATGTCCGTCTGTCTGTCTCGCCATAGCTCGTAAGCCGTGCAAGATATTGTAATGAAATTTGGTACGCGATTACAGATCTTATGAATCTTGAATTGCGCGGAAAGTGGGCGGAATTTTAAAAGTGGGTGTGGCACTAACAATTAAAAATTTGAATTTCGTATAACTCCAAATTGGCGCATACGATTTTCATTAAAATTTTAGGGATGATACCACTGAAAGTAGCCAACAATACAAGTTTCATCAATATACTGAAAAATTTCTTTTTAGGGCGTGGCACAGCCCATAATATTTATTAACGTTATAAAAAGACAACTAACGACGCAATCGTTATGCAATTTAATATGGCAGATATACTTCCTAAAAGGTGTCTCTTGCAAAATTTTGACACAATTGTGCCGATGGGTGTGGCACCTCCGATATAAGCGAAATACGTTTAATGCTATATATAGTGTGCTATGAGAGTAAGCTTCATTAAATTTTGTGTAGAGGTGTCGGTTACTATAAGCTTCGGAATTAAATGAAACTTGGCCAGATTGCAACAGTGGGCGTGGCACCTCCCTCATTTGCATAAAGTTATAAGTGCTATTTTAAGTGAACTATTGGAGCAATTGATCTGAAATTTGATGTTAGTGGTTTACTGGGTCTTAGGTACATATGCATCAAAAGCTGGAAAAATAGCAAAAGTGGGGGTGGCACCTCCCATACAATTAAAATACCTTAAGTGGCATAACTATCGAAATATGTGAGCAATCACACTGAAATTTGGTGTACGAAGTTTGTTTATAAAAACCAATTTCTGGATCAAAATCGGACTGGATTGCACCAGTGAGAGTGTCACCGCCAAAAGTTTTAGGAATAATTACGGCACATATCGCAAGCTATACAAGAAATTGTGCTAAAACTTAGTTTGTTTATTGAACCAAAAGTGGGAGGAATTGGAGAAGTGGGCGTGGCACATTCCTTTCTTTTTTTTCAACATATCCTATATTCTTTGACATTTTCAATCTTTTACTTTTCCCCTACAATTTCATTCGACATTTTCTTTATTCTTTCGACTTTTTGATCAATTTTTCAGAATTTTTCATATATTTCGACTTATTCAATTTCTTTCAACTTTCTTTAATGGTTTTCATATTTTTTCAACATTTTCAGTTTTTTCCAATACTTTTCAACATTTTTGAACCTATTTACGTTATTTTCGACTTATGCAACCTCTTCAATATTTTTTTAATATTTATTTAAAAAGTACTTTCAATGCAGTGTAGGGTATGTGAGTTTCGTCCTGGCCAAGGATAACACCTTTACTAGTTGTAATTGGTTTATTAGTTCACGACGAACAGTGTTACAGAAAAACTATTTTGACTTCTCTTCGTTTGTTATTTAATGCAATTGTGGGAAAATAATATAATTCAACGATAAAGCTGCTTGCATTTTAAAATTAAACCTTTATTTTATTGTATATTTTTATTTAATTTTTTTTTTTTTTAAAGGATATTAAACGAAGTATAAAAGTTTTTGTTGGTCTGGAAATGATTGATTAAAACAGTAAACAAAATTGAATTTTAAATAGATGCCATTCGCTTTTTTTTTTTATCAGAGAAAGCTTTTTTTGAAAACATTTGAAAACATAACCAGGCTAACTTAACGGAATACGGGGCAAATAATTTGCAAAGAATTCCAAGTGAATTATATAAAATGACTTAAAATTTAATAGAGAAAAAACTACGAGCAGTTGCTATAAATCAGTATTTTTCTTCTGTATCATGTCCAGACCCAGCAATTGCTTGAAACACGTAACTACCAAATTTACAATAGTCAAGTGGACATAAAAGAAAATTTAAGTTGCATAGGGCAACAATGAATAGAGGACGAAAGTAAGAGTGAAAGTTAATTTGCGAAGCTCAAAATAAAAATGGGGACTCTGCATACGCTTTTGTAATGCCAAAAATTTTGCAGCATTTGAAAGCTTTGCTGTGCTATGAATCTGGCCTGCGGTAGAAAAATGTGCACAAGAAAGCAATCAGCGAACAAACGTGTTTCCTCAGGGGAATTACAGCGTGTGTGCTGCTTCACCTTTTTTTTGTCCTCTCCGAAAATTATGTACTATAGGGTTGCCATTTGTTTGAAATTCTTCTGAACTGTTCAGATTTTAGTCATATATCCAGTGCACCGACAATCAAAAATTCTTTCAAATAGAAAACGAATAAAAAACAAAAATCATAAGCACAAAGATCTTAAAGGTTAAGCCTTTAAGATTCGTTATTTTCAAAAGTTAAGGTCAAATAATTAGAATTAATTTCGGATTTTTAATTAATGCATAACTATCTTTTGGTTATATATGTATTTTTTTGAGTCTGGATTTCTGATTTTGAACAAAAAATATCCTTCAATTTTTTAATTTTATAGGGAATTTTGTTCCAATTTTTGGAAAAGGTTGCAAATATTATTTCTTCACTTTATTTCTATTTGACTTTTCCGAAGCATGTCGATAATATTCTAAGCTTTTCCACTCTGCGGTTTTTTATATTTTTGAAGACTTTTTTGATGTTCTAGACTAAATTCGATATACCTAAATATTTAAACTGTTTTGATGGTCTCAAAATTTAAATTTTGCTGTGCTAGTTTTCTACTTATGCCGAAGTTATTTGCTGGTTTTTGGTAAATATCGACTTCTATTGGATTTTTTAATAGTCTCCGGCACATTAAAATTTTTAAGATGTTTTTCAATAAGTTTCTACACTTACATTTTTTTCGATATTTTTCGATAAATCTCGACATTTTCAATACATATCCACATACAGACATGCATCGATTTTTCCGGCTTCTTCGATAAATTTAATTTTTATCGATTATTTCCGAATTTTTAAGTTATTCGAAGTTTCTCGACTGCTCTGGATACTTTTTCAGTAACAATAGACTGAAATAAATTTTTCGATAAGTTTGGTCTTTTTTCGATATTTTCGGTAATTTTTAACAAGTTTCAAATCTTATCGACTGTTCGATAAGTTCAATATCCATTAACTAAAATTATAAATGCTCAAAAAGTTCACAAAGCAGGAAATGGATGTTGTTCGTGATGTTTTAGATTATTTTGAAGGTTTGATATTTTATTAAGCATTATTACATTGAACTTGCAGTCATTTTGCAAAGACCAATATGATTGTAAAATTTTTACTAAATTCATCAATACTTTTTTAAATAACAAACATGACAAAGATATCAAATGGAACAATATATTGTTTGATATTTTTTCAGCCATTTCTTAAATACTGAGTAATTAGAACATACAGTAGAATTAAATCTTGACAATAAGCAAAATAAAATTAATTTTCATAACAATTTGGTGTGTATTTCAAATCGATGAACTATGGAAAACATTACTTAGTACCAAAGAAGCCAATAGTAGACGACACTTAACAAAAAACAAGAAATAGTCGAAAAAAAAATTGAAAAATTCTAATCCTATCGAAAAATCGACATTTACTGCAAAATTGAAACTTATCGATTAAATCGAAACTTATATGAAAACATCGGAAGAGTCGAAATAAAAGAACATCATTTCTTGATTGCGTAATTGAAACTCGATATGTATCTGGCAATCCTAATTGCTTACCTACTAAGCTACTCACTACAATTTTTTTTTGTAGTACATATCCCTGGAATTGACCGCTTTTATAGAGCGTGTAACCACAGTTAGCAATTTTTTTTTTTTTTGTTCTTAGTGTATGGGGCCATATTTTCCCACTACTAAACAAATTGCAATTTATATATATACATATTGTATATGTATACAGTTTGAGGTGATGTGCGAGAAAAAAAAAGCAACAAATTGGCAGTTAGAGGAATTTACTGTTAATTGGTGGTTTACCAGCGTCAAGTTATGAACTGCTAGAATCGTTACTTTGACGACGAATATAAAGTCTTAGGTACAGCAGAAGCATGCACAATTCAACCAGATTTATCTGAAAACGTTGCGAGTACGAAAAAGAAACACAAATTCATTGAAATATTGTTTCATGTACCAATTTAGCTATAGGCTATTAAACGGAAGCTGCTACTATTTTTAGGATTCATAGAAAATAAAAAAAATATTAGGGTGTCTGTTTTGAAAATTTTGTGGGTTTTTTTTACTTTTCTGTCTATGCCTTAGTATGAGGCCTAAAAATAATTGTCACAAAATTAGAGCTTTGTGCCCGAGTTCATTGCAACTGTACAAAAAATCAGCTTACAAAAACGTAGAAAAAATCTGTCATAGGTGGCAATACATATATCATTTTTCATGAGGTTGAAAATGCAATCAATATACATCTGAAGAGGGACTTTCTTTTTATCTTTTTTGATGCGGTCCCTTATGGATACCTTGCAGAATTGGATTTGAAGAAAATTTTCCAAACTTTCAGAGATCAAACCTATGAACGACGCAAACACTTTATTTGCTATTACCATTCACTTGGAAAAACCGTAAAGCAGATAAACGAATGTCAGAGCTAGGAACTCAAATCTTACGATAATTATTTTTAAGTCCCATGCTAAGACATTTGCAAAAAAATAAAAAGTTATACAAAATAAACACGCTTTTATATATATGTCGGTCATTATTTAAATAGCAGCTCATTTCTTTTTTGTTTTTTGACTTTCTTAAACACCTTTTTTAACGAAATGTGACAAAAATTTTGGGAATAGAATAAATAAAAACTTAGGACCTCTTTTGTTTAAAAATGGTTTCATATTATAAAAAAAAAAAAAAAAAAATATAAAAGAAAAAACTTTGAATAATTTTGTTTAAAAACAAATTATTTTATTTACAAGAATGTTTCCCGAAATATTTTACATGTTATTCTTCAATCAATCCTAAGAATGTATCTGCTTTCATTTCGAAATTGCAGCCATAACTTGGCCGTAATTGAAGTGAACCTAAGAAACCTTCCAAACGCATGTTTTCTAAAAAATTGGATAGTATCGGACCTAATTTTATTCATAAAAAGGCCGTTGAGCATATTACTATGTCTGTGAAGTGGGTGCAGCATTTTTTGATTTTTCAAAAATTACACTTGTAATGTGCCTGACTTGATTTGTTTCTTAAATACTTGGAACCATTTTTTTGCGATACGGCACATCAGAGCACAAGTCGAGCACATTGCAGCAAAAGTTTTGTATTTTGAAAAATATAAAAATGCTCGGCCAACTTCAGAGACATCACGATTCGGCCATTGAGGTGAGTTACAGTGGAGAAATCAATGTTTTTTCCAGTCACTAGTGGGAATGGACTTGACTTGATGGATATACTGATTTACTGAAGTAACACTTTGATCAGAGAATTGTTTCCAAAAATTAAGCCTTGTGAATCTTGCCGTACTTGGATTATTCCTCTTCGGCATTCATTAGGTCATTAGCTCATGCAGGGGATTCTCGCTTTGGACGTCACCATATCTCGAGTTTTGGACATGTGGTTCCAATTGCTTGATCGCAAATCATATATGTTGGACTTAAGCTAGCAAGTCACTTTAAGGTCCTTGGGAAGGAAATATATTTGAAACCTTAATAATATTTTTTTTCCACTAATATATGTATAAATGTATACATATTTTCTTCCATTAAAGTATATATGCTTATATATTTTCTCTTAGCTTCAACTTTACTTATGCTACAATACTTATTATAAAAGACCCTACAGTTCAAATGAGAAAACGTAAAGTGCAGGCATACTCTTAATTTCCAACTTTTGACTCTGAAATTCTGTTAAAAAATTTTTGAATGAAGTACATATAGTTGCTACGTGAAATATGTTTCCAAAGTCTTAGGACTCAGAAGAAGAAAAAATGCAAAATGATTTGCCAGCTGGACTTTGAATTTAATCGTTTAGGTAGCGTTGGACTTAAGTTACTCTTGAAGGGACTCGGCTTCCATGCGCAAATTTTGTAGGCTGGCATATTTTAATGGATTTGCTTATTTTTCGTAAGGAAGCGTTTTCTTCTCATAGTTTTTATTAAGGGAAGTTATTACATTAATATTTATATTTAGAACTGAGAGGATTTGTTTTTTCGCTTATTAAGATCATTCAGTGCATGCTAAACTTATTCTTGACTTGGCAGCAAACGTTTTGCATATTACTAAATATTTTGAATAATGCTTGAATTCAAAGTCAATCGAGACGGTATCAGTACAGGATAATTAATCATTCCGACAGGATTGACGGACATTAGCTAATTCCTCGATCTCTGTATTCCAATATTTATAAAATTATCCATAATCAATCCGTCTGTAGCTCAAAAATTACAAATTATTTCACCAGCACCATATAGAAAAAAAACTTGGTGACAGGGGAATGTAGGTTTACCAAATGTGTTCGAATTTGATAAAGTCTTCTTGGAGGCCTTCGCGTCGTCTTTAAACTGTAAAGGCTCTCAATTTGAGGCCTGGCTTAATCTTAGTTGTGTATTTAAATGTTGCTTAAAAGTTGCTTAAGAAACTATGCAGGTTTTGATGTAACTAATTCACAATCTATTGCGAAGCAAATATTGTGTAATACAGTTTTGCCAGAAGACAATTATTAGAATAATCAAGAAGTAAACAAACGAAGATTTATTTTGGGCCTTCCATTTGACTTTGCATTTGAGAACAGTATACGGGAAGGAAAGTTTTTGCAAGAGTGTTCGCTGAGATTCAACAAAATATGTTGACTGAATGAATGAGATATAAAATTCAAGTATGCGACAGTGAGATTCAATGACATAATATTTGGTAAAACAAAAAAGTTAGCTATCCACCAGCAGTTTCTTTCAAATTCAATTACTTCAATAAAAAAAAAAACTTCAAAAACTTTTAAGAGAATTCTTCAAGCAAGAAACAAGAAACCCATCTATTTTCACAAAGCCAATAAAGGATTTAATCTAAATGCCAGAAATTTTTACTAAAATTTACATTAAAATAGAAATTCCTCGCCCTCTGTCAGATATAATTACGTAAAAAACTAATTTAATGGTAATACTTGCGGATCATGAAAGGGGTGTGTACACAAAAATAACCCGACTAAAAATATGAAAATAGTAAATTTCACTCAGCATAATTAAATTAAAAAAAAAAAAAAATTCAAGCGAAAAATATTTCGTGCCATGTGATTTGGAAAATCGAGCGAGTACAAACAAAATTCCCCGCAATAAACAAATGTCACGAAAATATTTTTCATTTTCTTCATACAACTCTTTCTGTACATAGTAAGTGAAAAAAAAACAAACTTCAAAATAGCAAACAAAGTAATGCACTGCAGCGTCTGGCACTGAAATTCCAGAGACAGTATAACTTGTAAACGGACTTAACCGGATGATTGTGGTTGGTGTTTTCCATTGGCCAAGTCGGCAGCGTACAACTAATAAAGAGACCGCGCTGAGGAATTTCATGCATCATGTTTCTAAATTGCGCCACAAGATGACTTTGGAAAGAAACCCTTTTCTTCACGCTGCCATTGCCTTTGCTATTCAAAATTCCAGACACAAAGACGAGTAAATGATTGGTATGAGTGGGTGATCCAGTTTTTTGGGTCTGCTGCTGCATGTGAGAAATTGGTATTGGGTTCGTAGTTCGTGGTTCAAGGGTTGGTTGCTTGGTTGGCATAACGCGTCGCGCGCGCTCTTAAACGAATGACGCTCCTGGGTCTTGCATGTCATTTTATTTGCTGCCATATTGCATTTATTTGCTCTACAAGCTATTTAGGGATCGGCAAAGCGATTTGAAACACCCTCCACCCATCTTGCCACAGTAATTTTATTTGGTCCTTTGTCAACGGTTTCAGTTATGGCAGTCTAACTGACTGTTTCTGTTTGTTGTTCCGTTTGCTTTTTTTCCTTTGCATTTGTAATGTTATCCTTTGATTTTGTGCCTTACAAGGGTGATTCATAGTCTTCTCGTTGTTGCTTGACTGAAAAATTGAATTAAACAAACACCCTTCATTGCTGGAGTTCTTCGATGGGGGTTTGTTGATTCGTCCTTTGCATATTTTTGCGGCGCATTTTGTAATCTAATTTTCACCTCAGGGCATTTTACAGCGTACTAGTTTGTTGTGTGTTGAGTCCTTTTCTATTTTCTATATTTATTTCAATATATTTATCTAATTTTAAGTTCATTTGCTTGCCTCGGAAATGCATTTCATTGCGGCAACATTTAGATTATGAGCGTCCCGAGGGTGTTTTACAATTTGAAGTAATAAATTTAATTATTTGTTCAAATAATTTTAGCTTTGGTGGAAAATAAAGTCTGCATGTTGTGACTCCTTATGGGGTGTGAAAATTGAAGGAATTTGTAACAGATTTTCCTGCTATCAAGACCATTTATATTAAAAATGGTCTGGTTTTATGCTCGGGTCATTCTTCTTGAAATTTGCTTTATTGCCAGAAACAAAACGAATATCTACATAGTCACAGTTTTGCTGTCATCGACTTTCAGTGCATTCATACCAGAAAGCCTACAATATCTTTAGCCATATTACAGATAAGGTTTTTTCAACAAAAGCACAACGGTGTGGGCCTTAAGTTCAAAAATAATTTTTAAGCTTTATTATTATCACGTGTGTACGTTTTTACGCCATATTTTGGTAATGAGAACTTAAATTTCTTCTTTGTGTAAATTTGTTTACCATTTTGGCAGATCTCACGACTTCAAACAAACTTATAGCTAAAATTCTTAAAAAAATTTTGTATAGTTAAAAATCAATATTAGACTAGCTAATAAATTATTAAATATAGATAAAGCCCTTGAATAGGCACACTAAGAGCATAATGACTTTTATGAAGTTCAATGGCGCAAAAATTTAACATGACAGTTTCCAATAAGGGGACACAATCAATAGAGCCTGAAATTAAATCATAGACATTGCTGAGTGTAAGAACCTTACTCTGTGTTTCAAGTTATTTGATGTATAATAGTAAACTGCATGCGTTATAAAAAGGTGATTAAAACTCAGGAATCGTAACGCGGGCATTGTCTGAAAAGAACGAGCTGCACAGAAAGGACCCCAAATAAAAGAAGCATATTCTTATCTGAACCTTACAAAGGAATTGAATTTTAAACGTATGAGCAAGTATTGAATAAAATTTAGGAAAGGGAACGTCCATATATTTCGTGAGTCAAAATAGAGAGGGAGAGAGTCCGGAAAAATCTCACCAAGAGAGAGGAGGGGCTCAATGGAAATCTCACGTAGCCTTTTTAAATCATAGAATATATATTATTGTATCAGATAGCATATTGTGTCACAACATCATTCCTTGCTGGCACGTTTGTTTCACCTTGTCGGTATGTCGCTCAACATACATGTACGCATTGTAAAAGCTGCTATGTTGGGAGCAGATGAAGATAATTTTGACTTTGGTATGGGAATCGCAACGAGATTTTTTTAGTTAAACTCATTATCGGCGAGAAATGATTATACGCTTATTGTTTATTTCACAGAAAATTGAAGTTCATATCCATTCGACATCTAACGTTTCATAAGCCTTTCAGAAATCATTCACATGAAATCTTACAAAGAAATCTCTTTTTCGAAATCCTTCATTTTCATTTCAGAAACCTTTCTACAATGTCTCAATGTCCGCGTCTTGATTTCATTTGAAGCGTTTCTGCACATTTTTTATTGCGTCTTCGGTGTTTTTTTTTTTAATCTGCGTCACTTGCGCTGTTATTTTATTATGTCATCAGGACTATGATGTAGTTTTTTCAATTTATCCTCGTCATCACTTGCATTGATACTTAATATGCAGTTATTTATTGTGACGTCTGTTATAAACTTATTATGAATAAAAAATCCTACGAAACTTTTCTTCCGTTCCCTGATTAGTAATCGTAGAAGATTTTTTAAGAATGAAAAAAAAATAATTGGAAAATATGTTATCGGTTATAATTTCTTGCAAATTCTTTTCTATAACTTTGTGCAGGGAATGTAAAGAGGTTTTAACATTAGGACTGTCCCAGAAAAAAATAACGTTTTGATTTTTAGTTATAAAAAAATATCCAGTAATTTTTTTGGTCTTTTTTCGTTTTTTATCAATAATGGCTAGTCTTCAGAATATAAATAACTAAAAACTAAGTTACAATTTCTTTTTTTATAAAAATTTCTTACTTTTTTCATTAAATTTTGTCCAGTCGTTTCATCGACAGTATGGTACGATTTTTTCCACTTTAGTCTGAAGTCTTGTGGATTTTATGCAGTCTTACCACTCCTTCGAAAATCTTATTTCATTAGAGCCCAATATCTTAGCTTAGCTATTTTTGGTACGAAATTGATTGATTTTTACTTGCATACTATTCCATCGTAGCTTTAGAGTAATAAGAGGTTGCTAAATCTGGCCAAAACATCTCGATACCCTCATGTGCAGGAATAAATGGTAGAAGACGTTTTTCGAGGCACTCGTCTATATAAACTTTGGAGTTGATTGTGCCTTGCGTAACAAACACAGGTGCATATGGCCTGCCAAACCATATATTGCTTCGGAAATTTCGAATTTTTTTCTTTGCATTTACTAGACACATGCCTCTTTTTCGGTGATGTATAATATTTGTGCCCAGGTAGCTGCTTAAAATCTGCTTTAACGTAAGTTTCGTCGTCCATAACACAGCAATCAAATTTAGTCAGTTACCTTTCATACAATTTTCGGGCTCGCATCGGAGCCATTACCAGCTTTTCATCAGAACGGTCTGGTACTTTTTGAACTCTTTTGCAGAGTAGATTTTAATGTACCTGCTCTAGCCGCCATATCTCGCACTGAGGTGTTGGGATTTTGCTTAAAAAGACGCTTCACTTTCGTCGCTACCTTCAGGTTAAAAAATTCTGGTTTTCTGCCCGAACTTTTTTTTGTGAAACAGGTAGATCTTTCTTATAATTAAAAATAACCGCAAAGGCAGATTTTTTTTGATGCACCAACTATTTTTGCTACAGCTGAATATTTTAATTTTGGATTTTGCAGGTATGTGGACAAAATCAGTTTGCGGACTTTTTGTTGCTTGCTAGACATCTTTGTTGTTAAAAGTGCTATCTTCAAGTGTTATACATCACATTAAACGTCACTTTATATAGAACAAATATAATGTCTTTTTAGACCTATGAAATTATCAGGTAGAGCATAATACAAAAAATAAAAAACGTAAGTTTTTCCTGGGATAGTCCTTATATAAGTAAGATTGCTGTAACGTTCCCCTTGAAATATTTCAAATGAAACAATTCTGGTACGATACGTATTGTTTCTGAACCTTTTTGAAACGTTACTCGTACATGCCGAGTGCGTAGAAGACATTCGTATTGGGGGTCTCAAGAAAAATCATGAGCATACAGAGGAAATTTAATTATGTATATAAAAATTTTAAAGTAAATCAAACCAGTGGAGGGGGGGGGGCTCGCCTGATCTCACCAAACCCCACCAAGGTGGAATTTTAAAAAAGCAAACGCCTTTGGACATCGCCAAAGTCATAATTAATGTGTTCAGGAAAACAGATAATTCATTCTAAGACTACTCCAAGATCCCGAAAAGAGCCACCTTTTTGCAATGGTGTTCAAGACAGACAATAATATGTACTTCAAAGCGGGCTTATGCCCGCTGGGAAACTCTGAATGTGAAAAAATAGGAAAAATTAGTTTCCCATTAGTTATATTTCTTTAGTTCTTCGGTAGCTTCAATCAATGAATTTTATCTCAGATGATGAACATAAATGAATGGCATATTCTTGGTATTATCCATCTCATTCGTTTTATCATATCATCAATCGCAACAAATATTCCACAGGTAGATCAATATTCTTTCTAAAATATTTATATGTGCTATAAGGGTTAAATATTATGACTGTTAAAATGCATTTTTATTTAATCACTTGAATTTTTTCTCCGTAAACTTGTGATATGACGATCAGTGTGAAAGATTTCATCCAGAAATAGCAGAAATGGAGGGAAGATATCAGGGATTTTGGGATGAATAGATGATGACGAAGTACGGTTGGTTTTTCAATCGTCAAGATCCAATTTAAAAAAAAGCGCAAAACACTAGCTGAAATGCTTTCAGTTAAAATATCTGAAATAACTATTGCAAAAATATTTTATCAAAAGTATAATTTTTTGCTCAACTTTTTTTAGTAGCCGCTTAAAATTTTCGTTATAAGTAGAACTATAAGTGTGTAGTATAAAAATATCCTGGTTTTTTCTTATCATAAAAACAACTAAATTAAAAATTGACTGACTATAACTCGGCAAGTCCAAACATAACTGATAGGGCATTAATGAAAAAACAATTGAATTAACTTTTTAACGGTATGCTAAGTAACTCAATCGAATCTGTTTTCCGATCCAAGTTTGATTCAAGTCAGCTCATCTGCCGAAACAAAACAGAAGTATTTTTCTCTTAAAAACTACTCTTAAAAAAAATTGTGGCGCATTTAGTTTTCAGGATGTCCCACTTGACTCGACCACGAACACATTTGGTATTTTTCCAAAATCAACATTTGTAATACAGTGTTATTAACATACAACTTTAATATCGTGAAGATTGCTCACTAAATCATTCAAACTATTCGAAAAAATCCATGTTTAGCAATATAGATGCTTTGTAGCTGCGTTTCTTTTAAAGATACCTATATATTCTATAGAAGTCAATAATTCTTCAACTAACTGAATATTTTATAATAATTTTCTTTCAGTTAATATACATATTCATTCCATGTTACATACCTGGCAAAGTCTTGAATTTTTCTTACTTTGCCTTTTTCGATTAATTCAGAAATACTAAATATTTATGTTTCAAATAAAGACAGCAGTCTACGTTATATGTATGTCTTTTAAAGCTCTGCTATTTATGTTAATTTTACATTCACCTACATTATTATTATGATTGTGCTCATATTCAGTATTCATTTGCAGAGGGAGATCCTTAGCTTTCTTTAAATTTTCTTCCCAAAGGAAAAGACAACCCGTGGCACAACCCCTGGGGATGAGTTTACATTTTCCATGCAACATGCTGCGATTCACTTGCCTGACTGCTTGTCTTTCTGTTCGCCTTTCTGACTGCCATTTTCCTGCATTACTCCAAATCTTGTCTCATTTTTCATGTCAGAGCAGGAGCATTTTTTAAAAGGAAAAATCTCACAACCCCATAACAAAATGCTTCCATTGCTGCTACATACAAAGTATTTATGCAGATGCATTTTCTTGATCACTTTACACTGATGATTCCCCAAACGTGTGCCATCTCTTCCGGCAAAGGAAAAACTCTGCTTGATAACGATATTTGACTTCGTACACCGTACACCACATACAAAAGAAGTTCATGGTTAAATGTATGAAAGTCATTTCTTGATTGTTTCGATGATGGTTTTTATGTTTAAGAAATTATTATTACACCATCGTGTCGCGCCGTTTCCCGGCCATAGAGGGACACTTCGCTGATGTATGAAATAAACAGCGCTGATATTTGTAGTCATTTGTATTTATGAGCATTGAGGGCACATTTATTTTTCTTATAGTCAGTCTCATATGAGGGGGTGTTTTCTCGTTAGTGCTATGCGGCATAAGTTCACAGCATTGGATGACTTCTGTAGATTTCAGTTGGTTTTTCTTTTTCTTGTGGGAGCATGAACTTATTTCGGTTGTTTCTTTTATCTCTAAGTTTTTCCTAGTGATTTTAGTGTATTTGTTAACTTTATTTTGGTGGTGTTTTTTGGCGAAACTTTTTTTTTTACTTTTTTTAAGGGCTTATTGCACTTGTTGGTTCTTTGTTTGCTACATATTGTTGTGGCATGTTGTAAATTTCATAGTAAATCTTCTGTACTAGGGGTGAATTTATTTGCAAAACAAATAAATCATTGTCAATTAGAAGTTTGCAGTAATAAGCTTGTTAGACTGAAATTTTTCAGTCTGTAAATATATTAAGTTGCATACAAATGGGCTAGTTAGGGTGATAAAATATTGCGCAGAAAGATACGAATGAGACTATCATAAAATTGTAGGGGTGACGTGTCCGTGCACTTGGAGGAACGAACGTTCTAATGTTGTCAAAACTCGTCGAATTCAAAAAATAATTTATTAACCTAAAAACGTTTTGATTGAAAAACTTTCAATAACATAACGACATGAAACTAAACTTGAAGTATTTGGTGACTACAAACATCAGACGTGTTGGCTCAACCTGCAATCGGGGATTCTTAATAAGCAGAGGGCCCGCTGTGGAAAAATCGAGTGTATAAGATTAAATGATAAGATATATGGGAAAGCTAGAAATGAATTTTGGTCAAATTAACGAAACAGGGTTGCCTTGCCAAAGCCCATCCCTATGCCCGAAAATACCCGAATTTTTCCAACTTTTATTGCGTGCATTAAAACTGTAAAATATTACGCCTCAAAATGTGTGTCAAATGATAGAACTTGAAAAGGCTAAGCATAATATATGGGATCGGGTCAATTTTCATTAAGGAAGATAACAATTTGAAATGTGTGCCAAATTATAGAGCTCGAAGAGCCTAAATAGAATTTACAAGATTGCTTTGTCCAACTCTGTCTCCAACAATAGGTTGCCACTCATTTAAGAAAAATTGGTCCTAAAAACGGGTGGCATTTTCAAGACAGGATTCGACAAGGCAACCATATATATTCTATTTACGTTCTTCGAGCTCTATCGTGACAACCCATTTTTGGGAATGGTTTCAACAATGTAACACTATGTATTATATATAGACCCTTTCGAGATCAATCATTTGGCATACATTTCGTGATGTAATATTATACAGTTTTGATTACAACAATAAAATTGGGCAAAATTTGGTCATTTTCAGGCATTGGGATGGGCTTTGGCAAGGTAACCCTCATTCGTTAGTTTCACCAAAATGCATTACTATCTTTCCCGTATATCTTATCTTCTTATCTTATACACTCGACTTATCTACAGCGGGCTCCTGGCTATAAGTCCTTTATACAAAAATGTTGTTAATTGTCGATTGAAAAATTAGATTTCTTACCCTTCGCCATAGCGGAAATAATGGTTTATGAAAACTTGGTTTTGGTAACAACAGTTACCTTTGATTGAACTATGGACCAAATAAATATAAACTTTTACTGTATAGCACTTTGTACAAGACCTATGTCTCCTCACATACCGACTGTAAGAAAATCTTTACACTAGGGTGGGTCAAAATTTTATATTACAATCTGACGGGTCTTAAAATCGTAGTTAAAAGTTTTGTGAGCGATCATGGAGAGAGCGCGAGGACCCCAAAATTGCACAATAATCATAAAACACACAACAAAATACAATTTTAAATTAATTCTATCACTATGGTCTGTCGAAAGGGTATGTATGCATCCAAAATATACATATGAGCCAGGTCTATCGAATAGACATGTGTCAGCATCGATAATATGAAAAAAGAGCGCAAATTAACAATTTTGGGGCACTCGCGTTCCATCTATGAACGCTTTAAAAAAAATTTAACATCGAAAGTTGGCAAGTTGAGAAAAAAAATGTAGACCCACTCTACTATACACATATGGAAGTTATGGCTCACAGTTTCTAGGTTTTAGTTTTAGGTAGGTTTCACTAGGTTCCACAGATCTGAAAAAGTTGAATGTCATTCTTAAATAAGATCAGGAAAGTAATTTGTATTAGTATGGAATCAGCGAAGCTAGACCTCGGTATGAAGTCTTACAGGACCAGGTGTGATTTAGTTGTTGAAAGCCTATCAACTCTATTGCCTTTCTACTATGTTACAAAAATGGAAGCTCCAAGGCTTAAAACTTTTTAGATTTGTACTTTATCTTTTTAATCTCCAAAACGTCATTACTTGAATGAAATAGTGTATCGTATTGCCAAGAATTATGTTTCAGGAATAGATAAATTACAATTGCAGATAGATTTGGCGTTTATTTGATAGTGAGGAATCTTTATAGAAAACATAAAAAAGAAAGTTCAGATTTCATTTGCAGATTACTGCTTTATGCCAATCAGTTTAAAGTACTGCACATACGAGAAACAATCGCAGTGCAAATGGAGGAGCTTTAATAAGACAGGCGCGCATTGCTCCTGATATAAGTACCGAGCCATGCTATTCTTTGCACTTAGATTACTATTGGTACTGCAGTCACTCGTTCTATTTTTTGTGGAAAATTCTGTAAATCAAACAGATTCTCTTGACATTATTAATAAGTTCGGGCTCTGCAAATGCTATATATTTTTTATATTACTGTCCTGCGTCTTCATATTGGACAAATTATCTTTATGTATACATAAATATCAAATAGCACCTAGAGTTACTAATTTTTGTTAAGAAATAATACAGTTTAATAAACTATTAAAAAAACTTTATATAAATTATTTAAACATTACTTTTGAATATATCATGCTTTTTTCGAGATTTCTATTTATTATTCTCTATCAACCATATAAATTTATCTGCTTCCCAATCAAAGTTCCCGACAGAATTCTGTAAAATATAAAATTTCATTGACGGTGTGAGCCAGTCAAATTGTGTGATATTTTCTTAAGCTACATATGTCGGGAATTTCGATTTGAAAGCAGATACTTAAACTACATTTTGTAAAAGTCCCAACTCTCGAAAACTGATTAATCGTAATTGAGGGCATTTTTCTTAAGACTCAACTATTTACAATTTTAATTAAGTAGTTGAGTGAAATGAGGTCCCTTTTGCGGAAGTGAATTTTTTCCGTAAAATGCCTCTATATTTACTAGAGTCTTGCGTACGTATTATCCGAATATTGAAATAATTTTTATATATCGTTTCAATTAACTGGAGATTTTGAAGTAACAACGAAACAGAAATATAATTCAATGCTCGGCTAATACGTATGTGATATATTTTGCTATACGCCTTTCAGCGAAATATAAAAGTATAGGTCCCCCAAATTGATCGCATAATGACATCTGCAAATTCCAAGCAAGTCAATAACTTTGTTGACTTTTTTTTCGATTTGAAAAATATTGTGCCATTTACAAAAATAATGTTACATCTAATTTATTTAGAATTTCTTATTTATTTTTATTAAACCAAAGCATTTTTAAACAAAACTTATTTCAATTTTCAACAAAGTCTGCAATTATTTAAAGAATGACTGATATGTAGAAAAGTTTATTGATTTACAAAAACAAATTTTGTATCTAGTTGGTATTTAAAAAAACACGAAAAGTTATTATAACTTGAGTACACATATTTCAAAAAAGTGTACTACTAAAGAAAAATATAAAAAATATCTGTCCAAAGCAACTTGTCTTTAATGGGTAGTATTTAATGAGGTTTCAATGTCTTTCCGTAAGCCTAATCCATTATTATACCAGTTGAGCTGAGGATGCTTTAATTTCAATTTTACGCAAATCAGGCTGTGCTTTCTTTCAACATTTAAACACCGAAAACTTCTGGCCATACGTAACAGATTTGGCTTTAAAAGGAATTCACTGGCAAACTGTTAATCCTTGTAGCCATAAAGATAGAAAGCGATAACAAATAGATTTTATTTCGAAAAAGTTGTAAACTTTAAGTTGAAACTATGTAAACTCAATTTTCAACAGAAAGCAAACCTTTTTTCTCAATTCAATGAAATATTAGATAAAAAATCAACCATCGTAAATCAAGCAAATGCACACATAGAACATAAATCTTTTTTTTTGGTAGTCAATGTATACCGCAATACTCCATCTCTACCCGAATATTGTGGCCAAACTGCGCATACTGTCGGAAGAACAACAATGACAGCCTATTGCCTAGTCATAAAATGGGATTTTCTAATTACGAATCGAACAGTGTACACTGAGTATATTGGAAAAATCCAATCGCAAATCCATTTTAGCAAAAGCAATAAGCGCAGTTAAAAGAAATTAAACGAAAGAATAAAAAAAAATATCAGAACAAAACAAAAAGGAAAACCTCACAATGGCAACCCTGTCACCGCCATTAGGTATAAAAATACTATAGTGTCTATCGCATGCCGCCTAGCTGCACTACACAGGGCAGTCTGCCTACAAAGTGAACGAATAATTTAACAAATCCGCCCCATGTCCCTATGTTCTCCCGCCTGCAGAGCTATGGAAAGCGTTAAAATTTTTATGACACCCACAGCTGCCGTCGGAATTTCTATTGCAATGTGTGACCAGTAGTGGTGCCAAACTGCAGCATATAGGCTGCGTGTGTATGTGTTTCTCTAGTAGCTGCAAACAATGAAAGTATTGTGGAAAAAAAATGTAGTGCTAAAAGCTGCAGTAGTTTACGAGATTTTGTTTTTGTCAGCACTTGGGCATGTTGGGCTGTATAGCAAGTACATCCCTATTTAACCATACCATGTACCATGGTATTTATTTGCCAAGCTAGCATTTATTAATGACCTCCATGACTAAAATTGCATATTGGATTTTTGTGTTGGTTTGATAATTTTTCCCCTTCACTACGTTTTTGGTTGCAATTTTTATATTTAATTTTTCTTTTATCTATTTCAATGGTTAACAAAATCTATAAGATTTTGAGCCACCCTCTGATTATTCTACTCGTACTTTTTATTCTTGTTTACAACATCCCCGTATATTGATTTACTTATCTTTTTATTTTGCCCTCATTGCCACCATCGACCGCCCACCACCCTTCATATCTAATCTGTAATCAAGAAAATCGTTAATCATCTCATACACACTGAAATTAGATGACGATTCAAGGGAGTGTCAAAGTTGAAGTTGCAACTTCTTCATTTGGCAGAACAACTCCCCCGGGTATTGCTGGTAATAATCAACTTGACTGACTTGTAAAAAGTTTTTATTTTTATGGAGTTATTGTATATTTTTATGAATATATTTGCAATTTATTTTCTGGTGCTCTTTTATCCAGAAAAATTATTTCCATTTGTTAATTCACATTTATATTAATAAGTTTTCTCAATACGATAATGAACTATATGGGAAAAAGTATGACCAAGAATAATTTTCGAATAAGTAATGTACTCACAAGAAAAAAAAAAATTTCATAATGTTTTAATGCTCTTTGGCGCCCGCACACAGCTTTCTTAACACGAACTATGTAAAGGGTGATTTTTAAGAGGACTGATAGATATCACTCATCTACAAATTGAGCTAAATAATCAGCATAAACCAGTGACTTTACATGTGAGGCGTCCAGTTGCAAAACCGGCCAAATCCCTTTCACATGCTTTTGGAAAATCAACGAAGAACGTTTATCTTCATCTATGTTCATTGAAAAATTAAAATCGTATTTCCCACATAATAGTTTTAAAAATTTCTTAGTCAAAACACATCAAGTCAGACTTTTTGAGTGTCACCTGCCTATGATTTTGATAAAACAATTTCGGACTTGGCGGGCTATTATCAATTGACAATGGACTTGGCTGGTTTTGACATAGTAATCAACAAAATTTCCTTTAAAAAAGTGGACTTGAATGATTTTAATATCAATGCAGTGGACTTGAATGTGCTGGTTTTGAAAGAAAGTCGGTTTTTAAATCTATGCATCAAAAATAAATATAAAAGAAAAAAAAAAAACAGTCGAAATATAAAGCATGGTCTAGATTTTGATATATAAGAATAACTCAAAATTTGATTTTTTTTGACTTGTCTGGTTTTGCAACTAGACGACTCATATACTTTTAAAATTATCAACACTTTTGCTTTAATCTCGGTTTTTTGGCTTAATATAGCCTTCACTTCGAACGAGCCTGGTATTCAAGGTATAACTGAAACTGTCCTATGGTACAATATAGGCTAGCAAGCCATCCCACGTATAGGTGCGCGTGAACGTCAGGCTGCATTAAGTAATTTTTCTCTCAATGGACCCTATGTAGGTCATAGAACAGTGCGAAATTATATGCGAAATATTTACATTGTCATGACCAAAGTTTTGTAATGTTTTGAACAACAAATTAAGATTAAAATTGTGAATTGCACACTGTTCGTTTTTGTCCGAATGTTTCCATTGAATATTTCTGTAATATAATGGTAATTGATTTACCGTTATATATAAAATAAATTAAATTTGGTTTAGTATTTAGTTTTTTTTTCCCGATACTTCGACCTAATTTTTAAGTCATTTTCAGGGGAGCTGAAGATATAAAAAGAGCACAAAATCAATACTAAATACAAATAAATTTTTTCTAAGTTATTTATAAAAATATCAATTATACAAAAATAATTTTCATTTTGTTCTTAGACTAAAGATAATTTAATACTAAAGTTGAACTGTCGGGCATAATAAACTAAAAATGTTTAACCTTAATTTTATTGTACGGCCTGAGCCCAAAACAAATACCATTAAATTGCAGAAATATTTACCTGAAACATTTGCACAAAAAATGAACAAATTGAAGAAATTTTTGGAAAGTACTTAGTTCGGTAAGTGTAATATGTATATTTTAGTAGTGATAGTAATGTTCGGGCTCGAGGTCAATTATATTAAAAACCAAATCTTTAAGCTTCATATTTCAACTTATTTCAAACTATGCATATTTCAACTGCTTTTGGAAGTCGTCATCAGGGAAATGATTTAACATATTTCAATAAAACAAATAAATCCTTGAGACAAATGATTAAAACATGACAATACAGAGAGCGACATTAAACAACAAAAATACTTAAATAGTCGCGCTTTAAGTTAAGTCCTTCGGCTGTCTGATGACAAAATTACTATAACTAAAGTATTTATGTGCTTACATTTACATATTATTGAATATATATGGATGTATAAGAGCTGTATATGAATATGCTTGACATTCGTTTCAAAACATTCTATTGCAGATCAAGCGCTTACTGCACTTTATTCACTGTTCGCAAAGCGAAAACCAAGCAATAGAGAGCAAAGTATTCAAGCAGTGTACTCATGAGGTCAGACTTCACTAGAACAAAAGTGCTTGAAAATACTGTTCACTGAAGCGTGTGCAGCAATTGTTCTGGTGCTTTTCAAAGATACTTGTGGCTGCTTATCGTCAGTATTTTTAGTATAATTTTGCTGTATTATAATTTGGCATATAGTATGTACATAAGTGTACGCATTAAGATGTTTTTTTTCGGAAATTTTCCTAACAATTTTTTGATATACAGATTGGGGTGTCCGTAAGATACATGCGAAAAAATTCAATTTACTATTGAAAAGACCAATGTTTCGTTTTTAAAATAAATTTTTTTCAAAAGAACTATTTTTCTCTGCTTTGAAAATGCTTTCGTGTAGTTGCACCTACTTGCTAACAGCAAGAGGTAAACGGCTATTTATGTGGACTACCTGTAAATATGCTTCAACATTGTTGAACTCTCCGTGAGGTGTTGATCTGCATAAGGTTAATTTTAATGCTACAATCGTCATGAATGGGTGTTTTTATTACACAAGCATTAATTGCAAATTTTCCGAAATTCTTAAAATTAGAAAAATGATTTCTATAAGTTTGTGTAATAACAGCTAATGTTTACTTTTCAAACAATATCTATTAGAATTTTACCTATTTTGCACATTGCTTTTTGTATTTTTACCTGTGCAACGTTTTAGTTAGTAAGTTGCGCAAAATATTATATTAAACCAATCATTGGAAAGGATTTTTCATCAAATTGCAGTATAGCATGTGTAAAATATATTTAATTCATTGAAATTTAAAAATATCAAAAGATGATGTAGAAAATGCAAAAAACCATGAAAGGTTGAATTTCAGAATTTATTCATGGATTTTCTTTAAAAAAGCTTGTTTTCTTATTAAAAGTTTCAAGTTTACGATTAAAACAAGAAACTGGGCAATTTTTACTGACTTCTATTTTTCCCAGAATTTTATATGAATCATTGATTTTTTTTTTTTGAATAGAAAACAAGTGAAGGAAGTACCTTATGTGTATTTTATGCCATTGATATTTTGTATTGGAAATTGTCAACCCTTAGTTTAAGAAATTACCTCGTGTAACAGTGCCACAAATATTTTTTCTATTCAAACTATTATAACATTCAAGGTCACTTACCCATTATACGGTCTGCCGTGAAAATTGGTACGTCTTTATTTTATAAGCAATTTGTCATCGAAATCAAATTTAGTTAGATTTCCAGTATATTTGATGTAGTTTACATAGAGTGACGGATTTAGGATTGCTGCCGCCCTAAGCCCCGTTCGATGTGTCGCCCTTTTTAAAAAATAAATTTCATTAATTTTGATCCAATATTTTTATTTAAAAATAACTTTATTTATGGAAATAGAATTTTTTAATATAGCTAATAAACATTCATTCATAAACATTCATTCATTCACATTCAATGCCTAACGTCTTTTCCAAATCGTCAGGATACTTGCTGACTAGTTGATTGGCCAGGTTTTCAATTCATTTGTATACATATATTTCAGATAAATTATCAAAATAACTTAAATTTGTAGAGAGCTTTTCATATGAACTTTTACGCCTGGCCAATTGCACACTCAGAGTGTCTAGAATAGGGTAATAAGCATTAGTCCGGAAATTTTCTTGTCCAGAAACAGGTGTTCTTTCATTTACCCGTGACTCATCTGGCTGAATTTTTCTGGTTTTTTTGCGACAAGTATCATAACGATAATAATCGTGAACTCCGGATAGCGCTTTGGCTTTTTCTTCATATTCAGAAAATTGTCTATCTCTCATGTCTTGAAAAAATTGAGCCAGAGAACTATAGATTTCAACAACGGATGATAAATCAAATTGAGAATCTTGAAACTTTTTACTAGCAGCATTAAAACATTCTAAAATTTCGTTCCGCAAAATGACTAGGATTGCTGTTTCTAAATGCTGCAATTTTCGCTGCAATCCTGTAGCTTCAGATCACGTAACCGGTTTCTTGTCTCTGTTTATGGGAATAAATTCCAGTGCTTCAATTATTACAGACCTCTCTTTTTCTAATGCGTAACATGCATCATGTCGAGCAGACCAACGAGTTTGAGAAAGACTCTTTACTCTTAAATTTGTACGCTGCACCAAGATCTCCCAACGATGTGTAGACATAATAAAAAAATTGTATAGTTCTTGCAAAGTAGAAAATAAGTCGACTGCTTCTATTAATGATTCAACTGCACATGATCCTACCAAATTTAACATATTGCTTGCATTATCATAAGATTGACCACGGCAGTTCATTATGTCCAAACCATTATTATCTTTAGCTTTTTGGCCGATAATATATTCTATAGAAAATTTTTTATGAAAACTAATCTCAACCAATTTTTAAAATTGATTGTCTTTACTTTTTTTTGCCTCTAAAAGTTTGGAATTTCAAAAATTTTGCCGCCCTTCAAATTATGCCGCCCTAGGCCCGGGCCTCTCGGGCCTAGGCCTAAATCCATCACTGTTTATGAAGTAAAAAAAGCGAATCAATATCAAAAGGCGATATATAAAGGTATTTTCAGTTCCACTTAGTTATTTTGATACACCGTCGCCGTTTTGCGCTTTTTTCCTTTAAAAAGTAGTATATATTAATAACAACGCAACGAAGTTGCTTTTCAGATACATTTCGAAACCGAAACATACATGTTATTGTGGAATCGTATTTCAAAATAAATTTTTTTATCGATTTTCGAAAATTAAAAGTTTTTTGTTAAAATAGGTTTATTTATTATTATTTATTTATTTATTATTTATATTCTAATGATGTACTAGAAAAGGTTAAACCTTATTGTATAATGATTAAATAAATTAATAATTAATAATTAATAGGTTGACAACACGTTTTCGAACAAATATATGTGGTGACTTAACACCAACATAAAAAAAAACAACAACACACGAAATACAATACACAAAAACAACTTATAATTATGTTAAAGTTTTTATTATAAAATTTTAAGAACTAAAGAATTTTGTTTATATGTAAACAGAAAAAATTAAAATTGAATTAAAAAATAAAAAATCTTCTTAAACAAATAATAATTAAATTTACCAAAATATATAAAGAACCTTCGAGAACCATATATACCTGAGGTATATATGTAAATATACCGTCTCTGTATTCTCATATACAACTTTAAAGCTAACTTCGGAAAAGTAAAATTGACGACTTTCATTTTGTCTAAGAATAAAAATTTTGAGCAGATAGCATTTATTTTCTTTGTGGCGTGTTTGAACAGAAAATAATTTATTATATTGAGCTTACTGTTTGATATAATGCCTCAACACCAAAAAAGTTACACTTAAAAAACATGAATTAAAAAAGAAAAATGGGCTGGAGCTAATTCGACTAGTTTCGTCTCCTACTTGGAACACTCGACAGTATTTCTTTGTTTTTCAATTATTTTCAATTTTTCGTCAGATCTTAATGAATACTAGATTTCGGCCATTGATTGAAATTCAACCATTATAGATACAATACAAATCAGTTTAGTACCATCTTACCTGATTAAATGTCATCGCTAAAAAAAATAATATCATGATATAATACTGCCTTATCGCAACCCTGATCTCTATACCTTAATTAGTGTTCAATCTAGCTTCAGATCAAGTTTCATCAGAATCGGTCCATTACATCAGCTGTGGATTCATATTTCAAGTTAGGGGAGTGGCACGTTTCCTCAGGGTTCAATCCATATCTATACCAAACTTCATTAAGGTCCATGCAGCTGCTCAGCCTTTTCAGTGTTTATTCTTTTTAGTGGCGGTGTTACGCCTACTAAAAGTTAACATCGTCTTTATTACTCTTAAAGTATTCTCCGTGGCAAATTTCATCAAATTCAGTTATTTAGTATAGCCGTCGTAACATATTTTCCTGTAAGAGGCGTGGCGCTACTGTAAGAAAAAAAATTGCATTCTGCACTGCCTCAATTCCAACAAAAAAATGTGTTATGGCAGTTGAAAAGTGATGGAATCGTCTTGCCACATCCTATTTATATTTAGGTTAAGAAATACCCAACATAATGCGTTCTGAGTGTAACAATAAAATTTGTTCTTTTTACGCCCTTTTTTGGTCTTGTAATAACACAAAAACCGTTAATGTAGCTCATACAGCCATTAACTTGATCAAAATGCTTTATTTTGATTGGCTAAAGCGTTTTGTATGGGGAAATCAAGTGGGTATGTTCTCCTTATTTTACCTTCTTTTTACTCATTATTTTATTTGTGCACATATATGAAACAGTACCTATGCACTTATATAAGTTTCATTCCCCTCTCTTTATAATAAATACTAAAAAAGTGCATCATTAGTTTCGATGTTGACGTATTAATAGAAAGATATTTACATATTACTAGATAAAAAAATATTCAAAGTTTTATCTTTGATAACTTTATTTGGACAAAAATTCAATAAAAATAATTTAGAATTGATACCTCTAAAAAAGTTCGGCAATCGGCTACAAGTTTTTCAAATGTTTCAAATTCATCTTTATTTTACTTTGTCAAATTCGCGAAAAAGTTTGTTGTTTGATGTCCGATCGTCATAAACAATTCATTTTTGAAAAGGTAATAAATTCTATAGATTTTATTTTGACCAATATTCATTTAATCATGAATTTTTGTGGAAAATGTTTGTACATTGAGGTCATTTATACTTAATAAGTGAATTTAAAAACAAAAATTTTTTCGAAATCAATTTCCCAACGGTTCGTCTCAAGGCTTCTTCAGTGGTTTTTGAAATTTTTAAAAAACTAAAATGAACAATGCTTAAAATGAATGTTTGTGAAATATAAACGTTTATTTAACACAATATTACATCAATAGGTATCATGGATTTAATTTTCATTTTTATTTAAAAAAAAGTTAATCCAAGCATCAAATAATAAGCATATTTAACTTGGATACATAACGACACTTCATATTTTTTTTCCTTGTTGGAGGTGTTGGGAAATATACGGCACAGACCATGCAATACACTAACCTAAAGCCACCGTCGTAAACTTCAGAGTGTGTCAATTCACTAAAACCCAAACCTCTTTCTCAGGCCTCCATCTACCCTGGGACTGCGTTAGCATTGCTTCGGGGTAGGGCCCATGATTTGACCTCAATTCATATTCCTGCGTCCAGGTCCCACTTCTTTTTCCTGAGAACGATCTCAGTAAAACCGGCAACTGCATTTCAGTTTTCTTCGCTTTGCAGCATCCTTTCGATCACATTGTCAGCGGAGCACTGGCCGACTGATTCCTGTAAGGATGCGCGTTCGTTGTTCCATCGAATGCAATTGAAGAAGGTGTGCTCTACGTCATCTTCATCAGCGTCTCCATATATACAGAAAGGGTGTTCTGCTTTGCCCATACGGTGTAGATACTTTTGGAAGTATCCATGTCTCTCTCGACCCATCATCTTATGCAAGGGATCAGTCTTTTTGTCCACCTGCCGCTGACTTTCAAGCGATATCGGTCCTGTCATTTAGAGAGGGTTCCCTGCCTTGCGTCTGTAGAACTTATGGTCAGATTTCCTCCCTTTTTTGCCTCCCAGACCATTTTTCGTTCACTGGCTAGTAGGTCAATGGGGATAACCCCACTTATAACTAGCAGAGCCGTTTCGGAGACTGTGCGGTACGCACATGTAACTCTGAGCGCGGCAGTTCGTTGAACTGACAGTAGCGTCTTTTGCCGACATTTCGGTTCTAGCGTTCCTGCCCATATTTCGCTGCCGTAAAGTAGTATCGAGTTTGTTGTCGCCATTAGAAGTTTCCGTTTACTTTGCCTTGGTCCACCGATGTTCGCCATGAGCTTACTAAGCATACCAGTTATCATGGCTGCTTTTGTTGCTGTGTGTTGTAATTGAGCCCAAAATGTCAATTTTGGGTAAACTCTTGCCGAGGTACTTGACTACTTTCTTTGTTGTAAGTATGCTGTCGCATACTGACAGCTCCAATGTGGCGTTTTGTGAGCAGTATAACCTCCGTGTTTTCGGCGGCAAGTTAGAGTCCATGTGTCTTCATCCATTCTCTTGCCCTTAGCATAACCTGGTTTAATTTTCTCCTGGCCTCTTCGGTGTTGCGAGCCGTTATTACAGCTGCAATGTCGTCTGCGTACCCCACCAGATGTGTATCATCCAGCATTTCGATTCGGAGGATTCCGTCGTTGCTTAAGTTCCAGAGGTCGGGACCTAGGATAGACCCTTGCGCTGCTCCCGATGTTATCCTTTTTGTTTTTCTCCTCCGCAGGTGTCACAAATGAGCTCTCGATCCATTAGATAGCTCTGCAGGATTCTCAGCTGGTATTGTGGAGTAGTAAACCTTAACTGAAGATATCTGCCCACCTGAGGCTATTAAAAGCGTTACGGATGTCTAATTTTGCCAATAAGACAATCCTCTTTGAGTGATGGTTCCCTCGCTGTGCGTGTTCTACGCTAGACACTACATCTTCTATAGCACCAAGAGTTGACCTTCCTGCTCTGAATCCATGCTGACGTTCCGATAATCCACCAGCGTCTTCAATAACTGCGGATCTAGCAGCTTCCCAGCGCTATCAAGCATACGCAATGGTCTGTATGCTGATGGTACGACACTTCATATGACGACATTGTAACTGGCACTCATGTTGTCGAAATCTCATTTCGTGTTAACAGCTGTTTTATGTGTTTGTCCTATTTGGAGGCTTTCTATTGTAAGTCTAACATTTTCTCTTCGTTCTCTGTCCAGTATTATCGTGCTTTCGATTTTATTTAAAAAAATTGAAAACTCCTGAAGAAGCCTGGATCCAGCGGGCGGAACGTTGAAGAATCGATTTAATAAGATTCTTAATATGCTTATCCTAATTTAAATCTTAAAATCGATTTATATTATTTAAAGTTCCAATCAATCGACTACGATTTTCATGCTCATTGAGATATATTTACTTACAACATTGAGATGTAAATCATTGAAGACAATAAATTTTCATCATCTTGTCAGCTATTTGTATCTCATTTTCCACTTGAATTAATCATTTTAAGTTCAGTTCTTAAAACTAAGCAGCATAGAACACTGGAAACACATCTTACTCCCACAATTTACAAAATAAAGTTGAAAGAAAACGACGATTCCGAAACGGAAAAACCTGCACCAACGCTACTACACACAAATGGATGAATCGCTATTGCAGGTTTGTATATAACTTTATGCATAGGGTGTGTGTTTGTGTATGTCTGTCGGTGTTACGTCAATTAAGTCATCATTGCAATACAAAAAGCAACAAAGCGCTTTGCAATCAACTTGTGCCATGCTTTTGCCTAAGCAGCGCCTGTAAGGTATGCAACAAAATAAATGCAAAATTTGTTGCGCTGCATAGTGGAGACGATTACATCAAAATACTACTTAAATCCACCAAGATTGCTCCAATCAATAAAAAAATAGTTTCCAAGCAATCTGTTACACTGTGCTCCTAGAACGTTGTTGTCAGAAGCTTCTCTCGCGATAGATGCCTTTGGCGTGCGCTGATGCGAAAGTGACATAATGAAATTCGCGCACCAATAAAAAAAAAACAAACCATTCCATACTCATTGCAGAGTTCGAAAAAGACTGCAATTCATGCGCGAAAGAGAAAGAAATATTGGCGCAATTTTACGCTATTTCCGTGAAGTGAAGCAAGAAAGCACACTGACGTAACGTAAAGCGGCATCCAGCCAGCAGCAAGGGCGCGTAGTTTGATGATGTGGGCGTGTGTCGTAATGATGATGACGACGACATTGATGGCGATAATGTTGTTTCCATACAAATCACTCCATCTAAACGACGTTGTAATCGTGGTGCAAAAAGTGCACCAAAAAAAAAGTGTTTAAGGTGCTGCAAAACGACTTACGGCACTGCAGAGGAGCAAAATCAACGATTTGTTCGTTCGTGTCATTCAATCAAATCTACTGAGTAGGAAAAACTTCTACTGACGGATGAGAATAAAAAGCGGGAAATTTAAAGCGCACTTTTTTATGCTCTTGATGATGTTGATGGTGCGCTTTTTATTCAGAAAGCAGTCACATTCGTTTATATCGCTAGATTTTACAGCAACCAGAGTGTGCGGAAAAAATTAAAAAATTATTTTTCTTTAGCCAATGTGTAATGTAGAATTCCGTTGTCTTTAGGCTTAAACGTTTGATGTAAGTAAGTAAGTAATGTAGGTTCTTTCATTTGAGATTTTGCTGAAGTGCAAGCTAACTGAAGGTTACTTTGTGTCTGCTTAACAGAAAGCCTGATGAAGATTTCACCTTTAAGTAAGATGACAAGAGATACAGATAGGATAATGAAAAAATTTTTAAAAATGTTTTAAAGTGGTTTTCAGTTGACTGATTTTAGTTTTCTGCCATTATCAAGTTTTAAGACAATATCGAATAAGTCGAAACTTATCGAAAAACATCAAAAAATTAAACTAATCGAAAAGCAATAATAAGCTCAATAACCTAAGAAATCTACGCGTATCAAAAACGATGTTGGAGGTCAAAACTTACTGCAAAGATACTACTGGGGTAGTTCTGAACTTATCGGAAAAGCATTAAAAAGGAAACTTTTCGGAAGAGCCAAATCGTAGAAATTGAAATTGCATGGTATTAGAAATATTGAAACTGATCAACACACATAAGAATTCGAATATAATTGAAGAAGTCGGAAATAGTCCATAACATTGATGAAATCGACACTTTTCGATATAGTTCGATTTAATCAAAATCTTTCAAGCAAATTTTCAACAGTTAAAATTTATCTGTGAACTCTTAGCTTTTAAAAAAAAAATCAATAACTACTGAAACTTTCGAAATAAATAATGTTCAAAACTTATTGAGAAAGGTCGAAAAAATTGAGAAAATTCTGAACATCATGAAAGAAAATTGATAGAAAAACATCGAAATAGCTGAAAACATCGAAAAAAATGTTTCCCATCTTAATGAACTAAAATTCAAAGTAATTGTAATTTTGTATTGAAAATGAAAAGTCAATTCAAATATAGCGACTATAGACTGATCTTTATTAAGAGGTTGTGCGCGTAGTTCCTGGACTGAAAATTGAAAAAAAAACGCATTGAAGTTTGATGCTTAAGTTCGATGTTGAAGTTTTGGAGCTATGTTGATAAATTGTCAGTAATTACTATAACTTTGAAAAAAAAAATCAAAAACTTTCTGAGATAACAAGGACAATTGAAATTTTCTTGAATTTTTTCAATTTTTTTTTGGGAATCGTATACAAAAGGTCTATATTTCAAAGTTTCTGTCAGTATCTTACAAAATAATCTAATAAAAATTAAAGTAAATTGGAGAGGAAAGTGTTCGAGTAATTGACTAGAGATAATTAGAATTACTCTTTGACTTAAAATTCACGTAATCAGCCATAATAAATTTGTATTGATGCATATGAAAATTAGTGAGAAATAACATAAAAATCAATTGTAAAATTTGAGAATCAGCACAATTACTACTCCCAAAATTTGCACATTGAACAACTGGTTTTTTTGGCCGAAATTAAACTTCAACGAAACTCTTTCACTACACTTGATCAAATATATGCCATATGGTCAAATGACCTGAATACTAACAATAGTTAAAGTCAATTAAAAATATAACGATGGAACTCTCCTGCTGCTATTGACGTAACCCAGAAACCATTGAATTAAATCCCTGCGGACGCTGTTTTCTTTATGAACGATAAACATTCCTTTGCTACCTACAAAAAAGTCCATTTATGCGATGCGTTTGCATTTGATCCCAACTAAAATCGTAGAGCATATGAGTGATTGTTGGACGAAGGCATAGCGACTACGAATGTTAATGGGCTCGTCGTCTGTCATGCGTTGTCCTTTTGTCCCATTTTGCTTGGGATGTGTGTAAGTGTGTTACTCTGCGGGTGATTTCGTTTATATTTTTCAACTTCACCTTTTGCCGCCGACGCACTCATACCGCGCGTCAAGTTTTGTACCTGTAACTGGTAAAATAGGTGATGGCTAGCATTCATCACGTGATACCATATGGCGCTGCAATTAAACATTTTTCCAACGTTCGTACGACGAGGTGTACAGGCCTTTATTCTTTTATTCCTTTTGTAAGGTGTAAGCAATTTATTTTTGTGTCCGAGATTTTTCGTATTCATTCCAGTTCAAGTGGCAACTGTACTCGTGCTTAACATGACCGTGGAAAATTGATATAGTAAAATGGTTTGGGCGGAGGGTGATGTGCCTATTTTATGCTTTAATGGAGTTCCTTTTTAATTTATTATGCTGCTGTCTTCTTCTTATTGTGCTTGACATAATTAATATCCCATGTCACTTGTCGTTTTCCTAATTTATAATTTATGACCTTTCGGTGAGGTGAGTGAGTGATTTACAATTTTAAATGACATAATTTCTGTTATTGATTTGCATGGTCTTCTTGCTTTTTTAAATTTCATGGTGGGTTTTAAATTTATTGCTTAAAACTATAATTATTTATTGTCTTTAGAAGTTAAAATGGGGAAATTTATTATATTGCAAACAAATTATCTAAATACCAAAGGATCTTTGAAGTTAGGCCAGGTAAAAAACGAATGTATTTATGTACATCCGACTCACTTGGATCGTGAATATAATGAACTGAAGGTTTCAAAAATTGTAAATGATATATGTTACAACCGCAATTTACTAAAAACTATTCTGAAAACACAATCTTAAGTCCATGCGTTTTTCCTACTAAATGGGTATCGGTTTTTGGGAAAAAATGTGTTTTGTCTCTTATTTACAAAATTTCTTAAAAACGGCTTGTTCTCGGCTCCCTAATTTTTTTAGATTGCATTTCAAAACTTTTTCTAGGACGAAATTGTAAAAAAAACTTCAGGTGATGCGCAAAAAAATTGTTTAAGCATACCGTGACAATTTCTCCGACAATGAAGACAATATGGGTATTTACACTGAAGAAAAAAACCAGAGCTGGTTCAACCATGATGCTTAATGTTTTGGCGCAAAGAAAAAATATTTTATTGAATACGGGAATCTGACAGAAGAAATGTGAAATGGCAAGCTGTTGACGTAAATGTTATAACTATAAATTGAAATGAATGATTATGCTGGGGAACGATTGCATAACTTTTATATTTTATACACTGAGCCTTTGTTTTTATTTGAAAATATTCCTTTTTAATACAAAAATTTTGTGTTTAATTAAACAATTTTACCACACATGACATCATTATCGAATATTTTGACAAGCCTCTTGATTTTGAAATTGTAAAAATATTTTCCTTAAAACAAAGATTTAAGGTGCTTCTTAAAGTTTTCTTAATTTGTGCTATATTTTATTCGCTTCATGTGTCCAAGCTGATTTATTCTTATGAACAAAGTCTTAAACACTGTGTATAAATATCTCGGGTAGGATTTCTTCTTCATACACTATCTTTGAATGAAGGACTTAAGCTTTGTTCTCAAAAGATCCAAGGCCCTGTTCCGCTGATCTGCTTTTTGTCCAACACTGAATTATTTACTTTGTCACATTGATTTATTTTGGTTTTTGAGCGTATTAGTTTCGATAGTTTGAAACTGCAACAGTTGGCCAAGGTTACCCGTAAATGATTCTCTTCGATGATTTAATTAATTAAGTTAAGGTTTATAACTATTGATTATAAAATTTCGTTCTTATACTTGGGTTTAACTTGACGTGACCATGGGATCTACATTTTTGATTTTCTGCTCCATTTGTAAGCGTTTTCATTGAAAACAAGAAAACTCATTTTGCTTGGATTTTCAGTGAAAGTGAGATCCTTTTTTTTTTAGTTAATACGAACAATTTGAGAATGTAGATATCTGATTTTCCTTAAAAATAATTGCAAATATCTGACTTTTCCACGGTTTTTGGGATGTGAATGTGAGGACCGCTTTTTTTTGGAGCATACAAATTTTTTCAGTTAAAACAAACAAATCTTTAAAAAAGTTTCATTAATTTGTTCCTGCTCCACGTTTTGGTGAAAATGATTTGGTCACGTTAGGTTAACTTCATGGCTCACTCGCTTGTAATATTCCTTTGAAATGTTTATTCCATTTCTGGTCTAACTTAATTATTGCAAAATCGTCAGGGTCATTTTACTATGTAATTTATTGGTAGGCTAGGGTAGAGTGACTAGATGCTTTTAAGTAGCTCTAATGTGCCATTTTAAAACCACTTACATACGTGACCCTACAAAACTAGCAAGGCGATTGTCAAGAGATTTTAATAAAGAAGTTGGTAATGATAACAACTATATCCAGCTACTTAGTTCATTTAAGGTAGATAAGCAGCGAACCGATTTCAGTTTCGGCCAATTCGTTGAGGTTGTTAAAGAAAGTTTGTCCTAGAAAATCCATTTTTGGGTACACACCGCATTTATATGCAGTTAAGGAGTTCCAAACTAAGTACTTCATAGTAGTGCGAAATGAAAGCTTAAGCTTCCATCGCCAATCACCAGCATTCGTATAAAAAACATCATTCAATAAAATTAATGGAGCCAAGCAACCACACATATTTTAAGAAAAGACGTTAATGAAGCAAAAGGTATCAAAATAGTCGATGTGAGTTGAGGAATATATAAATATAATAAAATGATAAAAAGCATAAGAAAAATCGTTTAGAATCGAAAAATAATATAAATATTAAAAAGTGGGAAGGACCCAATTATCAAAACGCGAAGTTTTAACTCTTATATCTTGTAAATTTCAATGAGTCCAATAGTTAATAAGTGATGTTGTGATTTTTTCGATACGAATTCTTCTTTATTCATAATATTCAAAAAGTTTCATGTCAACAAATTTTTACTTTTTATTTTACAATTTCCATAATTTATCCCTTTAACATGGCTTACCCCAAAAGCTAAATGAAGTATAAAAAACCAATTCAACATTTCTTGTTTACCTTATCGAGTTTTAAAGAATGAAGAGTAATAACTTAGCATTCAGGAAACTTAAACATTCCCCGAAACCTCCCAGTTTTAACTTCTCTGTAAGAGTCTGATAACTTTAACAACATACATCTAGTCAACCAAATGAGATATCATAAAGTTTTGCAAAGCATTTTGTGCTTAACTCATGGAGCCCGATTAGAATAAGTGAAATGTTAACACCTTAGAGCCTTAATTCTATTAAAATACATCGAAAAATATCAAAAAGTTTCGAGAAATCAATTATCGAAGAGAATTATCGAGGTCTTAAAGTGGTAAATAGTACGAAATAATTAGAAAACGTATTGTTTAGTGTCGGAAAAGTCGACAACATTTTAACAGTATCGAATAGTATCGAAATGTTCAAAAATATTCAGAAAACTTCCAATAATGACGAAAAAGCAGCGCCTTACCCAGCTCTAAATAGTTTGAAGAGTACTCGGAGGGCGCAATCAATTCCCAACATTTTTCATGGAAATACTTAAACAATAAACTATAATACAAGTATTATGAATTATAACAAAAATAAATACCTACATTTTTGTCTTATAATAAGTCTAATTTTAAGATGTATTTTTTATATGTATCTTTTCTTCTTGTAGAGCAGCCGTTCATTATTAGGCACAGATTTATAAACTTAATGTTTAGTCTTTTTTATTATTTAGTCTCATATTTGATAAAGTGACTGGTAAATATAAACAAAAAATGCAAATTTAGTGATGCAGACATTGAAAAAATGAACGAAGCCTGGCCGGAAAGCGAAGATGATTTTGATAAGTCTAATGAAGAAATAAATTATAAAGATATTTCCAGTGAAGAAACAGTGAAAGAAAACGTAGAAAATGCTCCAGACAATATCAGCAATTCTGAAACGTTTGAAACGTGCAGCCCACCACAAGGCTCTACGAAACAAAATACAAGAAAATCGATTTAGTTATTGATTGTTTGAAGAAAATGAATTTCCTTCCTACAACACCGTAACAGTTCTTTAGATATTTTTGTAATGATCAAAATCATCGTTCATCAAATCGAACTTATTTGCAATTCAACAAGATGTGAGCCAGTTACCTAATATTAGCAGAGATGAAATAGAAGCTTTCATCGGTATAACCCTGTGTACCTCAGTTTGCCAGTTGCCAGATCAGTCATATTAGAGTAGGAGCACATGGGAATTCAGCCAGTTTCTAACACTATGAGAAAAATAGATATGAAATCATAACTGGCCATCTACATTTTGACGACAATCAACAGATGGTGCTAAAAACAGATGAAAACTATGATCGACTGTATAAAATTCACCAACTTGTAAGATTTTTTATTTGTACATTGCAAAAGAATCCTTTTGGACTGCAATAGTGCTCCTGCAAAGGTAAAAGTTATCTAAAGCAGTATTCAACAAATAAACTTCATAAGTGGGGCTTTAAATTCAGTTTTTGTGTTGAGCGATAATAATGGTCTCGTACATAAATTCGAGATATACACTGGCCACGAGAAGGCAGTCCAATTCGGACAGATTGGTGGCCCTGATCTAGGAGCGTCTGCAAATGTTGTTGTTAGATTAAAGAGAGATATACCTTCCCATAAAAATCACTATACGGCACAAAAAGGAACTCATAGCTTGCGCATTGTCAGAAGCAATCTGTGCCTGATTTGAAACTTCCAACGGAAAAGGAATATCTGTTGAGTTCGCTGGCAGATGACAGGCCAATTGACAGGTGAAATTTGAAGTGGTTGAGGATGTAACCGAGTTTATGTTTTCGGATTTTTGGCGACACTCTCGTTTACAGCAGCTATGTTTTCAAGAGACTGACTGGACCGTCGACGCACAGGAGACCGTCCATAATCGACCCAGTGTCTTCAAATTTTGTTTCCACTCTTTTAATTGTTGACACATTAGCTGCACTTTCTCGACCGAAAATTCCGCGAATTTTGCGAGCGGTATCAGCATAACTTCCCCATTTTTCATTTACAATATGCAAAATTTAAAAACTGCACTCATATCGGGACACCCTGTATTATATGGATAATAGTCATTTGCGAACCGCAGTGGCCATACTTTACAATACAATAAAAACATCACAATTTGCTCAAAACTTAAGTGTTTTTATTTTTACATACATCTGTGAAAAAGTAAGGAATCGTTTTCAAAATAGCGCGTATTCGATAACTCCAATATCAAATGATAGATGATTGGATGATAGGTAAGCTAGTCAAACCTTTTAGAATGTTCAAGTACCTTGGGCTTGGGTTAAAGTGCTCAAACTTTTTCCTAACTACATATAGCAGCAGCACTTGCCATAAACAAATTCCTAAATATAATGAAAGTGTACGTAATAGTGCTTCACCGATGCTGCGAGGCAACCTCGTTCAACCGAAGCGAGGCGAGGCGAGACCGAGGCGAGAACGAGGCGAGGTGGAATAATAAATTTGCCTCGCTCGACCGAGGCGAGGCGAGATCACACCGGCACATCGCCTCGTTCTCGGTTCTGAGAACGAGGTGCCTCGCTTTAACACTAGCTCGTATCGGAAGTAAGTGAAGTATTTTTTGTTTTGATACTATTTTTTTGAAATTTGATTCGATTTTTATTTATTAGAAATGACAAGTTTTTTCTAAAATGTGACGTGGATCTGGACATATATATCTAATATATAAAATTCTCGTGTCACAGTGTTCGTAACAAAACTCTTCTGAAACGGCTTGACCGATACTTATGAAATTTTGTGTGTATATTCAGTAGATCTGAGAATACTATACACAAACTATTTTATTAAAAGATAGGAAAGTTTTTATATCGATTAACTGCATATTTAGGGTGGCACTCATACAAAAATATTTTTTAAATATCATTTTCTCGAAGACCGGTTAACCGATTCACAACGAACTCACACCACGTTGCTTTCACATTAAGAAGCTCAGCTTAGGCTACTTTTATATAGAGTCCATATATTTCGTCATATCTTCGGTTCTTTGAGTCAGCAGTACTAAAACGATCTCTAATCGAATGAGAGTTAGAATAATTCAGCTACTGCTCTCTTTTGTTGTTATTATACGACGAACGATTTAATAATGGGACCCTTACGTTCGGTAAAAAACTTTGTTGTTAATGTCCAAAACCGATCATCCGATCGCCTGAAGATTTGGCATGTGTTTATGTTTCTTATTATTTGGGGAAGGTTCCTAGCATACTTTGGTATTATCAACTACTTGACGCAAATGAATAAACTTTTTTTTATATCTAAGCAATTATATGACGTAACTGGATAAAATTTGGTACATATAATTCTTATAGATTGTAAAAGGTTCGTAGCTTAGCTTGATTTGAATAAAAATGGACAATGCCACGCCGTCCCATATAATTCATCATAGCTCATCAATCATCATATATGATTTAATCCAACAAAAATAAAAACATATATTTTATTTTACTTCTTGAGACGAAGCAACGCGTGCCGGCTTTGCTAGTTGAATATATCGTTGGCATACAAGCAAAATTGACCAAGTTTTTTTAACAACCGAAAATAATAGATCACAAATTTAAGAGGATGTAAACATAATTAAACGATTAATTAGCGCCACCCACTTATTATTTGTTTGCAGATAGTCAATTTTGCTTGAATGCCGACCATATACAGGACTGATAATTGTTTTTCAGTTTAATAAAATCTTCGGTTCTTACCGAGGCGAGGCGAGGTTTCAGCGAGGCGAGGTATATGATTTCAAGACCTCGTCCGAGAACGAGGCGAGGCGAGACTCAAATTTATAAAACGAGGCGAGATCGAGAACAACTAGAACCTCGCCTCGCCTCGCCTCAGGTGAGGCACTAGAACGTAACAACTCTTTCAGTATTTCTTCAGATAGACAACGCAGATGCCAGTAACTAGTGCTTCACCGAGAACCGATAAATATCGTTCTCGTTATCGTTATCGGGACCGAGAACGAGAACGATAACGAGACGATATTGAAAATATTATTTCTCGTACGATAAACACTACATTTAGTGCGTTGAACGCGCATATAACATACACTTAAGCTTAAAAAATTGCGCCCTATATTTTTAATGTACAAATGTACTTATCTATGTACATACCCAGTATGTACAAAACAATTGCACGGGGAGAAAAAATAACTTGAATCATCCTGATCTCAAGCTCCGTTCAGCGTGACAGTGACACAGGTTTGCCTGTCTGTTGCGCTGGATCTGCCTGGCGTTACAAAGTAGACGACTTCACTTCGTACCAACCTGGGAATCAAGGTAGAGACTCAATCTACCTTATGTTACTATAAAAGTTGGCAACCCAGCCTGCCATACGAAGGTAAGTAGTTTCTACCTTGAGTCTCAGGCAGGTACAAATTGAAGTAGTCAAATCTGTGACGTCAGGCTGGATTAAGTTATTTTGTCACCCCGTGGACACCGTGTGGGCCATAGAACTGTGCGAAATTTGACGTGAACCATTTGAATTGTCAGAATCAAAATTTTGTAGTGTTTTGAACAATAAAGCAATATTATCATTCTTTTTCATAATTATGACACCACTACGACAACGATACGATAACTCAGGAATTATTGTATCGCTCTAGTATCGGTGAAGCACTACCAGTAACACATGGAACGATGAACAGAAATCGATATTAACTTCTGCAACTTAGCAAAGTAATATTGCAACTGCGATTGAAACGAATTTAATTGTTTCTTTTTATATCTTTGATTTTGGTGTATTTTAAGATATGAAATAATAATCTTTGCAAAATCCTTGACATTTCATAAATCTGTCACTTATTGTATAATTTTCGAGTATAAGAGAAAACCCTAATGTGACATTTGTAGCGGACATCATAAGTCACCTCATTAGGTTAAGCTTCTTAACCTTCACACGGTCACTATTAACATATGTTAATATCGCAATATATAATTTGCTGTATCTCGCTTATTCGTGATGCGATTCTCAAGAAGCTTCGACTCAGTGACTAATTTTTCAACCTCTTTTCGAAAAACTTAAAAACCACTGTAAATATTGATTTTTTCCGTTACTTTTTGAAATACTGTTGTTTTTATCCATTAAATGGATACTATTTACATATGTAAATATTTTTTTTATATCAGAGATTTTGTTTGTGTATGGGCATATTTTATGTTATTACAATGTTAGCTAATAATAAGAAGGCATTTTTAAATAACAGCTTACTGAAAAACCGATAGCTTAAAAAATTTTATTAATTTATTATTATATTTAGTTATTTTAAGTTTTTGAAGCTGTCTTCACATTTTGTTTGAACTTTGCTATGTTCAACACAAACAGGCTTCTTGGACTGGTTACAAATTTTCCTAGCTGCGCGTTTTCGTTAGTGTTCCTCGTGGTAGGATATATAGCAAGATCTTTTTACTGTGGAATGACCACGACCATCTCCACCCGGGACAAAATTTTCAGTAGTGTCAGTTTTCAACGAGTAAATAGTTGCTCCAACCATATAAAACGAGTTTCACGAAATATATTTTGCTGCCTCATTCGTTGCAAATCGGGCGGAGTTTCGCTCCATATTGTTCCATCCTTAAGCATAAAAAAAATGTTCTCCTTCCTCCTTAGATTAAGGCGCTCCTGCTACTTCAGCTCCCTCGGTTTCATCCTCAAATTCGAACTCAGTTTCCCCATGATCTCTTTTAGGCTGATACACCATCATATCTTCATTAATCATGTGTCCTTCTGTTGCGTCTGTTACCTCTGTTTCCTTATTGTCCTCATCCAAATCCATATTGGCAATTAAATGCTCATAGTATTTTGCCTGCATTTTAAACGATAACCTGAACATTGAATAAATAGCTAAGTTTAAAAATAATTCATCCTGTACTTACTGAGCCGCAGAAGAAGCAGTCAGAATTTTAAATTTTTTATTTTTACCTGCGATTTTCGCTTATGAGATATATATTTATATTTTTGTAATTCCAAATATCACTTCCACCAAGGAATTTCAAAACGAACTGACAAAGAAACGCAGCAACTGAATCCTAGGTTACCCCCGAAAATATTGTAACAATAGCAACTCTTACAAGGCTTGCTATAACGCAATGTTCAAATTCAAAAATCATAGTAAATGTGTAAATTCGTAAATAGTGACCGTTACCGTAGTAAAACATTGGTAACCGTGTGAAGGTTAAAGCCAAGCAAATATTTCCACTGCGATCCAACTTTGGATAATTTTAATCAACCGATGGCTAACAAATATACATCTGTACTTGACAATTTTTACTTTAAGACTAAATCTTTTCAGCAACTTTCAGGATGTTACTTTCTACTTATAGTTTTTCAAACACAAGTTTTTTCTTAAAAGAAGGACTTTCTTCAAACCCAAAGTAAACAAAAGCGCATATCTTAATATTTTGCGGATCATACCATAATCTCATACAAGACTGCATCATTTGTTCATCGAGCAACCAAATAATTCTTTTAAATTCGCTTTACGTAAAGAAAATAGAATTAGAACCTTGTGAATAGTTTTACAAAGTACCTGCATTTTGTGACAAACTTGCATTGCATTCAACTCAAACACCGTGTGTAATCCTGTCTAATCCGAAACAGTTGTCGTCGTCGCCATCCATAGCATGCACGAGGATGTCCTTTAAAGCAACTCTAATTGTCAACGATTCGCTTTCTCTCTCTTTATGCTTCAACTTCTAAGCATCAGACACAAAAACACTGCTTAGCAGCCTGTCAAAAGCACTCAATGCAAAATCGGATTTCTAGGGAAAACACTAACGGAAGGTAGCTAAGTCGGATGGGTTGGATGGACAACCTGCAGCATGCCCTACCAAGTACTATAGACACTCAGTCCAGTTAAATAGATTGGAAAAAATAAGAATGAAATTTAAGTACAACTAATGAAAATACGCTGTAAGCAGATTAGCAACGTGCGTGTGTATGGGAGGAGTTTGTAAACGTTTTCTATAGCTAACCCATTTTAGACTGGTTGTCCGAATTTGAAAAAATTTCGCAGGTAAGCAACATAAATACTACAAAAATGTATACATTTAAGATTTAGGCAATATTTTAATCTGCAATTCAAAATGGGTTAACAGCACTTCATGCTAAGCAAAACAGAACAAATAATAGAGGAAGCTAAAACCACCATCCTGTGCAGCATTGCAGGAACACAAATATTTTGCAAACGAAATTAAAATAACAAATTTTCAGGCAACACTTAAAATGTCCTGTCAACGGGACATTCAGCATATACATATATGGTAGCTAGCATACACACACTCACCTACATACATATATGGAAAAAAAGGAACAATGTAGTCGTGATGCAGAGCTGGATCAGGTTGAACATGTGTTGTACTACTGTTACAAAAACAACAATTTGACTGCAGTGAAAGTGCATGTGTACATTGAAAGTCAAGTTCTTGTTACGGGCGGAACTTTTGTTGTCGAAATTAAATCAAATTGAAATCACGAGGTAGCAACAGCAGCAGCAATTTGACGTTAGGCCTGTGTACGTTGGCAACAGCTGTTAGGGGTTTTATTTGCCATAGCAAAAAAAAAAACAAAAGCAGTGGATTAAATTGCGCTGCATTGTTGGTTAAAAGGCTACAATTTCAAAGGTTATTATTTTAGTGTTTTAGGTCGTGTGAAGTTACTAATTCGTTTTTCGAAATGAAAAGGAATCATTTCAGTGGTGCAAACTCCCGTCCATGAATTTTAATTTGATGCTGCTGTTCTGTGAAATGACTATTGTTTTTTTTTTAATTGAAAAGATTGAATACATCAATATGTAAAACCTTAAAAAAATAAAATATACCATTAGAGTTCTTAGATCAAGTTGTCGTACAGTGGGAACAGGAAACACAGCAGTGGACAAATGTATTTGGAGAACCAAATATTAAATGAAATAAAAAAAATCGAAAGTGCTCAGATTTTCACTGCTCTTGGTTTTTTGGAGTCTATGACGTCTTGTGATAATTCTCATATATTTAGAAGAAAAAAATATTAACCGATTTTGGAAAAAAAATACGTTTGAAAAAACGAAGCATTTACTTTATATTCTGGGCTTGCTGAAAATTATGCAATATTTTTTTTTCTTTTAATACGGTATTTGCTCAATTTACAGAAGTTTTTTTCGCCAAAATGGCATGCAAATGAAAATTAACTTTTTTGATCCGGACTCAAATTGCTCTTTTATAATATTACATATTGTTAAAAATTAATATATGTTCCGATTAATTTTTCGATAATATGTGCATTTTCTGAGCAAGTTAAATTCGTGTTTAGATATTTATTTGATGTTCATAAACGATCTATTAAGTCAAAAATGGAAATCAGGACTCTAGCAGTCTGGATCGTGACAATTTTCTTGCACGCCCTTAGTATTGGTCTTGTATTCAAAATTTGCATGGCCAATGCTGGGACTGCTATACTTAGACTTTCGTTTCTTAAGCTTTATACTGGAAAAGAAATATTCGACAAACTTTCACCCAGAGAGCCTATCCATCCTATAATAATTTGCTATATAAAAAGTCATTCACTTGATTGAGTTTTCGATTGAATCTTCTGCTTTAAGCTCCGCGCTCGGATATGGATCAAAGTATTGTTTTCAGGATTTTTCGTTTAAGTGTCGCCCTGACTAATGCATGCAAATTAATTTGTAACATCATTTCACATATTACAAATCAATATTTTTATCTTTCAAGAGAAAAATTTGTAATCATCAAATTTTCCACACATTCAACTTTTTTAATTGAGCAAAATACAAAAAAAAAATGGTTCTCCCTGCAATATGTATATTATTCTCTTGCAAAATGGTCGCAATCTGTTTCTGCAAAGAATTCACCTTTAGCATCCACAATGCCAGGTACTTCTTAATCCTTTGCTTTCCATGAAACTTCTAAATATTTATGCGTTTTCTGTTAAATTATGTGTTCTTACTCCTGTAACTTGCCACGGCAGAGCGAAAAAATATTTGCATACTTCACGTTGCGAACTACTTAAGTGAGAACATGAATAACAACAATATCAGCTTATGTCGCTCCTTCGAGTACCATCCGAAAGCAAAAAAAACTGCTGTAAACAGCTCAATTGCCAACCGTTGATTAATTGCGTAGCGTATATACTGGCAGCGGATGATAAATCCGGCATTAAAGTTATGCCACAGAAACAAAAAAAACACACAAGAAACAATGCATTACACCTAAAAATATGCAACAATATTTTTGCTTTCGCCAGAACGAAAACTTTTGTACAGATAACACAAAAAACTTACGCTTTAAATTTAGATTTTTATCAGGTGCATTGCGTCCATGGCGCATTTCGCGGTCCAACTTTTTTGAGCAGCAGCGCCACAATAACAAACAACAACAGCAACAACAACTGCAAGTGCAACTACTGTAGCACGTTTATTTTCGCATCGCTATGTTGCATGACTAACGATGCAACGATGACAGCCACAGGATAAATCAACGAGATAACCAACGATAAACGGTCGAAGTAGAAAAACTACAAAAAGCTCAAGAGCCAAGAAAGTACAATATATATCTATGTTGCTAGATACAATAACAAAGCCAAGAGTAAGAAAATTATAGTTGAATTAACTTGTCTATGGAATACCTTATTCAAAAGACAACTATCTTTGCAGTGTTTAAAAGGCAAAGAAGGGAATGTAAAAATGGCCGAAACATGTTTATTCGGCGTCTTTGCGCATTCACTTGCACCCTACAACTGAAAGATATCATTGATTTGAGAATCACAGAACATTCGAAGTGGGTGTGGCACCTATCTTATAATCAAATTTAAAGCTGTGTAGGCTTTTAAAGTAAATGCTTCCCAATATGCCACATGTACTTTATTTAGACAATTTGTGGCACTTCTTCAGTTAAGCAAAAACTTAAGCAGCTGCACTGAGCAGGACATGGAAAGAAATGTATTCAAAAACCATATGATCATTCGAACAAAAGTGCGCAAACTTAAAAACGTTACGTGACAGCTGTCTTATTTGTATGAGTAGCATATTTTTATTAGGGTGTGATAATTTCTGCAGAAGTTTACAATAAGAAATAGTAAGGAGTAATCCAAATTAAGTGAAATACTTTAAATTGCCAATTAAAAGAAAGTTTTGATGGAAATATCTTCTTTCAAATCTGATCAACAAGCGAGGGATTGATTTTGGTAAATCAAAATATTTTTTTTTTATCTGGAAAAAGACGAAGAACTCACAAGTATTCCATGAGAAAAAAGCAATTGTTTCGGTTATCTAAGGTCGCTTGAGAAGTATTTTTTAATAGCAAAACTTTTAGAAAAGGGATAGTCAGGCCTGTTCTGATTTCAATATTAGTTCAGAAGTGGAATTAAAGCCCAAAGTTGAATGCCAAAAGCTTCTATAAGTGTAATAAGCAGAGTTTACTATGGAATTTTTTTTGAACTTCGAAATCTGATGACGCATTTTCCTTTTTTGCATGATCCAGAAATAAACTTTAAATTTCAATTCCGTTACCGAGGCAGAATCGAATTCTGAATATTGAAAATACTTTTAATATGTTTTTGTTTTCGAATACGATGTTGCCTTCTATTGTTTTTCCAGCCACTCATTCTTAGATAAAAGAGTGATATAGATATTGTAAATATGATAATTTGAAGCGACAAGCACCAAATAGAAATAAAGTCCGTTCTGACAAGTGAGATTATTACTTTTTATACAATTCAATAACGGAAAAGTCCTATAAAATTAAAGTTTTAAGAAAATCTTTTGGAAATTAAAATGAAAACGTTTGGTGTTACACACCATTCTTGAAAAAGTAAAGGAGTTTTGATATGTGACCTTTTAGTACTTTCAAGCTTGGCAAACTCTTTCTATGCAATCAATAGGCTTACAAAAACGTATTAAAGATATATTTAAGAGGACGTTTTCAGACCTTAAATATTTTCAATTCTAGACACAATAGGTTCGCTCATAAGTAAATATTTACTTAATTTATCAAATGCTTTTTAAGCAAATTGAAAATATATAAGATGGAATATAAACAAGTTTTAAAACTTCACATGTTCCTTGTTGTCCATGAAACACCGAATGTATATTTGTATTTGTCTGTTAATACCTTCAGAGAGATGTGCGTAGGGTCTATTTTATAAGATACTGTGGCATTATTAGCTCTATTATCCAATTATTTTACTTATATATCAAAGCAAGTGTGTAAAAGGCATGACCTCAGATAAGCTACTTTCTGAGAATGAAACATTTATAAAATATCTACTATATAAATAAAAATGAATTTTGGAATATGTTAGTCTCGCAAAGGCTCGAGAATGGCTCGACCAATTTGAATAATTTTTTTTGCTTAGTTTGTAATTGTTCAAGGAAGGTTTAAAGCAAAAAAATTTGAAAAAAAGAAATTTGAAAATTGCAAAAAACCGAAAAATTTTCAATTTTCCACTTCATTTTTCAAATTCAGCTTTATTTTATTTTTATGTCAATATTTGCTTTGTTACTTATTTTGTTGATTGAACAAATTTCACATTTACTGTCAAAGCATAGGGATGGGGCTAGGGATAGATATAGAAATAGGGATGGGGATAGACATAGAGATAGGGATGAGGATGGAGATATTTATGGGGGTATGGTTAGGGTTGAGGTAACGATGGGGATAGGGCTGGAGATAGGGAAAGGGATATAGATAGAGATACGGATGGGGAATGGGTTAGAGATAGGGTGAGAATAATTATGGGGGTACGGTTAAGGTTGAGGTAACGATGGAGATAGGGGTGAGATAGGGATAGGGATGGAGACAGGGATGAGGATGGGGGTATGGCTAGGGTTGAGGTACCGATGGGGATAGGAGTGTAGATAGAGATAAGGATAGAGATAGGGATAGATATAGATATAGAGGTAGAGATAGGAATGGGGATAGGGATGACGATGGGGTTAGTTATGGAGATATGGTTAGAGTTGAGGTGACGATGGGGATAAGAGTAGAGATAGGGACATGAACAGAAAGGGCAGAACAACGTCTGCTGGGTACACTAGTTTATTATAAATTTACAAAAATATCAATTTTTGTTTTTGTACTAATCGTTTTGTATGGAAATAGATGTACAACAAATTAACATGAAATACATATGTATGTACACATATCGAAAAAATGGGATATAGCATTATCTTTGAAAAACCATATCGACAACTAAGGCTTGCGAATTCTGTGTGATGCGAATTCTGGGTGATAAAAGCAAGAACAATCAAAACTTTGGGTTCTTTCTACAAGCAGACGCGCAAGTCCGAATTGAACACAAGTAGACCATTTGAATAGTTGTAGGGCATTACTGCTGAAAGCAAAAAACAATGCTTATTACTTTAGCAGTAAAGGTAACAAAAACAAAGTCATCATAAATCGGAAACGGAAGTGCTGCTACGGAAAAAAGTGAGACATAGCAAAGTTTATAGTTTTTGCATAAAATAAAAAATGCATCATCAGTTGGCGTCTAAATTTATGTAGCGAAACTCATAAATTGTTCAATGTTTATGCGAGCAAGCGAACGTTGAAGCTTTTGCAGCTTACAATTTCCAATGGTCCGAATTGATTTTACTTTTTTTCTACCTGCGCAGCATTTAATATGTAGATCGTACATATGGAAGAGTGATTCATTTAAAATATTAAAAAAATAAAATTGTTTTTACTGTTATTTTGCTTCCTATTGACCGAACAGAGAGTCACTCTGATCAAATGGTGCAGATTCGAAAATATCTCATATACTCAATACATTATTCATGCAAGCACACAGTCAAAGGTAAACATGAATTTTGGCAATATCTCGCTTCGTATGGTCAAACTTTAAATTATGTGAGATATTTTTCGATAAGAAGAGTTCAATAAAAAACATCGACGACACAATAATTATCAATATATTTTTGGAGCAAAGAAAAATGTTTTGAAAAAAATTGGTCCAATTTAAAAAAAAAAAATCCTCATATCTCGAAAAAATTTCATACTTTTAGCAATGATACTATCGTTTATTACATTACACAGTTCGACGGAATTTGGTCAAACCTCAGTATATTAAACCCAAATTTCCATTTTCGAATGATTTTGACGCGGCGAATTCGAATCTGAGATCAGCATTTTTCTGATAGTTTCGGTTTTTGAGGTATTTTAGACTAAAGTGCGAATATCACAATTTTTAATGATATTTCAGGTTGTCTTACATCGAAATGTAACTTTTATTTATGAAACCATTTATTGGATCCGAAAAAAAAATCTCTTTCTGTTCAAAGTCTATTTTGAATCATATCGATATCTTTCTTAAACTCTGAAACATCGTAAATTGAAATTTTTAGACATTTTCCAGTTATATTTCTTACTGAAACTTAATTTTATTTGTATGGAGATCTGTTTAATTAAATTCAATTGGCAATATTTGGGAGAAAGAGAAAGATATTGATATAATTTAAAGTTTTAAGAAAACGAGTAGCTCTTTTTTTGACCCAATTTATGGTTTCATAAACAAAAATTACTAGTCGATTTTATAAAACCAAAATTTACAGAGAAATTCTGACCTCGTATTCGAACTCGGCGAGTCAAAAACCTTCGGAATTATATATTTTTGTTGTTGAACTGCCTTCTATTTTACAAGCCACATTTACAAATTTTGACTTATAATGATTTTTAAAAAATTTATTTCCGAACACCGGATGGCTACATCTCTATGTTAGATGCTCATACTAATTTCTGATCTGGTATTTGCTTTAAGCACTTTAACCCACTTAAAGGGAATAGGACTGAATTAAAAGAAGTAATTCGTTGAAAAAATTATGAGGACATAATCATAAAGTTTAGTTGAGAACTTTTTATGTACCAAATCGAAATTCGCCTAAGCTGTTTAAATGTTCCACTCTATTGGATATATTGAGTTAGAGCTCTCAACCTTCGCTCATATCTTCAGAAAAGTAAGTTATCATGAGCCTGACGAAAGCTAACTGGCTGTTTTCATTGTATGAGTTGGAAGGCGTATAAAGGTATCTATCAAAATTTGAGTCCTTCGTTGAACTTTTTAGTCGTCTACTCGTCTTGTGAACCTTGTTTGTGCTCTGTGTAGATCATATAACAGTACATTGAATTCCAGAAATGTTTTTTAGTTTTGTCTAAGCCAGAATTTTAAAAGTTCATCAAATTTGTGACAATTGGTTCATGTGGTTCAATGGTTAATAGAATTATTATCGTAGAGTATAGTTAAATTTGAAAAATTTTTTTTATGAATAATCATCCTCATTTACACCGCTTAAGAGGGTGTAGCTGTCATTTTTTTACTCGATTGGCGGGCTGCAGTTTACAATGGCTGATAAACAGCCATCAATTGATATGGGAAAATCTTAAAGTCTTCTACCTTAATTTTCAGTCAAATCTACGCCATTACGTAGCCTTTCGTCTATAGCCTTAGCAGCGATATTCTCGACCCAATAGGTGCTCCGGCGCTAGCCACTTCATCGATTGCCCAGTGTTCGGTAGATTTCTTGAGATATGCAGCAAAACGTCACAGTGATATCTCAGTTTGTACTACAAGCTCATAAAAACGACGATAAAGTTCACGGTGAGGCAATTTTATTGTCCAATTATTTGGCAAAAATACATTGGCACAAATATTCCGCAATTTTGAGGAGTATAGCCATCTATGGTTTTTATACGTGTATTCTGCTTCTGTCACTTTCAAATGCCGCCACATTGAATTGTGAGTTTTGCCTTACCTTGTTTGTGATACTTTAGAATAAACTTTTTAGAATATTGAAAATAGGTCCTAGAAGGAATTCTGGTAACGTACAATGGGGATTTTGAGAAGAAGTTGTGGCGTTTTTTATGTAGTCGCATAGATTGCGGAGGAAGTAAAAGAGCTGTAAAAACTTTTTCCTAACTATCTCCTCTTGGTATTTAAAAATTTTTTTTAACAAGTCTCCTGTAGCATAACTTTTATTTAGCCGTGTTAAAATAGCACAAAAAAGTTTTGTTTGTTTTACGTGCTAATAAATTTTAGTGCCCCTTTAGTACATACACCCTTTTCTGTATTTCAACTGAAGTAACCAAGTAAATATCCAAAGCGATTCCAGGAAAGAAATCAAAAAAAGGCGAAACACTGTCACACGAGAATAATTACTTCAAAGTAACATGTAGATTTTTTTTTATTTCCAAAAAGTAATAAGAAAAACCAATCGGACCAAAATCGTAAAAGGATGTCAAATAACCACTTTACATAGCGCCTCTGCTTCAAGTGTAAATGTCGACATACCAAGCCCTTAACTACGCTGAACAGATAAGAAATCAGTGAAAAAAGTGCTACCAACGAATGCCACACCTACTATCAACGCGTACAGATCTGCATATTAATGTTGATAAATCCGGCCAAGCACAAACAAGAATATTTACAAGCATACAAGACCAAGACAAGTTGGGATTATCAGCAAATGACTGCAGCGCTGAGTGGATTATTATGTGCGACGTCGACGTGTTCCTGTCCCTAACGTTTTATTACTTTTTTCTAGCTTAACATACCCTCTCCCTACAATAACTTGACGTGCCGCTTGTAGTTTATGTTAAAACAACCTGTAGTTTTTTTGCTTTTCCATAATATTTTGGAAACTTTATTTTTATGCTTTGATTATGTTGATAATTTTCTAATAAAACGATAAAAATATAGATGAGGCAAGATTATGTTTTCTCATTTTATGTTTACATTTTTATCCTTTTCTACCTATCGTTATATTGTGCGTGATTCGTTTAACTTATTAAGGGAAATCTTAACGTTTTTACCTGCCTATATAAATTAAATGAAACTTGTAATGAAAATTATTCAGCATCACTTTGGTGTTACTTTATATCCATATGTACTTTGGGTCGATTCATTCCCTTACCATCTAATAAAATATATACTACTTCTGCACCATTTTACTTTATGCAATATTTCGGTTTTTATTTTTTTTAAGTATTTATTTGAAAAGGTGCTGTATATTGTTCACAAAAGTTTTGTCACAAAATTTCATTATTTTTTATGAGATTTTTTGCTATAATCCTTGCTTTAGGAGTAAAATATCTTCCTTTCCTTTTATGCTTAATCTTTTAAAATAAAATATCTGTTTTTTATTCACTTAAATTTTCGGAAGCCACAAACTTCTAAATGTGAACCAATAAACTCACAGCATGAGAATGTGTTGCTGCGCGTTACTAAGCCAAAAATATCTGAAAATTATAAAATATGATTTCAGATTTCCAGAAATTATATGGGACATATGAATCCCTATGGATCTTAAGGGAGTCTAACTTATTTGTACGTCATTTTGTATGTTACATGAATAATTAGTATCTTTACCAAAAATTTAGTTTTGAACAAAAAATTTGCATGAAATTGTGATATCACCAAAATATTTCGATTATTTATGAAACATAAATACACATTGCATTGGTTGCAATTCAAGCGATTTCCTGTTTCATTTTTTGATCAATTCACACACCTCTTTCTGATATCGCTTTTGCCCATAAAAAGAGATTGACGTGAACATTTGCTACTACTTTCAATTTTTGATATGTTGGAACGATCCTTTGAACATGAAGTGAAATCAGAGGTCAAATTTGTAGCAGCCAATCGTCTGTAATCAAGAGTACTTACATGGAAGTGGCCCTTTAAGAATATTTGACAAAAGTTGGTCAAACCTCTAGTGCTGAAACTAAAATATGTTTTCCGAAGGCATTTCAAGCGCTGAATCGAATTCGAGAACAGATTTTCTGTTACGGTGCCGGTTTTTCAGATATTTTTACCCAAGAGTTTGAAAATCACGATATTTCGAGATAATTGAGGTTATATTGCTATGGAGTTATAGAATATTTGTTATAAAATTCTTAATTTAAAGTTTTTTTTATTGACGATACCTACTCGAATTCATAAATAATTGCAATTTATTATCAAGATTGATGAAAGCAATATTTTTTTGGGTTAACCTCAGAAAGTAGGTTCGGCGTTCATCTTTTAATAAAGTACATTCGACAAAAGTTCAAGTGCTATCACTTATTCTAGTGTTTATTGTAATGCATTTCGCAACCTCGTCGAAATTGTTAAGCTGTTATAAAAAGAATATTAAAACTTCAACCGACCCCTAAGCTTATGTATGTTCTAGATCTAAGAGCTTACTTTATACGAAGTAAATATCTACAGATCATTTCTTTCCCATAGTATATTTTGTAGGATTTCACAATTCTATTTTTTGTTTGGCTCTTTTAAACTACTGTATAAACAGAATCAATTCTTCGGAGTAGGGCATTTGCAAACTATGATGACTCCAATATTTTTTATACCTGGGAGCTATATTTATATCTTTAACTATAATTTTTTTTTTTCATGATAATATATTAAGGTACTAAGCAACCCTTCGCGGAATTATCCATAACTCCAGGTACAACTATACTCAATGCCGAACTTAGCAACGCTCCCAGAGGACGATTAAAAATACAAAAATGCACATCCAAAACTAACAAATATGTAGAGCAAATAAATCAATGGACAGGTCGTCAGACTGACAAACGAAAAATTTCTACTGAACTCGCAAAAACAAAGACCCAAGTCTCTAGATAACGAGCATTTTGTGCATAAATCGTGAAATATTTAAAAATCAATCAAAAAATTCCAACAGAATTCCCTACAGCATATGTGCTGTACACACCATGGTTAACGGCAGCGTTGCCAATTGTGCTGCAGGTTGAAGTAATTTTTCACGGCTTAGTGGTTGTGCATAAATGAAAAATGCACTCAATGCGGGAGGCATACAGCGAATCCCATTCGAGAAATATGTTGCTCCGGGGTTTGTTTTTTTCGCGTTTTTTTTAATTTTGTTCACTTTTTTTTTCTTTGAATTTATGATGCGACATTGCGTTGCCAACTGATTGACTGCCTGAATGACAGTATGCGTGCGCTGCTTTATCAATGACAGTTCGATTGACAATATTTATGCGAAAATGCTGCAGCTGTCATGTGACGCGTTGGTTGGTGGTGCTGCTTTGTTAAACGACTACGAGTTCCACTGTTGGAATTTTCTCATTAAAAAAATAAAACACTTGAGTGTTTTACCAACAAATTGTTAAGCTATCAACAGCAACAAAATAAATTAATGAAATGACGTTTACCAATACAAATGGCAACGATGAATGACGCCCTTGATGAATTGTAACATAGCGATCAGCGGAGGTTTTTTTGCTGCCATGCTGCCTTGAGCTGATGACCATAATTGAAGGTGATTATTTGTGCTGTCAATGTCAAAGCGATATCCTTGACACATAACTGCGCGAATTTGAAATTTTTTTGTTTAATGAATTGAGAGGACATTGTCGATATTGAAGCAGTGACATTAATAATCAATTCTGTAGCGGAAAGAAGTGCCACTTCAATGATAGGTACAATTTAACATAGATTGTACACTTTAAAAAAAAAAGCAAACCAATGTGGAGAAAGTGGAGAAAGAATTTTCTAATCAATAAGAATGAAATAGCTAGATTAAATTTCACTAACTCTCCTTTTTTTCAAATGGGTCTGGCCACACTTTTTCGGTTTCATTTGCAATTTATATGTTTCTAATTGACTTGAAATCTGGTGTAGCCTACTAAAGTTTGAACAGCTATCGATATAAAAAAATAAAAATCGAAATGAAATAGATAGATAATATCAATGACTTTATGGTGTAGAAATCACATTCGTTCCCAATTCGGTTCATTTTGATTTTAGTTTTTGGTTTTTTAACCATAACGGTTGCTGAAGTGGAACTTCAGAAGAGGTCGTAGAATTGTAACCATCTTTGGGCGATAGAGGCTTGGATAATAATCCACACGAATATGGGACATCATATACGAGTATTTAGAACCAATAGTTAACTGAATCAAAAGTGTTTGGTTATGACAAAGAAGATTTCCGTAGAAAATGTGTCGTTGTCTTTTTTTGAACGTAAAGTCTTTAGGAAGCAGGCGCATTATTCAGATTTTAATGTTTATTTATGTTATTATTCGTGACAATATTGACTGCAATTATTTGCTATAAAAATAACTTCAATATATCTGTAAGGTCATCACGCTATTTTTGTTTATTTTACATAAAAATGCATTGAACAAATAATGCTCTGAATGAGCCCATCAAAATTGTGTTCATTACTTTGTTGATTTTTATCCGAGTAAAAAGGCTTTCAAAAATGTATTATATTAATGAGTTGTTACTCATAATTTTAACTTTATTATATGTTATGAGTTTTAGTTGAATTACGCTAGCTTGTAAGGATTGTATGTCCTTCGACTCAACAAATGTATTGAAATAAATGAAACAAACGCAACAGCACAGTGTTTCTTTATTTAATGGTAAAGACGGCTCAAATTGAGTTAGAATGAACCATCTGCTAATGTTCGTCTCCATCAACACAGTGTTGTGCATTATCGAGCTGAACCTATATGGAATTCCTTATCACTTGAAATATTCAAAAAGCTGTTCACTTCAAAAATTTCGTTCACTGTCGCCTCTCAAACGAATGGAATTTATGTAGTTCTGAAAAAACCGAAAAGTTTGGATGAATGATACCGAAAAAGAATTGTAGGCATTTCTTGAATTAAATTCAGATGGCAAATATTCCGAGCCATAAACGATTCTTTGTATTGACACGATATATACGTTTTGAAGCTGCCTCAATTCGGGACACTTGAAGTTTCCAGAATTGAAATCCTACAAAGATCTTTGCACCGTAAGAAACAATTCCGATTGAAGAGCAACTATTTCAATATCGTTGCAAAAGTAAATTCACCAAATAAGGACTGTCCCAAAAAAAACTTACGATTTTTATTTTTTGTATTATGCTCTAACTGGTAATCTTATAGGTCTAAACAGACACAATATTTGTTCTATATAAAGTGACGTTTAATATAATGTATATCACTTGAAGATAGCAATTTTGACGACAAAGATGTCTAGCAAGCAACAAAAAGTCCGCAAACTGAGTTTGTCCACATACCTGCAAAATCCAGAATTAAAATATTCAGCTATAGCCAAAATAGTTGGTGCATCAAAAAAAAACTGTCTTTACGGATATTTCTAATTATAAGAAGGGCTACCAGTTTCACGAAAAAGGTTCAGGCAGAAAACCAGAATTTTTTAACCTAAAGGTAGCGACGAAAGTGAAGCGTCTTTTTAAGCAAAATCCCAACACCTCAGTGCGAGATATGGCGGCTAGAGCAAATACATCAAAATCTACTCTGCAAAAGAGTTCAAAAAGTACCAGACCGTTCTGACGAAAAGCAGGTAATGGCTCCGATGCGAACCCGAAAATTGTATGAAAGGTACCTGACTAGATTTGATTAATGTGTTATGGAAGACGAAACTTACGTTAAAGAAGATTTGAAGCAGCTACCTGGGCACGAATATTATGTATTACCAAAAAAACAGGCATGTGTCTAGTATATTTAAGAAAAAAAATTTCGAAACTTCCGAAACAATATATATGTATATGGTTTGGCAGGCCATATGCACTTGTGGTCTCTGAAGCAGATTTTTTTGTTACGCAAGGCACAATCAATTTCAAAGTTTATATAAACGAGTGCCTCGAAAAACGTCTTCTATCATTTATTCGTGCACATTAGGGTACCGTGATTTTCTGGCCAGATTTAGCAACCTCTCATTACTCTAAAGCTACGATGGAATGGTATGCAAGTAAAAAGATCAATTTCGTACCAAAAATAGCTAATCCGCCCAACTGCCCAGAGCTTCGCCCAATAGAAAGATATTGGGCTCTTATGAAAAGAGATCTTTGAAAGAGTGGTAAGACTGCTAAAAATTTATAAGACTTCAGACATAAGTGAAAAAGATCGTATCATACTGTCGATGAAACAACTGGACAAAATTTAATGAAGGGCCTTACGAAAAAAAATAAGAAATTTTTATAAAAAAAAATTGTTACTTAGTTTTTAGTTATTTATATTCTGAACCGTAGCCATTATTAATAAAAATCGAAAAAAAACCAAAAAAATTACTGGATATTTTTTTATAACTAAAAATCAAAACGTAAGTTTTTTCTGGGACAGTCCTTATATTGCATCGAAACTACTATACGGAATCAAAATTTGGTGGGCATGCAACGGAAAAACAAAATATCCGTTTGAAGGAAAATTATACAAAGAAGTGAAGCCCTAACAAAGCTGATATATTCGAGAAAAAAATAAGTTGAAGACTTTGTTTGCAAGGAAATAGCACGCCAGATAATCCATTACATATCTCCTATCTAGATTCATCATAAGATTCATTGAATTCAAGTTTATAAACTTTGATTTATTCCAAAATAAAACGAAGCAATGAACAAAAATGAACTGTTTTTTTATAATCCATAATTGAACCATGGAAGTAAAACTATTTACATGTTAGGTATGGCCAGACCCATGGGAATGTGACTATCCAGTCATTTGCTAAACGGAGGGTCAAAGATTATTTATCCAATAATGTTGCCACATATTTATGAATTTCATACGAACGAAACAATACCAAACACATTAAAGTGTCTTTATGCGCTTTACTAGTCCTCTGCTAAGAACGCTGAACTGGTAATGTTGATTAAAGGCGATGAATTAGAAATTGCTTTCATTGAGCAATTACAGAATGTGTATCTGCCAGGGAAAATCCCAACAAAATTCCGCTCTTGTTATATAATGTCAGAGTGTTGCCGATAGCCTTGTGATTACAATTCAACAATTTTTAAAAAGGCAAAACAAAATCAATAACTAAACTCCCTGTGGTCCAAGTAGCCGACTGCTATTTTACAGACAACCTTCATAGAATATTTTCAGTTTTCATTTCTTGAACTTACTAAAAGTCGTTTTTAGAATTTTTAATTTCCTTCAAGCCAAAGCCATTCAATTACTCACTTGTAGGCAGAATTGCGCGCCCTAATAAATGTTGACCGTCCAAGTGCAACAGTCACGTAAAAGCAGTTTAGAGGCGCCAAGCAAACCCCTCAGCCATAACATCAAAAAACTACCAAGAAAGAAGCAAAATATTGAAATTCTCATAAGGAATATTGACTTCAGCCATGTAGTCGTAGATAAGAGATGACTTCTCTGGAAGTGGGCAATGAAACTTAAATATGGAAGCATTGGAAAATAATACAAGCTCGTGTATGAGGGATGCAATATATTGTGAAGACAAATAAAATAATTTGTAAAACGCGTGTTTGCTGTTCTTATTTCAATATTAGAGTAGCATTAAAGAAACAAAAACAACATTTTGTATAAGGCATAAAAAATTGTCGAGCATTATGAAGCAGAATACATACGTGGAGGAATTTTATGAGCGTAGGGCTAGCGTGGGGATGGAAAGGGACAAAGACAACAGTACAGCGTTAATTTCGGGGAAATTAATGGAGCTAGCTAGTGTTGTTTTGGTTATTGTTGTAAAGATGCTTCCCTGTTGGTTTTTACATGTTAATCAATTTAATTTTAATGGAAAACAAGTGTTTTATTGTAGGGCACCCTCCCTATATTAAAAGCGAAGAAAAAATATTGGGTTTTGAGAATGGCATTATGGTTGACTAACAAATGTGGAATGGGTAATTGTAATTGTTTTTCCTCACTAAAGAAGCTGATCTGCATAAGATCAGAATGATTTGAAACACACTTTGCATTTAAATTCAAGTTCAAAATATATTTTAATACTAAAAATTTATGCACAGGGAGAAAATATTAATTCTGTTGCTGGCTAGACAGATCTCTTAGTAATAGAAAAGTTTAATAGAACTCACAAATATATAAAAAACTTTCTGTTTGAAAATTATTTTAAAATGATTAAAATTTTACAAAGGCCGAAAAGTTAAGATAAAATCGTATCAGGACAGTGATCTTATTCCCAAATCACTCTTCTGCAGTTCCTGGGAGCTGTATAACTGCAGTAAAGTGATAGGCATATTAGCCAATGGCCCCGATATGGTGAACCCAATTGAAAATTACCATATATAGTACACTCAAAAAAAAGTTCCAAAACGGATTTTAGTAAAAAAAATCGGAGGAGTGGACAAAAAGATACCGGAAGGACATGATTTACTTAAACTTATTACGTCTTTTTCAAGCAAGCTACAAGCCGTGACTGCAGTTCCATCTCATTTGAACTACAATAACACAACATAATCGCTTAATATTTGTGCTGGAAAGTTTGTGAAGAGGGACAATGTCTAATGTAATATTTTTACCAATGGTAGGTGGTGCCGCGCTTCTGATAGGAAGATTCATATCCACTTCTAAACTGATGGTCAGATTTTGATGAAATTTGGCATGGACCCAGAGTGAAACCTAAACCTAGTAAAAACTCTGTGCTAAGTGGGCGTGACACTGCCTCTTATGGGAACCAAGCTCTCATGGCTGAGATACAGCACCGATTTTTATGAAATAATTATGAAATTTAAAATATTTGTTGTTAATAGGTGGTGCTACGCCCCTAACCAGTAGATATGTTTCACTGTACTGCTGTACTGATAATCTTATTTTGATAATATTTCGCAGGTTGGTAGATTGAACCCTGTGGAAAGATATATGTTTTAACTGGATGATACTACGCCCTACAGGAAAATATATTTTCATAACTAAACTAATTCACAGATATCGCTGAAATTAGGGATAAGGCAACATGATGCCGTGATTTTTATTTATGGGAGCGATGATATTTAATCAGGTAAAATGAAACTGAGCTGTTATGGATTGTCACTATTACGGTTGAATTTCAACCAGTGGGCGAATTATGGTTTTTATTAGTGTCCAGGTCCAATCTTTGAACACTTTTGATATTTATGCTCTAAACATAGAGTATAGTCACATTGTTCATCTTGAATAAAGCCTTTAAAATGCGCAGCTGGTACATACATTAAAGCATATTTGACAAACGTTCCCTTCTACGTCTCCGTCTGTTTGCAGATATCACAATTGCGAGAAATCAAATCTCAATTTCATAGTTCTATTTTGTGGGATTGAAAATGGGCGAACAACTTCAACACAAATTTTAAAATTTATTAAGAAAAGTTTAAAAAGAAATCGGCAATTTGGAATAGTATGTAGGCGTCTAAATTCCCATAACAACAAAAAATTTCGAAATGTGTTCTGTAAAAGTTATGGTATTGTAAGCAAACTTTACAAAAATTCGAGCAATATTTCTGATTAGCTCCAGGCAAATAGTTGGCGGATTTCGAGAAGAAGGTGTGGCCCCTTCTATTAAAAACGCCATACTAAGACTCTTGCTAGCAATGTGTTGTACCAGCACTGGGCAAAATAGGTGTAAAATCTATGCATAAATTATGGATAAGCTCCTGATTAGATGGTTCGGAGAATTAAATAAATAGGCGTATCACCTTCCATACAAAAAATTATTAAAAAATTTATAAAGTTTCATTGAAAAAGTATTGAAATAAATGTCAAGAGATCTATTGTAAGAAAACAGCAAGCGGTATTGGACGTGGCAATTTTTGTACGAACAAACTTTAAAGAGTTGGTGATCAGTTTGCTATTAAAATACGATTAAAAAACATCGCGTCTTAAGTTTTGCATGTATCAACGCATCTGTATTTTTTGTAATTGTATCCTGGAAAGTATATGAGAGTCGTAAAAAAGTTTGCAGTTACCTACGATTTTGACTTAAAGATAGACATGAGGTAAAAACATATTTTTATTGGTGGTGATATGCATCTAAAATTGTTAAAGATGAGTCTGTTGTAGAAGTCTTAGCTCTAAGAATTTGCTTTCAATATCAGTTCATATAAAAAATTTGAAAATAGCAAGACTTATTGGCATATTTGGACCCGCATTGTGTGTGGAAACACTCATCCAACTGGAGCGGTGTCATGGAAAGATTTTACAAAAGTAAATTTAACTAAAACTCCCGGCTATTATGAAGTATAAAATTGAAATCTAAATAAGGTATATGTTATAAGGCTAAGGGAAAATTATACATTTTCATGTTCTCAAAACTTTATAATCGGTCCTTTTTAATTCTTAAACCTGGCTGTGTATTGAAATTGTTTTTATATTAAATGCTCAGAGGAGATCATTCAACCGTTCTATCTTAAAAGTTCCTTAACGCCAAGACATAAGGTTTCGACATCTCTGAAGCCCAGTGTAATACCCTCATACTATATGCTGAATATTCAATTGACAAATTTATTTCTGTGTATGGCTGATTGACGAGAGACTTTAAAGATTTCTTTGTGTAATAGACCAAACATAAAACGACTGGTTTTGTTTTGTCTATCAGCAAAACAAAATCATTTCAAATATCAAGATAAGAAAACTAAAGCGAAACCAATGCCCAAAATAAAAAACACAGTAGTAAAAGTTGTCAAAATACGACGAGATCCTAAATTAAACGAAGAAACATCAGCCGGAAAAAATCACCATTAGATAGAAATTATCACAGTGCAGCAGTGCTGATGGGTAGTGATGCTGCGACATGAAAGCGGATGAAAACAAAAAGTAAGCCAACGAAAGATGCAACCCTGCGATGGCAATGCTAAGGATGTGAGAAAAGTAGGCGGTAACAAACCGGCGGCAACAGACCATGAAGATACAAGAGCTACATAGAGCCACTAAACCAAATGCTGAAAAATATACAGAGTGATATTTTGCAGAGATAAGGAAAGGACAAGTGGCAAAAACCGGTGGGTTTGCTACTGTGCACTGCTAGATATACAAAGATATGGCCAAAGAGGAATAGTATGAAAAAAATGTTGTAGCAACACCAGGATTAAAAGAATGGGCTCTTGCAAGAATTAAAAGCAAAATAATAAAATGAAAAAATGATAGTTCTCCAAAACAGTTCCAGAAAAGTAAAAGCAAAAATAATACATAGATTTCATATAAATACAATACAGAGCGTCACAGTGTGTAGTGACAATTAAAAAAGTACAAAACAAAGTAAAAACAAATGGATCAAACAAACGAATTACAGCTGCAATGAAAAAAAAAAATACATTGATATGGAAAATGATTCGACCATAAATATCTTTGCTTAGTTCAAGTGGTCTAGACATAGTTTCATCGTTTTAAGAAGTTGTTCTATGAATGACCTTTTATATAAACAGCAGAAAATTTTTGCAAATCTTTTATAGCTTTACAAATTTATACTGAGCCTCCTCACCTCACGAAAAATATAATTCTACATGGTCCAAAACACCAAAAGGAGCTGCTCGTCACAAAAATAAAACAAATTAGTTTTCAAATGGTCATCCAAGATAACGCCCCGCAAAGTTATAGCTATTTTAAATTAGACTGAATTTGAAACTGTTTGGTTAAGATGGTTGGGTTGTAAAGAATCAAATTAATGTCAAAATTTAATGTTAAAAGGGCTATAATTTTGCAAGGAAATGTTAAAGATGACCATATCAAAGCTTATTTTCATGAGAAAGGTTGCTACTAAATGATGTTTTTATTAGAAATAAGCTGGAAGATTGTTTTTGAATTCTGTAGATTACCTAGATAGTTGACAAAGAGATCAATGTTCTAAGTCCTAAACCTTAAATATTTTAAAATCGCGACATGTTCGATCAATTCTGAGGCCAGATACGGATTCAGCGCGAGTATCACCCAACAACATTTCTGACTCTTTTTTTCGCAAAATTTTTTTTAACACATATAAAGTTCATCCATATTATTTACAAGTAAAATTACTAGGGTCGGGTTGTGTACAATCTTTTCTCATATCACACATACATCACGTATCATAAAAAAAATTAATTTGAGTCATTCTGTTCTCCATATTCTCTTCAGATTAGTTTTGTCTCATGCAGTTTAACGAGATCGAAGTAATTCAGTAGATACTTCAAAAATTATCGTACGAGTATCGTGTTCATAGTGCCGCCAAGTATATTGTCTCGTACTCGTTCTTGTGGGAGAATTTTTTCATCTGCATCGTTCTCGTCTCGTTTTCGGCTATTTTTCTCGCTTATTCTAGTTGGTACAAGTAAAAAAAATAGCAATATAAATGTTTTCTTTGTATGAGAGGAGTGAAGACCCATTATCCAACTAAGCTTACATTTAGCGAGTTGCTTGGCAGCAACAATTTATATTTACGTATTAAAATTCAGAATTTCAGTTGTAATATATGTCAAGGTATAGACATTTCAGTACTTTTGCTGTATAGAGGTGTCATGCCCCGTTTTATAATCCCAACCAGATTTCATGAGATACTTCACCCCAGCTCCAAATTTCAAATGGTCTTGTACCAAAAGTCGCAAGATATGCTTTTTAAGTGTTTTTGTATTTTGTAAGGTATCACGTATCACGATATCACGTTCTACGCCGATAACGAGACATCGGCTAGACCTTCCTCGTTCTCGTCCTCGGTCACATAACGTAAAATAATTAATGCAATTTGAAAACACTAGATAAAACACAACAATTTTATGGTCAAAGTATTCTAAAAATATTTGTGTCACTGAAATAAATGCACGGAAATGGGCTTAACCAACCTTTCTGACGAATGGAAGCTTTTCATTTTTAAGTTTGATAAGAATATTAGTAAATTAACAAGGCGATCTGTGGGGTCAAATTTTCCAAGCGCATCAAATTAAAATTGTTTTATGCTCCGATCATATTGAAATTTTTGCTATTTGTAGTTTAATAAGATATCGATAAAAATTCGAGAGAATTTCTCTCCAACGTTAATAGTTTTTAAAATATGGAGGTGCTAATTTGTTTTGCTAATTTTCGTAATTTTTCAACGAACGCCACTTTTTGTAGCTACTTTTTCAGTAGCTACTTGAAAATTTACAGTCGATTGAAACGAAACATAAAGAATATTAACAAGATCGGTGCATATAAACTTTTAACCTAGTACGGTTGCCAAATTTTACACCAAATATAACACTTGAAAATAAAAATATCAAAATGTGGAGGCCAACGTTATTTGACGAAATTCGTTTATAATTTTTCGAAAACTTGCAAGAAGAAATATAATGTTTTGAAGGTCACTCAATTTGGAAAATCCATTCAAAATAAAAATCCAAATCAGTTTTTTCAATGGAAAATTTTGATCAAAATTTACTAGCCATTTTACTATTTCGCCTTCTTTTTGAGTAAGCATTTCGTAGATGCTGGTAAGAATGTACTCTTTTTCTGAAGTTTTTCGACTAAATAATAATTTTCTACAATAAAATTGACGATTTTACTTCTAAAGAATACATGTACATATATAAAGTCTCTACAACCAAAAAGAAATCTTGTTCCGACAACATAAAACGGTCATATATCTGACTACACTTCACGTTAACAAAATCAACCGCGCCAACGCTTGTCGACAGACCTCAGATGGCGATTTGTGCAAATTACAATTTTATTGGAACGAAGATCTGAATTGTTCAACATCTAATGAGAAATTCGATATTTTGTAATGATTTTAACAGGTTTTTAAGGGCACGTGTTAAAAGTTTACGCTTAAAAGTCGTACATAAAAAGCTGTTTACACATTTGACTCAAAAATTTTCAGCTAACATTTTCGAATTCGCTGTTATTGAAATTGAAAATAATTGAAAAATTGAAATAGTTATTAAAATCAAAAATATACTTTAAGTTCCCGTTTTTTTAATAAAAATTTTAAATTTATTCATTTAAGTTAACGAGGAAATTTCCCTTATTTTTTCCTAGTACATTTGTAACGACTTCAACTAATGAAATTTCGTTGCTAGCAGCACTACCAACTGTAACATGACCATTGGACATGTGCAAAATTTGCTATACAGCATCATGAGCTGCTGCTGCAATTCTAAACTTTTTAACGATAAAAATGAAATTTATAAAAAAATAAATAACAAATAAGAGAGCTACATATAAGCGATTTGTGTTGTATAGTAAAATTCCAACAAAATATAAAACGGAAACTTGAACTTGAAATAAAAGCGAGACCATTGTGGCCTTTGGTTTGTACACAGCAGACAGTGCAGCAGTCCAATTTTAAATGAAAAGGATCAAGGAAGAAAGGAAGCATAGAGCATAGAACATAAAACAAAAGACTTAAATTAATGAAATTGAATTGGCAGACGTGTTGGGTATGAGTGTTGTATGTTGGGTTGAGTGAAGTGGTGTAGAGTAAAGTAACCAAAAATTAAGAGTTAAGACTTTAAGTGGATGGGTAAGAACGGTAGCTAGTCTCTAATTGCCAAGGCGTAAAGTATCTAACAATTTTTTATTATTCTGCTGATTTAAATGTTAAATAATGCATTTGATTAGTTCAGTATACGTTTAAGCTTGGAAGTGTGTGCAGTCCTTAACTATTGGAATGCAAGTCGTAAATAATTCATTGATGAACTACTAAGACTGCATAACTATAGATCGGCATTAGTGCGCTATAGTATTGGATTTGATTGTGACACTCATTGAAGTAAGACCAATGAATTGCTGATGAGGTACTATTTTAACTCAAACCAAGCATTTTCCATTGAGTACACCAAACTTTCATTAGATCCACCACCTATCAATTGTATCGCATTTCTGTTTGGATATGAAAATAAATATCTAATCACCAAGTGAAATTTTCAGCCATGCCAAAGTTTTGAAATTTGTTGGAATAATTGAGAATTGGTGTATTAACTGGTACCAATATTTGTCATAACGAAATTATCCGCGTAAGAGTATTGAAAAGATTCAGCATTTCCAATAATATAAGAAAATTTAAGAAAACATAATACGAAGCGAATTAAATGAGGTAGTGCCTATTAAGTGAAAAAATCTATAGATTTAAGACCACAATTGCCGAGAAGAAATTATGTTTTATTCATGAATTACCGGTTGTGGAATTTATTTGGCAACAAATCCCTCGTTTGGGATTAACGGAAACTTAAGATGGTTAAAGATGTAATGAGAGTTTAATAGACGTACAGTTAGTGAACAGACCTAAAGGCAACACTTTTTTATAAAACGCAATGAAAAGCTGGTAATCGTGAAAAACGCTTTGTAAAGCTTCTCGAAAACAGTCGTTCCTTTAGGTCCTGTCGACGAATTAATAATAAAAATTGATTTTGAATGCAGAGATTTTTCACAAGGAGGTGATATCCCAACTTTATTACTGCACACCATTGCAGCTGTCACGGTAGTCCCAATTGGTAAACCGAAATTCTTAGCGTATTTGTTACGATAAGGCACTCATAGGTATTTTGTTGAAAACCAAAAAATCCTTAGCCATTTTATCATTCAAAGTTGACAATAAGTAATGGCTTTGAACAAACCAGTATCTAAATTTGGCAAGTAACAATCTTTTAAATAGTTACTTTGTTTGAATATCTAATACTGATAAGAATAATTAAAGATCTTCTGCGCAATATCAAATACTGTAGTGACATGTCTGATTTGCACCGAGGAAGTTCGTCGGTCCGTTTGCTGATCTTAACCTCATTATGGTCATGAGACTTCTTGTAGTTTAATATCACATGATGCATTCTGGGAACTTGATTGCCAGTAGATTGTGTACAATATTGTTATATAGCTTAATTGACCAGTTCAGTGTCAGCGTGCTCTAGCAGATTCACTTCGAAGCGTGAAATTTCGTTGATGACGCCATCTTCACCCTGGTTAGAGTATGAACTTAATGAATATGATAACTTATGTAACTGGTAGCTGAAATATATATGTAGTTATGAGCAAAGTTGGTTTGCCCCATAACAGTGAAATGATTCCTTATCATTTGGCTTAATTGATATGTATGAGGAATGCTGTCACCAATGCCAACAACACAGCAGCGTAGGACGGCAGTATCCGAGGAGGGACAAAATTCGGAAGAACCTCAAATGCAATTGTTCGAACTCACATGAAAATCTATATATTATGAATCCAAATATTCCAAGCATAGCAAATATCTACGAGTAATGAACAAATTTCAATCTTAGCTCCAATTTGCGATTTTGGTTTGTTTATAATAAAAGAAAAACCATCGAGAATTCTGTGCATGGGAGTTATTCAAGTTTTTGATATAGATGAATAGAGACTTTTTTTATGAAGATAATTCTGACTCCTTATAAAAGGCGGAATTAGTTTTCTGATAGACTATACATTGTATGTTGTCAACTCTTGGCTCTGATGTGTACCTCATAGTGACAACTACCGCATTACTGTAATAAAAATACCTCATGCAACTTTTTAGAACTTTTGCATCTTCCTTCTGTTGCCACATCAGATGTTCCTTTGCAAGCTCAAAGTAAAATTTTATCATAGTCCTTCGATTTTATTGTATCTTGTTTTATTATATAGCATACTATTTTGATTTGACTGCCTTGCAGCTGAAGTCGATTGAACTGATTTGTTGTTACAATAAAACAACAACCACAACACTAACAATATCATCAACAAAAACAGCATCAGCAACAAAAGTTTACTGAACGTTATCGCATATTTTTGTTGCAAGTTGTATTAAATTGTTATTTTATTGCTTGCTATTGGCTATATGTGAGTATTGCAATTTTTTCATATACGAGCAGTGTCGAAAAAAACTTAGTTATTTTGCTAAAATTGAGTACTCGGATGAGTACTTTTTTTAATACGATTTCATCACGTTTATATCATTTCTTTAAATTCACGGTAAAACTATTGTTACTCGGAGTAACAGTAAGCGCCTAAGCACTATCTCTCTAAGATTTATCCAGCAGTTTGAGTATGGAGATGATATTGACATCATTCCTGAGTTCCAACGATATCTAATCAATTTGAAAATGCGACGAAACGAGTTGTATTGGCGAGTAAAAAACTATCGAAACTTCTGTGCTCGAATCTTCTATTTCTTAAGACCGATGTAACACTATGTTGTCATATATAAAACCGAAAATTGTGCAAGGGTTCTTAAAGAAAAAAATCTCGCGTGATTTATTTGGTGCTGTATGTGACGACAGCATGGACTAGTGGATTCAATCGACGAGTCTAAGGACTCTTCACATGGTTCGGATATATCCAATAGAAGATAGCGCCTAAGCTTAAATAATTTTAAAGGTAACAGCTATCAGATACTGAAAAAAGCTTAGCTAATACCAGGTCCCAAAAGCTACAAGTTCTGGAATTTCGCCCAAGATCAAGTGGTATAAAAGATTTCTTAATTTAGTTTTATGACGGTACATGGATTGGTAGCGTACTATATAAAATTAAATTTGATTCTTCTGTTAAATATCATTACAAAAATGTAAAAATTTTATGAAAATATTGGCACTCATACAAAGCAAAAGTTTATAGATATCTATCAGCTGAATCAAAGCTTGCCTCCGAATGGTCAATGAGATCAGTTTAAGTTTTTTATTTATGGAAGCAAAATGATGTAGGTCCAGATAATTTATTCATTTTAATTGAAATCAATGTGTGCGGTACAGTTTTCTTAAGACTGGTTAATTAATGTGAAGAATTAATATAGTAGACATTTTGGCATAGTCCAGACACAAGAGTTTCAATATTTAATTAAATAATAAAAAAAAGTTACGAAGTTACATTTTTCATTAATCAAACTTCTGCTCTTGATTTTTTTGCGGGAAACCCCAAGCTCTTTTTTTTTACTAAAATACCTACATATCTCAAAAAGATTACAAACTAAAAAAAAATAACAGGTGGAAGCTCTGAAGAAACTTCCTAAGAACTACAAAATAGAACCATCGGTAAAATGTGTTTTGAGTGTCCTCGGAACTGACACAGGGAAGCAAAATAGATTTGCGCTTGCTGCGAGCGGTACGATTGCATGGAACGTGGATATTATTCTACAAAAATGCGTATTTTCTGAGGATTTCAATAAACCCTTTGAACACAATTGTCCAACAAATTCAATTTTTTGCTGGTTACTTATTTCAATTAATTCAATACATTATATAAAACAAGAAAAAAAATTTAACATAAGTGTAATATCCATATTTGATGATATATAGCAAAAAACATTTGGTGTATTTTACACCCAACGTCATTGGCCATGATACACCTTCGAAGCTCACTGACGACGTGCTAAGAAATTGTCGAAAATTCGTATTTCAAGAGATCGAAATATTTTATTATTAAATTGACTTAAATCATGTTGGAACATTGAAAAGTATATCGTACTAAGCGGTGAACATGTTGAAAACTAAAGGGTGTTTTTTTTAGAGGTATAGAGCTTCGAATTGAAATAAAACACAAGAAAATCGTTTTAATGTCCATCAATTTGGCTTTATTGGAAGGATAATTTTATGCCATTAATGTTTAAATATGATTTCGGGCATGTGGCCACCGCGGCTGGCTCGAATAAAGCCAATTCTTAAGGTCCAATTTTGAACCACTTTTTCGAGCATATGGGGCCGTATGTCGGCAATAACGCCACGAATGTTGGCTTCCAAGTCCCCTAACGTTTCTGGTTTGTTGGCGTAGACAAGCGACTTCACATATCCCCAAAGAAAATAATCCAATGGTGTCAAATCACACGATCTTGGTGGCCAATTGACAGGTCCATTCCGCGAAATTATGCGCTCATCGAATGTTTCCTTCAATAAATCGATTGTGACGTGCGCTGTGTGGCATGTAGCGCCGTCTTGTTGGAACCACAACTCATCCACATTCATGCCATCCAATTCGGGAACAAAATAGTCGGTTATCATGGCTTTATACCGGTCTCCATTAACGGTAATTGACTCTCCAGCATTATTTCGAAAGAAGTATGGCCCAATGACTCCACCAGCCCATAGAGCACACCAAACAGTCAGTTTTTGTGGATGTAATGGCGTCTCAAGGGTCTCATGTGGATTCTCTTCACTCCAAATGCGGCAATTTTGCTTGTTGACGTAGCCATTCAACCAAAAATGAGCCTCATCACTGAACAAAATTTTGCGATGAAAATCAGCATCGAGATCAATCTCATTTTCGGCCCATACACCAAAATCACGACGCATTGCATGGTCTCGCGGCTTTAATTCTTGCACAAGCTGGATCTTGTAAGGTCGCAAGCCAAGATCTTTGCGCAAAATCTTCCATAAAGTTGATGGACAAAGCTCCAATTGCTGTGCACGGTGGCGAATCGATTCATTCGGGTCCTCTTCAACATTTTGCTCTACAGCGGCAATTGTTTCTTCGGTGCGCACTGTTCGACGTCTCTGCGGATGCGTATTATCACATAGAGTAAACGTAGTGCGAAAACGATCCATGGTTAACCGAATTAATTGCTCTCATGGACGATTATGTCGACCATAAAATGGACGGAGCTTGCGGTAAACTTCGCGAACTGAACCATTATTTTCGAAATAAATTTGCACGATTTGCAAGCGTTGTTCTTTTGTCAACCTGTTCATGATGAAATGGCAAACCAAACTGAACATAAATGACATTAGAGTTGCCAGATTTGACTATAAAATGCCAGTTTTATCTCTATTCGAAAAACAAACCTCTAAAAAAAACACCCTTTACAATAAGTTTTGTATGAACCGATACCTTTTAGTGGCCTAACACTAGAGCAATGTGTATATGTAAATGTTGAATTGATTTTTTGGGACCATTGTGCGATTCCGGGTAATTTGTGAAATACTTTTGGTTTGTTCAGATAAAATACCAAATTTTATGGTAAGATAAAATTTTTTTTTCTTTTTCTTTTGTGAAGTAGGAAACTAAAAAAGTTTTTTGCAAATTATTGCTTAAAACTTATGCTGTTACTATAATTGCAATTAAATAAATTTAGTGCAATGCAGTTGCTCTGCATTTTTTCAGTTTCATTGAACTTTTAAACTCAAGAAAATAGCATTCAATATTAATTAGTCTTAATTAAAAAAAAAAGTATAGACTGCTTATGCCAGCAGGTACCTTGTCTTTTTTCCACACTCTGAACAATCTTTAATCAATCAATCTAATAAACAACAACAAAAGCTGCAAAAAATAATAAACCTCAATTTAAAAGAAAGCTAAGCAAAAACAACACCAAACAACAAGAGCATCACAATAAGGCCAAAACAATCCATCAAACAGATGACAAAGGACAGTCTTCAGGCCAAACGAACTGAATGGACGGCGTGCAGGACCTATGAACTTTCTTTTAGATATTTTTCACAACCTCTCCCTTTGATTCACGACACTCTGAACCAAATTCTGATAATAATAAAGAACCACTTTATGTAGGACGACCATTTTTACCACTCCATAAAAAAGCAAAACATCCGTCCCACCCCATGCAATTTCATCTCAATCACCCACCTCGTCGCCCCTACGTTGATATCATTTTTTATGAACTCAAAGTTGCCTTGGTGTTTTCCTTATTTTTTTGTGTTCTTTTTTTTCGTTCTCTTTTTCTTCTGCTGTCAAGAGGCTTTTTACCCTTTTTGCGCTTAATTAAGATTAATTTAAACATTTTTTCCGTTATTCAAACTTAGCCCCTGGTATCCATTGAACCTCATCCCCTCTGGAGCTTTTAACCATACTTTGCATCGCTTTCAAAGTGGTACGTTGAAAAAAGGATGTGAACGGAGCAGAAAAATGTTGTTTGGCGCCGTCTTCAAGTGTTGTGTGCAGCACGAAAAAAAGCCTTTGAGGGCAAACACGATGACGACACCCTTTTTTCAGTTTGCAACGTAACGCACAGTGGGACATAAAATGCTTTGATTCGAAAGTGTAATATATCAATTTTTTCCAGCGAAGCAGGTCACAAATGATGCATGCAAACAATAATATGAAAAGTGGTCAAAAATTTTGGGCGCTATAGGTATATTTATATAGATGTGCAAAACTACTGATTTTGCCCCACCTTGCCAAGAAATAGATGAAAATACTTTGGAAAGAAATTTTTCTTTTCGTTGAAGGAAATAACAAAAGCCCACTTAACTGAAATTAAAATATTCGCTATAACAACAGGCACCTTCAAATTGAACGTGTACCACAATGAAAGTTCCAGAAATCAGTAATAAGACTAAAGTAGAGAGTTTGTGATTCCTATCACTATGGACAGCTATGGTCTAAGCAAAGCTATGTGGCCCCCACATAAAACCTAACTACCCTGGACTTCCAAGGCTATGTCCTTGATGTTGAGGGCAATTTTGAAAACGCTAAATAATTTCACTTCTCTTTTGTTTTTTAATGTTTTGTTTAGAGAAAACGTCGTAGCTCGATTGATTTATTGTTTAATTTCAATTATTTTATACCTCTTTTGTAAATAGCTTTGCTTAGAAAGTCTTTTTTAGCAAATTCAAACATCCCACTGTGATGAATGATTTCTTTCTCTATTTTTTCTTTAAACTATCAGTGTACATTCAAATTGTTGTTGTAGCGTCAATTTTTTTTTTCTGTCATGTTATTTGTTGTTGTTTTTTGATATATTTTTATACACTGCTCCAACTGGAATCCCTCTGCATTTGACACTTTGTGAGTTTTTCCCTTCCCTGTTGCTGCTGTTGTTGTATCGTATTTAAATTTTTATAATTTTTTTACTTTATTTTTTATGTTATAAAAAATGATGATCCTGACAGGAACATTCGAAAACAGGCAAATGTCTTGCCAACGAAAAATCCTCTTTCAGCTCAGTCTGATGCCTCAGTCAACTTGAATGCCAGCCTAAATTTGCTTACTTGCAATGTCAGCGAGCGGATAATGATGCAGCAAACATCCTAGCGTCAACATTAATGCCGTTGACTACTTTATCAAGCTGTTGTTGTTGTTGTTGTTGTTGTTGCTCATATCCTTGGGGCGTCTCTAGGCGACATTAAACCGTTTACATACGATAGCTGCCTGCTTAGAAGTGTCGCTCAGCAGACTTGAAGTTCAAAAAATAAATAATAAAAAAAAAAGTGAAAATAAAAGAAATGGCACAAACAAAACAAAAAAATGAACTTTAAATGATGAGAAAATTTGACTCTAAATTGAACCCAAACGTATATTTAGTAAAATTATAGGGAAAGATATCTGATAAAAAAAAATATTCAAACAAAAATAGCAACATTTGATTTTTGTTTTTTTTATTTTTCTTCCGGATATCAAATATCCCAAGAGCAAATGAAGTAATGGATTCTAAGTCTTCAAGGATTGGGTTGAAAGACAAAATTGCGCTTCCAATTTTGCAAAAATAATTTGAATGGATGAAGTGCAATGGGAGCAGAAATTATTTTATCTTCCAAGAAATTCTATTTCTAGTTAATGAGTGCAAGATTTCCGTGGAAATATTAATGCTGAATGTGATTCATGCATTTTCGTTAATGAAGAATAAAATTTCAATTTAATAGAACTTATAAAAGATTTTGAAACTCACTGATATGTTGACTTGATAAGTCCGTAAAAGTCAAAAGTTCTAATACATAAAATAGTATTTGTCCTCGAAATAAACCTTAGTTTTACTGAATGATTGAGTTGCTTAAAGATATATTCACATAGTTCCATATATAAGGAGTTGTGCCCAATTGCTTTTAATATGAACATATTTTATAAAGGAAGTTAAAGCCAATAAAATAATCTTTATGTATTCTTTGAATTATATTTTGATTGTCTAATTAAATTTGCTGATATTTGAAAAGATTTTTAAAAATTAGAGAGAATGCTCGTTAAGGAGCAAAAGCTGAAGAATATTCTTCATATTCTTCTTGATCCTTTATAAGACCATCTGGTTGGCATAGAAACTATTTATCACATTAGAAAATTAGCCTGGTAATAACTTAGCGGGTTAATTTTGGTATGTTGGAATAAGTAATGCAGTCATCTTTAGCATTTTACACATACGAGTATTTTTAGTCGCCTGCATCATGGTGCTGCGTTCTTGAAGCACCAAAAGATGTCGAATATGTCCGTTTTCGTCAGCCATATTAATGGCGCAAAAGTTTTACGAAAACGAAAGTGTGAACACAAATTGGTTTTTAAATATTTTGAAAGTGTGTATCTTCCAGTTGTTCCTCGGAGGCATGCCTTTTATCAAATAATGTTTAACTGCTTCTTTTACAGACCATTTAAAGACAAGTAGCAATGCAAAATACTATTTTTAAAAATTCTTTATGGGTGCTCATAAGAGTTATTTGGCGTATGAAGTATTAGGATATTTTCTTTTTTGTTACTTTCGGTAAAGTATCATTCTGAGATGCTCAAAAGACATTCAGAGTCTTGGTTAGAGCACTTTGTGACTTTATATTCAAATTGTAGAACTTTATTTTGATTACATTTAATTTTATTTTATTATCAAAATAAGCTTTATTTGCGATTTACAAATTTGCAAAGTCGGTCTCGAACCCATTTCCCAGGGATTCTTAGTTCTGCGCGCTACCCTGGTCATAAATTACATTTTAATTCAAACGCGAATCGTATATTTCTCACATTTGTTTTGGTAAATCGACAAAAAATGAACATTGAAGGAGCTGGATGTTTGTCTTCATAGCTTCGCCTTATGCTACTAGGGTGGGCACCTAATCACCGCACAAACTGCATCAGAAATTATGTATACAAACATACATTGGCTATGTTATTTTGGCATAGTAAAAATATTAAATGTAAATTGTAGAACTGATCAGATTCCTTTCATTTTATTTAAAACTAGTAGCACCCGCGGCTTTGTACGCGTTGATGTTTTCATAATGAAATTACCCTCTTAACATCTTATTCGATCTTCTTTCTTCAAAAGTGAGAAAAAAAAAACCAATTAAGAAGGTACAAATGGAAAAAACAAAAACAACAATTATATTATAGAATTCTAGAATTCTGCAGCGTAAGCATTAGCAATGAAAAAACAATCAACAATTTTTGGATGGGGTAGGATGCAAAAACTAAACCAGGCGAGAGTGTGGACGGGTGTGACATACCCACAATGTTGATTTAATGCCTGTGCTTTTTTATTTAGTTGTTCAAACGTTTTGTTGCTTTGAGTAGCTGGAGTTAAAAGGATGCAGAGGGGGATAGTGACGTGATCGCAGTGATGCGGCAGCCTGCGCTTGAGTTACACCCTGTTGACGTAAAATTTCTATAATTCATAACTAGAATTACTAGATGACCTGCCTAGAAACGTAGTACAAAAACTATATTTTTTTCCCCATAGTCGACCATTTGTGACCAAGAAAAAAACAAAAATGTCCTCACTTTACCCACTTTAGATTTCTTAAAACCGAAATTACGTATATTTCACTTTCCATTCCAAAATCCCCACCTACACATTCTAATTTTCATTTACTTCAAAGAATGTCCTTGCATTTTACTTTCCAAAACCCTAGCAAAATGAGATAGGTATATTTCACGACCATCTCGCCGCCACCTACCATATACACCTTAAGCGCCAACTTTTCTTACAGGTTTTTGACTATGAACGGGCGAAGCAAAACTCTAATGCAAATTAGTAATTTATTGACATATGGTTTTAAAAAAAAGTCATCATAGTTGGAGCTTTTTGTTTTTCGTGGTTAGTTTTTCATTGCTTCATCAGATGTGGTGAAAAAAAAGAGTGTTGAGAGCACCAAACTAACCGAATTTATCCGCAACTTTGGCTTGAATTTAGTATATGAACACTTGAGATCGAGACATTTATTAGTCAGATCAGATCTCATCTTAAATCAATGAACCTCTACGTTTATCACCCCAAAATGCTCCTGCTTGCTACGTTAGATGCAGAGATTGCCCAAGCAAGAAGGATTGTTAATGCGGGGGCACAAACTTCTTTATTTTATGTATTTTAAAGATGGTACAATTGAGAAAGAAATACCTTGGGAATCTGATATGAATGACGGTGGTATGCTGGTGACGATGACGATTGTATGCTGCTGACGATGACGATTGTATGCTGCTGACGATGACGATTGTATGCTGCTGACGATGACGATTGTATGCTGTGGACGATGACGGTTGGTGCTGATGTTCTGATGACGATAATGGTGATGGCGATGGTGATGGTGATGGTGATGTTTTGATGACGATGATGGTGATGCTGGTGTTGAAATGTTGAATGCTGATAATTATGATGCTGTGTAGCAAATAATGCACAAATATGTTTTGCCACTTTCACCAGCAAATATAGCACAACAAAAAAACACTACTTTGCTTTATTAGTTCTAAGTTTATTTCAATATTTAGTAGGCTTAAGAGTAGGTTTACGTTACAATTTAATTTAGAATTTAAGTAACTTTTATTAATTTTTAGATAGTTTATAATTAGTTTTAAGAACAAAGAAAAATACTACTTTTCGGCTGCAAGGTTTGGTAACGAGTGAGTATTATGCTGACGTGGAATTTGCCTTTTGGCAATGACATTTTTCAATGTCATGGTCAGCGATCTTTCGAAGTAGAGCAATAAGGACGGCAACACATACGAGTCTCGAGTATCGATAATTGGGATTATACATGGGAATTGTATTGAAGTAAAAGTGACGAGTTGATGAGAACAGTGTTGCCGTTTAAGAAAGTTTACGTGTTTTAAAGTTTACACGTAAACATACTGCCCGCCTTGCAGTATCTGCAACAAAGAGAAGCAGGCGCACGCGGGAGCTTATAATAAATATGAAATTAATTTTTGTGGAATTCATAGTTAGAAAATTTTTATGAGAATGAAATTTTTATGAGAAAAAGCAAATTACTGGGGAATCAATACGAGCTTATGTATTGTGCGAGTGATTTCTCCCAATTGAGTTTTGAGGTCTGCTACACGAACTCGTCCATCGTTGCCATGGTAGATTTTAGTAATCCGTCCCAATCTCCACTCTGTGGGACATAAGGGTTCTTGACGCACGACTACGAGATCTCCAGTTTTAAGATCCGTTTTTGGAACTTTCCACTTGGTGCGTTTTAGCAACTCTTTTAGGTATTCGTCCTTCCATCGGCGACAGAAATCTTGAGCCATAGCTTTAACTTTTTGCCAGCGATTTACCATGCTAAGCGAAGAAGATATATTTTCCGGCTCTGCAGGAGATAACAATGGGGCTCCTATGAGGAAATGACCTGGCGTGAGGACTGCAAGATCAGAGACGTTTTCAGACGCAGCGTTAAGAGGCCTAGAGTTGAGACAGGCTTCTATTCGAGAAAGTAGTGTTGCAAATTCTTCAAATGTGTATTTCAGCTGCCCGGTGATTTTTCGAAAATGTTGCTTGAAAGACTTTACGCCAGCTTCCCATAAGCCACCCATGTGAGGCGCTGACGCTGGAATAAAATGCCATGAGAGATTTTGGTAACCATATTTCGTGACTGCGTCATCTTTTGCTGCTTGAATAAAACGCTTGAAGTCTTTTTTAAGGATTCCAGCAGCGCCTACGAAATTTGTCCCGTTATCCGAGTAAATATTGTCGGGGCAACCTCTACGTGAAACGAATCGTGACAAGGCAGCTAAAAACGCCCACGATGAGAGGTCACTAACAGGCTCAAGGTGTATAGCTTTCGTTGCGAAACATACGAAAAGGCATGCATATCCTTTGGTGATTTTGCAGTATCTGCCCGTGAAGCTTTTTATTTCGAAGGGTCCAGCAAAGTCAACGCCAGTGTTTGTAAAGGGGCGTGAAAAGGTTGCGCGTTCGGGAGGTAAAGCTGCCATAATCTGGCCGAGATACCGCTTTTTGTTAATTACACAGATTTTGCAATTATAGATACAAGTTTTAATTAGGTTTCTTAACTTAGGTATCCAGTACTCACGGCGGACTAGTCGAAGAACTAGCTGATTTTCGCCGTGAAGAGAAATATGGTGAATGAATTCTACCAGCAAGCGAGCAAAACGGCTGCTATAAGCGAGAACTATAGGATGCCTTTCGTTGTAGTCAAGAGCTGGGGAAGATGCTAAGCGTCCATTTGCTCGAAGAATGCCGTCCTTATCTAGAAAGGGGGTTAAAGTCAGCAAGTGACTTCTCGTTTCGATGTATCTTTTATTAAGTAAATTTTGATAATCTTTGGCGAAATGAATTTGTTGAGAACTTTTTATGAGCCTCATTTTTACATACTTGAGCTCTTCAGAAGAGATATTTTTTGATGGAAAACAATACTTTGAGTTTTCAGGTTGTCGAGTTTTGTGAAAAAATCGAAAAATATATGCGATAACTCGCATTGCTTTGGGCAACGAAGAGAAACGTTCCAGTATGTTTTCATTCACCGCCGAGCTAGTGAAAAAAGATTTGATTGGCTTGATTTCCAACGTTGTATCCGGTTGTACTGATAGAGCACTTTGTGGCCACTGAGATTTTTGAAGTTTTAGCCACGAAGGTCCATTCCACCAAAGCTTACTATTTTTCAAGTCCGAAGGATGTAGCCCCCGGGTTGCTAGGTCGGCGGGATTGACGTGTGTGTCGACATGAGACCAACTTTCGATACCAACTTTATCTAGAATAGTAGTTACTCTATTCGCAACAAAAGTTTTCCACGTACAGGGGGGTTTTTGCAACCAAGACAGCACAATTGTCGAGTCTGTCCATTTGAAAATTTCGTAACAATTTTCAAGATTAAGTTGTGGTACCACAGAGTTGACTAATTTTGCCAGCAAAACTGCTCCGCATAGCTCAAGTCTGGGCAAGGATATTGTTTTAACTGGGGCTACTTTTGTCTTTGAGACAAGCAAATGAGAAAATATATCGTTTTGTATTTCGACTCGTACGTAAATTGCTGCAGCGTATGCTTTTTCAGAGGCATCTGAAAAGGCATGAAATTCGATTTTACTTGTGGGAGAAAAACGTACCCATCGAGGAATCGTAATTTGATTAATTTTGTCATAACTGGACACGAAAGCTTGCCATTTGTGGAGTGACTGAATTTTAAGATTATCATTCCAGTCAGTTTTCTCCAGCCAAAGCTGCTGCATAATTACTTTTGCTGTCACTATAACTGGTGACATCCACCCTGCTGGGTCAAACAATTTTGCGATTGTTGACAAAACTTCTCTTTTCGTATAATTTTCTTTAAGTTCAAGGGATTGAACATTAAAATAAAAATAATCAAATTTCGCATTCCAGCGGATACCCAGAGTTTTAGCCAAGCTTTTGTCCTCTAAAGAGAGAAAATCAGCATGCATTAAGTGATCCTGAGGAATGTCTGCAAGAAGTTCTATTGAGTTCGAAGTCCATTTCCGCAACTCAAAACCCGCTGAGAGTAAAATATTTTTTAGTTGATCACGATTATTTTTAGCTGATATAATATCGTGAGCGCCTGCTAACGCGTCATCGACATACATGAATTCACGTAAAATTTTTGAGCCCGAAGGGAAAAGATGCTCTTCATCATCAGCCAGCTTCAAGAGCGTGCGAATGGCGAGATATGGGGCACAGTTCACGCCAAACGTAACTGTTTTTAGCTCGAATTCGCTAAGTTCACTTTCTGGGTTTGGTCGAAAAATTATTCTTTGAAACGGTGTTTGGGCCGGATTTACCAAAATTTGTCGATACATTTTTTGTATATCTGCGTTGAAGACAAATTTGAAAAATCTCCATTTGAGAATAAGTGACATTAAATCACTTTGTAGTACTGGTCCAGTGAACAAAACATCATTTAAACTTTTTGAATTTGTTGAGGGACACGATGCATTAAATACAATTCTCATCTTAGTACTCGTGCTGTCTGGTTTAAGCACGGCATGATGAGGAAGATAGTAAGAATTATTTTGTTGATAATTTTGAGAGTTAATTTTTACCATATGGTCAAGTTCGAGATACTCTAATATAACGTTGTCATATTGAGTCTTAATATCAGGCTTTTTGAGAAGAAGTTTTTCATTTCGAAGAAATTGGCTTCGAGCAATGAATTTCGATTGCCCAAGAACCAGAGAATTTTGAAATTCTAATTTGAAAGGTAAATCAACAATATATCTGCCATTTGATTCCCTTTTAGTGGTTTTAATGTAAATTTCTTCGCAAATTTTGTCTGCTTTGGAGACTGCGGATTTTTGTGGGAGTTCTTCAATTTCCCAAAATTTTTTAAGTTGCTCATTCAGAGATATTTCTGTGAAATGTGAGACAACTGTTGTTTGAGTTGGTGTTAGTTGCTGAGATGGTACGGGTCCTGTGAGGATCCACCCAAAAATTGTCTCTTGAGCCACAAGTGTGTCAAAGACATTATTTTGAACCCCACCAAGTAAAATTAAGGGGTATATATCTCCTCCAATGAGAAAATCTATTGATGAGCTCCGGTTAAAATTCGGATCAGCAAACTTGAAGGTCGGCATATTCGCAAATTGAGAGATGTCAAAAGTAAGAGATGGTAATTTTTCAGTTACTTTTGGCACCACGAGCGCCATTACTTCTACTGGGTTATCTCTATAAAGCGGGGAACCGATGTAAAACGATGACATCATAGACGGTTTGATGCTAACTGCTCCATTAAGTCCTGTAACTTGTGCTGAAATCGGTTTAGTGGGCAGTTTAAGTATTCGTTGAATGCGTTCAGAGACGAAAGTGCACTCAGACGCTGGGTCAATTAAAGCACGAGCTTTATATGTAGTTCCCAAGTGGTAAATATCAATGAGAGCAGTGCCAAGGAGCACTTTTTTTGTCGCAGTAGTGAAACAAGAATTGACTGTTTCAGCTGAGTTTGAAGAATATTTTTCTGACGTAGTCAGATCCTCGGGAGTGGACTGTATGGTAGATGCATAAGTTTGAGCATTACGATTATCGCTTTTACTCTGATTTTCAAATTTATGTGAAAAATTTTTATTTTTGAATTGAGGGTTTAGTTGACTCGTTTCCCTGTGCAAAAGCGTGTGATGTTGCTTTTTACACTTAGAGCATGTATATGAGCTCTTACAATCTCTTAATTCGTGAGAAGACGCCAAGCAGTTAATACAGGAATTGTGTTTTTTAACCACCGAAAATCTTTCTTGCACACTCAGTTTCAAAAATTGACTGCATGCGCGAAGTGGATGTGTTTCTTTGCATAATCTGCATTGAGAAGCTTCAACATTATTGTGAAAAGAGCGAATTGATTTCTGCGGTTTTTGAACAATTGGTTGCGATCTGTTGGGCTGATACAAAACGGGTGTCTTGATATCAGAGACAGTTTCTAGGGTTCGAAATCTGTCTGTCAAAAAAGTATCAAAATCTTGCCATTTGGGCATGTCGATTTTATTGGATATTGATTGCTCCCATAGAGAGAGGGTATGCTCAGGAAGACGTACTGAGCATTGGTATACGAATATCGCGTCCCAATTGCTGATGTCAATTTTGTATAATTGTAGTGCAGACATGCAATTATTTATTTCACGCTGAAGTTTTTTGATAGAACTTCCTGAATCTTGAGAGCAAGTAGGAAGATTGAAAAGAATTCTTAGTTGTTGGTTAATGAGAATACGTTTATTCTCATATTGAGATTTTAAATTATTCCACGCAATGTCAAAGCCATCATTCGTGAGAGGTACTTTTTTCACTATTTCGTGAGCTTCGCCTTTTGTTTTCTGTAAAAGGTGGTACAATTTCTCGACTTGACATAAACGCGAATTGCAGTGAAAATATCGCGAAAAGTGGGCCATGAGACATAGTCACCACTAAACATCTGAGTGTCACACGGGGGAATGTGTATCGAGGGACTCCTGTTGTCGAAAAATTTTTGCTCAGTAGGAACATCACTTGCTTTTAAAGATTCTATTTGTTCGTTGATTGAGGACAGACATCTAACATATGACGAGAAAGTTTTATGAAACTTATTTTTCAATTTGTTCGCGTCAACTGCTTCTTTTTTGTTTTCATCACCTGCTTCCTTAGTTTTTTCGAGCTCGAGATTAGCTCTGAGAGAGTCATAAGAATCTTTGACTTTTGCCCATAATTGGGTAATTTCAGTCCTGGAAATCTCAAGGACATGAATATTTTGGTCAGCTAAGGGGGCTTCCGCATGAGTAATTTCAAACTCAATTAAATCATTTGCACTACGTATGAAATTCGTTAAAAGTGCTTTTTCCATTTTTTGTTTTAAAGTTTAAAAACAAGAATTTATTCAAAAAATAATTCAGTTAGCGGAGCTGTGATTCTGATAGAAGAAAAAAAGAATCGAAGTGATGAAATAAAATCAGCCGATATTTGTTCCTGAGTAGAAACGATCGAAGAATCGAGAAAAAAAAGCAATAAAACTTTTCAGCGATTGAAGCAACAGCAACAACTTTATGGCAACGGTGTCGAGCAAAATCGTACGATGAAATATTAGCAAAATCTTTTTTTTTTTTTTTTCGTAACGGTGCCGAGCAATGAGTCACAGCAAATAACTGGTGATTATAACGGCACTGCCCAATGAGATTATGGAAAAATAATTTCGACACGTGATCGAGAACTGCACCTTCCGAAACGGTACTTGCGAAAATTTTGAGACTGTACTTTTTAAGAGAAATTTGAGAAAAAATACACCATTTAATGTTAATAGGTGCAAGCCCTGAGAAGGCCGAAGGACCAAATGTTAATGCGGGGGCACAAACTTCTTTATTTTATGTATTTTAAAGATGGTAAAATTGAGAAAGAAATACCTTGGGAATCTGATATGAATGACGGTGGTATGCTGGTGACGATGACGATTGTATGCTGCTGACGATGACGATTGTATGCTGTGGACGATGACGGTTGGTGCTGATGTTCTGATGACGATAATGGTGATGGCGATGGTGATGGTGATGGTGATGTTTTGATGACGATGATGGTGATGCTGGTGTTGAAATGTTGAATGCTGATAATTATGATGCTGTGTAGCAAATAATGCACAAATATGTTTTGCCACTTTCACCAGCAAATATAGCACAACAAAAAAACACTACTTTGCTTTATTAGTTCTAAGTTTATTTCAATATTTAGTAGGCTTAAGAGTAGGTTTACGTTACAATTTAATTTAGAATTTAAGTAACTTTTATTAATTTTTAGATAGTTTATAATTAGTTTTAAGAACAAAGAAAAATACTACTTTTCGGCTGCAAGGTTTGGTAACGAGTGAGTATTATGCTGACGTGGAATTTGCCTTTTGGCAATGACATTTTTCAATGTCATGGTCAGCGATCTTTCGAAGTAGAGCAATAAGGACGGCAACACATACGAGTCTCGAGTATCGATAATTGGGATTATACATGGGAATTGTATTGAAGTAAAAGTGACGAGTTGATGAGAACAGTGTTGCCGTTTAAGAAAGTTTACGTGTTTTAAAGTTTACACGTAAACAAGGATCGTAAGACAAAAAACGGATGTTCAGCCCATGGAGAAGCCATATACATGGAGCATGCGATTTTTTATTAGATGTTTTTAAAATTTATATTAGGTTTTTTTTTAGTTTATATAGCTCTTAACTTTATGCTCTATAAGGCTTTGAAGTTTTTCTGTTAATTAAGACTGTTTTTTTTATTTATTTTTTAGCTTTTTTGTAAAAGCTTATATTTTTCCTTGAATAAAAACTATTAAACTGTTCCAGGTGTTTCATTTGAATAAAATTATCATATTGCCTATTACATTAAAACACATCAAATTTAGTTCTATCTATTTTATAAATAGGTTTTAGAGCCAATTTTTACTCGGGTATGTCATACCCTGCCACGTACTCTTTGTAACATTTGTCACCACACTCTCGCCGGGTTAATCGTAGAAAAAAGTAAAATTCATATTGAAAAATTAAATATAATAAGTATGCATTAACCTTATTTAGTATAAATATGTTTTAAAAATAATTTATTAAAATCGATTCAGCAAATTTTCTGCCAAAGCGTTACAAACCATTTCCATATAAGCAATTTCATACAAATAGTATGAATTAATGAAATAGATGAATTAATTTCATAAGAAACATTATCGTTTTTAAAGTGGACTTATTTCGTCACTAATTAAGGTACAATCTAGATTAGCTTAAGGCTAAAGGGGGCTATAGTCCCGTACTCCACGCCAAGGGCCTTCAACCTGCGCTAGATTACTGTATTTGCTAGGAGTAAGGCTGGGACGTGGACCTGTAGCTCAAGAGACTCTCAACATGAAAATAGATTGTGTGGGCTTGTGGATGTTCTGTGGAAAACGAAGTAGGAGAACATTTTTCTTTTTGGTTAGAACGTTAATATACAGAAAAGCCTATTCATTCATTAAGATTTTGTGACTTGCAGTGCAGAACTTTTCTTTTTTTTTGTCAACTATTGCTATTTTAGGAGGACAAATGATAATTTTTATTTGGGAATTCAAGCTCTTTTATGTTTACTTATAACAATATTTTAGTCCCGAGTCTCACAAAGTCTTAATCCGACGCTAACTATAGAAGTTAAAAACATTTCAAATTTTATAATTCATTTCTCTTACTTTAGATTAACTTTACGACGATTTTGATTAATAAGGGGGCATATTCATATGTCTATCATCTTAAAAGTCAGATGCGCAACCAAAAATGCAAAAATTACGTCATTGTCGTTAGGTTTTTTTTTTTTTTTGTTGTGCTCAATCTCTTATGTTGTCACCGATTGCTCATTTATGCAACACTTTTGATAGCTTGAGACAAAAATAAGTATAGCAAATTTGCTAACACAAAATATAAACACGCTTAGTGATCCTTATCCAAATTATTGATCAATATATAAAACTGCATCACTTAAACTCCGACCATATTGCTTATATCACGAATCTCCAACCGTTATCCAAACGCTGTGTTTCGATGCGCATCTTCCGCTGATTTTCTTTTGCGACTTGAAGTCTATGCAACAAACCAGCACAATATCTTTCGACTTGATAAAGTAGACTTGTGTTTAACGTGTGAATTTTTCTTTAACACATACAAAATAATACTACTTCTGAGTGATTTTAACTTTATTGATTCGCAAATCTTCGAATGTTGAGGAACAAATACTCCGTAAGGATATAAAGAACACATGACCGATTAAAAGTTCAAATGTACAATATCAGAACCCTTGATGCTTTTGCATCTATCAATAAAGCACTACTGTAATGATAATTGCTTTTTACATATGGCACAAAAAACTTTAATATTTCAGTTTAAGTAGAACACCATCAACATATTGTTTAGCCAGCAATATCATGTCGTCAGGATTCTACTCCTCATCCTTCGAAACGCGGCTTTTAGCTTATGCAATCGGTAGGTTAAATTGGCGGTTGCAAGAAACTTCGTTTGATGAATTTATGAATCTGAATGTTATTCTTTCATACCCATGCCAGGAGACATGAGGTACATTATGCCCGTGATCATAACCATGACCTACTGACGCACAGTGGTCAAAAACCCCAAAAAGCTGGCCAAAAATGCAAAAAAAAATGTTTCGGAATAATATATTTTTTAATGAGAATATCTTGAGAACTATTCATGAGACTCATTTTCACCATAGGTGTAAAACTGTGCACCTCTGTTGTCTCTGTAACTCACTTTTGCAGTGACCGTCGTGCGATCAACATCTCGTGCTACATTAGTGAAGAAAAATGCCTATCTTCAAAATTAAATAGCTTTGCAACAACTCAACTGATTTTCATGTTTAAACATGGAATCTCATCGTAAAGGTAAGTTCTTTTATAATATTTTATCGTATATTGGCTAGTAAATTTTTTTCGTTTTTGAAATGTGTGTTGAACCGATGATGATTTTCCGGATTTTCGAAAATTAAAACAAACTTTGGAAAGGCCTAAAAAAAAAGTTCCACCGAGTTCCACTTAGATTTTTTTTTCTAGTATTCAGAATATCTTGTTCTATAAGTATTGTGAAAATCAGCTGCACAAAGTTGCACATTTCGCTTCGGTGCACAGTGGTCAAATATCCTGAAAAGATGGCCTAAAGTCGAAAATGTTGTCCGATTTGTCCAAAATTTTGCACACTCTAGTTTTCGAGGCTGCTGATTACGAATTTGATATTTTTTTTGTCAGAAACAAAATGGCGGATTGAAAATGCCTCGAAAACCCTCGTGTACAATTTTTCAAGTGAATCAGTTGTAATTTTTCAAAAGTCGTCCGCCATTTTGAATCCGCCATTTTGTTTTCGGAAAATTCAATATCAAATTCGTAATCAGCAGCCTCGAAAACCCTCGTGTACAATTTTTCAAGTGAATCAGTTGTAATTTTTCAAAAGTCGTCCGCCATTTTGGATCCGCCATTTTGTTTTCGGAAAATTCAATATCAAATTCGTCATCAGCAGCCTCGAAAACTAGAGTGTGCAAAATTTTGGACAAATCGGACAACATTTTCGACTTTTGGCCATCTTTTCAGGATATTTGACCACTGTGTGACGTCAAAAACCTTTAACTTGATATAACCAACTAACATATATAATATCAGGTGCAATTCCTGAGTATAGTGAGTATCCACTCATATCTGCCATTAAATATAAGGCTGCTTTCCTTTTTGCTGTACTGATAAGCGACCATATGACTTACTCATTTCTCACATATTACTCAAGACACATGGCACATTTTACCATAACGTCTCATATTGAAAACAACGAGCTTTGAGTTGTAACACATCACTCCATTTCTTGTCAACTTTATTTATTACATCGTTATTTTAAATTAAATAATCCACACCAACTGCAACACAAACTCAAAATTGATTTATCAATCAATCTCGATTAACTTCCCACTCTGAGATAGTGACATTAGATGAGTAAACGAATTCACAATGCAGTGAGAGCAGACACAATCCATATGCACCACACAAGCAACATTTGCTGCTGCGCTGCTGCTGCTGCAACTTTATTACGCTGTTTCAACAGTAAATTAATCTTCTTCGAGACAAACTTCATATTTTCATTGTTGTTATAATTATGTTTGTTGTTATTGCTGTTGTTTGTTTATTGTTGATGCTGTTACATTTGACTCATTTAAATTTGTTTACTTTGTCATAGAATCGAAAGGCACAAACAACAAATAAACAAACAACACAGCACATCACATGGCAAAACAAGGGAGTAACAATTTTGTGCTTCACTTATTTGAATTTTGTATTTGTGTTGGTGTTTGTTTAACGCTTTCATGAACTCAGCGCATAGCAGAGAGATAGCAAGAACAACAAAACAACAACCAACCAGTGCATGCAGTATTTGCAGCGTGCGTGTATCTCTTAAATGCATTAAATGCTGCAACGTTGCATTGTCAATTGTTTATATTGGGTAACAGCTACCATCGTTTTCATTTAAACCGCGTTGTCATTAAATTTTGTTGCTCGTGCATTTTAGTGTTGAACTCATCTGCTTTTCATTTGCTACTAGGGCAAAAGTCAAAATCCTTAAAGGCTGCTTTAGTTACTTATGCTACAGTACTCACTTGTGTCATAGCTCTTTGTTTATTTCAATTGATAAGGTTGCTTACTTTTTTGTTCAAATGTGACTAATATTTTCGTTTTAGTAGTTGATTATTATGTACATGTTGCATTTGTTTACACTGGAAGAACTTTGACATTCAACATCGTTTAATCCAAGCAATTGCAAGGAATTCCACTTATTTTCTTTTAGTAAAATTTAACTCCTACTGCTCATGCACAAATGTTCAGGTCACCAAAATTTGCATCATAAGAGCAATGCGGTGAAAATTTATTTTTTTATCTAGTGATCGAAATATCAACTAAATGAATATGCACATTTGGTATACATAACCATGCCATTTATCCTGTATTTTACAGGATACTCCTGTACTTTCAACGATTATCCTGTTAAAAATTATTCCTGTAGCTATACTAAAATCATCCTGTTTTATTTCCACAGATTTTAAACATAATCATATTATCTCTTGAAAAAAAAAATCTATCAATTATCTCGCTCAGTTTGTTCTTGTTACCCTTACGTTGATAACGTTATCAAAACTGTTCTACAAAAATAGTTGTAAGATTGTACGGCATTATCATATTAATTATTTTCCAAGTTTTGCGAATTTTATACAGTACACCGCATATACGAAAATATTTTCCAAAAACATCTTTAGCTTTTGCAGTTTTCTTTGGTGATTTGTCTACTTATTACATTCTAATATTAATTTTTTTTCATTATTTGCTGCTTTTTAAGTCATTTTACAATTAAGGTCTTTGGGTGATTATTTTTTGATTACAAGTATTCCCGAGACTATGAAGAATAATCTTTTTTTTGCAAATGATATTCTTGAGTTTTATTAAATGGATTTTTTTCAACTAAAAAAGCGTCAATAAAAATATATTTCAATCATTCTTTAAATAACACGCACTTTTATGACTTTGACTTTTTGAAAACTTTTGGAAACTTGGTACTCGTAAATCAAAAACTATGGGGAATAGAATAAAAATCTAATAGCATTAAATAAAACTGGTATCAAGTTTGTTTAATTCAATTTAATTTTTGAGATAATTCGTTTCAAAAGTTTTCAATAAAATCCAAATGAAAATAGTGTACATAGTGTTATTTATAAAATGACCGATATACTTTTATAGTAAATTTTGTAAGACAATGGTTCGAGGTATAGGTAAATCGTTCATAGTATGTTCAAAGATTAACTTGGCTTAGGTTGCGCAAATGGTGAAAGTAAGGTCCTCGTTTTGAAATCAATTCAATCTCAGTGTTTTTGTTTTGAGGCCCGATTTTTTCATCGGAACCAAACAAGTCTCTTATGACGGGTCAATATTAGGTCACTTATTATGTTTATTCGTTTCATAAATGCATTTAGGAACATATCCATAGAACAAAAAGCTGAAGTGTATAAATTTGGACTCTGGATGTTACAAATTGATAAGTGGATGCCTAATTTTTTACATTTTAAGAATTTTGTTTGACCTTTTTATTACAATATTAAAAACACTTTTTTTTTTTTGGCTATAGGTCAATATTTATTTAAAAAATAATCACAATAATTTTAGTCTTTCTATTATTGTAACTCACCCCTGAAGATGAGGAAGGATCTTCCTCGAAATATTGGGATTATTTTTTAAATAAATATTGACCTATAGCCAAAAAAAAAACCGTTTTTAATGCCTAATTTTTCTTAGTTCTTCATTCATTTTGAAAATGGATAAGCTAGTCTGCAGAATAATTTTCTATAACATTTAGAAGATATTTTCGCCTGAGTGATCCGCACGTTATTCTAACATTACGAGTATTAAGCGAGTTGATGTTGTCTTGAAAAGCTACCATATGCGTTGCAACCAAATGGCAAACTTTTTATTTCATATCTTTGAGCTTCCTCTTAAAATATCGATATCAAAACTTAAATCTAAAATAATTTCAGTGCAACGTGTGTCAAATATAGCAGGATGGAGAGCTCTGTAGACCAAATGCAAAGATCGGGGTCAAAGATGAGAATAAATTTTTGGCACGAGCCATGAAAAACTACGTAATTTAACCAAAAGTAAAGAACGAATAACCAAGAACAACAATTTTGTATCCATCCAAAGAGCCTAAATAAAACGCTGAGGGAGAGCAAGGAATGAGGACACGCAAAATTATGAGCGACTACAAACGATGTTTTGTTGCAGTAGCAGCTGGCAAACGAACGAAGTCGTTGACAGCCAAATGTTGCAGGCAAATAGCAGCCAACAGCAGCAACAACAACAACAACAACAACTACAACAACAATCTGACATCAACTCATGGGGAATATTTTTTGGCGTCTGATCATTTTCATACGCGTTCTAATGTCATCTGGTAGAAAAATGAAGAAGAAGAAATCAACCACATGTGTCAGTCAGGATATGCAAAAGGAAGCAACGACGCCTTGTGCCAAGCTGCAGGACGCTGTTTTTATTGTTTTTATTATTATTATTGCTGTTGTTGTTTGCTATGCAGCCATACACATAGATAGACGCGCCGTCATATGCGGCGCAATAACAGTAAAAATGAGATGGGCGAAGAAAAAGATACGAACACGATATGAGCGTTTGTAGGAGTGTATGACAAGTGTTGCCATTCTTTGTCGAAATTACTTTTATCCAAAATTAGTTTCACTGAAAACAGAACAAAATTCCAAGTTATAGTAAAAAGACTTCAGTAAATTTAAAATATTTATTTCATATTAATTCTTGGCATATTTTCTTAAAAGCTAAGTAGTATTTTAAAGAACTGAGTCACCAATATGTTGGAATGTATCTACATCCTTATATTTTTAGCAACTTTTGTTCAGTCATTCAAAAATTTGGGGGATCAAACGTTGATGCTCTATCACTCCAAGAAAACACTCTATATATTTTCACAAAAAATATTTGAATTAGCTTATTTTACCGATTTCCTAAGCTGTGAGTGCTTTATACAATTGACGTTTATAAGCTCACTAGCATTACCCTGTGCGCTTCGCGCCTTTGTGAAAATGATATTTTAAAAATATTTTTGTGTGAGGCCACCCTAAATAGAAGTTTGTAGCCTAAGCTGTGCCTCATAACACAACATTAGATTCGGTGTGAATCGCTTAGCCGTCGAAATGATTTTCTAAAAATATTCCTAGATGAGGGCCACCCTGAATAAAAGTTTTATAGTCTTCGTTATGCTCTTTTTTATAAACGAAACGTGGTGTAAGTTCCAAGTGAATCGATTGAGTAAGCGACTTTTGTAAAAATGTATTTTTAAAAATTTTTTGCGTGAGTGCCACCTTTAACAAAAGCTTGGCCTAAGCAATGCCTTTTTATATAAAAGCTACGTGGTGTAGATTTGGCGTGAATCGATTAGCCGGTCTTCGTGAAAATGATATTCTAAAAATATTTTTGTATCAGGGCCACTCTAAATATGCACCCTAAGTAAAAGTTGTATAGCCTAAGGCACCCGCCTGATCGATACTATTATACTGTAAAAATTTAATCAAAATCGGCCGGATAGTTTTCGCGTCCATAAGAGACAGACAGACCAAAACTGAATTTTATATAGTAGATTGCTTAAGGATTTGTTCTTTACGAATGACCTTCAAAATGACCGACAACAAAAGCTGCCTTTATGAAAATGTGCAGAAGCTCTCTATTCCTAAAAAATGGGCCGATTTGAAATAAAAGATATTGTTCGAAAAATCTTTCAGCGCAAGGGATCTGTCTTAGAAAATATTTCTTATGGAAATAATCTCCAAAATGAAATTAGAATTTTACATTACAACTTTTTATAGAATTTTTTCGATATTAGTTTTTGGGTGAGTTCGTCCGATTCTCACTTACGGTGCTTTACTCTGGTGGCCAGCTATTAAAAATGGCTACAACTAGTTAAAGCTAGAAAGAGTGCAAAGGACGGCCTGCAACGGTGTGACGTGGGCTATGAGATCATGTCCCAGGGCAGCCTTAAAAGTCCTTCTACACATGCTACCTTCCAATTCTTTTATAAAAACAGCTGTTTCGTGCAGTGCGATAAAGCTAAGGGAAGCTAGTAATTAGTTTTTGAAGCAATATGGAAATTGCTCTATTCTCGACGCCTTGCCAATCGAACTCTCAAATTCCCCAACGGAGTACATCTGACCTATTTAACCAGCTTTGAAAAAAATTTTCAGGTGGAGTTTCCGGAGCGAAATCAATGGGAAGAGGGCACTCTCAACTTAAATTTTTGATGCCACCAAATTCACCGATGGGTCTAAGATGGACTCTGGAGTAGGCACAGGAGTCTACTCAAAAGACCCAGAAATCTCTCAATCTTTCCATTTACCTGATTCAGCTAGCGTTTTCCAGGCTGAAGTTTTAGCCATTCTTGAAGCCTGGAGATTAGTGGGCAATTTTAATTCAGAGAAGAAGATAGCAATTCTTTTGGTTAGCCATGCCGCTATCAAAGCGTTAAGCGTGGCGCATATTAAATCGAAGCCAAAAGAACAATGTAGAAAAGAACTTGTTAGGCTGTGAAGCCAATTTGACATTACTCTCACATGGGTTCCAGGTCACAGGAACATTGAGGGAAATGAAGAAGCTTATGAACAAACTAGGCATGGCTCCTCTCTTTATGAAACGACATACCCATCGGCTTAGTTAAGAAGAGAATTTTTCTCGTTGTCTGTAGCCGGAAAACACTGGAAGTCTTAAGCAACCTGCAAAAAAACCAGATCAGTCGTACGCATCACTGCGGCCTGCACTGGACACTGGACAACCAGCAAGCATGCTGAAAGATTAAATATCCCATTCAATTCTTCTTGCCACAGCTGCTTGAGTACAAACGAGATTCTCGAGCACTTACTTTGCAGCTGTTCAGCCTTAGCCAGAAACAGACAAAGATGCCTTGGAAAACCTTTATTCAACAACTTCAGCGAATTTGCCGAAGTTAAAATCGGATCTTTGCTCCACTATCTAAATAAGACTAACTGGATGTAGTTGTCTTAACACCCACCAATTCGCCGGTTCCCGTAATATGTTATTAAAATGGCATTTTTAATGCTACTTATGGCTTCTAGCCTGCTGAGCTAAGCCACCACTCTAACCTAAGCTAACCTTTGGGAAAATTATTTTTTAATAGCTTTTGGCGTCATTGTCATTTAGCATGGAATGGTCTATAGGTTAAGTGACCACTTCGGTTTTGCTGGCATACACATTCTTATGTCGAAATTTTCCGTGATCGTTTTGCATAAATGCTCTGAATTTCATTTATACAGTGCTCAATGTCCTTCTTTAAGGCCAAAGCATGTTGATATAAACCATAGATTTCAAAAAAACCATAGAGAAAAAACTTCAACGGATATGAACATGTTGTTGAACATGTTTCACATCCACTGTTCATTTCCCGATGGCGACCAAAATTAGCAGATGATGTCTTAGCCAAAAATCCGCATAAAAAAGTGATAAGTTGTAGATGCATTTGCCTCTCCAAAAATGTCCCGTGAATTCTCTGAAACCCAAATGCCATATTTTTGATGATTAACGAAGCCTTCACAATGACAATGTGCCTCATCGCAAAAGATAATTTTCTTCAAAACATCAGCATCCACTATTGTTGTTGTTCCATAATCTATTCAGCAAACTCTCCTCGCTGCCTGTGATCAGTAGGCTACAGTTCTTGAGTCAATAAGACTTCGTAAGTTGTGTGTTGAACGACTTGTTAAGGGTCAGCAAAAGTATCTAAGACCACTAATTGAGCCAGTCTTTCTGGACTGTCACTTGGTCACCTAGTATCACCTTACCAAATTTTAACGCATTTTTGACTATGCTTTCATGGCATACCCCTGTTCGCGTTCATTTTTTTTTTGTTTCAGTCTTTTAGTGATCTTAGTGTGAACGGCAACATTGTCAGCGAATTACGTTACAAGGCAACGCAACAGTACCAACATGAAAAACCTGAGTCGTCATCGTGAATGCAACATTGAATTTAAATTAGCTCCCTTTGTTGTTGTTTTTATTAAACAAATTTTTAATGCGTATTTTATGTTTGCTGCGTATGTACTAAGTGTGTCACTAAGGAACGTAAGGATAAGGTATCCGCAAAGAGTGTATAGAAAGATGTGCGAGGGTGGGCGCAATGAATTTTTAAAATTAGTTGAAACATTTATTCATTTTTGTTGCTGTTGTTGAGATTATGAAATTTGTTATGATAAGCAATCTCTTAGTTTACACTTTATTGCTTTTGTTTTTGTTGTTTTAGTACATTTTTTTGTAAGTTTTTATTTAAATTTTATTTTATATGCTTTTATTATAGCCTGACATTAATTTTGACACTTTTGCTTTAATGTGTCACAAATGACAGTGAAATGTGGAATTGAAGGACATTTATCATTGACAAGTTAAATCATTAAAATTGGTTTTACAATTTCAAGGATAAGAATATAAGGCGTCGATCAAATAATTATATCTAGCGTATGAATTTTGACAATAAGCCCATAAATAAAGTATAGCAGACTTGCTTATAATTTAAAGAGCCTCACAAATGCCATGTACATACATATACATGTGTGTATATATGTATATGTGTAGTTATATGTAAAGGGTGTTTTTTTAAAGGTATAGAGCTTCGAATTGAAATAAAACACAAGAAAATCATTTTAATGTCCATCAATTTGGCTTTATTGGAAGGATAATTTTATGCCATTAATGTTTAAATATGATTTCGGGCATGTGGCCGCCGCGGCTGGCTCGAATAAAGCCAATTCTACAGGTCCAATTTTGAACCACTTTTTCGAGCATATGGGGCCGTATGTCGGCAATAACGCCACGAATGTTGGCTTCCAAGTCCACTAACGTTTCTGGTTTGTTGGCGTAGACGAGCGACTTCACATATCCCCAAAGAAAATAATCCAATGGTGTCAAATCACACGATCTTGGTGGCCAATTGACAGGTCCATTCCGCGAAATTATGCGCTCATCGAATGTTTCCTTCAATAAATCGATTGTGACGTGCGCTGTGTGGCATGTAGCGCCGTCTTGTTGGAACCACAACTCATCCACATTCATGCCATCCAATTCGAACAAAATAGTCGGTTATCATGGCTCTATACCGGTCTCCATTAACGGTAACTGACTCTCCAGCATTATTTCGGAAGAAGTATGGCCCAATGACTCCACCAGCCCATAGAGCACACCAAACAGTCAGTTTTTGTGGATGTAATGGCGTCTCAAGGGTCTCATGTGGATTCTCTTCACTCCAAATGCGGCAATTTTGCTTGTTGACGTAGCCATTCAACCAAAAATGAGCCTCATCACTGAACAAAATTTTGCGATGAAAATCAGCATAGAGATCAATCTCATTTTTGGCCCATACACCAAAATCACGACGCATTGCATGGTCTCGCGGCTTTAATTCTTGCACAAGCTGGATCTTGTAAGGTCGCAAGCCAAGATCTTTGCGCAAAATCTTCCATAAAGTTGATGGACAAAGCTCCAATTGCTGTGCACGGTGGCGAATCGATTCATTCGGGTCCTCTTCAACATTTTGCTCTACAGCGGCAATTGTTTCTTCGGTGCGCACTGTTCGACGTCTCTGCGGATGCGTATTATCACATAGAGTAAACGTAGTGCGAAAACGATCCATGGTTAACCGAATTAATTGCTCTCATGGACGATTATGTCGACCATAAAATGGACGGAGCTTGCGGTAAACTTCGCGAACTGAACCATTATTTTCGAAATAAATTTGCACGATTTGCAAGCGTTGTTCTTTTGCCAACCTGTTCATGATAAAATGGCAAACCAAACTGAACATAAATGACATTAGAGTTGCCAGATTTGACCATAAGATGCCAGTTTTATCTCTATTCGAAAAACAAACCTCTAAAAAAAACACCCTTTACAAACAAAATTTATAAAACGTGAATGTCCTCACACTAAAAATGTAAAGGCTGGGCGCCGTAATTAGGATCCACGGACCCCTAGGCTAAATATTTGGAGCAGGTCCTACCGCGTGAGGGTTTTGCCTAAAAAATGCAAAGAAATATTTTTGAACACAAAGAAAATTGGATTTATACGATTCCATTAATTATAACATTGCTGACCAAAAAAATAAGGCGATATATTTTGTGGAGCGGGCGGATGGTAGGTTGCAGCCTATGTAGCATATGCTTAAACACGGTAATGCAAAGACCATTGTTTAAAAATTACACTTAAAGTTTACAATCCAACAGTTGATTAGACAGATATAACTGTCTGAAGTTAGTACTGGATTACAAAACACACAATACTAGTACTTACCATATTGGTGCTAGGATGCATATTGTCTCTGCTAAGCACTTTCCGAAATGTGAACGGGATTAGACATCTGGGTGTGGAGCCTTCTATAATGATATAATTAATTACTTAATGATGATAATAATGATGATATTATTTTCAAAAGAAAAAAGAACAAAATCCTGCCTTATGGAAACATAAAACAGGCGGACTTGAGTGCGTACAGAGCGGGTGTGCATGCTAGTCGTTCCAGGTCTAAACTCGTCGGCTAAGTCGGGGTTCGTGCTCCATACTTAACTCTTCCTATTATCATATATATAAAAGTATTCATGCACAAGTATTCAAAAACTAAAACCATGCAGCAAAAAAAGCAAGATCATCGAATGAAACCAAATTGTATACGCTGTAATAATTGGTATACTAATTAAGACAAAAATAAAACCTTAACAAAGCAAAATAAATCGCTAAAGTCCATTAAATAAAAGGTATTTGTCTTAAGGGTATAGATAAAGATTTTCGCATTTTGAGTGTGAGGCAAAAGATGTGTCTGCCTCAGGTCATAGAATGAGAGACCAATATTCTCTCCCAAACCCATCTATAATTACAAACTAGAATGTGTATGTCATTACCGCAAGACTTATAAAAGAGTCTACAATTTATTCATTTTATAGAATAAAAAAAATCAAGATGCAAAATATATAAGAGGATCAGTTTTCATATGGTAAATGTGCAATAAAATTAAGATACAATTTTCACAAGTTTTAAGAAACAATGTTATTCTATGAATTTCCGTTGACGTTTAATTAAAAATATGTATCATAAAAATTTACTTAAACTTTGATTAAATTAAGCTTTAATAGAAACAAAAGAAAATCAGTATTTAAATTTTGAACTTTCAAATTAACCTTAGATTTAAGACTTATAAGAACTAAGTAGTAGTGGTATTTTTAAAATTAACGAATTCCATTTAATTTATAGAATTCATTTTGTTTACATAATATGAAAGAATATTATTTTTTTTTTTAAATTTAAATTTAGGTTAACTAAATATCTCAAATGAAAAATGATGCGCAAATTTAATGAAAATATTTAGTTAAACATTATTTAAAAAAAAACAGGTTCTATGATATTAAAAACAACTTAAATTGTGAAACGTGAATGTCGCTATAAATCGCCATTTATATATATATAAGTGCACATATTTATGTATCCATATATATATATAGTCCCACATTATTGATTGGCTTTACATATATACAAACTTTTATATATATTAGTTCCAAAAAAAAACTTGTTCTTTAAATAAATTTTAAACGCGTTTTTAACGAAATTAAATTGCAAAGATAAAATTAAATTTTGTGCTAATTTAAGCACTGATTTGAAGTTAAATTTTCAAAAGTGACTCGAATTTAATCTTAAAAGGTGTCTCGAATTTGTTATTGTAGGAAACTTAAATTTTGTGTCTCAAATTTTTCGCTCGTAGGTGATTTACAATTTTGCTTCTTGTTGGTGAATTAAAAATCAGCGTTCGTAATTAATTCCAGTTTTCATTTGTGGGTAATTTAAAACTTTTGCGCACCTTCAAGCCATCACCTGAAGATGCGCCAAAACTTCCAGATTTCTGTAACTTCGCTTCAACTTGATGATAAAATTGTTGGTTGTTGCAATTTTTAAAAATTAAAGATGCAAATGCAGATCTTCGATCAAATAAAAGTAATTCCTCCAGAAATAAATCCTCGCACTGTATTTATGCTCCTCTTATTATCATTCCTTGATTCCTGAATTTTATAGTACTTATGTTTCACAAATTTAAAAATGTCTTAATAGCTTTTTACTTTAAATAATCACTTTTTTAATTTAAAGCTGTTATTTATTCCGCTGGTCTCAAAATGCAAAAGAATGAGAATTCATTTACAGGTTCCTAACAAAGGTCTGATGCAATACCGCGTTGCCCGAAATCAAGTCATGTTGGGTTAAACGGTATTGCAGAAAATAAGTTTCTTGCAAAAAAAAACTATATGTTCGGCAAAGCCGGTCCCTGCATCCTCTATTCTAGCTTTAATAATATAAACAAAATTCTTTCCAACATAATATGAGCGACCGCAGAGTACGTAGCGTAAGATATCAACATTTATACACACAAACGTGTGTATAGGCAAAAGAAATAAGTGTACAGCAGTGGGCACCTCATATGTGTTTCAGTGCGCACGAAAACATAGAATTTGTATAACAGTTTACGCTAATGCATTTTTACGTATCTTTATACAAGTTTTTGTTTGCCTATTACACTTCCATTCAACAAAATCACCTACAGTCCTAAAACTTGATGCGTATTCTACATTCTTAGTGCCAAACTACTCCCAGGATGTGAACAGGATTGTCCAATGGGGCTGGCTCCTCCCGTGCAGCAAAAAAACAAAAATTTCTATTCTTGGTACGTTTACAAAGTTGCGAAATTTGGTACATGAACCCAATTGTTTGCAGTAAGGGCTGCACGAAATATAGGTGTGGTTGTACAAGGGGATCACACAGGTAAAGTCTGGGTTCAGGTAACAATATATACATAAATTTTAACGAAAACAACCGTATAAAGGAGACCAAGCACGCATCCTGCTTGATAATCCAAACACCATTCACTCGCCTTGTGCAACCCACAGTTCGCAATCAAATCTGCTGAATGCTTTACCTCAGCCTTTTTTTTCGGCCTTGTCCAAAAGTGTTACAACATCTGCGGTGGTAGAAAGCTGCTTTGGGATATATTGAAATTCAGAATATCTGTTTCACTTCAAACTTTGTCCAGAGCACGATTGTCTAAAAGAATCGATGATATGAAACCGTTTGCTCAAGGTCTTTCTGGCTTAAAAATGCATTAAGGGACATGCAAAAAATTAACTTGATGGCAGAAAATCGCAGAGATCTTAATGGGTGCATCAGATATATGGAAAATTTTGAATTTGCTCTGATGGCATCCATATGGTCGAAAATTCTCAACACCATCAACGAGAAAAATCTTCTTTTGGAAGCCACGAGATCAATGGAGTGCTATCTTCCAAGAAAGCAAAAAGGTTGCCAATGAAATAGGAGATGCCGCAACGGAATTGCCAGCTAGTCGAAAAGAAAACACGTTGATGCTTCGCCTACATTCGAAGATAAAGGCAGTTCCGAAGTAGTTGAATTAAGAACAGAAACCTTCTTCGTAATTATTGATTAAGTTATTTCAGGAATAATTCGTAAGTTAGTATTGGTAACATTTTTCATTTCTGAGGAGATCTCTGAAATTGGAAGAAGACGACATCAGGACCGCATCAGCCAGTTTTATAAAGAAATATGCTGATGACGTGGCTTAAGGGTTAGGAACAACCAGAACTTTAAGGCAAAACGCAATGGTGCAGCATTAAACAAAGCGTCAGATATCGAAATATCTATATTACTTTCCTCCATAGTTTTAAGATATTAGCAATGAATGAAAGCACATCTTTAAAAAAACATGGTTCTTATGTTCGACCATCATTAACCGTGACGTTGGGAACTTATTCATTTAAATTGTAATGGAAAGAATAAATATGTAGTGGCGTACCGTGCACACTCGACCGGTGTAAAAGAGTAATTTTTCTCACCCAACCGATAGATTCTGTCTTTTTGCAATGTTCAAATATATGCATATAAAAAAGATAAAAAGGCAAAATGAGATATATATAACATAAATTAGTAAATATCGACCTACACATTCCAATTTACTATCCCAATTTCATAATGCCAAACACAAAATTTTGATTACATATTGCGAGCACAATTTTGCCACCCCAAGCCGTGACGCCCCCCTAGTTTCGCTACTGAGTTAAGGCATTTTTAAACTTCTCATATTGTGTTGATTAGATTGATGCTGTATACTTATACTGTTCCTAGGTTATTCAGACTTTCGGAGGGAAGCTGATTTTCGGATATTGTGGGTTAAATATCTCAAAATGGCTTCAGTTTAAATTGAATATCAGTAACGATGTAGAGAATAATGGTCTTAAAAGCCTTAATGGAAAGAGTATGCTAGCGGATTGAAGAATTAACTTTTTTTCAATAGGAAAGTGTAAGTAACGAGATATGCCCATATATATAAAATAGCCAAAAAACAAACAAATATTGCAGTCTTTAAGATTCATAACAGTACACTCCAATAGAAAGTTTTCGCAACAACCATAGAAAATATTGAAACTGTGTGTCAGAATACTCGAGAAAGAACTGCTTTGCTTGCTTATTCCTCTAAGCGCTTTTTAAAACAATATTGGCTAGGGTAGCTCATTAGTGGAGCTCTAATTTTAACGAAAACATAGCTGAAAATAGATTTTTATTACTGCACTGTTTCTTTTCTTAAATTCCTACAATAAGCCAAAGATCATTTCTCTAAGAAAGAACATCAATTAAAATAAATAACAAAATTTTTTCCCACAACTATACAATTAATAAGGATACCAAATTAATCCATACAAATGACTATAACCAAAAAACAACATAGATGCTTATGAAAAAAGCAACCCACACTAATAAACAAATTTGTAAGCAATCAAATAAGACACGCAACAACAAAAATAAATAAAGCGAAAGAGATTTCCACTACAATTTGTTGGATTTAAAAAGAAAACTTAACATATAATCTTGAAATTCACTTTTGAAAATATATTCATGAAAATAGCTCGACTATGAAATTTTGTGCCTGTCGAGGGAATCTTACTGCACAACTCTCTGCACCGACAAAGGCGACATTGTCGTCGTCGTTGACAAGCAACCGGCAGCTAATTTCCTGTGTGAATAGCGTAAAAATCATATTAAGGGAATTCCAGGGGAAGCCACCTCAACCTATCTGTTCATTATTTTCACATTTTATTGTAGTCGTAGAATCGTATATTCGTAGTCACAGTCACAGTCAAAGTCAAAGTGGTACTTTTGTATAAAAATAGCAACGACAAAGTGAACTAATAATGGTGTTACCTTTAGTCACGACAAAAAATTAAGTACCCTACACTGCATTATTAGCAGAAGCGCAGAAATTTTGATTTAAAACAAAACTTTTTTTTGAGGAAAGGACAAGTTTTTAAAATCTTTTCTTGTACTTAAAGTGTCATGAATCCAAGTACACAGTATTTTTATCAAATACTTATTTGTGTTTGCATTTGTGATATTTGTGTGATAGGTGGATTGATCATTTTGTCGAATAAAAATGCCAGGAACACCAAACTTACCCATTTTGAATTAAGTTAAGTTTTTTTAAATTGAGTTTAGATAAATTTTTTAGATTTTTTAGATATTTCTAGGGTTCCAAGCGCGCTTGCAAAAATCTGAGCACCTTCTATTAAAGGCTTGTTCCAACCATTTCTAATAGTTTATTTTTGTGAAATATTGTTTTATGTAAGCCAGCATTGGATTTTAAAGTTATTACTTGTATGGGAGTTTAGCTCTATAGCTACAATTTGAAATTAGTGTACATATAGTGTCTGTACAACGTTGAAGGTTTTTTGAAATAGCACCATCAGTCAATAACGCTATCAAATTTTCCAAATTCAGCCCAATAGTTCATTTGATAATCCCAAGTAAGTTTCAAGTCCTTATAAGCGGTATGCTTGTTCATGAACAGGCCGCGTAGCCGATGTTAAGCTGTTTCATCCTAGCACGCTTAAGATGAACTATGTAGCTCAGCCTAGGAAAGCTTAGTTTGGTTTATAACACATACACTTTTCTGCACTTGCCACCTACCCCTGTATGCATTACAACATAGAGGAAAAAGTGAACATGCCCGTGTGTAGAGTACAAAAAAGAGACCATTCCTGTGGGAAATGTGTGTTGTGTGTGTGAAGTACCTGCAGTGACTTGAAGCAGCCTTGTGAAGAAATACGGTACAAAAAATGCATCTCTAAGGAATTTCAAGAAAACGCACTTGGAGAAGTTACAGGATTAAAGAAGCTTTCAACAATATAATTTCTATTGTGGTGATAGTTGAGCAAGCTTTTAAATTACTACTTATATAAAAATCAGATCTTATAGTGTTTGAGTTTATATAAAACGAGCGCTAATTAATCTTTTTCAAATTCGATACAAGAATTTTTTGCTTACTATTTTTTTTTAAGGGTTTAAAAAGTGGAAGATTTCGAAAAACAAACATGATAAGAAATACTGAATTTTTTTATTCAAATGCAAATATTTGGTATTTACTCGTATTGACCAAAAGTAAGTTTTAATTCAGTAATACAAATACTATTTCTCCGAACCCCCCTCCCAAGGTTTTGGCGGCTGGGGCGGCCACATTCTTGGCACATCTCTAGCTACACTGCTTTAACATCTCTGACTATAAAAAATCAGATTCAAAAAATGATGTCACGTGGTTGTCATGGCCTACTTCGTATATTAGGGTTTTGAACAAGAATATTTGAAAGTCCGCCTTCGTAATATATGAATATTTTCTATAGCTATTATGCAAATATCAGCTGTCTGAGTACTAAATATTCTTTGATAAAATCGTTGCTCGGAACCATTTCAATATATATTTGGTACAATACACTAACCACAAACAAAATATTCTGTGTGGTTTACTGGCCACAACTGATTTTTTTATACTTTCAACAAAAAATAAGGTAGATAGGTCAGATTCTTATCGTGACATAGACACCTTATATTTTGATGACTATCACGCATGGCAATCATGTTGACTGTGGATTGAGGAACACCAAAGGGAAGTATCCTCACTGGATGGGAATAGTGCTTAAGTATTCTATTGCAATTTCATAAGAAACTGTATCGATAAAACGAGTAAGTGAAAACCCTTGATTAGATATTGATTATGTCTTCAAAGTCTTAATCAGAATCAATACATTTGGATAAGCTTTCAACAACGCCCAATTTCAGTTCACTGTTACAGAGTTAGAAAAATCCTACATCATTCGGTTAAGGACTTTAAGTGCTTCATTTTATAACGATGAAACTCTAGTTTCGAAAGAGGTTGATTTTACTGTCAACAATTTTTTTTAACGATATTGAGACGAATGCGAATGTTTTCAGCAGATTCGAAAAATTTGAGCCGCAATGAAAGTAAAAGAAGAAAATGCCAGCGATGAACAATTTAGTATACCGATTTCGATATCTGAAGCTCAGAATTCACCTCTTCAATTTTGCATACTTTTTTCAACTAATGAGGATCCGGAAAAGTTTAAAGCTCTCTCTCTTTGTTTGTCTGTCGGTCTGTCTACCTGTCTGTCTATCTTATTTGTCCAACTGTAAAGACTTTTTAGCAGTAATGCGCCAAAATTACTCCGACATATATTTTGTCAATCTCTCTATTGACAATCCAAAGTATATCCAAATGTGCCAAACGGATACGTTTCGGATTTGAAACGGCTCCGCTTCTTCGTATTATTTTTCCAAAATGGATTCCATTTCAGACGCGTCTTGAACTCGTTTTCGCATGAAATGCATCTCGATAAAGCGGAAGGATCATCCGCTTTATGGGTTTTTGTAAATAAAATGGGTCTGTTCCAGATTCCGTTTAAGATCCGTCTCGAACTCGTTTTCGTACGAAATTCCTCTTGAAAAAGTGGAATCCGCTTTGTCGGATCCCCCTCGAACTTATACGGATCCCTTCCAGAACGGATCAGTTTCGGATCCCTTTCGAGTTCATTTCCGTATGAAATTCCTCTCGAAAAAGCAAAATCCACTATGTCGGATCCATCTCGGACTCGAACGGACTTAATGTAAGGAACGTATCGGTATGTGAAGTACTTTCCGAGTTCAAGACGGATTCGTTGAATCTTAAAATATAAAGTCCAGCTTTCATCCATTTTATTCAATAAAACGAGTCCGTAACGAATCCATTTTATTAAAAAAAAAACGGATCCATAACGGATCTGTACATAAAGTCCGTTCCGAGTTCGAGATGGATCAGTAAAAGCATAAGAAACGGATTCCACGCTGACGGAGCCGTAACGGGTCCGAAACGAATCTGCAACCGCTTATGTGCAAATTGTCATGTCACTATGTACTTAAATTATGAGTCAAGTAGTAGTTTTTGTCTTATTTGTGTAAATGCCTCAAAAGTTTGTTTTGATTTTTAATATAGAGAGCTATTTCATTCATCATTTTTTATAAAAAAAAAACTATCTCACACTTTCAGCTTAGGCTTTAGAGCACAAATTATATTGTGCTCAACTGTGTGATTTTCAATTTCGAAAACAAAGCATATTAATCGATTGTGACACCAAATGTTGCCGCACTTTACTCATTTTTGTATATTTACGGCGCAAAATATGAAAGTTAATTAAAAACCATTGACCTCTGGCACACGAAATTTAAATTTTTCGAAAAAAAAATAACGTAAATTCTTCTAAAAGCTATTTATTGATGGCATGTGGCAAATATAAAGGAAATACCAAACGGAAACACAACTTGCAGCAGCATGTGGCAATAAAAGGGTTCGTTCGGTCGTTCCTTCCTTCGCTTGTTCAAATCAAAAGTCAAACAAACTTATTAGGCAAACAGGATGCCAATTTCAATTTAAATTGGGGAAACGAAAGTATAAAATTTTTGTAGGTGTTGCCATCGCATTAGAGAAAATGAAACAGAGCAAAAGGATACAAAAACAATTGAAAAGAGATGGGAAAGAATAGAGCGTGCGACAAGGAAGTATATTGGAGGGGGTAGCAAAGTAAAATTTATGAGGTTAATATTGGTACTACATTAAAACAACAAAGTGAAATTGAAAAATAGAAAATGCTCTACCACAGACAAAAAAGAGAATGCCAAATATTTCATAGTTGACGGTGGAAAGTTCTCAAAAATTTCACAAAATAGAAAATACAGTTGTAATGCCGAGGTTAATCACACTCAGATAGTATCTATCTGCACAACACGATGCAAATGAAAATGATGTAAAACGATGAATAATCAAAATGTTTCTGATGTTCCCTACCAAAAACAACAAAAAAAAAACAAAATATATTGTTTGTTTTAAAGAGAAATCACCCCCATGAGTGTTATAAGCCCGGGTGCCCTCTCCATCGACTTGACACAGAAGATAATTATTTTTCCATAGGGATAGAGTTGATTAATTAGATGGGATTTCGAAAATGTCGGCTTGATGAAATGTAAATTGAATACTACAATGTTTTGGAAGGGTTCAGTCACAACTTCAACGAAAGCGAAATCATTATCCTTTGCTGCTTATCAGACGAACCGTGGTAGCGTCTCTAATTTATTTGTATTATGAAAGTATTTTTCGGCGAATATCTTCATTTTGCATCACACCAACCAACCAACACGGTGTTGACAGGATGTGGATGATTTTCTTTGATCTATGCTGGAATTTTTGTGCTTCAATCTTATCATAATTTTTCATTAAATATTTTTCAATTAGAGCAAATAAAATTTTCGCAATTATTTATGTTATTTGGTGAAATAAATACTTTCTTGGGAGTATATGAGGTAACAAAACCACACCCAATTTTATGAATGAGCACAGTAACACTGTGCAACACGATTAATTGCGAAGAGGATTTGTTAAAATTTCAACATATTCTACAAACTTATACAATAGCATGTCCAGGTTGAGCGATAAAGTACCTGTAAGGTATTATTATTGCTTTGCGGATGTTAAAGATATTGTTCACCATAAAATGCTAATTACTTAGGTTCCTGAAAGGACTGATAAACAAAGCAAAAGTCTTCTAGAGAAATCTTAAACAAAAAAAGTTGCTACCTCCCTGAAAAATTTTTTAGGTATTTGCTTAAATTTTGTGTAGAGTCATTAGAGGTATTAGACGTATTATTGAGCTTGTAAACTATCGTTCTTTAATATTCGAAAGTCTGTTTAGCATTGAATTTTACTGCTAATTTTTATTAAACTTTACAAAGAAGGTAATACCCAAAACAACCGCTAATTTTATTAATTAGATTAGGTTTAATTTAAATTGAAGAAAAGTTGACCATTTATTAAGTCTTATCTTCTCGAAAATAAATACTGATATCTTACTCCCATCTCCACTAGGCTTTTTATGAGAGAATATATGAAATAAAAAATAGGCTCAAAAGTAGCGGATCAAAACAAGTGATTTTGGAATTTACTCAAGCGCAGTAGATTAAAATATGGGAGACACCTTGCACCTTATTGAGCACCTCTACCAAATCCAAGCCCTCTTTATAGGGCCGCGCATCTAGGGAAGCCGATCAGAATAGTAAAAAAAAAATCGATAGCTGGAAATACTCGAGCGCTCCAGATGTGGATAAATTACATGCTGAAAAATGTGCATTTCAATAATCAGACGATTTGAGCGTGACGTAAGGTAGTGGGAAGATCATAAGCTTGCAAAAAAAATCATCACCTTGACATTCTCGAGCGCTGTCGAATTTTTTTTATTTTGAAGAAAATAATTCCATGATACAGAGAAAAAAATATTCTGCCGATTTCCACAAGCCGAAGTATTAAAAATCTTTAATGAAATTTAGCGTGTGTAGCTGTCCCACTCCGCACCTCTCTCTCTCTCCCTCTCTCACTCTTGCTCTATCTCTCACTCTCTCGCAACGTCCAAACACTACATTCCGTTATTACGGCATCACAGCTGATCACAGCACTTGTGACTCCGACTGTTTTTCTTGTGTTATATGTCTTGTGAATTAAATTTTGTGAGTTTAATTTTTTCAAACGATCAGATTAAGTGAGTCCCTACAAATAATCGACAGATTATGGATCAGCACGACCAGGACATCAAGCTAAACCGTCTGCAAGAAAATTCAGACGCGCTCGAGCTTGCGTCACATCCGAATCGTCAGTCTTCTGAAAGGGAACTTCATTCGGGATCAATTAACATCCCGTATGAATATCTGACGCGCTCGATTAAATTCTTTACCGCCCTTTTTAACCTATCTTTACGGCTGTCCCCACCATCCAAACCGCCAGATTAATATGCCTCCTTCTTGAGCAACACTCGATTAAATCCCCATTTAACATCGTAGGGTCCCCAACTACAATTACATAAAGTAAAAATATATTTCAATCTCAACAGTATTTAAAAAAAATAAATTGTAATCTAAAACTGAATCACTATTTTCAATGTATTTGTATTTTATTAAAATATTCTATTTATTTTTTAATGCTGTTATGTTTCATAAATACTTTTGTCAAAAATTGTTGTTTGCTTAATTTAGCCAAACTATGTCCATGTTGTGGATTTACAGTCACTGTCGTATTACCTCTATGAGGAACATACTGGTATTGACCGGTGAGGACATTTGGGTTTTATGGAAATGTACTGAATGGATACATGTATGTATTGAATGGAGACATGTACTTTTAAGATGCCAAATGTACTTGAACATGGAAAAGATAAAATCGGAAACTTTTTTATTCGAAAAAAAAAAATAATTTACTCCAGGCATATTTTGCGGTAAATTAACATAAACTATAGCAATTTTTAGAAATAGTCGAAATGTAATGAAAATGTTCCGAAAACTTATTGAAAATGGGCCACACGTACCAAATGTACTAAAAACTTGTCGAATATACTGACGATTATTTTTCACGACGCGAATGTACTGGAAACGTACAAATTTACCTTAAATGCCATTACTGGTATTGACGTAAAAAAAATTGTACGGTCCCGCAATCGGACTGGTCTCAAAAATTTTTATATATATCAAAATTTTTTTGAGATTTTTTCAAAAAAATCGATAGGGGCATACTTTTCGGGAATCAAGTTTTTTTGAATTAAAATACATATAAGCGATGAAGGCTAAAATTTTTATAAAGTCGTATTTTTTCATTGAAGAACATTTGAAAACATGATTTTAAAAAAATCATATCTCCTATATGTGGTCAAAAAATTTTAAAAAATTTCACAAAAATTCAAGAATGCGCTTCCTATAAAATTTTGAAAAAATCGGAGGGGCTAACCAAAAACAGCGGCCGAATTCGTTTAGAATACCCCATATACATGATATGCCATGGCGTAACTATTATTCAAAACTTTTTTATTTTTTAGGTCATATATAGATTTATCATACGTTTTCGATTTCTCCTCGAAAACTTGTAATTGTGCTCGTTTTGAGTTTCTTGTGTGTTAGTGTAGAACTAATTCTTTTCTCGCAATTTTGTTTTGTAAATCTAAAAACAAAAACAGGTAACAGATTCGAAAGTTTTTTTTTGTCAAACTGTTGAAATAGTAATTTTTCTAAACATCCTCGATTTTTCTGTGATAAAAATTTTGTTTCGTTGTGATTTCTGAACCAATATTTCTAGTAATTTGCTATAACTTGATTTACATCGTGGCTTGAGATTCTTTGTTGTTGGGTGCTAAGACTTGCGAAAGAGAAACCAAGTTATTTTGATTAATAAGTTAATTTAACAAGAATCAGTTTCTTGGGAGGGTAAATTGATGATAGCGCTGAAGAAGAAAAAGTTAATTGCGTAGATTCCATGCACTGAAGTTCTTACAAGTATTTTGTTGCATCGAAACCATTTTCAGAATTTTAAATGCTGTGGAGCACCATTTTCGCAACATCTTTTATATATTGACTGCTTCATTTAAGTGTTTTTTTTTTCTTCGTAATTTTCCAAATGAGTTCGCAATTATTTTCCATGTAATTTATTTGATGAGTTTGCTTTTGCATGGATCGTTGTTGTGTTTTCATTTCATTTAAGTTTTATGTTGGGGTAGATTAGTTTTTCACCAAAAGAAATATTAAACAAAACAACTTTCTTTGTACATTTATATTAGAGTTAATATTCTACTACGTTTCAATGGCATGAGCATCAATTAATTAAAAAACAAAGTTTGCATAAAAATAAGTCTCCTGAATATCAAAAATGATAATCAAATCTATTCCTAATTTTCAAAACCCAGCATAAGTTATTTATTTTGAATTAATGAAATTTGTATGCGTAGCCTGTTTCCTGTTTCAAATGTTTCTTTATATAAATTTTGAATCCTAAATTCGCATGATTTTTTAAATCAAAACCGAATTCACAGAAAATACCTTGAAGGTGAAGTCATATGAAGATTTTATCTCTCATCGGCAATTCTGTTTGTCCTATTGAGTTTCGTTTTAAACATCAATTAACTCTCACGCTCTCAAAATGGCTTCAATCTCAGCATGCATGCCTTTCCCGAATAAGTTCACATGCAGGATACCTCGAAAACTGTATAAGCTGCGTAAACTGAAAATATTTTGGAGCCTCGAAAATAATTCGTATGGAGAAAATTATACGCAAGCATTGAAAATTTTCGTGGCAAAGGGTCCTAGTCGTGTTTGCATGATGAAGGTGACCCAATAGCAACCTATATTGTTACGCATATCAACATGTAGGGTATGTGACTGATAGTGTAGTCATGTGACTGGTAGTCTAGCTAAGGTGGTAACAAACGCAAGATGATAAATATCATGTGAATGCATTGTGCCATAATGACATGCACATAGCCGCATAGGTGAACCCAAAATTTCATTTTCTAACGTTACAATCAACATTTCAAAATTCGTTTTTATGCAGCTTTATTAAATTGAAAAAAGTCAAGTAAGTAAAATCGTTTTTCGATAATTAATTTTTTTTTCATATGTTGTACCCTTCCGATTTTAATGCAACACTATAGTACTAAGGGACATATAAAGCAACATTTAGTATTTTCTCTGGAAAAGTGGTAACTCAAAAGAAAGTCACAGAAAATATAAAATAAAATTTTTATTGACACTTCTATTACTCAAGGGATAAAAATATCAAATAAATATTTTTATAAACTCTAGAATATTTCCTTACGCCTCTGTTTAATTTTACTTTCCTAGGTTAAGTGATATACAAAATATAAGAGTTCAAAGAATTCCGTATTAGACAATTTTTTTAAATATCTTAAACACGCGTCAGCATTGATATGAAATATGTACTTATTTGGACTACCGACCACATGTCATACACGTTGGTATACGTAAAAATATAAGTTCCCATTGCGACTAGACCCTTATAAGCCAAAATCTAGCTTACACAACAGTACTGTCGTTAAAATGGCTTTGTATCAAAATTTATAAGATACTTCGCACTTGTAGCGAAATTTGGTTTTATAATATCTTGCTTGAATACGATATAAACTCATGATAAAGATGTTTTCAGGGATACACAAGATAGGGCACATTATTGTAAATTTTTCTTCACTTTACAAAAAAAAAAAAATGTGAGAAAAATATGATTCGTCTTTGACATATAGTATAATATACTTATGATTATGACAGTTAACTTGGTGGGTAGAGCGCAGGACTATAAATCACTGGAACATGGGTTCGAGATTGACTTTGCAAATTTGTAAATTGTAAGTAAAAATTAAATTTGATGGTATGATAAAATTAAGTAAAAAAAAGTTCTACCATTTGCATATAAAGAATTCAGTAATGAAATAAAATTAAATATAATAAAGTTCTGGATGACATGGAAATCATTTTTAAATGTTTTTAGGTTGTCTTTTAAAAAGCTCTGAAAGAGACTTTACCGAGTCCTTTGAAAGATAACAAAGAAGGGAAAGTGTCTCAATACTTCATACGCCAAATCGCTAGCTTAGAGAGAAAAGGTGACAAGTCCACTTTTTTACTAAAATGAGATTTTGATGCAGTCTGAAAGAGAAAGAAAACTACGCGGTTTAAAAAAAAAAGTTTTAGAGCTATCTTTTTTTTTCATATTGTTTTGGGTTGATGCGCAAAAGTGCTATGTACACAAGCGCGCTAAGTCCATCAAAGCATGTTATTGTATTGTGATTGTTGCTAGTGTAAGTCGGCAAGTTTATCGCGCTTGCCAAAAAATTACTTATTGCTGTGATTAACATTTATTGAAGTCGAAATAGGTAAAATTTTCTTATTATTTTTTAGTTCTATACAAATTCACCAATATATTACTATATTTATTGAAAGTTCTTCATGGATAACGACGAAAATAACAACACAGCTTCGGAAGTACGTGGCCAGCGCAGTAACATTGACAACTATGGCATGGATGCAGATGATGGACTTTTAGGAGTTGTACCTTACGGATTTAACACAGATTCTGATGATTCCGTTGATCTACCCACACAATCTAAAAAGCGCAAGAAAAAAGTCCAAACCAAGCAAGCAAATTGGTTCAACGCGCAAAATCAAAATAGAAAACAAAGCGGTAAATCATATTTCGGAAAGAAAAAAGAAAATAATGTTTGGAATTATAAAAACAAAAAAATGCACAGGCAATGAAACAACGATGTGTATGTAAAAACAACACTGACAATGCAACCATGAAATGCGCGCAAGTCACTGATGACCAGAGAGCAAAATTATTTGAAAAATTTTGGAAGATGAATAGAAAAGAAAAGAGGGTGTATGTGAAAACTTTGGTAGAAAGTGTACAACCTGCCAGATCGCGTAATCGTGAGATTAACGAGAATTCAAAAAGAAGTCGAACATTGAAGTATTTCTTGAAAATTGACAATAGAACTATGCGAGTATGCCGAACTTTTTTTTTAAATACACTGGATATTGGTAGACATGCAGTGCTGAATTGGGTAAAGCGGCCGTTAATTCCAAACGAACCTACAAGAGCAGCACAATCAACAGAAACATCAAATCAACGACGATGCCTAAATAATTTTTTCGATTCTCTGCCTGTAATGGAGTCCCACTATTGCCGTGCAGGAACACAAAAGCAATATCTTTTGCCAGACTGGACTTCAGAGCGCATGCTTTACAATTTTTATGCAACAGATTGGTGTACCAAACATGGGGTAAAACCGTTTTCAGCTTGTGTTTTCTATGAAGCCTTTCAACTTAATAATTATGGATTGTTCATGCCAAAAAAGGATCAGTGTGAAATTTGTGTTCTTCATTCTATGAACATACTTGTCACCTGAGAAATACGCTCTTCACCAGGAAAAAAAAGAGGAAGCCAGAAAAGAAAAAGAAAAAGACAAAGCTGAAGAGTGTATAGTTTTAACCGTTGATCTTCAAGCAGTCTTAATGGCTCCAAAATCAGAAGTAAGCACTTTATATTATCGCACGAAATTGTAAGTGCACAATTTAGTTTTTTATAACTTAATAAACCATAAAGGATACTGCTTCATATGGGACGAGGTTCAAGGTGGCGTGTCAGCGGAAGAGTTCGCTAGTATTTGGGTCTATTTCATCGAAAAAAAATTCTATCTCATCTGACTCAAAATGAAATGCCAATAAAAATAATATTTTATAGCGACGGTTGCACATACCAAAATCGAAATGTGACTATGAGTAACGCATTGATGAATACAGCTGTGAAACACCAGATAACGATTGAGCAGAAAATTTTAGAAACTGGCCACACTCAAATGGAAGCTGACAGCGTTCACTCACTTATAGAGCGTGCAATGAAACATCGCAATGTTGATGTTCCTACAGAATACATTGGTATTTGTAGAGGTGCTCGAAAGAAACCGGAACCATATGAAATGGAATACCTTGATCACACATTTTTTAAAACATTTAAAAATATTCAGTTTTTCAAGAGCATTCGACCGGGTCGTGCAAAAGGTGATGCCAAAGTTACTGATGTTCGTGCGATAAAATACACTGCTGAAAAAGAAATGTATTATAAATTAAGATTTCCAAGCCAATGGCAACTTTTCAGCAAAGATTAGACAAATCGATTGTTCCGTTGGATTGGTCTAACTTGTCGCAACTGCACAGCGAAAGAAGAAAAATTACATTAAAAAAATACCAAGACTTACAATATATAAAATCGACTTTGCTAAAAGATCATCATAAGTTCTATGATGAATTGCCTCATGACTAATTTATGTTACATAGCAGCAATGAAATAAGACTGTTACCTTGATTTTTGTGATAATAACCAACTGAAATTTGGCTTTATTATTTTTAATTTAATATAAGTCACAGCAAAAAAGTAAGTCTGTATAGAATAAAAATATTTTTTTGACAATATATCGATATAAGTTTCTAACAGAAAAAGTGCTAAGTGTTATGCAAAAATACAAAATAAGAATAGAAAAGGTGCTAAATCACAAAAATTGTTATAGCTCGAGAATTAAAAAAATTTTTTTTCAACAATTACTATACATTAATGTAACATCTTAATGAATAAAAACACATTAAAGAAAACATGAAATGATTAAAGTGATTTTTTTATACAGTTTTTTGTTGCTCCTGTAAACTTCGAAATAGTGGACTTGTCACCTTTTCTCTCTAAGCTAGCGAAATGTATTTTATAAGCCCCTATAAATAATTTATAAATAAAGTATGCCGTCTTTCTTCTTGTCTCTAAAAGGCCTGTAAAAGAAGCTTTAAAACTTTTTTTCTTGGTACAAGTGATGTTTACATGCTTGTTTTTATTCGCGCAACTGATTTGCTTTAAGTAATTTTAAAACTTGACTAACTTAATATTAATTATGAATATCGTGATAGTTTTTATTGGAGATCGAGCCCAAGCGTCTATGGAATAAAGCTAAATAATTTTGATGATAATCGGTCCAAATTCATAATTTGCTTTATGTCCGGACATAACACCCACTTACCACAACTTTTATGTCATATTATAATACTATGGCTAGCAAAGCTAGCGTTGGACACACAATGAGCTGAACCTTGTTCCAAGATCACCGCGAAGCCGCAGTCTTATGGAAGTATGTAAGTCTTGAGCAAGGACCGAAGACCGCCCAGTGGCTCTAACTTTTATTTAGAATTACTGAGACCAGCAAAGCCGGTATTGGATGTAGTACAGCCTTAACTGCGGCCGAAAGCTGCCTCGAAGCCGGTGTTGGACTTATGGGAGGATGTAAGTCCTGAGCCACGGCCGAGGACCACCCACTTACCCTAACTTTTATGTGGAATAACTGTGGACTCTTATTACATATAACAAAAAATAAATTTATTTTTGTATAAACATAATATTTCTCATGTGTTTGCAAGCAAATCTAAAGTGGTCATGACACCTGTGGAAGTTAAGACCACTGATATGATTGGTCATATTTCCCAATATTATTTTGGGGACTCAGAACGTTTTTCACGTGGACATAAGGCGCAAAATTTTTTGGGCACTATGACCATTAGCGCTATGACATGGCATCATCTGTCTCGTTGCGATTTCCTCCAAATCACTGATCGATAAATTTTCTTAGCGTCGTAAAAGATCGCGCGGCTTATTCATTTCCAGTGCCTTTTAACAATCTTAGTAGAGCTTAGAGTACGGTTGGTAGCTAAAAAAGGATTGCAAAATCACCAAATCCTTTATATTCATCACAAGCAGAACTTTATAATGGATTGTATTAATATCGTCATTGTGCTTCCGAAAGATCATGATTCGAGAGCGATGAGCAATTAACAAAGTTTGAATATACTCCGTTTGGTCTATGTTGAGATTGCTTGAATTCATGATATATGGAGCTCTGCATCTTCAGTGATACCTCATTTAGTTATGGGAGCACTGGCAAGTTAGTAGAACGATGGCATAAGTGTTTTTCTTGATATTGCTTCAGTTTCGAAACCTTAATGCAAGCGGCGGATTAGAACTTGAACGGACCGGGGTAAAAAATGCCAAGCGGCCCTTTACAAATTCTAAACGAATATTTTTCAAAAATTTTGGAAATTCTTTCTATTGGTCGCGTTCTGATAAAGTTATTCTGCTTGATTTGATTTAACGTTCCAAAAATCTTTCTAACTAGGTGGCACAATTCAGAGAATAAGGTCAAGATAGTGATCGTATTTTTTACAAAGAAAGAGGAAATTTTTTTAAGAATTGTAGTAAGTATATTTTTAGCCCAGTCATCAGGGGATCTTTCTTCTTGCCGAATGACTCGATAAAATTAACAAAAAGTAGCTCCTTTAAGTTGGGATTAACTCTAAATTCTTTGGCTTGATTGTTGTAGTTTTAGGAGTTGCTTAAGACTTAGTTATTGGATAATCACTGTTATCTCTTTAAGACGAGGAGGCAGCTTGGAAAAAGACGAAATGTTTTGAGAGTCTTTCTCTGTACTGCATTGAAATTTCACTGGCCTGTACCAATAATCCGTTCATCCCGAATGATAAATGATTACGTATAACCAGAACTACAGAATTGGCATTTTATCATCAATATTTACGCATATAATTTACAAAATGTTGGTATGGTCTTGGCAAGAGCTAAAAAACTTACAATTAGTGCATGCTTTGCAAGTAAGATGGGAGTATCGATTTATTAAAAACTTAATATCTACTTTGAGCTAAGGTAACAGCAAACTTATTCATTTGGATGATTAGACCCCAGAGCGTTAACTAAACTTCAAAATAGAGAAATAAATCAGATAAATCCTTCCAATGCACAAACAACAAAATCAAAGTTCAAAGGAAGAATATAAATAATTTGCTGGTTTTCTTCAACTTAAAATGTAAAGGACACAGAGCATCGGGCGTGTCAGCAATTAAGCTAAACCACAAAAAAGGATGTTTAACTTGCGTTTTTTGAAAATTTTATTAGGTCAAAGTAAATAAATTAAAATTACATTACGTGGTGTAAAATGCGTTATGCTTGACAGAAATAAAAAAAAAAGAAAATCTCACAGAAAAGGATAAAGGCTTAAATCAAAAAGGATGTTCTCATTTAGTGCCACAAAAACATAAATGACAAAGAAACAACAAAAAGCTAGCAAGCTCAAAGGACGTTACAAAGAACAATATACAAGGATCAAAACAAAGAAACAAGCTGTGGAAAAAAAAAGTTAATTTAGTCAAAGAAAGTGACACCCGCTCGCGTTGCCTAATTGAAATGAAATCGTTCATTTGTTCCTTTGTTGTTTGCTCGTGTTCGTGCTTATTGTATGTAGTCTCCTTTTTGTATTCATCCTTATCTTCCTTAGCGTCTTTTGTTTAAACAAAAATTTCAGCTGAGCCCGAGCAAAATGTCCATGAAAATCAAGAGGAGAAAAAAAAGCTTAAAAGCGGTTTTACGCTAATTCGCTTCCTTTATGGCGAAAATGCGTTCCCGCAAGTGTCACTGCTAATAACACTAAGGAACAAAGTTTTAAAATTAATTATCACATAGGCAGGTTGACGGAAATCATGCCTTTTTAGCAAGCAAGCAAGACAACTAAACTAATACGAAACTTATGATGTTATGATAAAGGAAATCAGGCCACTATTATGAAGAAAGCTGATTAATCCAATACTAACTTCGACAAAAATCATATTTCTGAGATTAAAAAAAACAAGCTTAGTCCGAGATGTGAACGTCCGACGGAAACTAAGACTCTCTCTAGTGAAGAATCTAATTTAAATAATAAAAATATTAGGCTGTTATGAGTGAATTATGTCTCCATTCATTACAAAGCTACTTAAGCTACTAACTTATTACGTTTCCAGTCTTTTTGAGCTATATAGTATTGGATAAAATAATTTCCGCAATACTTCCTATCGCTTTGGCTTACCAGACTAATTTGGTTGCAATCTCAATAAAAATGAAGAAAAAGCGCAGTTTACATTCAGAAGCCGGAAAACTATGAATTATAAGCCAATTAGTCCTTCGTCATTTTTTCTTGAATGGCCTTTTCAATATAGTCAGAATAAGGATTAACACGCTTACCTTAAATGTTCGTCCAAACTGTTTGCTCTGCACGAATCGATAAATGCTCGCTGTGTGTGTTTCTATGGAGAGTAGAATGTATTCATGTTTAGTCCTGGTAGCACATGCTGAATCAGCAAAATGCTAGGAACAAGATTAATCTGCAAGATTAGAGAGAAAACAAAGAAACTTTTAACTTGTTCTTGGCAGGAGTAATTTCTAAACTTTTATGGGTTTTCGAAGTTGATGAAACTTTTCTATCCATCGTAAAGAACGCAACAAAGGTTTTGTGCTGAAGACTCTATTCTATTACAACTCGGTCTTCGATTCATCACAGTTGGGAAATATTAAATTAAGGCTAAGTACTGAATTTCAAGAGCGATTTTTGATTGAAACTATCTTGAAAAGTGGTATAGCGAGCAAGGAACGCTAAGTTAGGGCTAGTCCTTGCTTTCGTACTTTTAGACATTGAAGGAAATGATCAGACAACGAAGCAGCTCTCTGATCGCAATCTTTTTCCAGCAGTGCGGCTTATACATAAATAGTTCTGCCATAGAGAACCATGGCTAAGTACAGTAAAAGAGTTAGCCTAAAAATTGGATATCCTTAGTAAATTAAGCAGGCTTAATTATAACATAATATTATTTTAAGGAAATTCGAAGGCAGATTTATCAGTAACACAAGGTGTTCTGTCAGATGCACAACTCATAAAAGCCTCAACACCCCTCCAATATATGTAGCTATTAAAAGATCGAGATCAACTCTCAATAGCGGAAAAGAGATGGGATCGATCTTTCACTAGCAGTATTACAAAATATTTTTGGCCCCGTCTCCATTAATTGTATGCAACATATTTGTTTTCCTTGATACCCACACATAATATGTTAAGTGGCATTAGGTGAACAAGAAATAGTCTTTTCTAGAGATGAAAACTAGCTAATATAATACCTACATCCATGGTGTAGGAAAGCAAGATTTCTCAGTGAACTAACTCGAATTATATAAATTATTCAGCTCACGATTATTATTTCTCAATCACAGTTGGTGTTAAGTCGAAAAAAACTGATGAGAAAACCAATGGAGATTCATATTTTTGTTGATTTCAGTCCGATCGATCTTTTAAATGGCGCATTTGTGGAGAAAAACAAAAATTAAGTCAACACTTAACTCTTAAAAGTTAGCAGATCCTTATTTTTAATTTTTATTTTGGTGAGTAATCGAATGTCATAAGTCCAATACAAGTAGCACTGGCGGTCCGAATGCGTCATGTTAATTGGTGTAGATTTTTTGCACTCTGCTTCAGTGACAGCAAAGCCGCACGTTGGCGCACATAATTAAAAACACTTTTTCTTTATTTTTGTGGTTTCGTTAGTTTTTCATTTTTTTTTTTCTTTCTTGTCACTTCGCTCCTTTTTTCAACGCTAAAATGTTGAAGCTGAGGCCGTTGCTTTAGAGGACATCACAGAGCAGGCGTTACGTTCAATGTTTGTCTTGTCCTAAATGCGTTTTAATCTTTGTCCTTGCTAGGATATTTTTCTTTTTACCACTTCTCTACTTTTTTTTACATAATTTAGCCGGACGTAGTGGCGACCGCACGCTGTCTTTAATTTTCGGGTGGACTTTTTTATTTAACTATTGTTGTTGTTGTTGTTGTAGTACACTGTTTTACTTGCTTTCTATTTTATTTTTTTGCTTTTGCATATCTAAATGAACACTTTGTGTAACGATTTTATAGATGTTGGTCGCCATTTCAAGGTAATCTGATGGACGGGTCGTGGATTAGTTAATGGGTTCACAAAGGCAGCAGCAGCATCTCCTTTGTTAAATTTGTACAGTTTTCGTTTTCCGTCATCTATGTACTTTCTTCAGTACGTCATTGACGTCCTTCTTTTATTCGCTCTTTTTCCGCTTGTCGCATTTAATTGAGGCATTGTGATTAATTGCTTTGGCGCTTAGTGGGGTATTGATGTCGCATTGAATTTATTTATAATTTTCTTAAAATTATATTAAAAATTTTATGTAGTCGAAATAAATGAACAGTGTTGCAGTAAATGTAAGAAAAGTTTGTGGAATAGAATATGTTTCCATATTTTCCTCGTTATTTAATGCAGTATTTTTAAGTTTTGAGATTCATAAATAGTTCTAGAACGCTAATTGATCTAAAAAAGTCGGTTCTAATGTGTTTACCGTATGTAGATGTGGATTTAAGTAAGGGTCAAGCGTCAAGAGCGGAAAATTTTAGACGTTGATTGACCATTTTTGTACCGTACACGCAGACACACAGGGTATATTGATAATGCAAAAAAAGGGGCATGGCAGGAAGAAAACTATTTGTGTATATTAATAATAAACGCTACCTCTTGTGTTAATTGCCAAATCTGGCACCCTAAGTGTAGGGTATAAATACAATACAAGCTCTATATAGAACTGTCAACCAAATCTGACAATGCACAATTATTATTTAGTGCCCGGAAAATCTAAATACATGATCCGCAAAAATTAAAGCTGCTCACTTACTCGTTTTATGGTCATTCTTACCATAGTTTCAGGTACGAGTTTGCGGATCATGTTTTCATCAAGTTGATCATCACGTTGTAGATCACGAAGAGAGCATCATTTTATATCATATTAATGATTTCATATATCGTGATTTCCTTAAAGGTTGATAAAATATACTGTAATTCGAAGCGTCTTAAAATAATTCTTTTTTAATTTTTTTTTCTGAATGAACAATATGTCAAAAATATTATGTACAAATTTTAAATCAATCCGAGTAAAACTAACGGAGTTACAGCGTTTCAAACAAACTTTAAATCGATTTTCCCGAAAACGTCTTTTTTGAAGTTCGTGAGCATCAGAACTCAAAATCTACTGAACCGATCCTTTTGAAAATTTGAACATTACTTCTTCACATAAATCAACAGGTAATCAGAAAGAGTTTTTTTTTTTCATCTTTTTCTATTTTTTAATAACAAATTAACCGCGATTTTTTGAGCTAAAATCGCGTCTTTCACTTCAAAGTGCTGTAAAAAAAAAAAAAAAACTCTTGTTGATTACCTAGAGAAATAGATCACCTTTAAAATGCATATCAATTTTTTTGTTTCAGATAATCCAGTAATGAGTTATAATGTTCACCGCAAAACCACTTTTTTTCGAGGCGCCTCTGGAGATTCACCGTCAACGGCTTATTTATCAATATTTTTCTTTGAAATTTTTTTCTGACATACTTTAAAAGTTGTACAATAATATATATTAAAATTTAATAAGATTATGTTATTGATGTCGCCGCAAAAAAATCATAAAAACATACGTTTTTCTCGCCTTTAAAACCCTACCACGCACAATAGAACAACCAAACTTCTATTTCCACTAAATTTCGTAAGGGAGATATACCGCACTATTTGCTTTATTCTTAGCATTCAGGATCTTGTAGAAGCTTGTAGTTTTAAGCAAAATATTTATGAAAGTCTCGAATTGCTCCAGGTTATTAATATTCACTGTGTGTGCGAATGTGACTCTCTATTTGTCCTGCCTTGTCAAATTTTTCTGATACTGTAGAAATTGCTAGAAGAATTGGTACAATTAAACCTATATCGCTTGGAAAATATGGTCAGCACAAAATAACTTTTCAAACATATATTTCATTACTGTCACATAAAAAAAAATTGCTCTGCTGTTTTGTGTAAAAAAAAAAGTTGCCAGGTGCAACAGCAACAATCCGAAGACTCATCTTCAACTTTAAATCAATTTCCAAACAATACTGCAATGAAATCTTATTTGTCTGGTAAACCTTCTTTACTTAGCCAATATGTTTTGTTTCCAAACGATCATAAAATGGAAGCCTCTTCCATATGTCAAGAATATAATTATACTTCACATTGTTCAGGCATTTACTACATAACAATCATAAATTGCAACTTTATAATTCCAAGAGCATTGCTATAAAATTTACAAAATCGCTTACTTGTAGTAAAGAAGAGAACAATTCACTTGAATTTCACTTTTAAAAGAACGTTTTTTTTTCTTTTTTATTTTGGAACATAAAAAATAATATTTACTTTGCACTCATACATTGAAAGATCGTTGAGTTAAAGGACAATAAGAATTTTTCTTAAAATCTTTTTTTTTTATTATTTTGATCCTTCACATTGTTAGGAAAACCATCAAGGATATATTGTTTTCAATTACTGTGACAAAATAGAAATGAAAAAAATACCAACAAAGCCAATTCAAATTCAATTTGCACCATTATACCGGCCTATTGTTCCCTATGACAACAACAATGTGCACCAATTTTTTTTTTTTTGTAAGAAGGTCCTTATCAACTGCTGCGCTTGAAAATAAGGAGTATGAAATTAAAAGAAAATTGAGAAAATAGGATTGCAATTTGCAATAATGAAAGAAGAATAGAGGAAGAAATCAGTCAAGAAAATAAATAATAAGAAATATCCTTAGAGTTAAGGATGACAAAATACCAGCGTTGACAACAAAAGCGTCAGCAATAGCATTCGCAGTAGCTGGTGTTGCTTTGCTGCAACATGTCACTGAAATGCAGCTGTCAACTATTTAGCGTTGTATTCGCTCTTACAGAATTACTGCACAGTGGCGCGAGATCGTGAGAAATTTTTAGTTTTATTTCTGCTAAAATGTTAATTGTGCATTATAAGAAATGTGCTCTGCATGATATGAAAACAATTTAATTTTTATTTTCAAAGAATTTATTTTATTCCTTTGTCCTCAGCCCCACTGTGTTTCGCTTGATGTTTTCAAAAACAAGCAGCAGCAGCTTTTACTCAACAAGAGCTAAGCCTGGATCAAAATTGCAGAAGTTGAGTGCATCCTTTTGCTGTACCTACTGCTTGTATGCGGCACTCCTTTGTAATTTCTCACATTTGTTGTACGCGAAATGTCAACGCATTTAACGTGAGCGCTTGTGTTTCAAACGGTGACAACAAAAACAGCAAGCAAAATAATGTCAGCAAAATCAGCAGTTCTCATCTGTTGTACGCGAGAAAAGCTGCATTAACTTATTTAAAATAAAACTCTTTTAACAAGAAATTTGCAATTATTGGAATGGCGTATCATGAGTATTTACTACTGAAGGTACATATCCTTGTTCATGTTCATATTTTCGAAGAAAAACTAATACTTGTAGACTGGCCCATAGTCACATTGGAGGAAATTTGAAGGAAGAAGAGTCAACGCTAGTGCTACAGACGCATTATGATATTTTCAAACAGTTCAAGGTCTTGCCCAAAATCATCTTCACTAGAGTCAGCAAAAAACATAAAATTTTTCGTCCGTGCAGATTGTGCATTGTACAAATTAATACCCTTCGCACTATAATAGATCAGATAAATAAGTGACAGCCTTTGTTACATTTAACTTTCTTCGACTACGGTACCTTTTTTAATAGCAATGACCGCAATTGCATCGGAAACGTATTACACACTCAAAGTGAAGCGCCTAAATTGAAATGAGAAGCTTTCTTATCCCTTAGAGTCCATGTCAGGTGTACGCCAATGTTGCCTGCTGTCACCATTTTTTTCCCGATAATACTGAACGATGTTTTCAGCAAAACTCTAGACTCTGCATTTCGTATCATTCAGTGGACTTTCAGCGAGCATCTGTAGATTCTCGTTAATGCGGATGATATACAGTCTACAAACACTGTAAAGTGTGAAGAGTTGCCCATTATGGGGGATACATACTCATGGGAAGGCGTTCGTGAATTGAGAGGTTTTACTGATATCATTACGAAGTAGTTATTCTTAACCACTCTTCAAAACGAATTGAAAAAAGTTCTCAGAATTTCAGTATCACTGACACTTAAAAGGCCGAAAAGTTAAAATGCAAATCATATCACAACAATGATTCTAAGCCCAAATCACTCCTGTGCAGATCCTGGGTGCTGTATAATTGTAGTGAAGTGATGACCATATCAGCCCAATGCCCCGAATGATGAACCCAATTGAAATTTAATGGGCATACTTAAAAATAAGTTCCAAAGCGCGCTCAAACAAATAAAAACGCTCAACTAAGAGTTAAGTATTAAGGAGGAGTGGGCAAAAAGATACGGAATGACATGATTTTCAAAAATTTATTGCGTATAAGTAGCCACAAGCCATGATTGGTGTTCGTGATGGGAACAGTAAGTATTCAACTTTTTCTTATTAGTTTTTTAGTTTGTTCCTATGATCCTTGCATTTTGTAAAGAACTATTTGACACCATGAAATGGCGTTTCTCCCCAAACCAAACATCTAATACCGCTCCTCATTTCAAAAAAAGTGCTTCATTATACATAAAAAACTGTGTCCGACAGCCATTGATCCCATATTATTTATTTCTAAAGAGAGCCAAAAAATGTATTCTGCGAGTTCAATACATTAATCACTGATCATACCGTAATAGTTACATAGCGTCTCAGAAACCATAGTCGCATTCCAGAATTTATTCACGGGAATATGTTTAAGCTCAATATCTCTGAAACTCAACAGAGTTATAGTAGTCGAAAAGAATAGAAAATCTTTGATATTATTTACTCACATGTACTACTTATATGCACACATATAAACTGTTTGCTATATACTTATGTACATTGCAAAAATAGAGCAGATTGAGTATGAATTTTTATCATGAATTTTATAAGTACCTCTATCTTTAAAAAAAACAGAGTCGATAACTCGTTTTACCATTTAAATCTCCAAGAGAAATTTTATAACGTACAAAAAAAAAAAATAAAGGAATATCAAACAATGTAAACGAACTTATGATTTATTAAATCCTTTCAGTTCCTAAATTACTACCCTGTATACCTTTTTCCTCAGATTAAAATCCGACATAGAGTGCTCCAGATGTTGAAATATATTCAGAGTAAGCTACTCTCTGAATTATATTATGATGATTAAATAAGTCAAAAAATGTTTTACTTCGCAAAAATATGTATTTTTTCAATTTACCTGTGTAGAAATTGCTGCAGGTCGAAGCAGATTGAGGTTAACTTCCATTGCAGGACATAATTCGACCTTTTAAGCTTCTTATAATGAACTATTGAATTCATTTTCTAAGCAAATGTTACGGTGCTGCTCTAAAGTACTTTAAAAATGTGGTATAAGCCAGCTCATTTAGGTTTAGCAATTGACCTCGAATGCGGGAACATGTCCTTGATTTTGGTCAAATGTCATTCGATGTCATCTCGTCCTCGACTTAACGTTTTTTATTAAAATTATTTTTTGTGGCGCTATTTTTCAAAAAGAATTTAAAAATTTTAATAAGAAATGTCACATTTTTCTTTGAATATTTCCTTGCGGCATCGTTTTTGTTAAAAACCTTATCAAATTTTAATACATCAAAGTAGGTCAAGTTTTTATCGCAGTACAATTGTCTTAACCCTTGTATACCACCGCTAGCAAAAATGTTGTTGGTATTGGTTTCGTATACAAATACCATAATTTCTTGAATTCGTGTCCAGTAAGAATAGGGTTAATTAAACTGAGAAGGACATTATCTTTGAACTCGCCAAAAATTAAATTAACAGTTAAAGTGAACTGAAATTTCATATTTGTGTGCAATTTGGTTTCACTTCATTAAATATTTATGCCGGCATAGCGTATTGTGGGTTAAAACTTATCGTGAGCTCTTCCAAATCATTCCTGCTGTTTGGGTGAAATTTGTGATAAAAAACTTTTGCTTGCATGAGAGGTGCTACGTCCTTTAATCGAAACTAACGCTGATTAAGAATTTATTTACTTTTTAATACTTGCCACGCCTCCTTCGATTCGTTACAAACAGATTCAAAAAGCGAATATATCCTGAGTGCAGGGTTTTCAAATTAGGAGCAAGTGACACATCACTTGAAAGAACATAAATTGAGATTTCTTAAAATGTTACAAAAAAAACCTTTTTTTTTCATAAGAAACTGGTTGTAAAAAAATGGACACATATTCAGATAAATCATAATATCTCGAAAGCTATGACGCAGATTTCAAAATTGCATGTACTTTTATTATGAAATTATCGTTAATAAGATACTTACGTATATTTTTGAACCAATTTACTTCTGAACGCTATGTCATGAATGCTTTATTGGTTTTATCTAGGAACCCTGCACGCACCAAGTAGGTGTTATTAAAGGTAACCTGTTTCACCCCGCGTTTAATTAATTACTCTGTGTTGTACACAGTAATGAAATTTAAACGCTGGCGGAACGTTAACTTATGTCAACTTAGGGTAATTTGGGATCGTCGATACCGGTAAATTAAACTGATTTTGACACGCCTATAAACGCTGTTCTACGACATCTTGTGTTTAGTCTGAGAGGTTTGATGTCTGAATTGTTTTTCATGAAAATCCTCCAGCCACACTACTTGACACCTCATCTAGCATTTCAGTTAAACTTTCTGAACAAATGTGCATATGGGACAAACAACCCAGAATTTTTTCATACGATCTTAGGGAAAAATATTCCTAAACTTAATATTTGCTCGTCGATCGATTTCTTACTTGGATATTTAAAAATGGCGCAGCAATTTGGAATCGGCCTATCTTTTTAGACAATTTAGGTGCGCAGGCTTACATCTTTCTGAGCGCTGACGATTTATCTCTTGATAATCTGGTGACCTAACTAATTTTACTATTTTGTATATTTTTCTACAACTTCTGTTTAAAAAAATATGTATGTAATTTTTGCTTGAAATTATTACTATGCATCCCGTCGTATGGAATATTTCCTCAAGAGATCAAAAATTTCCAATGGCTAAAGTTGGGAAAATATAAGGCGCACTGTGTTTTGCATATTTTCTGCTCGAATTTATTTGCAATCAATAAAGTACGCACTTTCTCAGCATAATCGTGCGGTGCATTATAAAATACAATACAATTTAATTCAATTAAAAAAGCAACAACAAAAAATGGCTTAAATGCAGGAAGTCATTAGCTGCTTGAGACGCGTGCCAACGACAATGTGGCGCGCATCGACGAACAGCGTGCAATTTTAATTCAATTAATGGTAATTTACATTTTGTAGATTTTAAAGCAACAAACCCTAATAAACTATAAAATAACATTCAGCCACACCCCCCTAATTTTGTTTACAAACGTAAGAGAAAACAAATGAATGTCTTCGTAACTATGAATACATCAGATCCAAGGTGGACTTCAATTTCCAAAATAACAGGATATTCTTTTCGAGACCCTAACAGCGAACATAATAAATTTTATATTTTCGCAGTATTACTCACTTACAAATAAGAAAAACTATGTGCCACCCTAGCACGCTTACAATAATAGACATTTTAATGTGAAAAAAGTATTGACGTCAACAATGTAACAGGTTAAGGAAGTCGAAGCTTTTACGCTTACATTACGCTTGACTGCGCATTATATCTTTGTTAATACAAATGTTCTATGCGTTGTTGTTTTTGTATCTCTTATCCTGACGTTTGTATGGAAATGATTGTTATCGTTGCTTATTATGACATGACTACCATAGCTAGAGCACAACAACAAAAAGAACAACAGCACATAATGCGCGCGAAAAGCCACAGAATTATGTAAAAAGAATCAACACTCACACATGTAATGCATATCCTTGTCATATCCTGAAAATTAAAACAATACAACAGTTACACAACAACACTGGCACCTGCTTCTGCTTTTGCCGCCACGTAACTTAACTCCTACTACCGATGCTCTGTCACAGCCACGCACCACCAACAAACTTACACACTTACTCGCAAGGATCTTTCAAGTATTTTAATTAAATTTTCTAATTTTGTGATTTCTCAATGTGTTCGCGAATTTAATTCCAAAATTTCAATGATGTAAACGAGCGTCGAAACGAGGACATTGACTTCCGCGTTTCGCAAAAAAAGAAAAACTTCGAGTCAATATCCTGCGGCTATTGGTGTTTTTGAGCATCGATTTAATTTCGGTGCGCGCTAAAAGCTACGGTGAATTTTCGTTGTTTCTGTTTAATTTTTTCATTATTTTGCATATGAACTCAATGAAAAAAAATAAATTTACACCTTTGGGGAATTAATGTTCAAAACGTGTAGCAGCTGTTGCTTAACTTTTGGCATTATGATTTAAGTTTAATTTGCAAAATGGTGAATATCCTTGAAACTTACTAAGAAAAATAAAAATTTCACAAGTGACGTAAGTAAAGAGGATACAAAGTTGGAAGCTGCTTAAACTGAGGGGATATCTTATAAATTCATTAAAATAATTTTGGCACATTCACATTCACCTTCGATACACATAATTGCTGGAACTCGGATATGTGACTTTTTGTAAGGATTCATTTCATAAGTATGTTAACCAAATAAAATAAAAAATTTAATGACTGTTTTTATGCATATCAATCGGAAATTTCGTTTTCAATCAATTGAAATTCTTAAATAAGAACCAAACGTTAAGTTTTGTTTGTTAAAACTACCAAGACTGAGTTTTATAACTGAAAGGAGGAACTCGTTTTTAATACAAAATATGTTACTTTGATTATTTCTGCATTTCCTACATTTATTCATGAACCGAACTGCACCGAAATTGATTAATTTTCCAAACCTGCACAATTTTCGCTTCGGCAATGCTAGTGCTACTCAATGCCTATGCTCATTACATACCTTGGAACAAATTTCATAATGTAGCCACTTAATCGAATCCCTTGGACCGAGCTTTGTTACTCTCTTCGGTAGCACGATTAATCCTCAAGAGCTGCCAATGCACACTGAAAAATGCATTGTTTGGTGCGGTTTGTGGGCCGGTTGTATCATTGCACCGCACTTTTTCAAAAACAATGAAAATCGCAATGTTACAGTCAATGGAGCAAGGTACCGACTTTTTAATTACTGACTTTTTTTACCCAAAATGGAAAAATCGAGTTTGCTTGTATGACAGATGTCACGCCTACATGTTTAACCCTGATAATATTTTGGACATTGGGAGGGTAATAACCTGACTATTAGGGACTAGAGTTATTCGTGAGATGCTTATTGTAATAAGTTGTTTTTAAGCAGTCAGCGAACAAATAACTTATTGCAGTTAAAAGCTAAGCTCAACGTAACTCAATAAGTTAGGACAGATTCACTGGGCTGGTACTAATGTCAGTACATCGGAGCAATGAGAGTAACACAATTAAAGTCATATACTTGCTTACAGCGAAGAGTGCTCGAAGTTTAAATTTTCTTTTGGAAAATCGCTAATACGTATATTATAATATTTGACTATATATACTTTATTTTCATGTTCCTTCATATTTCTTTTAGCTAAAGTAAAAGCCCTCCTCAACTCATTTCAGTCCTTTTTTATTACTTAAGTTATTTTTAATAGTGTAATACAGAGGTTTCCTAAGTGTACGCGTAGTGAACAGCGGTCGCAGGAGGCCCTCGCATTTTCCCTTCTCCGGAAACTAAACATTCTTATGTTCGCAATTCAAAAAATCAATTCGCTTTCGGGTACTCACGTCAGGCTGTATTGGGAATTGAGAATTCCGTCTGAGTGTAAGTTAGCACTCCTGCTTAACCAGCAGCCCGTGCGTTCTGCAAACGTAAGCATTGTAAATAAGCTGATTTGGAAATATGGCTTGGAGTCTCCAAAATGTGCTATAAGTACTGTGATCTCTGATCAGCAGATTCACAATGTGTAGTGCGCTGATCGCACGGATTGTTAGTTAAGTTGGAGTATCCATGATACATTGGAATAGTAGATTTATTTTATCAAACTGAAATTAATACACCGGTGGAAGTGGAGCTAGAAGTTAGAGTGACAATACTTTGCATTGTTCCGCGCTTTGAAAAAATTTGTGGTGAAGCTCACACGTCACATTGACTAATATATACACAATGATTCCGGTACTGAAGTATTATCTCAGCAAATGGAAGCTGCTTCAATTAAAATTTTTCGTCGTTTTGATGCTTGCATTTTTCTGAACAAGCCTTAAATTCTTAATAATGGTTTACATATTTCAGTTTTATGACATTTCGGTCATCATTTCAATTCATTTACGTATTGAACTATGCTTAAAATAATAAAATAAAATTCGAAACTGACCTGATTTTGCTTGGAATTTAAGTTCCATACAAACACCCCCTTAGCCACTAAAATAGCGATATGTTTGTAACTATAAAATCTATAGCTTATATTTTTACCATTATAGATTTTTTTTTAAATATGCGATTTTTAACAAGCTGGGCACCTAGCTTGTAATACTCTTTTTTCTACACCACACCAGCTTAAATTTTATTGAAAATATAGAGCAAAACACATTGTAAGATTCAACATCTATTTTTTAAAGAGCCACTGCATATACGACTCAATTTTAAATCACATCTGATAGCATAAATAATTGTACAAAAATTGATGATCAAAAAAGAACTACATTTGAGTCTGTGGTACCAAAGCGGCTGACCAAAGGTCGCATTTTTTTAGCTGAATATGAAAAAAGCCGATTTTTCGGACAGCAGTGCGAATTTTACCAAACATTATATTACTTTGTCTGACCCGTCCTGTTGTCGCCCAAGACCCTATAAATATGAAGCGACGCAAAACTTTACACAACAGCGGCAGAAACGTTCAAAATTTTGCAAAAAGATTATGGGGATGATTGTCCAGAACGGGTAAAGACTTTCGAGTGAAATAAACAATTTTTAAAGTGCAGACGATCGCTGAAGAACGAATCTAAAAAAACCATCAATCTTTGTTATTTTTGAAAGCAAGGGCATCAAACACCTCGAATTCGTCCCAAATGGTCAAACAATTACTTGTACGTTTTATTTGGAAGTATTGCACCGTTTGACGGCCTAAATTTGTCGAATTCGACCAACACCGCGATCTTGATTCTGTTTAGCACAAAATCAAGTCTGTGTGTTGAATCATTCACCATATTCATCTCATTTCCCAAAAAAAAAAAATTAACTTGCAAGAATGCGATTTCGATGCATGAATATGTAAACATTATATTGTTTAAAAAGTTTAAAAGTGAGTTACCTGAAAAAATATGTTTTCGATTTGAAAAACCAAAGAGATCGCAAAAACAAGCTTTTAAAAATCTCAAATCCAAAACCCCCCCCGAAATAAAATCCTGGATACGGCCTTGCTCTCATATGTCTGCCACAGTTGGCCCGAGCCTTTATAGCAATATTTTGAATATAATCCTGGCGGTGACCTTAAAATTTATTTTATCGATGCTTTTTTGTATCTACAGAAGGCATTATTATTCGTCCTTTAATCAAAAAACTTAATTTCAAAAATCAATAAAATATCAGTGCAATGTTAACAGCAATTTTTTCACATTATGCAATACAAACATACGTAGTTGCTTTACAAACACATACAATTACATTTTCAAATCTAAACAGAAGGTTCCAGCACAATCGCTGAAACGATGTTTGGTCTGATGCCAAGCAATAGCTTTTTGGGAAAAACGCCCGTGGACAGCGGCTCGATAATTGTAATGAATTGCATTCGACTGTTGCTGCAGGTAAAATAAAAATATTTGTTGACGTTATTTGTGGCGTCGGAAGCTGATATTGTTATATTTTGGCAAACTTTGGACATTTTGTTATTTGTGTGATGTTTTATAATTTATAGTTGAATATCATAGTATTAAAATACAATTAACCTGATAAAAGGAAAAATTGCCAAGCAACGTTGAAATAATTCTTAGCTTCTAAACGTATACAGTACAACCTTGCTCAACGAAACTAATAGAAATTCGGGCAGTTGCGATGACTGAGGCTGTTGCAAAAACCGAGTCAAAAAATGTTTTCGCCCAAAAGTGCTGATTTTGAATAATAATGCATATTATTCATTAAAATAAACTTACAATTGGAAAGTATTTGATTGAAAATACTGCATTCTTTACTTAAAACCAAAAACATCTAAAATAAATGTTTTTGACGCAGTAGTTATGTACGTAGTATGTAGAATATAATTTTGGAAAAATTATTTTTCAAAAAAATATGAAATTTTTGAGACCATTTTGTTGTATGCCATTAGGTATATGCTGCACTGCATTTTCGCCAAGATCTTGAAGAATCAAAATATTTTTTACGCCATTTTCTTCAGCCCATTGAATACAAGTGCTGAATGAACTAAAAGCAGTGCTAGCCTTAATCTTCGATACAGGTGGAGTGAAACATTGGTTTCGTCTGCGCTTTCAATTTCTTCCACCTGATCTTCATTTTTTGACAACTGGCAATTTGCAGCACACAGAAAGCAACCGGTCGTAAAATAAATTTAATTAAACTAAATAAGCACGAAATAAATGTACACGTAGTTCTTAAATATTGTACATACATACATATATTTGTTCTGAGGAACAGCAGTAACATTTAAAGAAGCATTTCAAAATCAAAAAAGAAGTCAAAGGATACTAGATCAAAAGTTAAAAAATTCAAGTTGCGATAATTGAGTACTGCTTTTTTTGTTTAAAGTTGCGTTAACAGAGTCAAAAATGTAAACAATTGAGGTGTTGCAATAATCAAGGAGTTGCGTTCATCGAGGGTTGCGTTGAGCGAGGTTATACTGTACTTACATATGATACCGTATATGTACAACAGAAATAACGAAAAAGTAATATCGAATCATAAGGCATTGATAATCATTTATGAAATTTAAATCTTGCAAAAAATACCGATTTAACTATTTCAGTAGAATATATAAATTCATTGTCTGAAAGCTGGAAGTTTCAACAATCTTCCAAATGTTGGCTGAATAACAAATGACAGTCAACATTTTGGTTTAGAAATTAAAGTTACTACTGCGGTGTACATTTTCTGCGGGAATGCATTGTTGCCGCATCATTTGCTATGAAACGTTGAATTTTGATGCAAATCTTTCGTAATAAGAACACACTCACACAGATACCATATGCATTCAAATACACACATTGACATAAATCATTCGAAGCACAAGTACGCAAAGCGAAATATTCGCGAAACTCAGATTTGTGGTGCATGCATGAGCGAAAATCTCGACATAGCAGCTGAAGAAGAAGGAAAATGAATCAAAACACGCAATCATTTCATTCATTTAAACGAGCACCCACTAACACAATTACATTTAAAACGAATACATACAGTCGAATGCGTATGCACTGAAATAGGGGAAGGAGGGGTCAACCACATCGCTAATGCTTGATGGAACTACAGTAACTTGGTTAATTTGTTCTAGGGATGCTAAAGCATTCACACTGATGGTACGTACTTTAGTACTTTATAAAGTAGCACTTCCCTTAAAGTTGTGAATCAGCTTTTGAAAATATTCATTTTTATAAATACTGTGCCAGACTTAGGACTTTAATTTTATAAAGCCCAGTAATGATGGATAAACTTAAAAGTTTTCGTAAAAATTATATAACGTGTTTATAGTAGGGTATACACCATGGCTACTATAGTACCAAGCCCATCAATAATCCACATTCAATTTCGTAGAAGTATTTATTTTGCTTTGGTAAAGAAAGTCAGAGTCATTTTTAGAAAACCTTCTAGTCAAGACTCTATTTGATGCTTAAATAGTTTGATGTCAAATTTCAGAGCATCACAGCGATATTTTTTGGCATCTCTATTCCAAAGATGCAGTTGTTTCCTGCTGAAAGTTAATTTGGCGCTTATTTACAAATTCAAATTAAAACACGAATTCTAATTCTTTCGTTTTATGAGAGCACTTTGTTCGAAGTACAGATTTATACATAATCTCAAGGATATAAGTGAATGTGTGCAGTGTATGTAATATCAAGATGCAGTTGCAATACAAATCAAACAATGCTTAGTCTATTATTTTTTTTGGAAAAAAATAACTGTGCCAAACTTCAACTGTGGAAACAAAACGGATGTGGAGAAAGCAAACTTTCTGCGATGTAGGTTGCTACACCAGCTGAGTTTTATAATTTTAAGAAAAAAATGTTTGCAATTTCTCGGAACCAACAGTAAAGTAAAAAGTTTTTGTGTAAGCCCTGGTTAACCAATATTAGTCGTTTCGACTAAGTCTGGTGACTTGTCGGAGAGATAAAGTTCTCAAAGCTGATCGTAATGTGTTTTCATATGGTGAAAGCTGGGTCAGTTCCTCAACTGGTCCCGATAAAGTCAGATGTGTTCGGCATTTTCATTTAACGGTACGTTTCAATTTATTTACGTAGTGGACATCGCAAGGAATTGTAAATTTTTCATATATTTTCACAGCCGTTCAAAACAACTGGGCTTAAGATTTGATTCTTCGTTGTGAACGCAGAGAACAGGAATAGTGTTCAACAAAGGTGAGTCATCTCGTTTACGATTTGGTGGCTCATCTTTCACTACGACTTAGGCTGGACATTTCCCAATGTGATCACTGAGCCCTGTGACTATTTAGAAGCTGAAGGTAAGACTTAAGCCGAGTCAAAGCTGAATAATTCTCCAATCATCTGTTTAACTGACTGCAGTCATACACAAACGTCTTCATTGGAGAAAATTAATTTCATGATTTTGTCTCTTAAAACAATGTTAAATATGTGATAACTTGGATGTAGAGTTCACAATAGATTCTCGGATCCAAGTCTTGGATTTAGATGAGTTGAAATAGGTAAGGTCCTCATAGCAATTTCGTTTGAAAAAACACGACACAAAAATGCAATCAGTTTCGCTACATTTAGTTTAAAAATGAAACTATTGCCTTTGTACATAGATTGGCACAAGTTCATCTGCAAGTTTTACGTATACAAATGTGAACCCAAAACAATGTTTCGGTTTTACTTCCGTTGAAGTGGAACTCTACGCGTTTGTACGAATAAATGGCAGATAGCGATTTGGAATCTATTGTATATTCGTCACAAGCTTTGGGTCTGAAAATTTGGAGTTTCTGCCTGAACCATTTTTTTCGTAGAACAGGAGTACAGGGAAAAAACAAGAGCTTGAAATTCTTGTAAATATTAATCAAAATTACAGAAATATTAGTAGAGTTTTTAGTAATCTAGAAACGGTTCGAGTTTCTAACAAAATTGCTAAGCATAATATAAAAATTGAATCTTCGTTCTCATCAATTTTTTTGAATGCATGTTTTAAATTTTTACAAAGTAGATGTTAATATAACTAAATTTACGTACTAAATTACAGAAATAATTTATTGATTTTTAAAAGGACTATAGTCCTTTTAATTTGTAGTATTTTTAAGAAGTACATTACAAAATTTTTATGATAAAATAATTAATAACTGAAGTGCAAAAATAACAAAAAAAATACAAGTGCAAATTGCATTAATTGTTGGAGAATAACTCCAACAATTGTAAAGGAACAAAAAATGTGCAACCAGCTGCTTATACTAGTTTCAGTGACCGCTAAGTCACATCTTCAGTAAGCTTTGTTAGCCGATGTTAAGGAGTCTGCGAACACACTATATTTAATTATTTACACTGACCAGTTAAGAATCATAGCAAACAAAACACAAACATAATAATAATTACTTATCTTGATTTAAAATATTAATATGCATGTATATGAATTAATTCAATCATACTTTATAACATAAGAGTTTGTAAAAATTATTTTCTATAAAATAATTTTCTATAAAATAATTTTTCTATAGCTACTTTTTATAAATTATAAAGCGTGAATCATAAATTACAATATGAAATATGCTAACATTGATGAGCGCTTTAATAAAAGCTCTATGTCGCAATTTATTAAAATCTAATAAATTCTTTGTATAATTTCCAAGTTTTAGGTGATAAATAAAATGAAGAAAATTACTTTTTAATATCCAGCTTTTAATTGTTGTATTCATCTATTAATTTTTGCTAAAATTTGAGCTAGTGTTTTCTCCGTGTACCCATTATGCTATGGGCAGTTTTTTATTTGCTGCACCGTTGTTTTCGGTATAACTTAATCTGTGGACAAAAGCTGTTCACGAACTTTCTGTTGATTTTTAGACATCTTTATCACATGCAAGGCAATAACCAAATGGTTTCTTATATTGTAAACGTAACTTTATATAGAAAATGACTGTACTCATAATCTTGAAAAAAGAAGTGGCCCAAAGGCATAAAAAGCACAAACGTCCAAAAATCGGCTTAGGTTTTTGTGTGCTTCGATAATTATTTTCAGTGAAAGATTGGCCAAAAAGCACAATTAATGCTAGGCGATTCATCAAGGAATGCCTGTTCATTTTACAAAATCGGTCAAAATTTTTGGGTGTTTGCTTACTTTTTAGCATATTTGGTACAACCGAAAAAATAGGACCTTTATTTTGACCAATACGACAGTCAGGCAAAACTCAATCTTTAGAAAAGAAAAAAATAAATTTTTTCAGGGACAGATCATGTGTTGCATGTACATTAAATAAATACACATAGGCCCGTAATGATAGTCTTAAAATTAAGGGACGCTCTAAGTTAAAACCTATAAATGAAAAACTTGCATTAAATTATAAGAAAATTTTTAAAAAAATAGATTACCCTGCGTTATTGACACAAAACACTGTAGACTTAATGAACAAAAGGAATAATAAGAAGCTGGAAGACGGCAGGCAGCGTGAGATAGGGGTTGGGACTGTGAACTCATAGCTCACAATGCGTGGGTTCGCTACGCGTCAGTCCAAATGCTTTGTTTTTCTAAAAGCACGTTTTAAACTTAAAAGCAGGACAAGGTGGTTTCAGGTACATATATAATATCAGGCTTAAAAAAGACATTTATTTTCGTTGATATCAATAAAAAAAAATTTGAGCTTATGAGCTATGATTTCACAGTCCTAACCCCTACACCACGCTGCCTGCTGTCTTCCGTCTTTTTGTTATTCCTTTTGTTCACTACGTCTACAATTTTTTGTGTCAATAACGCAGGGTAATCTATTTTTAAAAATTTCCTCAGGTTTTATTTAATGCAATTTTTACTTATGTGGTCACTCTGTATATTTGATTTCAGGTAAGAACAAGGCTTTAACTGAAAGCGCTCTTAATTTTGCGATTATAATTACGGGTCATTGAATTTTATATAATAGCCACATAGTCCAAAAAAGGAAAATGAAGATGCACATCTAAAAGCATTTTTGGTTTGCCTCACTTACTGTGCACTTTGTTAAAATTTCTAACAGAAGATCCATGGTATTTTTCTTTAAGCCTCGCAAAACAAGTGTTCTCTCGATTGAATTTTTAACCTATTAAATGACGTAAACAGTTATTTTATTTTGTATATAGTGAAATACAAAATTTTTTATTTAATATACGGAACTTCTTAGCCTAAGTAGTATACAAACAGTGTGAGTGAAAAATCCTTGCTTTGCGAGACGTACAACTTGATGCACATCAAATGATAGGTCATGTAGTCAACCAAAAATATTTTGCAGACTAGTATTTGAGATATGTGTATGTTAAGCAATATTACTTTTACAACTGCCTATTTGTAAAATTTTGTAAAAAATTGTTCCACATAGTTATGAAAGTATTTTAAAATGATACGCCACACGCTTATCGTGGATTGGATTATTAAGCTATATGTAGTTTGGGTTTTCCTTAGAACGTTTGATGGACACTTCGTGTAGGAACTCTTTAAAAACTGTTCGTTCATTTCCATTTAGCTTTGCGTAGCTCCATAGACTATACACTATTAGACATGTAAAGTCAAGTATGTGAAACCTTTTTTTATTTTCATAGAATCCAGAAATATATTCGACTTTGTTTTTAGTCAGGTATCAGACCAACAATGGTAAAAACTTAATTCAAAAACTCCGCTAGTGTCTGTAGGTTCATTTTTAGAAAAATATTTATTCTTGCGATTTATTGCATTATGTTCGCCTGTATTGTTATCACTCCTTTTAGAATTTCCATTAAAAAGCGCCCGAAATTTGTGTGCGCGTAATAGCAACAATATGTCGCCTTTAACGAAGCGAACTACAATCACTACTACGCCACTTAGAAATGAACACATAGGACGCTGGCTGTTAATGCAAATGCACAAACAAGAGAAACGAGAACCCAATCCAATTCAATCCATTTCAAATCCTTGCAGGAACTAATGTTGAATTCGAAATACACAGTTCTACGTTGTGCCTCAAACGCTTGACGTTCGCAAAAAAAAAAAAAACAAAACAGGAGAAGAAGAAAAAAGTTGCTATTAGTTACTGGTTGCTTTGTAAAGCTTAGTGCTACTTTCTCTGCACCCAAAAAGTGCACCTCCATCAGTGCTGCTGCTCCTCGAGCGATCTCGCTGACTGTGCCAAGTCATCACAACGAAATTGTAATAAATATTCAATCAGCAGGATTCGTTCTCGTTCGCGTGCAGAATTGGAAATTTTCGTTTAAATTCAAATTTTCCGTCTCTAATGAAGGAACACAAGAAACAACACAATGGATGAACAAAAGTGGGCTATTGGGTGAGGTGGAATAACTAGAAATCGACGACAACAAATGGGGAAAATGCCAACGCAACAAGAAAACAAATCACGTTTTAATTTTGTTTAACTAATAGCGGGGGCGCTAAGGTCTCCTCCGGAGCCTTCACCATCCAGATGTTGGTGTTGGGTGATCAGGCAAAGTGCAAATGAGTAGCATGGATGATGGCGCAATTTTAACTTCTACTACCGCTGTTGGTGTTCGTTCTTTCGTTTCGCAATGTCATTTGGTTTTGTAGAGTGGCAAGTGACGAGTTACAACAAAAGCGTTTGAATGTGGCAGGATGCAGCAAATAACTTTAAGTATGCAACGGTATTTAACAAGAGTTTTCTCCTCTTATTTTTTGCAGTAACAATAGTTACTGTATGGCAGAGGGGAAACATGACGGTGCTTAATAAATAAATTGTTGAAAATCGCTGAGCGTTTAACTTTGAATTGCGTAGATGTCTGAAAGTAATGAGGATCTTAATTTAAATAGTTGAAATACTTTAAATAGTAAGGAGGTAACTGGTTTGACACACGGTAATTCAAATGGATTGAGTAGTGTAAGAAAATACTTGTGTCAAAACATAATTGTTGGAAAAAAGAAAAAATTTTTTGTTGGCAAAAAATTAATGATATGTTGGGTTGAAGACAATCACAATCAAATGATAAATTGTTTAAGATATAAGTCCTTCATTAAATTAAATAAGAAATTTTCTCTCAATATCAAAGCAAAGTCGCCCAGAAAACGTTTATTTAGCAGAATGGCCACTTATGGTTGAAAAATTTACATATTTTTTTTTGCGTTGGTTGGTGCTTATAATCTCGTTTGAAAGCATAGGGCTTACATACTGCACGCAACATGGATCCTCATGCAAGTTTTGGATATTTTTACATTGGATTTCATTACTTTCTGGTACTTTGCTGTCAGATTGAAGGAACTTTATTTCAAAGGGGCAGTATTTCCTTTATAGGAATAAAGGAGCAACTAATTTGAAATTGCTGAACTATTTTTTAGGCTCCTCTTTTTGCTTAGCTGTGACTATGAAAAATAATGCGAATTCAAAATCGCAACTGTCTGCTGTGCTTAACTGCGCTTTCAGTGCACAAGCTGTAGCAGCAGCTGAAGCTCTTATACGAAAGCGAGCGTTGTTGCTAGAGAGGGGGGATGGCTTCCAAAGCGTCAAATAAAAAGTTTCAATTCGGCAGCGCTACATCTACGATATACATCAGCTGCTCAAACTTATTGTTTATTATAAATTTTACTTTGCAAGAAATAACCATTTTTTTTATTTGTTAAAATGGCAAATACTTAAAACAATCAATAAAATTTTATTGCACGAGTGGAATGATTGCATGGAGAAAACCACGGATGGAATAAACAACAATTTAATTCAGCGGACATAGAAAATTATGGTCTCTTCAGAATTATGGCCGTACAAGATACAGTTCCTATACACTACGCTTTGGAAGTTGTGTACTTAAGACTGCTTCCACGTAATTTCAAATTTGTTTAACACTGAGCAGGGCACAATATAAAGAATTTTCATCAAAACTATAAAGCTCATTTCAAAGTTTAATAAAGAGGTGATTCAATTTCCATCCAGCGAACTTTCCCATAAGAAAACAATAGAAGACTTTGAAAATAGCCGTGCAAACCCATTTCCATTTGTGCTAGGCTGCGTTGATGGCATATGCACGTTCCTATATCGGAACGAGTTTTATTCCGTAATTGTGGAAGTATGGTATTATTAAATTTCAAAATCTTCAAGCATGAAAGTGGTGATATTTTTTACTTTAAGCTGTCGTTGATAGCAAAATGAGGTTTATCGATGCGTTTGTGGGTTATGCATGGAGCTGCCAATATGCTGAAGTTTGGCATAGCAGTCCATTAAAAAGGGCTATAGTAACTAAACAAATAAAATTTCCGTCAGAGTATCACTACCTTGTAGATGGGGCTTATCCGCTGGAAACGTATCTAAACGTAACGAAACGTAGCTTCATACAGGGATGACAGGTTTTTTACAGCGCAGCAGCTTCGATTCAATTATGTGTTAAGCTCCACAGGAGTATTCGTAGAACAGGCTTTAGAAAATAAAATAAAAATTTCCGTATTTTAAAACATGTTGAAGTTAGCTAAGTTTAGTATAATGTCTTGCATGGTTTTGCATAATGTTATAAAAAATAATGAGGGAACTAATACTCACGCAGATGAACAGCAGTTAGAAGTTGGCCTCAATAACGACAACATTGACAACGCAAATATTGAGCATGGCCAAGATGAAGCAAAAGAAACAGACTAGCAGCTTTATTCCATTTTGATACCACAGGGTGTGTGACTATACCTTCTAGTCGAACCAACCAGATTTCATAATGAAACTAAATAGCTGCCCAATACTAACATGTTTAAGGTCATCCAGATCATCAAATAAAAACTACCCAAGTGCTTTGTGGCGATTTCTAGCAAGTGCGGCACAGGAGCAGAGAAGATGTTTAATATTTTCCTCTTCCTCCACATCTCCACAACTTCTACAGAAGTCAAAGGACCTCACACCTAATCTCTCCGCATGTCTGCCGATGAGGCAGTGGCCAGTTATGACTGCGACAGCTGACGAGACACTATGTCTAGTGCAAGAAATTAGTTCTGACGAACGCTTAGCATTCCATTTCGGCCAGATTTGCCTAGTTATATTACAAGTAGACCCTTCAGTCCATCTTTTATTAGCATTTTTTACCATTTCTTCTTTAAGCAGAAACTTGCAGGTAGCAAGTGGCATGCCAATACCTTCCTTTGCAATTGCCGTCAATGTTCGTATACCCAAGCACCCAAATGAGCTGAATGTTAAAATGTTGAGCCATCTCGTTTAGAGACGACATTGTTGGGTCACTAGTGAGTTTAGGAAGACTGATTCTAGAGATTTGATAGCTGCCTGACTATCTGAGAAAATGTTTATATCCTTTTTGTATACAACATTCCTCCTTAGCCATGATGCTACTCCCTCTATTGCTATAACCTCCGCCTGAAAAACGCTGCAATGATCTGGTAACCTCGTAGATGGAATATGAGTTACGTAATCACTGTTGAATGAGATTCCTAGAACAACATAGTCCAACTTGGAGGGTACAGACCTCAAACTTTTCTACCATCGGACCAGTAAATAGTTTCCCTGAGCCTAATGGCAGAACAAGCTGCCATCCGTTTACTTAACAGGTCAAGAGGAACGAGATGAAAGAGGACCGCCAAAGCGTCAGTTGGTGTAGTCCGCAGAGCACCACTAATACACATGGAAGCTGCCCTTTGAACTCTCTGTAATTGTTTGTAATAGGTGACCTTGTCTAAGACCGGCCACCACACCGCAATGACATATAATAGAATCGGTCGAATGACCGCTGTGTATAGCCAGTGAATAATACGAGGTGATAGTCCCCATCTTCCACCTACCAATTTTTTGCAAGAGTAAAGCGCTACGGTTGCGTTACTAACTCTTTCTTTGACATTAATTTTCCAACTTAATTTCCTATCCAATACAAGGTACCTTGCGCTATCTTTGAAGACAATTCTAGTGTCCTTTAGTAAAGGTGGTTCTATAATTGGAAATTTGTGATTCCTAGTAAAGAGTACTAGTTCCGTTTTGTTCGGATTTACACCTAAACCTGCCTCATCCGCCTATGAGACCAGTATGTTTAAGGTATCCTGAAGAATTTCACACAGTGTATTTGGGAATTTGCCACATGAAATTAGTGCTACATCATCCACATAGGCAACAGCTCTACAGCCATGCCTGTTTAGTGACATAAGCATCTTGTTTATTACCAGATTCCACAGTAGAGGCGATAGTACACCCCCCTCCGGCGTTCCTCTGCAAACGAACCTATTTTTCGTGGATTTGCCAAGATTGGAGGTAATGGTTCTGTTTGTCAATAACGTTTTAATCAGCTCAACTAGAGAACTGTTAATGCCCAGTTTCTGCAGTTCTGATATAATGCTGATAGATAATAACTACCTATGTGTAAAGATATTGTTCACAACACGCACGATGACAACTTGATGTGTTTGGGCTCTGGCCACACTTTCATGAACGGCAACAATAATTTCGGCTGAACGGCCTGTACAAACCTGCAATGGTAATATCACATATGCCACATCCCACTAATTTGAAAATTGTGCATTTCCATAAAACGTTTGGCAATACCCATTGACCCACCCTTTACATAATGAAACATATCAACTTTTTAAATAGAAGCTGAAAAGCTTCTGATCGAAATTATTACGAAATGTCAACATGCCGCTCCTGTAACGTATTTCAATACCTTTCATTTAAAAGTTCAGTGCTTTCTCGATCTCTATCGGAATTCCCTATTAAGGGCTGAACACTAATTATATAAAACGCTTAGGAAGAAGGGATTTCAAGCAAGTTTTTATGTTTCTCTAAAAATATATTTTTGAAAACTCTTTAGAACATAAGATATTGGAAATCATTCGGTTTTTTGAACATAAGTTTTCCACAATTTTTTTCTTCAATATTAAAGGGGTAGGTCCGTAGGGTTATTGAAATGTTAAAATTTAGTACTAAAAATTTTTCAACTAGCTAAATTCGAGATTTTAATCAACAAAATTTGTCTGAAAGTAGGGTTGGACTATTGTTTTTAATTAAAGAGATATTTTTTAACTTCAACTACATACATTGTGAAAAGAATTTTACTTTCCTATAAATTTAATTTTCATAGATTGTGGAAAATAATTCTACTTAACAATCCCAAACAATTCCACTAAAGTAAACAGTGTAAAAAGCATCCAATTAAAAAAAAAATTAACATATTCACCATAAGTTTAAGTTGACAAATGAAGTGGTCGCAACTCGTTTATGGCAAATACTTAAATAGCTACATTTTAGTTGAATTCTATTCATCCCATAGAGTAGTAAAATGGTAACCGACCTTCCATTGTTTCCAATACAAACACAAAGACAACCCCGATTATTGCACAAAACCCCTATAAAAAGTGACAATAAAAAAACCCGAATTCCCAGGTGAGCCTCAAGCGAGTAAACAGTTTGAATTAACAAAAATTAAAAAAAGGACTAAACTGGGAATCTGAAAAAGAAGTCATTCATGGCATATCAATCCGAGCATATACGCATACAAAACCACCCTACCAGTCTCAATTGTTATTATTTTTTTTTTCAATTGTTGACAATTATTATGAGTTCTCGGTAGTAGCGCTGCTAAATTGCCTCACATTAATTTGAATTTGAATTAATTATGCACGAAAGGAAAAAAAAAGAGTGAAGGTACAATCGGCTCTTATTGCATCCCTTCCTTGGGCGAGGCATACGCACTTGAGTGCAACTGAAAATGAAACCCCATTTATTACAATGAAAAAAAAAATTGTGAATAAATAAATAGGAAAAATCATTCATAGTCGCATAGAGCCTTAAGGCTGCTGGTATCGTTTGAAAAAGTTATGAATATGAGAATAAGTAGCGCTGCTACTGTACGCAAGCATGCAAATATCTAAGCATTTATGGGAGACATACTTTTACTTGGGATCCTTTATGCTTTACATATATTGTACTTCATGCGCCTGTTATTGATATCCTTATTTTGAATTTTCATCACTCACACGCACGATTAACTCCGTACAATACAATATACCGAAGCATTCGGTGAATTCGGTGGTCGTTTGGTAGATTACAAATGTTATCTGATTAATCTTTTTTACTGTTTGTTAATGTTGCCTTTAAGTATCTTAGAATTTATGGCACACATACATATACAATACATATGTACCAAAAGTATAGATTGCTGCATCATTATAAATTTATGAATGAAACACGTAAAATTTGCTTAAGCAAAAAATTTTTTATAGATTTTGGAAGCATGAACATAACACACTATAATGGAAGTGCGCTTATGAGATAAAAATACAGTCTTAACGAATTACAGATTATTGAGTTCTCAAGTTTCCATAGAAAGCTTTTCAAAAACTGGGTGATTCGTCTTAACACACAGATATTTTAAGAACTGATTTACAGCTTCTTGGTTAGTAAAAAATTGGATGGCAAGAGTGCTTATCTTTAACATTCTTTGGGCTATATAGTGTTTAAGAGCTCTTCAGAGTATTACTTCGAAACAAATATTATACCATAACCATCAAAGTTCTCATTCAGTTTACTACAAAGCCTACTTTTTAGTACTAGCGCAATTTCTATCTGAGTTTTTAGTTTACATTTGCTCTTCAAAATAAAAAAAATAAATTTTAATTTTGTTTTGAAGAACCAATTTTTTCAAAAAGTTCTGTTTCTTAATGTAATTTTTCTAGATTGTAGGCTTAAAGGTAACTAGTTTGGCCGGTATCATATAAATACATATATTAAGCTGAAGTACGATGTCATAAATTTATTTTTGTTTTAATTTGATAAGTAATAATTCTGAAGTATGGACTGCGCTAGTAAAAACATATTATACACAGTAGTTCATTAATTAATGAAGCTGCCTCTTTGGATTAATAGAGTTCAGCAAAAACACAATTTTCGCAGCATTTATTTTGGGTTTTTATCGGGTTTTTGCTAAAATCGTTTTTGCTGAATACGAAAATGGATTTTTTAATTTTTTTAAATGATTTTTAATGAAATTTAACTGAATTAATTGGTCACTCTATTGAACTTAAGAATCCTCAGATTTCTACCTACCATCAATGAAGCAGCGATTTTATAGCGTAATTTCATATGAATGCACGCAATTGGTGCACAACGTGCTACGTTATCCTCATGGTATTATTTCCTGAGCATTGCAAATGTCAAATTGAGAGGTCTTTGTGCTCATAAAAACTAGAGTTCACCCTGTGGTTGAAATTCAACCAACGTTGTGGTATTTAATATTAAAAAAACTGATATAAGGAAAAGCTATTTTTAGTCAGCGCTTCAAAAAATCAAAATCATGGTATCCCTTCTAACCATATCAAATTTCATCAAAATCAGTCGTTTAGCTTTATCCCCATACCAAATTCCATTAAAATCGCTCCATTAGTTCAGTAGAAAAACATTTTTTCCTATTGGGGGCGTGGTTCCGTACACTTTTAATCTATTGCTTTACAAAATTTCATCAAAATCGGTTCATTAGCTTAGCAGTGAAAACGTTCTCTTCATGTTAGGAGCGTGGTACCGTCCAACCAACACAAATATCTTTACCCAACATCCAATCTATCTCCATACCAAATTTCATCAAAATTCACTTGAGTTCAATCTGAGTCTGCTCCAAGTATCATCAAAATCGGTTCATAATCTTAAATAGTTGTGGATACGTCTTTCAATATTGGAGTTGTACCATCTCTCACTATTGGAAATAAAATTACATTCGAAAATTACTGCTTCTCCTCACAACCTCACCAATAAAATAAAAAATTAAGCGACTATATAAAAAAGAGACCTTATCTCAGTACTCAGTCTATCACTGTACCGAATACCATTAAAATCGGTCATTTAGTTTAGCACCTTTTTACTAAAATAAATTTAAGTTTTTAGAAATCTTTTTTAGTGTTCAATCAATATCATAGCAAAATTTCATCAAAAACGGTTCGTTATCTAAGGAGTAATGGCGTATATTCCTGTAAGAGGCGTGGCACCACCCACTTAAAAAATAAATTTTACTCAAGAATCAATTTATATCAATACCAAATTTCATCAAAATCAAAGGATCGGCTCAGCCAAGAAATCGTGTTTTTCATTAAGGGCGGTGCCACGATACTTAAAGAAATCAAAGTTTCTAATGACCCTTCTTAGGGTTCACTCTATTTCCACATCAAATATTATTAAAATCGGTCCATTAGTTTAGCCGTGAAAACGTTTTTTTCTGTTAGGAGCGTGGCACCGCCTACTATAAAGAAATAAAGTATACATGTCCCCCCTCCTTCTGCTCACCGCCTTTCCAACAAAACAAAAATTAAGCAATTATGTTCTGTTATGGCTGAGAAAAAGTGTTCTAACCGTTTACTAACTGTGTATTTATATGTTGATTAGCGCTAAGAATTGACTTTGTTGCCCTAGCACTATTGGATGCCGAGCTGCATGGTAGCACACTCCATCCAAAAGAAGCACCACGCCAGAAATGGATTTTTTTTTCTTCTTAAGCTATCAAAATCGAGCAAAACATTAGGAAAAAATTTATTTTTAACTACTAAATTGAAAAAAAAGAAACAAATCGAATTAAAACTTTTTAAGTTAATATTAATTGTTTATATTGGTGAGCATGATTATGATGATGAGAGAAAAATTATCAGAACGTAATCACTTTGCATGAAAGCCAACCCACTTAGCAGCAAGAACGTTTGATCGAAACTCACAAGGATGCGACTTGTCTGCAAATGATCCTATGGACGCAAGTTAATTTTTCCATGTTACAGCCAACAACATGGGATTGGAAAAACGTGATGTAATAATGCTGGAGTTCAAAAAAATATCCAAGCAGTGAAGGACTTTGAGGACGCCATTTGATATGGAAAACGGCCGCAAAATTGAATCCGTTATTATGGTTGAAGACATTTGCACAAGAAAGCAAACTGACTCAAGACGCCATTCAAATACTCCAGACACGGATGATAATTTCAGCGTAGAAGATTCTTGTGAATACTCAGATATTTCTGAAAATTAATGAATAATTTTATTCAATGTACATCACTTACTAATTCTTTCCTTTTTCTATTTATTAAAATGTGTCCTTTAACAAAATTCTGAAATTTAAATCATCTACTAGTGCTTTCAGCCATGAATACAAAATAAAATCGAAAAAGCCTAATTTGCTCGTGAAAATGAAAAAAAAAACCGAATCCATTGCTTTCAAAGTTATGAGATAATTTTAATTTATTTGTTAGTACTTTGATAACATATGTTGACCCAAATTGTTTACCTCCTTTTGTATATTAACGAAAGATTAGTGGAAAAAAGTATGAGTGATTGCTTAGCCTCCAATTCTTTAACTTAATTTTTGCCTAATTTTTGCTTCTGAGATGCATGGCTTAGCATTTCTTGAAATTGAAATTTTTCTGACACGTTTTAAACGAAATTTGTTGTAATCATTCTGATGTGTTTCAGAAAGGTTTCAAGGTTAGCTGGGTGATTTTTTGATCAATTCTAAATAATATTTTATGATTCCATATTACTTTTTTTGATATTTGCATTATGTATATGGGTCGTTCTTTTACAAACCAAACCCTTTTCTGACGAAGCACGCCAATAAGACGTGCCGCACTACATAAATTAATTTATTTCTAATAGAAATAATAGTTTCTCCATTAAAAATAAAGACTTTTTCGATAGCAAATTGAACGTAAAATACGATGGTGATATTAAAATTTTTATATAGGGTGGGGGCAATTGTAAAAAAATCAATTTAAAAACTTAAATTGTTTATAACAATACATTTTTTAATAACTTTTTAAGAAATAATTTTTTTATGAAAATTTATTTCCTTAGCTTTAAAGTGATAATAAAATAATAATTTTCTAGCCTTAACAGAATCGAAGTTATGGATTTTTGAAAGTGAGTCTAGAAAAAATTTCACTCTATTTTGAAAAAAAAAAAAAGTTTTCAAAAAAAATCCTCGATGCAGAACCCATAAAAAAATTCCAGCCAAATCAAAAATGTGTCGGTCAATTTTTGTCAAACTCCGAACGATTTGTAAAAAAAACTTCCCATATATGTACTTATAACACCAAATGTGGATTAATGGTTGGTAAAGAACTGTGTAAATGTTGCCAGACTGGTCTTTTTGATGCTAGGCAAAGTATAGTTTTGTGCTATTATTCTCGATATATATATAATAACTCCGATGACAAAAAAAAGAACAGCGCTTTGTTGCTTTCTCTTTTATCTTACAATGTTTATTTAACGTTTCAAATGAAATCAAAGGGAGTACATTAATGCTATGCAGAACGCTTTCTGCAACGTTACTGAAATTGTGTTAGCTTTCATGAGAAAGATTTCAGAAAAGTTTACTTTACCAAACAATACCATGTCGAGTGGGGCTTAAAAAGCCGCTCAGTTGCCAAAACGACTTTGTGCTTTAGCACTCATGTTACTTCCTAGGTTCAAAAGTACCTAAAACAGTATAAGCAATTGAATATAAATACTTTAAAGTATTGCGATTGTCGTGAAACTCCACGATATTCTCAAGTGCAGTCCTATCGACGAAAAACAGAAATGAGAACAAAAAAATATTTATGCAAGTAGTTGCCAGTAGGAGTGACCTAGAAAAAAAACATTGACTATGATCTCCATAGGTACAAATGCACTTAGTTATGTATATGGGAACATTTAACAAGAACGTTTGAAAATAAAAAGTTTTTTAAATAAAACATGTCAATTTCTTCTTCGTTTCATTACTAAACTTAGAAGCTGTTGATTTTTTAGGTAACCTAAATGATTTATGGGATTTTAGTGATATTTAACACATGTGGCTTTATTTTTTTGTTTGTGAATCTGTTTCTAGTACAAAATGGAACAAGAACTGAGCTATGGCGGCGTTGTAGAAATGCTCAGCAGTCGTTGGTTCAAGAGAATGACTCCAAACAAGGATGACCTTGTTTGTCAAATGCCGCGAGCGGACGGCGACAGTGAAAATAGAGAATATCTTGAAGCTTAATAGGAAGAGGTCAATGAATACAACGATCAACAAATTATTATACATATTCCTTTTGAGATATGTTTTATTAATGCAAAAAATAATTAATTTGTTTGTCCTCAAAACATAAATATAAATACGTATGTTTGTGTCTCAATAAGTGATGGCATTTTCGGTACATTTTTCGGATTTTTTGAGTGCTGAAAAATCTCCGTCAGTACATTCGGTAAGTTTTCAGTACATTTTGTACATATGGCGCATTTTCAGTACATACTCGTATGTCGAATTTTCAGCACATTTTTTGTACATTTTCGATACTTGTGGAAAACTTGTAATCATTACGATATTTTTAGTAAATGCAAAATTGAAAATAAGCGTAATGTGTAGATTTATAATAATTATGATTGATTGAAAAAATGAACGTAATCCAAAGGTGTAGATTTTTGTAATTTCGGAGGAAATAAATCTTGTTTTACTACGGTTTTGAGGTGAGAAAATTGAGTAACTTGTTTTAGTAATTTTTAGAAAAATAAGACAAAAAAGATATATTCGGCATCTAAAAAGTACATTTTCACAAAAATCAAATCTGAGTATGGTAGATTTTTCACTCCAATTGGAAGTAAGGTCAATAAAATAGGTTTTAAGAATAAAACAAAAATAAGTTTTTGGAACAAAGTCCAATTTAGTCCAGTACTCTGAAAAAAAAATTAATTCCAACTGTGGAGAAAACTGAAGACACACATGAAACTCTTGAAGCTGTCTTAATTTTAACAGCTTAGTTGAAAGGGTTTGTAAGAAATTTTTGTATCGAGTTTTTTTTCACAATTTTGTTGGAAATCTCTCAGATTTGAAAATTTTAACATATAATTTTTTGAATTTCCACTTTTTTATTATTATTCCATATGGAGATTATTGTTATGCCTTTGACAATAAGAGAGTCAAGAGATAGTTTTCCCACTGCTACCCAACTGCCTTGATCCGAACCCCTGCACATTACTAATTCATAGAAAATCCTTTGAAATAATTAAATTTTTGTGTTATTTAAATTATGGATCGCATAATTTGTATTGAATAAATAAACCTATGTACACTGGCAATAAAATAATTATAGTCAATTAATATAATGTTTCAGTTTGTCATAACTTACTTATACGTACAGTGGACTTAAATTCTGTCATCATTATTCTGAACGTACCAAATATTCCAAGAATCTCAGCAACTTTTATTCTCTACAATAAACAAGTTGTCTTTTGAATGCTAAGTGGCAACAAGACGCTACTTGTTGCTAGCGTTGGCAATAAATTAAAAAAAAAAAAATACTTCCAAATATTCTCAACATTATGCCACCTCGAACAGCATAAGTGCAGCGGGCGGGCGGCACAAATTATTATCGCATCATTTGGCTACGATTTTTTGTTTGTGAGGATACCAGATCTCCGACACTGGCGCTATGAATGTTTAAATAATTAAAACCGACACACACACACACAAACAAAAAGGAAACATTAAACAGAACGAACATTTTTTGGACCTCGCAAGAAGCGCATAAATAAATTATTGCATTGTCATGCCCAACAACAGCGAAATGGGCGTGACTGCACTGACGACAACGGAGAGTTAGTGAGCGGTATATCTCCCACAAGTAAAATAGACAACATATGGAAAATGTTAAACCTGACATAGTAAACTTGCAAGAATTTTCAATTTGAAAGATGATATTGGAAAAAAAAATATAATTTTGTAATGATATTTTTTATATTTTTCAGTTTTTCCACAGGAATGGAGTATGAGTATTTAGTGGACTTGTAGACACAAAAAAAAAAATTGGTGCTACTATTGTGGTGTAAATTTTGTACAGAAAAAGTGAACGTATATGTATAAAAATATAGGAAAAATACACCCTGTTTGGAGGTATCGCAGATCACTATTTCGTAGATGGTCGTTTTATTTGAAAGAAATCACTATTGATATGAGAATACGCGCTTCCGAAATTTTTGATACCATGGTTATATTTAGGGTTTGGGTTGATTGTCCAATACAAACACATAATGAATTAAGAGAAGATTAGATAATAAAAAAAAAATTGACTCACCTTTGTCGTTGATGTCAGTGCCACCGCATATTGTAATGATCTGGACACAAGGCCATTCAACCGAGCTTGAAACTTGGAAGCGGTGTTTTGGGGTCCTTGTGTATCATTAATGAGGCTGCAATCATCCTGCTTGTTCACATTCTACAGTGTTCTCATACCATCTCTTTTAAAGAGAAAATGGATTTTTGTTTTGTTTAAAATCTGCTTTTAATGTACCGTCTTTTTTTTACTATGTGTTTATTTTAATTTATTAATGATCTCTTTTTGCGCTCTTCTTTTCATTAGCGACATTTTCTGCTCTTCGTATTTAGTCTGAATCGTGATCATGAATTGACATAGCTTACAGCTGAACAAACTTCAATTTTATCCATCTTTTTCGGCAAGTGATATTCTTGTTTTGTTATTTTATGTGCACCAATTTCTACATATCCATATTCTCAATTTCAGTCTTGCGTTTTGAAGCTTGTTCACTGTGAGAATGAGCAAAAGAAAATGCATTTTGATTAAAGCTTTATTGAAAAACTAAGTATTAAACATTTATGATTAAGTCAGAACTAGGAAAAATTGTTAAAAAATTTCCCTAACAAATATGGGTCACACTATGGATGGGTTTGTATGGAAAGGCGAATTTACGTGTTGTCTTTGACAAAATTCTTCCAATTTTGATATACTTTGGCTTAAAATGTAGGGTATTGAATATAATTTTAGTGTTATCTGCCACCTTTTCATTTTAGGGATGGTTAATTACTTAAATAGGTGATGATATCATGAATTTTTTCGCCACAACCAAGCCAATCTATGAAGATTAACAAATAGTACCAGGAGACCGATTCTATTTCGGATTTTCGATTTGAGGTTGAAAAAGTCGAAAAACTATGCAATATGTTGAAAAAAGTTGGATTACAGTTAAACATGTCGAAAAACTATCCAATATATTTAAATTGTTGAAATAGGATGATAAAATATGAACAGTATTGAAAAACATCAACTGAGGTTGAAAAGTATGGAAAATAATGAAATTGGTTGAAAAAATCAAAAAATGGTGGAATGTCGGAAAAAATGGAAAATATTGCAATAAGATGAAAGAAGTTGAAAAAACTTTGAAACAGATGGAAAAGCTTAAAGAGTTGGTACAACATGGAAACTGTTGAAAAAGTTGAAAAAGGTTGAAAATTGTTGAAAGAGATTGAAAAACTCGAAAAAAGTTGAATGCACTATAACACTGATAGGCCAAGTTGGTGCAAAAACTTATTGCACCAAATAACATTTTGCGGTGGGTGCGAATTTTTGGATTTTATTGCTGTAGTGATATTTTCCTTGTTTTCAAGTACCCCGGACGTAGCACTCTATAAGTGACTACTCAACGAGGCGTTGCACTTAGAGTCACTTGGAGTCACTGAGGTGAGTGAAAATCGCGATTTTGTGGTTTGCGCTTAAGTGGATTTTTTTTTGTTGGAAAGATTGATATGATATTTTCCTTCTAATAGTAGGCGGTGCCATGCCCGTTTACACGACTAAACTAATAGACCGATTTTTATGAAATTTAGTCAGCATATTGTGATAGTCAATTTAAGATTCGAAAAAAAAAAGAAAATACAAAACCACAATTTGCACATACTGTTACACAAAAAATTCTATGTTTTATGTACGCATTAGAACATATAACAGTTGCCCACATCTGTACGCAACTCTTGCTTTTATATTGTTTTGTATATGTATATTTTTGTTTCTGCAACTATGCACACTACACTTGCTCTAAATTGCAGCTTCATTAACTTGTCCTATATATTAGGAGTGGTTTTGTTTATATTATATTTGAATCTGATAGCGTGCATAGAGGCAGTTCTTACCGAGCAAATGTAACATTATTGCAGAAAACAGGTTTTGATTTATACAGTTTTGCCCAAAAACATTTGATTTCGGGCAACGCTGTGTTATATCGGACGTTTGGTGCAAAGCAAAATTACATTTGGCATTCTTTCCAATTTTACCAGTGAAACTGTAAAGATCTGCGATCAGCAAAACAAAAATAAAATTTTCCAAAGATTTAAAGTAGTTAAGATTTCTTGAAGCATCATACGCATGCAAATTAATTAATTAATACAATTATATATATGCATAAGGAGAAAAATCGGTGGTTTTTCCAGTAGTCGCTGATTAATAAAAAGGGAAATTACCTATTTTCCTACGCTTCATCAGGACATCAGGAAATATTCTGCATCACCAAATATCATCCTTGGGAATTATTTTTAAGAAAAATTGAAAAGCGTGAAAGCTAAAAAAATCAATTAAACCAGCAACGTTTCGTGGCGCATCTCCAGCGAGGATCTGGAGATGCGCGAAAAAAAAGAACAGTCACTACTCCAAGGTTACGCCACCGTTGGATTTTGCATGACGTGGATTTAAATAAGTGTTAAAATACCAATTTCATAGTTATTCGAAAAAAAAATTAGAAACAAAAAACTTCATATTAAGTAACTAAATTTAATTTTTCTTATTTCTAAAACCTATTAAACGTAAATTTAGAATACTTAAAGTCCAACTTCTTAACCATATTTGCTGATCAGTTTACGAAATCAAAGTGAATTAAGTAATTTCTATAATTGATTTTATTTTGTTTGTTTGGGTTAAGATTAATTTAAGAACACAGAAAAACAATACCTGTTGAAAATTATATATAAAAAAAAAAAAAAAAATTATTATTTCCAAAAATTTTGTGCTTTGTATAAGTAACTATTTTCAAGCTAAATTTTGTTTAGTATTTTTTTTCTCTTCGTTCTATTTTTCTTTTCTCTGGCTTAACATTTTTTTTACTAAGAGGTTAAAAAAAAAATATAATATTGTGAGAAAAAAAATATTGAAGTATCTTTTCTAGAACTTGGTTACTAAGAACCAGAAAAAAAAGAGGAAGAAAAGAATAAACTTTACTAAGATATAAAAAAGTGAGAATTAGAGAAATTACTGATTGGCGAGAGAGTAACCAATTTATTGTTACAATTTAGATCAAACCCTAAGAAAGGTTATTAGAGACTATTAGTTCTTTAAGAGTGCGTGACACCGCCTCTAATAGGAAAAATCGCTGACAGCGCTGAGGTGCTAGACCACTTTTGAAATAAAGAAAGTGAAAGTTCTCAAAGTGTATTTGATTCCCTAAATTCAAAGATAAATATGAACATCAAAATTGGTTAAGAATTCAGGGCCGGTGGCAATTTTGTCTAAAACAATACGTAAAATTCACACTGTAAGGCCGCCATAAATAGAAGACCTAGCGCTAAACTCTTGAAATTACATGCAGATGTTTTTACAGTTAGATGATCAAAAATTTGTGAATATGAAAAAATAAAAAACACCCAACGAACACGCCTACCTCCCATAAAAAGGTTGGATGTTCTTGAAACAGTTTCTTTTGAAATGTGTAGCGATTTCCATTACTTTAGGAATGCTGATTTCAAAAATGGTAAAAATTGTGCGATATCTTTTATAGTTTTCAAGTTATTGGAGAAAAACACAAAACAATGGCTCCAAATAGTTATAATAGCGCGAGACTCTTAAAACTTGGTAAAGATGTTTTTTGGGTTAACAGCAAAAAATTTGAGAATTCCGAAACAAATATGGGATGTGGTTGTAGCATTTTATTTAAAGAAAGTTGGTACCTTTGGCAATACTGCTTTTGCTTTCACAAATGCTAAAAATTGTGCGATATCTGTAGTTTCAATTAACGTTGAATATTTTACAATATATTGATCCCATCGTTTGTATATTGTAGCACTAGACTTTAAATTTGTTTGCTAAATAATAGTTTCACCGACTGATCGAGAATTTCGATTTATATTCATAATATTCGACTATATAGCAGCGACTTTAAAAAGCTACATACATTTTTTGATACATTCCACAAGCCAAATCCCATAATTCCTAAGAATCTGTTGCTTCAAACCACACAATCATGGATCGTGGTCATTAATACAAGAAAAATGTAAGTGCTAAGGACTTAAAACATTTTCAAAACAATCGTCAGGTAATACTTAGGGAAGCAAAAAAAAACTATTAATTTTCTAAATTTGTTTTTGGGTTTAGTGACACAGTGGACGAAATGTTGAACTTTAAACACCAAAAATGTTCGATTTAGCTTTTTACATAAGCTCTAGTTAACTTTTTTGAAACAAACTGCTCTAATGTTGCATACTGGCGGAAAGTAAATTGTTTCCGATTTATGAGAAACATTTTATCTTTTTATATCGCTTTGATATGAATCGTACGGATTTTTCAAAAAAGTAAATGAAAAATGATAAAAGTGGCGAATTTGCATACTTTGATAGTACAAATATATATATATATATCCCAGGATTATTTATATATTATGTAAGAAAGTATGGTTAATTCAAATCCAATGTTCCAACTGCAGCTTTTCACAACTTTGTTTTTATTAATTTTTTTCCAGTGCAATATTGGAAGGAAGAATTTCAATTTTAAAAACTTACAGTGTGAGAGGCGGTGCTTAAATTTAAATGGGAGATCCCTTAAAGTGAAAGGAACAGGTAAGAAGCATTTTTCACTTTTTCATCCTCCTTGGGATAAAAAATATATTGTTCGAATGCTTTTCAAAAACTGAAGCGATAAGCCTTCAAAACTGTTTATCAACCAAATCAAAATTATAGTCTAATAATGCTCAAACGATGGGATAAAAATTTTTCCCAATATTACTATGCAAGGTGTGACGCTGAAACAAAGTTTGAAGCGATAAATGGGAGATTATTTAATCAGTTCGGTGGTGTATATTCCTAAAAAAATATCAATTAAAAATAAAAACGATGTATTTCTAAATTTCTATAGTGCTTAAGCGTGTAATAGCTTTTCGATAGTTATATAGTGGATGGAACGTTGGACATACTTCCTCTAAGCACTTGAAAAATATTACACAGAGTTATATATAAATCGGGCTTGTATGGTACTCGAGGGGACTTTTTTTCCGAATCAGTTTAAAACGAGTCTGTTGTCACTGAAAATTAAATACTTCGTATGCATTTCTCTGATTTAAATAACCAATATCTGCTATGCTGCAATGTAATCGCATCTCTTGCCAAACTAAAAAACTTAATATCAATTTAAGAAATACTCGTTAGGGTCAGAATATCTCTTCTTTATGCCAGACACTTTGACTGATTTGGTTGGGCGCGAATTTCCAAGCTACAGCCCTCACTTTAGCGACGCAGACAAAGCAAAGCAATAAAGTAAAGAAAAAATAAAATCCGTCGCTAAACGATCCAGCGACCAATATACAAAGAGACGGACAAATAAACTGACGGACTATGTCTCAAATTAATTTTAAATTTATTTCAGTTTTGTTGTTGTAAATGAAAACAATAGGATGCAGAGACAAAACAAAGCAGATACAAGGAATGAAGATTTACTTTTTTTTTTTAATAGGAAGGATAAGAAAAATCTGTTGCATCTAATATTTCAAAATAATTGATGCGCACTCAATCGCTCACAGCAGACACAATAAACAAAACAACAACAATAACAACAACAATAACATTAGCAGAAGCAATAATTTTGCCATTGCAGCACAGTATAGCCAACATTCCGATACTAAAATGCATGGAAAAGCAATTTTCCACGCCTTAGTCTGATGATGATGATGATGCAGTTGCTCTTGTCGCTTTTGCCTTTACTGGCTGTTGTTGTGGCGGAATTCATCTGTTTTCATTATCCGCAGCAAGAAATTGTTTGATGCTGTTTCATCGGCTTCAGCATCAGCTGCTGCTTCCTTCAGCTCAATATCACAAAAAAAAACTACTAAGCGCACACATGTGAATAGGGAGTTGAGAAAAATTTGTAGAAACAAATGTTTTCCATGCGATAATGCCATTCAGAGGAGTTATGCTACGAAATTGAAAGTAAAATTCAGGGACCCAAAACGCCGCTTTTTGTGATTCCTCAATTTTGAGGAATATATTTAAAAATTGCTTTTTAATTTTTATTGGTAAGAAATATTATATTAATTGTCAAAATCTCTTGTTTGTCATAATTATTTCGCATAAGAAATTGAGGGGTGGTTTTTATGATATCACCAGAAAAGGTCACCGGATCTATATGGTGCCCGTCTTTGATATATTTTCAAATATTTGTTTTTTACTCCTCAATGAAATGAGGTCGAAAAGAGATATTGATCATCCCCAGAGGTGGTCCCGGATCTAAAAATTTCCCAATTTCGGTCCATTGGCGAATTTTTTGACGCTATAACTGCGCCAATTTTCCACAATTTTCAAAATTTCCAAAAGATTCTGACAGAAGAAAAGAAATTCTGTTAGAATTAAAACATAAAAATTAATTATTTTGGTTTGGATGACAATGCCAGTTTTTTCAAAAACTTTGCAGCGTTTTTTCAATTTTCAAAAGCAAAACTTTTAATGTTTTTCAATCAAATCGGGGAAATATGTGTCCCCTTATTTTCTTTGAAGAACAACATATTTAATCTGCAACTAATTCCGCAATTTGAAGCTAGTCCGACTGCATGGTTTGAAATAGATTTGGTCCATAATAAAAATCAGTTGAAAAAAGGGTAAAGAATGCAAGACGTTGCATAAGACTTATCAAATAAATAAGTAGAATTGCATTCTTGAAGCACCCTATTGCACGCATATGCTCAACCAGAGAGACGACAGCGGCAGCAAGGATTTAACTCGTAAGCAATAATGCAAGCGCATTATCCTCGCTTGACGCTTGATTCCTTGACTTTTAGACATTGGCATTGAAAATGCGGTCGGTGTTGCTCCTGATGATGATGATGATGATGATACTTTTCATCGTCTTAAGCAACAAATTCTATACTTCACGTTTTCCTTTTTCTTTCTTTCACTTTCTTGAAGTTGCATTACAGCAAAAATTTTACTCGTTTGGTTTACCGCAATGTTAAAAATTCCATAGATCCTTGCATTTTGTATGCGTGAGTGTCTGTGAATATTAGTTAGGTTGTCTGTCTGGTGGCTTATGTATATATATGTGTGTGCATAATTGAGCATGCATTTTTATTATTTTCATTTTCATTATTACGATATTATTCTCATTGTTATTATGGAAAATTTTCATTTTAATGGATTTTCATGCACCCGTGTTAATTTTGATTGCTTTTCTGATTATTTTCATTCTCTGGGAAAAATGAGAAAGTTCTTTTCATTGTTAAGTATGTTTTATTTTTTTTATTATTTTCGATGTACACTAGCAAGGATATAGACAGAAAAATAGAGCCCACAGACTTTTGTGTTTTCCCATGAGTTTCTTTTGCGGTTCAGTGTTTATCGTAGTCTCTTTTCTGCATTATGTGGGATTTCTATGGATAATTTTTATACAGACAATTTCACTTTTGGCTTAACTAAAGTTGAGGGCTTATAAAATTTTTCAACAAAGGCTAGTAGTGACCGAAGATTGCAATAAACAGTTGAGTTGAAGGAGGGTACTGGGTGGGAAAACTTTCCGTCTCACAAATGCGCAATTAAAAAGTGTTTTTATATTGAGACTATTGAGCGGAATTACCAAATTTAAAAGCAAATTTCATTAATTACATATATTTTAAATATTTAATTGCTAAGTTGGCTGTAAGTTCAATTATTATTTAACTATTATTAATAATGAAATATACTAGTTAATTAAATACATAGTCTGTGCGGCAGCCTACTTATTACAGCCGTCCAATATATAAATCTAAAAATCAAAAATTTAAATTTGAACAGGCACAGCACTCAAAAATAATGCGAGCACCACATGGTACAAGCTTCCATATAATTTAATCCCCTCTACTTTGATCAATATAAAACTTTCAATTCATGATATTCGGGTTAGATTCCTGATATTCTAAATTTTTCAAAAATAAAGTAGCTCAAAGAGATGTATTGAATACTTTACCTGAAGCTTGAAAATGAAGCCGTAGCTTTGTTTGAAAAATAATTTCTAAACACCTCAAAAATTCGATCTACACACAATTCACCCGCTAACAACTAGTACACTAAGCCTTAGTAACTTAGTGACTAAGGGATTGTGTTGTTATGAGAAATTGTATTAACTGCTGTATTTATTCACCCCTATCTGTCCCTATTTTATAATGGTAGCAGAATTTTTGTGATTGAGGAAAAACTCACTGGAAAATTCAATATCGGCTTTAATTTTTGAGAAAATATTTTTGACGTTTCTCGGAAAATTTTTTCAAAGAAGCAAAGAATCTAAAGAGGAAAAAAAAAATGTCAGCATATTTTTTAATTTTATTTAATAAAAAGATTTTTTTTTATATAATTAAGATATCTAACAACGTAAATAAAGATCAATCGCAGATATTGGCAGTGCCGGATTTTCATAAGAGCACTAAGGGCACGTGCCCCTGGGCCCCCACCAATAAGAGCCCCCAGCAATGTAAAAAAACAAGCGATCGTTAGTGAGCGAGGTATGACGCTAGTAAAAATAATTTATTGAAGGAATGACTCAGGCTGCGAATGAAAGAAAAGTCCCAGGGTACGAAGTAACCGAATCAATTATAAGTAACCGAATCGACACAGCAGGTACAATTTTTTAAATTATTAAATATGCAAACCCAAGTAACCTAATCGACTCAGCTCGTGCATTTTTTCGTAGCGAAACGTATCTTTCAACTTTGAATAAGCAATTTTACATGTTGAATGGGTCGATTCGGTTACTTCGGTTTCATTTTTTCAGTCCGGATAGGCGCCCACCACTCTTGTGCCCATGGGCCTCTTGATTTGTAAATCTGGCAGTTTATGTATATTGGTTCATTACATGTAGTCGAATTTGGATATCGCCAAAGGCTTCACGAAAAAGGGCGATGGCGAGCAATGCATTTCACTTAATTTTGGATTTTCCTAGATAAAATTACACCATTTTTAGCGCGTTTGCACTTCACTTTATTTTGTCATAAACTTGTTCAGCTGACAGATATGCTAATGTCTAAAGCAGTCTATGTATATATTTGGGATGCAAGGAGGAAGGTATATACATACGTACCTACATAGCTGATTTTTTTGAAAAATCACAAAGGCATTCCCGTGAGACACAATAAGCTGTTATACTTAGACTCAAATTGTTGATAACTGGACCACTTTAGCTATGTGCTCGAATCGAATTTCTTAGCATACTGAATTGGACTTAGACAAACCACAACAATTTTTATTAAAAAAAAACATGATACGAATGATACTTCCAATTTTATTGACAGAAAATTTGATTTATCTTTTTTTGTAGGCATTAAACTGTTGAACCGTTATATAAGAAAAAAAAATTAATTACTCCTCATTGCCAAATGCTAACAATTTATTTCATATTCTCGCAGACTCATACTCTCTTCTATGAAGAATAGACTGGGCAGAACCAATGCAGAATGTTAAAAGCAATTTGCATGGGATTAACGATTTAGTCTCGGGATTTAAGGATCATGAATCCAATTTTCCTTAACACATATCATATCGCAATCACCCTTAGCACAAGCCTAGTTATATGTATTGAAACTCTGAAATATTTGATGAAATAGGGGAAGGCAGGGCAAACGGTATAAGGGGCAAAGCAGTACAAAGGGTATATTTACCCTTGCATTGCAACACCATCTAAAGTAATTATAAGGAATTTGTGTTTGAGAACTGCTCATGGAACTGCCAGGTTATAGAGACATTTTGACTTTCTCTAGTCGAAAACCACGAGGTTCATCATTATAAAAGAATTATAGAATTATTTTTTTTTATGTGTTGCACTTCGCTTACCGCTTTACCTCACCCGAAGGACAAAGCGCTAGAAACGGACTTTTTTTTGCATCACAACAATAAACATTAAATATTAGAAACTTATTAGCTTCAAAATAGATCGAACTTATGAACTACAAGTTTAATTGTGCGAAAAAATTTTTTTTTTTGGTGGAAATTTCCTTAACCCTTTAGGTATACAACTTTGCCCCACCTTCCCCATAAAGTAGAGAAAACTCGAATGACCAGAAGTTTTTAATGAAAACTTGAAAATTTTTTCATATTTTCTGGGTATATAGCCAAAAGTATATTCCGACTTTAAACTTATTACGTTCTCATACAACTCTTATGCCAAAAATGGGAAATTGATTTAAGTTATTTTTTTCTTTCCCCTGCTCTTATTGGATACAACCGAATTCAAAAATTAATGAAATTTTGTCGCTTTCAAATGTGCTATGAAAATTTCAATTTCAAGAAAGGTTTAGAAATTATTAAAAGAAAAAAAAACTCAAAAGTAACTTCGACCCACGAATGCAGATTCCTTCTTCAAGATCGAAAATTTGCGTTTTTCACATTATCAATGTTTCAACTCTTTGGTGGAATTTTCAAAAATTTAGTTTCACGCATTAATTTTTTTTGTAAAGTTAGATAAGTAAATATTAAGAAATACCTACACATACATAAAGATTTTTGCATAATGCCTGGATTTCGAAGTAAGGATATAAATCTTAAGTACCTGAATTTGTTTATCGTTTGTAAGAGTCAAAAGTGGCACCATTAAAAAGTCAAAGTTACAAATACTTTGAAAATAGAAAAGTGCTGAAGTGACAAAGCAGTTATGTACCTCCAACAAAGGATATCTCAGAGGCGCACAAATTATCCAAGCACTGTTACATATGTTAAATATTTTTTAGTTATGTGTAAAGATTTATGAGTTTAAACTCATAAATTAAGAACTCATTTTACATGTGCACTTAAAGGACTATATTTTAGGACACTAGCAACACAAAGCAGCTGCCATTAAAAGGGTTTTCAGAAAATGGTAGTTTTTCATTTTGTAAACTAAGTATCAGTTTCCACTCTTATAGCACATGTTAGTTTAAGTTTAAAATTTATTCCAATTTCAAAAAAAAACAAAATTAATTTGTGGCTCGTTTAAATGAGCTGTATATTGTGTTTTTAATATATAAACTGAAACATCACATATAATCAATTGAAGTCATATGAAAAATGTTACAGCTTCCCAACGGAAAATCTTTAAGCAAAACTGACTTATATATAGAAAAAAAAAATAAGGCGGAAGAATTAATAAGCATATGATTAAAAACAATTCGAAAAGGTTGATTTAAAGATAACAATGAGAAAAACAGGCAAAACGAAACACCTTTTTTTCCTAATCCCATAAAAAAAAACACAGCGTTATAAGCTCCCAAATAACATAAAAATCAAACCGACCAATTTAATTGAATGCAAGCGGAATTAACGAGAAACCAATTTAGATGAGTGCTATAATAATTAAAATTTCCAATATCAGGCAAGGTCAATCGAGTGCTGCACAACGGCTTGAAGAGCAACAGCAGTGATGATAGGATTGTGCTGAGTGTGAAGCATACTAAGAGGACCAAAGCAAATACCGACATTGTGCACCATATGGTAGACAACAACATCATGTGTAGCAGCAACGAAAATTCAAACTTTGAGCGAATACTCAAATTAGATGAGCCGAGCATGACCTGCCCTAAAATGCTACGTCTACACGTATCTATGAAGATATTTTTTTTTTCGAAGCGTCATGTATGAAATAAATTACAAAATACGAAATGTCAAGAACAGAAAAAAAAGAGCTGAGAGAAAATTTTGAAGAAAACTTCTTAGCGTTGGCACCATATGTTACAATGATTCTATTACGAACAGTGGACAGTTTCCAACATAACCAAAATTATTTATATATTTGTTGAGGGTGTATCTAAAATAGTCGAATGGGATAGCAAAAAAATACATGTAAATATATAAAATAACAATAAAAAATGTCATTTCGAAACATTAATAATAGAGTTCAGCCACTTCGCCTGTTTGCCTTCTTAGCTATTTAGCTTGAAACCTTAAAACAGGTAAGATAGAGGAACGGAAAAGAAAAATTATTCCAAATTAATACAAAAACTGTACAATAATCAGTATCGTTTTTTGAAATAGAGAAATCGCTCGAAAAATTTATAATATCTGTACGATAATTAAATCTTAAGCCATATGGAAATAACATCTGACAATACTTTCAAGTTTCAGGATACTTCAGTGACGGTATTTATAAAAATTTTAGCTCTAAAGTGAAATACCTCGAATGAAGTCTTATTAAGAGTATGAAATTTTAGGTGTAGACAAAATTACCTGCGGTAGAATTGCTCAAGAAAATTTATAATCGCTTGAAATAAGTTGGGTAAAATTTTGGGACTCATTTCATAAAAAAAATTACTCAACGTTATGGCGATAATTTTTTTGTTATTTTTTAAGAATATAACGGGTGCGCTCAATTCCGGCGAATGGAGCTATTGAAAAATTTTGGGAAATTTCAACAGGTTTCGGAAATTTGTGTTTTGATACTAAGCAACCGCTCTAAAATTTATCTCAAATAGTTTTGGAGAGCAATGAGAATGAGACGCGAACGATAGATTTTCAAAATATCATGAAATGAATGAATGAAATCTAAGTAATTTTTATGATTCGGTATTACTTTTTTGTTTTCAGAATTGTAAATGTATATACGACATCAAATTAAGATATATGGTACAGATCCTTGAATGTGGCGAGGCTGGGTCTCTGGCGCCTGTGTGTGGCGCACAAGCACAGCTGGTAAGATAATTTTGGTCAAAATATAATACGGGAAATTAAAATTGGTCCACGAAAGTGGTGTTACTCGAAGGGTCCGAAGAATGGTCATAGAAACGGGCAATAAAATGAGTAACTTTTGCGCATGGATTTCGAGCTGTCCAAGAAAAAGTGAATAGGCCATATGAAAAAGCGCTTACAAGGGTGGAAACTAAACTTGGTATGATATTTTTATTGAGCTTACTGTTCAACATAACGTGTGTGTGTGTCAACACCAAAAAAAATACACTTAACAAACATAAATAAAAAGAAAAAATGTGCTAAAGCTAGCTATACCAGTTTCGTCTTCGGCTTAGAAGAGTCATCAGTAATTTTTAAGCCAATTAGTTAGAGTTCGGCAAGTCTTATGGTTGGTATAGTTTGGACAAGAGAGAGCTATCAATCGATGGGTCCTAGGGATGGTAATAAATAAAAACGGATAATAAAATGAGTGACTTCTGGCTTGTTTGCTACTGAATTTGTTTAATTTTTTAAAATTTTTACAATTCCTTAAACAATTTAAATAGATAGCTGGTATATAAATAACAAGCCTCAATTGAATTTAATATAGCTTTGAATTAAGTAGAATAATTTTTGTGAGTTGCAATCAGATATCTGGTTAAATTAACTAGATTTTACCTTGGTACCAAATCATTTAGCAGGTCCTAGTTGAGCTTTTTCTTAGTGTAGGTGGACCCTTGACTTTGTACATGCACTCCGCATTGTACAACCCGGCTTAAATTTAATGTAGTCCTTACTATGTCAAACTTAGCTCAAAACTTTTTTGAAATTAAAGGAAATAGTAGTAGTAGTTGTTTCCAGTTAACAAGCGGACAGATACACAGTTTTATACATATTTTTTTATACCCTACACAGAGGGTATATTCACTTTGTCATTCCATTTGTAACGCATAGAAGGGGGCGTGGCAGGTATGGAAAAGTATATATATTCTTGATCAGCGTCACCACCTGAGTCGATATAGCTGTGTCCGTCTGTCTGTCTGTCTGTCTGTCTGTCCGTCTGTCTGTATGTCCGTTGAAATCAGGTTTATGAGAAAACTAAGCAAGCTAACTTAATGAAATTTGGCACACAGGTCAAACCTTCTTGCAAGCTACTAGCATATAAAAATTGGCGAAATCGGTTCACGACCACGCCTTCCGCCCATACCCTAAGTAAATATACCCAAGTCCATTTTGAAAAAAGTTGCTGCGATTTTGATGAAACTTGGTGATTTGGTGAAGATGAGAACAAAATTAAGATTAGGCTAGGTTTGAAGTTTGCAAAGACTCTTAAAGGGGCGTGGCACAGCCCTTAATTTTAACTTTTATAACGCTATAGCTCGTAAACCGTGCAATATATTGTGATAAAATTTGGTACACGAATACAGATCTTATAAATCTTGAATTGCACATAAAGTGGGCGTAATTGTAAAAGTGGGCGTGGCACTTTTTAGCAATTGAAAATTTGGATTTCGTATATCTCCAAATTGGCTCATACGATTTTCATTAAAATTTTAGGGATGATACCACTGAAAGTAGTCATCAGCACAAGTTTATTCAATATTCTGGAAAATTTTGTAGAAGGGCGTGGCACAGCCTACAATATTTATAAACGTTGTAAAAAGAGAGCTAACAGAGCAATCGCTATGAAATTTAATATGGCAGTTATACTCGCTAAAATGTTTTTTCTTGCAAAATTTTGGTACAATGGTGCCGGTGGGTGTGGCACCTCCCATATAAGCAAAATACGTTTATTGCTATAGATAGTGTGCTATGAGAGTAATCTTCATAAAATTTTGTGTAGAGGTGCCGGTTACTATACTCTTTTAAATTCCATGAATCTTGACAAGATTGCATCAGTGGGCGTGTCACCTCCTTCATTAGCATAAAAATGTAAGTGCTATTTTGAGTGAACTATTGGTGCAATTGATCTGAAACTTGATGTAAGGGGTTTACTGGGTATTAGGTACATATGAATCAAATGCTGGCGAAATATCAACGGTGGGTGTGGCACCTCCCATACAATTAAAATACCTTAAGTGGCATAACTACCGAAATAAATGAGCAATCACACTGAAATTTGGTGTAAGAGGTTTGTTTTTGGAAGGCTATTTGTGGACCAAAATCTGACTAGATTGTACCAGTGGGTGTGTCACCGCCCTAAATTTTAGGAATAATTACGGCACATATCGCAAACTATACAAGCTATTGTGCTAAAATTTGGTTTGTGCATGTCAATCACGAATGTCATTTAGTGAAACAAAAGTGGGCGGAATTGGAGAAGTGAACATGACATATTTCGTGTTTTTCATTTCTATTCTATTTTTTTCAACATTTCTCATACTCTTTTGACATTTTCAGTTTTTTCCAACACTTTTCAACATTTTTGAACCTTTTTACATTATTTTTGACTTATTCAACCTCTTCAACATTTTTTTAACATTTATTTAAAAATTACTTTCAATGCAGTGTAGGGTATGTGAGGTTCGGCCTGGCCGAAGATAACACCTTTACTAGTTCTATTTAATGGGACCAAGAGTCTGAAGAATAAAGTTTAAAAAAATTTGATCAAAATATATATCCAGTAGGCTTATAAAAAGAACAGCGATCGTAGTTTTAAAGAAAATCATAATAATAAGAAGTAAAATATATCTTTTTCCAAACGAGTATGGTATAAGCGTGTTCAATGAGAAAGTTTTGGTCGATATCTCGTTCTCAGCGATAACATAGTGTCTATCGTACGATACAAATGAGCGGGATATTGGCCAGATCTTCTCATTTTCGCAATCGGTTATTCGAAAAATAATTTTTTTAATATCGTCACGGTATCGCTATCGGACTTAGGTCGATACCGATAACGATATTTTTCGGTTCTCGCTGAAGCACTAATCACAAAGTTCATTCCACTCTCTCAACAAACAATAAGGGTGTGGTGACTTAATATCGCCACATATAAACAATAACACACAAGAAACACTATACACAAACACAACTTAGATAAAATAAATATTACTTTAGTTTTTATTGTAAGTTTATTAATAATCAAAAATTTGTTTTTATATAAGAATGATATTCAATTCAAAATATTTATTCAAACTTCATTTAGTAAAAATAAGATTTCAAAAAATAAAATATTGTTCGAACAAATTCATCTCAAATAAAATTTGTAAAATAAAACAATAAAATATTTAATCAACACCATAATTGGCGATCCCACAAGGCTCACGCCGAAAGTTTTCGAGCTTGCTAGCGGGAACATCTCAGTGTTGCCGCAGCCATAAAAAAATGTAGCAAACCAAAAACAAAAAACGTATCAAATGAGCAAATTTCTAAAAAAAATTCACATTGGCCTCAAACTATTTCGATAAACAGCAACACTGAATCACTTAACGACTTTTTGAGGCTGATTTCTCATCAAATTTAACTCATAAATTTTCGAGGCTTTTTCAAAATTCCTTTCAAACGAAATATTTTGGGGGGGGGGGGGGGGCTTACACTAATTTTGAGGCATCTTCGCGTTTAGAGGAATACCCTCAATATAATTTCTACATAATTCACGAGACCTTGCACGATGAGAGAAAAAAAGTACCATCATTGGGCCATTCTTCGTCAGAGCTTGAGAGACAGTCAATATCGATCGTTATCGGTGGATGTTATTCTGATATTATATAGATGACAAAAGCCTTCTGGAGAAACCTGCATCATTTCGACAATTATTATTTTGTTTTTTGAATGACATTTTTTGTGATCTAATGCCGTTTTACGAAAGAACCACTGAAGAACTGATTTATTGAATATTTGAATTAACTTCTTCATGATATTTTTGTGCGTGTTTCTTACTGCCATTCAGTTTGGGTTTTTTATCACTTTTAGTACCACGTAAGGTATGGTATACTTTGGAGTCAGCAAATGCATTAACAATTTTTCAGATTTTAAATAAAAATTCATTTACGAAAAAAAAACCCTAATTTCATATATCGAACTCAATATTTTTGAAATATCGACCAAGTATAAAAATTTTTCAAATAACTTTAAAAATATTTTAGTATTTGTGTATGCTAAATTTTGTAGTGGATACTCCATAAGCTTAGGAGCTAAAATGATTGTAGTTCTAAGGCCTCATAAAGATAGGATATGATCAAATAAATCCTTGTACTTTGCCTATCTAGACAGCAGAACAAGTTAGACAATGTTTGCGGTTTCCGCAAGAGAACCATTGTCTGTGAACTTGATATGATACGCCCATGATGTGACAATATATGGACTTTGTGCGCAACGTTGCCTTTGACCGCTAAAGCAAAATTTAAATTTCCCAACCTATATCATTTGTTGGACGCCCTGTTAATATATGTTTCAAAATAAGTGAAACGGAAGACGTTTGACCTTTGATATATTTACAATTTCAAAACAATTTTTTTTTATCATCGACTGATCATATGTTTTGCCCACTGTATACTGCTGTAGCTTCAGTCTTATACTCCTTTTTTTCCTGAGTTGGCATTGACTATTTATGTTTTCCTGCATGACTTTGGGAATTAAAATTAGTTTCAGTTTTATACGAAAAAGTAATTTTCATGTCTGTTTTTGTTTTTAATTTTGTATATCTTTTATACTCTTTCTCTAATTTTAATGGAATTATGTTAAGCCGCGCCTAGAATTAAAAACATCGAAGAGAGAAAAAACCCTAAAAAACATGACGTAAAAAGTAACAAGTAATAAATTTCCAATTTAGGTAGGTACGACAAAGTCCCTACGGAATGCCGCAACCATAGCCAATGAGTTTAAGTTTTTTCTTCTTTTCAAAATAAAAAAATAAATAAATAGAATAACATGAACCTCAAATTTTGTAGTAAGACATGCTGAGGCTCTGAGCAAAACGAAGAAAGTATATGTTCTTGCTAGAGAATAAATCTTCGATGTTGCATTTGCCGTTGTAAGGAAAGGTTTTTCATGTCTAAACTACCTACACATTAATGCTGTAAAGTCATAAAAAAGTAAGTCCAAAAAAAGACCCTTAGCCTTGCCTAAAATAAGCGACATGCTCTCAGTTGATCGTTAAAAAGGTTTTAAATTTTTCGACACTTTTAAGACAAAAAATAAGAGCAGCGAAATTAAAATTAAAACAATGTCGTTACCAAAAATAGTCAATATCTTTCATATGCGTACAACTTAACAGCTATGAAACTAATCCTTGATTTTTAACACGCTCCCTAACTGATACACTATCTATTTGCATTGTCACTTTAACTCACTTCTGGTATCTATCTGTATTGCCTTAAGTTTCCAAAATAAAACGAATGTTTTCGTTAGTAAGAATTTGAAAGTATTTGAAAGTACCCTTTCGTCATGTATCACTAACGAGCACTCGTTAGTCCTCTGAGCATGGAAAAAGTGTCAGTTTTCTTTTTTTTTTATTTTATAAGTGGTTACACGGTGCACTGCATATCACAACAGTTGTTCCAGTGTATATACGAGTACTCTCTAGGGTATCCTTACACTTCTGACCTTAGGCAATTGATCCACTTTATTATACGCGCTCATATCGTATGATCTACAAGTGATCGTTATTTGAGTATTAAGAAATTCATCTTTTTTCTTTTCTTTTCTTCTTATACTTTAATTGTTTTATTTTCTTCACGACTTTGTTTTATTTTTGGTTTCATATGTCAGTTGTATGTGTGTCTTGGCAATGACGTCAATTTTATTTGCTGCCATCTTGAGTTCCACTTAATCTTCTCAATGATCATCGATCATTGGTTTTGACATTTGTCAATTGCTGCTGCCGCTTGGCTTAAATTTCAACAACAATAGCGGTTTTGAAATTTCAGAAGAGGAAATTGAATTGGATTTACGTTTGTTCCGTTTTGATTGTTCTGAATTTTTTCTTTTTTTTTGTAATCATCAGAATAGTCCTTTTCTAAGATTTTCGTCAAGCGGAAATGATGAACAGTCAAGATTGATTATACATTTCTCACCTCGAAATTCAATTTTCTTCGCACCAAAGACTCAACGCTTAGCAGTTTTTTAAATAACATTTTTTGTTGAGTGTTAATTAATTAAGTTCATTAACTTTAGCAAAATGAGAACTAGTCAGAGTGCCGCTCACAGGTTTTTGGAAAAATTCTCCCTTAATCAAACTTGCAAATTTAGAAAACTATTCAAAGATATGCTGGATAAGGACCAACATAACATGCGAGCGCACTGAAATCCTATGTTATGTTTCGTAGATAAACTGTGCAAAAAGTTCATAAAGTCTTAACAACCGCACTGTTTATTCAAATTTTTTTACTCTATAGCTTGCAGATTAATATGACTTAATCATACTAAAACAAAAAAGAATTTTGTTCTACAGTCCTTTCGAATATATCCCCAACATTAATAATAATTTTATTTTTTATTTGTATATAAAATCGAACCCAAAAGTGTACTGAATCGAATAAAAAAATTCGGACATTTTCTTGCTGCAATGATAAAAACGCATATTAAAGAAAATTCAAAGCTAATAAATAAATATTTTAAGCAGGAATTATTAAGTCCTGAAATGTTAAAAAGAATAGTATCCTAAGATCTCTCTTTGTATTTTATTTTTAAGTAAGTAGCATTACCTTGTGCGCCTCGCTCCCCATTAAATTGAAAATTTCATCCTTATTTTTAAAGTGGTCTTTGTGAAAATGGTATTTTAAAAATGTTTTTGTATGAGGCCACCCTAAATAGAAGTTTTGTCCTGAGATGTGCCTCATAATATAACAGCTATTAGGTGTAGATTCGGTGTGAAACGATTAGCTGTCGAAATAATATTTTAAAATATTTTTGATAGAGGGCCACCCTAAATACGTACCCTAAATAAATGTTTTATATCCTTAACTATGCTTCTTAATGTAAAAGACACGTGGTGTAAATTTCCGGCAAATCTATGAAGTGGTTTTTGTGAAAATGCTATTTTTAAAATAGTTGGTATGAGGGCCATCCTAAACAAAAGTTTAGCCTCAGCAATGCCTTTTACAATAAAAGCTACATGGTGTAGAGTCGGTGTGAATTGATTAAACGGTCTTCGTAAAAATGAAATATTTAAAATATTTCTTAATGATGGCCACCCAAAATATGCACCGTAATAAAAGTTTTATTGCATAAGCTATGCCTCTTAACATAAGGACACGTGGTGTGAATTCCAAGTGAATCGATTAAGTGGTGTTTGTTAAAATGCTATTTTAAATATATTTTCGTGTGAGGGTCTCCCTAAATAAAAGTTTTGTAGCTAAAGGTATGCCTCATAATATAAAAGCTACGTGGTGTAGAGTCGGTGTGAATCGATTAACCGATCTTCGTGAAAATGATATTTTAAAAATATTTTTGTATGAGGGCCACTCTAAATAAAATTTTTATAGCCTACGACACCCGCCTGATCGATACTAACATACTGTAAAAATTTCATCAAAATCGGCCCGATAGTTTTCGCGTCCATAAGAAACAGACAGCCAGACAGACAGACAAAAACTGAATTTTATATAATAATAATAATAATAATAATAATAATAATAATAATAATAATAATAATAATAATAATAACAATAATAATAATAATAATAATAATAATAATAATAATAATAATAATAATAATAATAATAATAATAATAATAATAATAATAATAATAATAATAATAATAATAATAATAATAATAATAATAATAATAATAATAATAATAATAATAATAATAATAATAATAATAATAATAATAATAATAATAATAATAATAATAATAATAATAATAATAATAATAATAATAATAATAATAATAATAATAATAATAATAATAATAATAATAATAATAATAATAATAATAATAATAATAATAATAATAATAATAATAATAATAATAATAATAATAACAATAATAATAATAATAATAATAATAATAATAATAATAATAATAACAATAATAATAATAATAATAATAATAATAATAATAATAATAATAATAATAATAATAATAATATTGATAATAATAATAATAATAATAATAATAATAATAATAATAATAATAATAATAATAATAATAATAATAATAATAATAATGATAATAATAATAATAATAATAATAATAATAATAATAATAATAATAATAATAATAATAATAATAATAATAATAATAATAATAATAATAATAATAATAATAATAGAGTTTAGCTACTACAGCTATTAGCCTTCTTAGCTATTTAGCTTGAAGCTTTAAATCAAGTAAAAAGTTTTTCAATAAATAATGAAGATAGAAAAAATTATACATGCAATTAATTTGTTATTTTTTTTTTATAATTTTTTCTTAGCTTTGTCACACTTTCTCAACATACCCACTCAGACCATGCGATATAGATATTAAAATAATTATATGTGTAATTTTACATGGTCCAAGGCTTAAATGTTAGAAAAATTTTACCCTGCATGCTATGGGGCTCGGACAACACAAACATTAAAATACAGACCACCATTAAGCTACAAATTTAGCTACAGTTAGTTTTCAATCTTAGCTTGAGTTGACCTTTTGACAAGCTAATGTTATCGCAATTGTTACTATGAATTTTCATATAATTAAAAGGAGCTGTTGCCATATAATTAGTTCTACTAACCGGTTGATAAAATAATTGATTAGAGTTACGAGTACTTCTCCGATTAGTATTAAAATGTATGTAATCAAGAAGCTCTGGTGCAGCAAGAGACCCAGTTACAAGTTGATGCAGATAAAGTATATCCGCAATATTTCTACGGGACTTCAAAGACTGCAAATGTAATAACTTCAAACGATCCTCATAAGGAGGAAGGTTCAAAGAGTCAGTCCAATTTAATCCATTGATCAATTCTATTTATTTGAATATTATAAAATGGTGACCATACTTGGCTGTCGTACTCTAAGTGAGGACGCACTATTGTGTTATATAAAATCACCGTTGCTAAAGGGCTATTAAATTCTTTTGCCCACCTCTTAATAAAGCCAAGCAGAGAAGAGGATTTTTTACAAATTAGATCAATATGATCATTTAAAGTTAATTTAACATCAAAATGTATACCTAGGTCTTTGACTAAATCGACACGACATTTTTTCTTATATTTTAAATGATAATCAAACTCCACAATATTTTTCTTCCTGGTGAAAATCACAGATTGGCATTTATCTGGATTAAGATGTAAGTTATTTTTAGAACACCAAACCTCAAAGGATTTCAGGTCAGACTGAAGTGGAATAGTATCGCCAACCCCCTTTACGTTCCTGTAAATTTTCATGTCATCTGCATATACTAACAGATGGGAGTTTTTTATTACATGTGTAACGTCATTAATTGCTAAAATAAACAGGAGCGGCCCCAGGTGGCTTCCTTGTGGAACACCTGATGCCGCGCTAAATGGGGAGGAAAACACCCTCCGAAATCTTATTTGATATGAGCGATCAGATAAATAAGATTCAATCCAGCTGACAAAACTTAAAGGAAATCCAAGCTTCTTTAACTTAAACAAAATCAAATTATGTGGTAGTTTGGCAAATGCTTTACTGAAGTCAGTGTAGATTCAGTCAACTTGCCCACCAGAGTCAAAAGAGCTTAAAGCAAAAGAAGTGAAATCAAGGAGGTTAGAAACTGTAGATCTGTCATTAACAAAACCATGCTGACGAGTTGTTATGACTTCACCACAGCACACCTTAACTTGATCGTATATTATGTGTTAAAAAATTTTCGGTATTGATGATAACTTAGCCACGGGCCTGTAGTTTGAAACATCATTTTTACAGCCTTTCTTGAAAATGGGGCTAATGTATGCATTTTTCCAAAATTTAGGAAAATAACTTTCTCTGACTGATCTATTAAATAAAAAACTAAGGGGCTGACTCAGCACAGAGCTGCAGTTAACTAAAACTGTTGAAGGAATACCATCAGGCCCGGAGCTGAAGTCATCATCAATAGACGAGATATATTTCTCTATGACGTCAGGTGTAAAAGATATCTCATTAACCGAAACTAAAGGGTCGTTATCCATATATTCAAAATAGTTGATCTCAGGGCTAAATAAATCAGTAGAAAATGACTCCTTAAACAAATTAGCAAACAGCCCAGTTATAATTTGGGGGTCGCTAGTGAGCCCATCAACTGTTTTAAACTCAGATGGAAACCCGTCAGATTTTTTTTTAGAATTAATAAAACCCCAAAAACTCTTGGGGTCATGAAGAATATTCAGCATAATTTGATTCAAATATTCAGAATAAACTAAAGCTGACATATCTTTGAATTCAAAAAACAGTCGCTGATAAGCAACTAGGTCATTTAAGTCCTGGCTACAAACGTATTTGTTCCATGCCCTATTACGGCCATTACGAATTTTGTTGAAATCCTTTGTGTACCACGGGTACGAGGAATTACTAACGTACCTCCGTGAATATGGCACCGACAATGCTATGGCCGAAAAAAGTTCACCATAGAAAAATTTAATGCAGTCATCAAATGTATTATTATTAAAATAAATAAAAAATTCATGTAGCTTATTTCTTAAATTCTCATTCAATTTCAAGGAGTCAGCTTTCTTAAAATTGAATTCATAAACATTAATGGAAGGACATGCATTAGTTAAATTTTCAATATCAGATTGATACACAATACTCAGAGGTGGATGATAGGAATCAACCGTAGAAAGAGCATGGATAGCATTTCTTACAACAGCATTACCACTATTTGCAGCCAAGACTAAGTCAAGTTGTCGTCCGTGACAATTAGTTATACAACATACTTGTTGTAAATTCGAAAGTATTTCGTCAACAAAAATTTGTTGTTGTCGAGTTTTTGGACAAGATGCATAATAATATGTACCATCATCCGAAGGATTCAATTTTAGGTCAGGCAGATTGAAGTCACCTAACAACAAAATGTCGTCATTAGCATCTAGTTCATGAATTATGTATTCTACGGACATCGAAAGACATTCGTAGACATCTGCGCAACTATTTGGAGGAACATAAGCGTTAAGAATATATATATTGGAGTTACAATGTGTAACTTTAACGCATAAAAGTTCAATATTAGATGCGCAGGCAATTTCTATTAATGAACTAGCTAAATGATTTTCTATGGCTATTAAGACGCCTCCACCAACAGAAGAAATATCTTCCAAGTGTCTGTCTCTTCTAAAAACATTGAAACTATTGTCAAAAAGTTCTGAATTGAGAAAAGTATTGTTTAACCAAGTTTCGGTAAAAACGATAATATCATCAGAGAAATTCTGAGTTGACAAAAAGATGTCGTGCGTCTTGGATCGCAAACCCCTTACATTTTGGTAGTAAAGGGATAGCCCCTTCAGTTTTTTGAACTGGAACGGACAGTATGTCTGACAGTCTTATTATTTTTTTTTTTTCGACTCAAACTCTGAAATAAAGATATTATCAACCCATGCCTTAGAATTAAGAATGGAGATAATTCAGTAATAAATTCGAGTCAAAGGCGACTCTGGCTATTTTTCTGTAAAGACAAAAGGATTTAACATTAAAAAATTTTACAAAAGGAGTGCTTTAAATGCCGAAAGCTTACAGATATAGTTTATATATGTTGTTAGGCCCCTGCAATGGTGGTCAATCGTACGAAAAGTGGGTTGCAAATCCAATTAGTTCTATTAGATAACAATTAAATCGAAATTCTGTTGAATTTATTCACAAATCAAAGTCATTTACATAGAATCGAAATCAGTCACAATTGGAGAAAGTCGCATTAGATATTAATTAAAGTCTGTGATACGATATCGAAGTCAGGTAAACTCAAATTCAGCCATACTACAAGCATATGCTTATGACACACATAGCATTAATGAATGATTTTTACCATCGCCTTTTGTGAATAAAGAAGCATAAGGATATAAGGCATTTGGCTTTCAATCATTTATCTTTCTTAGCGTTCACAAATTGCATAAAAAAACTTTGTTCGAAACAGACAAGGTGTGCTAATATTTTGCTAGTTTCTTAACGAAATAAAAAAAAAATATAATGGCAGGAGTAACCATCACTTCAACAATTGCTTAATCCATGGTCAAGAATATTAAGTCACCATTTGATTTTCTCTTTTAAATACATTGTACTTGAAATTAATAGCATCATTGGAATGGAACTATACGTCAATAGTTATGAATAAGTACATTTACTAGAACAAAACTAGTACTTCGGATCGTAATCAATAAAAAAAAATTCTTCCGAGCAAAAACTAACTGGGTGCGACTATGATTTTTAAAACTGCATTCGGTGTATCTTCTCTGAAGATATTAAAAGAAAAGACTGCAGATTTCCTTAAGTAAGGACTGTTCCAGAAAAAACTTGCGCTTTGTTTTTTAGTTTTAAAAAAAAGTACCCAGTAATTTTTTTGTTCTTTTTTCGTTTTTTATTAATAATGGCTAGTGTTCGGAATATAAATAACTAAAAAATAAGTAACATTTTTTTTTTATAAAAATTTCTTACTTTTTTCATTAAATTTTGTCCAGTCGTTTCATCGACAGTATGGTACGATTTTTTCCACTTAAGGCTGAAGTCTTGTGGATTTTTTGCAGTCTTACCACTCCTTCGAAAATTGTATTTCATTAGAGCCCAATATCTTTCAGTTGGGCTAAGCTCTGGGCAATTGGGCGGATTTGCAATTTTTCTTGCATACCATTCCATCGTAGCTTAAGAGTAATGAGAGGTTGCTAAATCTGGCCAGAATATCACGGTACCCTCATGTGCACGTATAAATGGCAGAAGACGTTTTTCGAAGCACTCGTCTATATAAACTTTGGAATTGATTGTGCCATGCGTTACAAAAAATCTGCTTCTGAGACCACAGGTGCATATGGCCTGCCAAACAATATATTGCTTCGGAAATCTCGTGTTTTTTTTTTCATTAAATATACAAGGCATATGCCTCTTCTTCGGTAATGTATAATATTCGTGCCCAGGTAGCTGCTTAAAATCTGCTTTAACGTAAGTTTCGTCGGTTTTTCGGGGTCGCATCTGAGCCATCAACTGCTTTTCATCAGAACCGTTTGGTACATTTTGAACTCTTTATGTTTTTAGCTTACTTTTCTTCTTGATCTTTTGTACAGTAGATTTTGATGTATCTTCTCTAGCCGCCATATCTCGCACCGAGGTGTTGGGATTTTGCTTAAAAAGGCGCTTCACCTTCGTCGCTACCTTTGGGTTAGAAAAATCTGGTTTTCTGCCTGAACCTTTTTTTCGTGAAACAGGTAGACCCTTCTTATAATTATAAATTACCGTAAAGACAGTTTTTTTTGATGCACCAACTATTTTTGCTATAGCAAATATTTTAATTCTGGATTTTGCAGGTATGTGGACAAAATCAGATCGCAGACTTTTTGTTGCTTGCTAGACATCTTTGTCGTCAAAAGTGCTATCTTCAAGTGGTATACATCATATTAAACGTCAGTTTATATAGAACAAATATTGTGTCTTTTTAGACCTATAAGACTACCAGGTAGAGCATAATATAAAATATAAAAAGCGTAAGTTTTTTCTGGGACAGTCCTTAAGTAATAGAAGTTAGCTGCTTAAGTTTTAGATATTTAGTGTATTTTAAGTTACAAATTTACTAAGCTTCAGAAAAGGTTTTCTCCTCAAATATAATACAGTCGTATTATATAATAATATAGCTTTTGAGCAGATAAGCGTAAGTATTGTCATAATGTGACGTTGTGTACATAAGCAAATCGTGAACTATGATAAAAGGAAGAGAATATACTCAATCAGCTTCCATGCTTCTTAGTTGCTAAAATTTGGGCAGTGTTTCTCTGGGAAGAGTAAAATTACCACAGAAAAGGCAAACCTCTAATTAAGGAAGAGTTTACTTTGATAATGTGAAAATTTCCAAAAAAAACTATATTACAGTAACAGAGAAATTTTCAAGAAAATTTTCTTGAAGCACAACTTTCACTTAGCTTAAGAAAATATTTAGTGAAATTCTAAGACATTTTCGGCAAGAATTTAACGTTACAAAGGAAAAGTTTTAGTATTCACATGAATGTTACTCATATGCTTAAGCATCATCTTTAACTTGATTAAATTGAACATGAACTACAATACTTTAAAAGGACTTATATAGATCATTTTCTAAATTAGAACATACAAAAAATATATTCGGGATTCATTTAAATACGATGCTAAAAAAAAAATATATGTTCAATATAATATGTTGAATGTAATTTGATGAAAATTGTAAACCGTAGGAAAATAAATACATATATGAATGAGTGAATAATCAATTTTTTAAATTTATGAAGCCTTTTAAAAAAAACATTTTTACCAGCGATAAGGTTCGATTTTGCGGATGAAAAGAAGATACCTCATATTACACATGAACTTTTAAAAATATATATATTATGTATATTCGTCGAGATCAAGCGGCACAATCGCTAATGCCTGTGTGTGCTGTTTTTGTTTTCATGTGAACTCAAGTCAACGTTGGGCGTCGATAGCATTAAAATTCTGCGATTTGTTTTTTGGTTGTTAGTGCTTCGAATAATAGTCCGGGCCATGAGGCTTCTGTGTATTGAGAAAAGTGCTTGGCCTTTTATTTAAATCCATCGTTATCCATAAAAGAAAAGCCACGACTTTTCTAAACACAAAAATTTTACTGATATTCTTTAAGAGCATATCTTCTCATAAAGAAACACTTTGCATTCAAGTTAAAAAGTTAAAGCCTCGTTTATTTTTATATGCTTGATTTAATGCCATTTACAACATGACATTGTGACTTCAGACCTTGAAAGATTGTTGTTTCTTTCTTTCCATAGATATAACAAAGATTTCATGCAGAAATGCTCATACATCATTTGTGCTGTTTTATTTTTATTTAACCTAATTCTTTACGTGCTTATCAACAAACTCTGAAGTTTATCGATTTTGATGCTGTCAACAAATCTACACACATCAATCAAGAGACAACAAATAATAATAATAATAACAGAACGAGCAACCAGAAGTTGAAGGAAATAACGCTGAAATTGGCAACGTTAGCAATTTTGCGCCAAACGTACAATCTTGACAAATGTGCTATAACATAGATACCACCTGACTGTACAAATGTTGCTGTTTGTGTGTCTAATTTCAACAAATCATCTGCCAAGTTGAAATCTCTTGCTACTTTAATGTTTTTTTCGTCTTTTTACGTTGTTTGGTATCCTCAAGGTATGCAAAGTGTTTTCTCCTTGTTGCTTGCAGCTACCTGTAACCTTTCGCAATCTTCGTGCACAACTGTTACATGAATGTAACAAAGTTACCGCCGTTAGTAACATCGAACATGTTTAACAAGGCCAATGTGACACTGTCTGCGGGTGCTGTCTATCTATCGTATCGACCTGGCCAACTATACGACAAATAAAAGTCAGCAGATTAAACTAATTGATAAAATTGCTGTTGTTGTAGTTTTTTTTTTTTTTTTTGTTTTTGCGCAATTTGTGTCGGAAACACTAGAGAAATAATAAAACAAAAGAATAAAAATTTGTTTATTTTGTCCTTGCACACTCATCGTCATCGTCATCGTTGTCCTTTAGTTGTTTCCTATGGCAGCGTTGACTCTTTTCATTTAACCGCTCGTTTGTTCACTACTTGCGCTGCACAGTACAGTGAATGAGATGAGAAAGTGAATGGAAACGTCTCGTTATGAAGAACTTCAAGGACTAAGTGCTATCGTTACACTGTGCTACTCATCCCTTGCCTACTTGCCTACGGGCAATGTGTTTTCTTGTATTTGTCGCAGTAGTTGGAAAAAAAGAGTTTGATTTTAACAAGATGGCGCTAAGGACATGCGGTGTTTGCTGTGACAAAACGCCGCACCGTGACGAAATAAATTGACACAGCATCGGCAATGGCATCAGCATTGGTATTGGCAATGGCAACGGCAACGGCAACGTAACAACAACAGTTGCTAAATACATTCGACATTGGCATCAGTTTCAGTAGCAGATGTTACCTCATTTTAACGTTAACTTTTTGCGGCTGTGACAGTTGCCATTCGTTGACATTTGCGGCTATGTCGTGCTCTCACTTTGACATTGAAAATGTACGCTTTTGTTCAATTCGTTTTAATATTTGTCACAAGGTACTTGCTTTTGGTGCTTTGGTCCTGCTTTTTATTTGCCTTGTATTTTGCCAGGAGACGTTATATGTTTTCGTATTGATTTTTGTTGCCAATTCATCAACCTTTTTTCGGTTAAGAGATTTTTGTTAAATGTGGGATACGTAGGACATTAATGTTTTGCGTACAATAATTTAAAGCTTCGTGAGTGATATACGTTCTTATAGATGCTTTTTTTTACATTAAACATTCAGCTGTTATTATAAGAGTTATAGAAAGAAAAACTCAAGTCAGAGTGATATCTTTGACCTCGCTAGCCCTAAGCTTTTCAAATAATGAAGATTTTTAGAATTAGGTGTATAAACTTCAAAAGAGACGACAGCTCAGTCGGTTTTTCATAATTTATGCCACAACAAAATCTGTTTGTTTTATTTAGTGCCGTGTTATATTTAATCACTAACCATAATATAATATCTCTTCCAATAAGTAGTCTTTAATCTTTATTTATAAAGGGTGTTTTTTTTAGAGGTTTGTTTTTCGAATAGAGATTTTATGGTCAAATCTAGCAACTCTAATGTCATTTATGTTCACTTTGGTTTGCCATTTCATCATAAACAGGTTGACAAAAGAACAACGCTTGCAAATCGTGCAAATTTATTTCGAAAATAATGGTTCAGTTCGCGAAGTTTACCGCAAGCTCCGTCCATTTTATGGTCGACATAATCGTCCATCAGAGCAATTAATTCGGTTAACCATGGATCGTTTTCGCACTACGTTTACTCTATGTGATAATACGCATCCGCAGAGACGTCGAACAGTGCGCACCGAAGAAACAATTGCCGCTGTAGAGCAAAATGTTGAAGAGGACCCGAATGAATCGATTCGCCACCGTGCACAGCAATTGGAGCTTTGTCCATCAACTTTATGGAAGATTTTGCGCAAAGATCTTGGCTTGCGACCTTACAAGATCCAGCTTGTGCAAGAATTAAAGCCGCGAGATCATGCAATGCGTCGTGATTTTGGTGTATGGGCCGAAAATGAGATTGATCTCGATGCTGATTTTCATCGCAAAATTTTGTTCAGTGATGAGGCTCATTTTTGGTTGAATGGCTACGTCAACAAGCAAAATTGCCACATTTGGAGTGAAGAGAATCCACATGAGACCCTTGAGACGCCATTACATCCACAAAAACTGACTGTTTGGTGTGCTCTATGGGCTGGTGGAGTCATTGGGCCATACTTCTTCCGAAATAATGCTGGAGAGTCAGTTACCGTTAATGGAGACCGGTATAGAGCCATGATAACCGACTATTTTGTTCCCGAATTGGATGGCATGAATGTGGATGAGTTGTGGTTCCAACAAGACGGCGCTACATGCCACACAGCGCACGTCACAATCGATTTATTGAAGGAAACATTCGATGAGCGCATAATTTCGCGGAATGGACCTGTCAATTGGCCACCAAGATCGTGTGATTTGACACCATTGGATTATTTTCTTTGGGGATATGTGAAGTCGCTCGTCTACGCCAACAAACCAGAAACGTTAGGGGACTTGGAAGCCAACATTCGTGGCGTTATTGCCGACATACGGCCCCTTATGCTCGAAAAAGTGGTTCAAAATTGGACTTGTAGAATTGGCTTTATTCGAGCCAGCCGTGGCGGCCACATGCCCGAAATCATATTTAAACATTAATGGCATAAAATTATCCTTCCAATAAAGCCAAATTGATGGACATTAAAACGATTTTCTTGTGTTTTATTTCTATTCGAAGCTCTATACCTCTAAAAAAAACACCCTTTATAAAAAAAACCACATCCATAAGCCCAGAACCTGTTCCTTAATTATAATGCTGGATAGCGCCATCAAATACCGTAGTAAATCTTGTGACATTTTCTTTAAAAGCTTATTATGTGTACGTTGCTTTTTAAGCTTATTATTTGTATGGAAGTTGCCAGGACCATTTGACTAATCTGGTCAACTCTTTGTCAGGTACATACTGCGTTCACCAAGCGTTCCTATATTGAAAATGACAACATTTACTTGTATATCATATGAATCTGTTAGAATAGCGTTTTATTAATTTATTTGCTGATATTGGAAGCACCACGTCTTCTAGTCAAATTCTGCTAACTTAGAGTTTATTGCTTGGTTGAATAATTTCTTTCATTTTTATACCCTACACAGAGGGTATATTCACTTTGTCATTCCGTTTGCAACGCATAGAAGGGGGCGTGGCAGGTATGGAAAAGTATATATATTCTTGATCAGCGTCACCACCTGAGTCGATATAGCTATGTCCGTCTGTCAGTCTGTCTGTCTTTCTGTTGAAATCAAGTTTACAAGAAAACTTAGCAAAGTGATTCAATGAAATTTGGCACACAGTTCACACCTTCTCACAAGCTACTAGCATATGAAAATGGATGAAATTGGTTAACGGCCACGCCTTCCGCCCATACTCCATGTAAATGTACCCAAGTCCATTTTGAAAAAAAGTTGCTGCGATTTTGATGAATATTGGTGAGTTGGTGAAGATGAGAACAAAATTAAAATTAAGCTAGGTTCTAAGTTTGCAAAGTCTCTTAAAGGGGCGTGGCACAGCCCTAAATATTAACCTTTATAACGCCATTGCTCGTAAGCCGTGAAAGATATTGTGATGAAATTTGGTACACGAATACAGATCTCATGAATCTTGAATTGCGCATAAAGTAGGCAGAATTGTAAAGTGGGCGTAGCACTTCTTAACAATTAAAAAGTTGAATTTCGTATACAGTATTTGCATTAAAATTTTAGGGATGATAACACTGAAAGTAGTCAACAATACAAGCAACGTCAATATAATCAAAAATTTCTATAAAGGGCGTGGCACAGCCTACAATATTTATAAACGTTCTAAAAAGAGACACTGACAACGCAATTGTTATGAAATTTAATAAGGCGGATATACTTGCTACTTGTGCCGGTGGGTGTGGCATTTCCCATATAAGCGAAATACGGTTAATGCTATAAATAGTGTGCTATGAGAGTAATCTTCATAAATTTTTGTGTAGAGGTGTCGGTTACTATAAGCTTCGGAAGAAAATGCAACTTCACAAGATTGCATCAGTGGGCGTGGCACCTCCCTCATTAACATAAAGTTATAAGTGCTATTTTAAATGAACTATTGGAGCAATTGATCGAAATATATGAACAATCATACTGAAATTCGGTGTAAGAGGTTTGTTTATAAAAAGCTATTTCTGGAACAAAATCGGACTGAATGGCATCAGTGGGTGTGTTACCACCCTAAATTTTAGGAATAATTACGGCACATAATGCAAACTATACAAGCTATTGTGCTAAAATTGGGTTTGTTTATTGAACCAAAATGGGGTTGAGTTGGAGAAGTGGGCGTGGCATATTTTGTGTTTTTCATTTCTATTCTATTTTTTTCAGCATTTCCCATATTCTTTTGACATTTTCAATCTTTTACCTTTCTCCTTCATTCGACATTTTCTTTATTCTTTCGACTTTTTTATCAATTTTTCAGCATTTTTCATATATGTTGACTTATTTAATTTCTTTCAATTTTCATGGTTTTCATTTTTTTCAACATTTTCAGATTTTTCCAACCCTTTCCAACATTTTTGAAATTTTTTACATTATTTTCGACTTATTCAACCTCTTCAACATTTCTTAAACATTTATTTAAGAAGTACCTTCAATGCAGTGTAGGGTATGTGAGTTTCGGCCTGGCCGAAGATAGCACCTTTACTAGTTTTTTTTTAAATTTTGAAGCATTACCTTTATTATAGCTCTCACAATAGCACTTAATGGATTTTTCTTTTATGAATGGTGTCACGCCATTTCTGAAAATGGGTCCACTTTTGGTATAGCGTTTGTTCAATCTTTTTTCTAGCATTTCTGTTCAATTCGGTGCGATTACTTTCGCAAATCTCACAGCATAACGTTTTAAAATTTTTATATTTTACTGTTGTATCGTGCTCGTAGTAGCGCCAAGCTTATCGTCTGGTACTCGTTTTCGTACGAGAAATTTTTGACTAGTATTGTTCTCGTCTCCTTCTTGGCTCATTATTTATTTGTTTATTCTCAATTTTATATATTTATTGGTAGCCCCGAAGGCTAACCTTGTACAGCTCCGCCTACATTTTATGCAGTTCATACTGAAGACAATTCAGTTCAAGTACTATGTTTCACAAGTTGGTATGATTACCAAAAATAGCAACTTAATTGTTTTATTGCATAGAAGAAGCCACGTTTCATTTCGGAATAATTTCTCAATAAAAAAGATAAATTAATAAAGTATCAAAAATATAATTAGGTTGATATGTCGATTTAAAGATTTACTTTGCAGGATATGCAGTGGTGGCACAACTAATGAAAACACAACGGACTTCAGCATTTCCACCAATTTTATTACTTTTTTAAAGTAAATTATATGGATTTAGCCCACTGAACAAGATAATTCAACAAGGGTTTTTTATTTTGCTGCATACAGCTTTACCTAAATTACACGGCAGATAGGTTCCTAAGGAAACCGTGTAAATGGAATTGAATATTTTTATGTAAAAAACCATGTTAAAACGAAAACAACTTCTTATGTATGGTGGTGCAAAGTGGTATACCTAATGGGCTAACCAAGGTTTTACCAAAAAACAATTTGTTTTCGCACAATTAAACATGTAGGTTGTTAGTTCAATCTATATTGAATCTATTAACCCTAATTAGGCTCATTATTTTTTCAAGAGAAGATGTTTATTATTGCGATGCAAAAAAAAGAACGTTTCTACCGCTCTACCCCTCAGGTGGGGTAAAGCGGTATGCGAAGTGCAACACATATAAAAAGATAATTATACAATTTTTTTAATAATTTTCTAAGAATTAAAATTAAGTTTTTTGCGTGTTGTAAATGGCCGTCCAAAAGTAACAGAATTTTTTTGCTTTTCCAAAAATAAAATGACGGAACCAAGTGATAAGTAATACCACTTTGCCAGTATCACTCTGTCCCCATGGTCTTTGTAAACATACAGAGGCGTGAAACAAAAACGTACCAACATAAACAAATCATTGTCAGCAGAAATAAATATCGCTAATATAACTACGACGTGATATTTTGCCTTTTTTAAATGATTCCTTAAGTCGAAAATCCTCGAACCTCGTGGTTCTCGACAACAGAAGGTCGAAATGTCACTATCACCTGGGAGTTACATGAGCACTACTCAAACGTTTATTCCTTATTCCTTACATTAGATGGCGTTGTATTGCAAGGATAAATATACACCTTATACTACTTTTCCCCGTATACCGCTTTGCCCCGCCTTTCCCTAGATATTGAGTTATATATTGAGTAGAAATAAAAACAAAAAAATAAGAATCTAATTCATAGAAAACACATGTACACATGTAATATTATTATGCTTATAATTAGAATAGAAAATCTTTTTTTTTTTAAATTTAAAACAAGTGTTGCAGCGCTTCTGTAAAAAAAAAAATGTATGTCATCATTTTTGACAAAAGAATAGATCAAAACGGCCAAAAATTGAAGCATAAGTTATAAGTGAAGCTAAAATGATCCATATTTTTTAGTAGAATTTTTAGTCTGAAAAACCGTGTAAGATCAAAAACTTGTAAAAAAAGATCGTGTTAAAACGGGGTATAGGTGTATTTCTGAAAAATTTGAATTCCACGTACATACTTCATGAAACGAAATTAAAATGTGCTAAAAACATTGAATCAAATTATTAAATTCAGGTCAATTTAGAAAATGTTAATGAAAACATTTTTGTTACTATTATTTTTGTAGTTTTATTACATTCAGAATTGGTCTTGGAATACATTGGACAGATGCTGAAAGAGAAATAATTCGATAATTGAAAAATTAAGCGAAATCAATTGGTGAAATTAGAGAATTAATGAAAGGCACGATAAAAGTGTATTCTTTGATTCATTTCGAGCCTAAGGAGGAAAAACGAGACAGAAAGCGAGCAACCTCAGAAAAATTTGACAAATTGTTGATTCGATTCGGCACTCTATATTATCCGATTCTTCCATCGAAAAAACTTAGGATGGAGTTGAATGCAGCTGTTACTAGTCGAATATTCGGAATAGGCTGATTGAGAATGTTTTGTAAGCACATTACGCAAGAAAAGATTCATACTTTACCATATGGAAGATTTTGCTGCAGAATGACATTTTCAAAGAAGCTTCTAGTGTGGTAAAATTAGAAAAACCTAATATTGTCAGATAAAAACATGGAACATTTTTTTAGACCCGATTTAAAACTGCATTTAAGAGGTTTAAAAGTACTGCATATAACCCAAAGCACACAAACTAAAAACCGTCAAACATGGTGACGGTGACATTATGCTTTGGATATGTTTACCTCATCGCGTATTAGTCCAATAAGTTGGATAAAAGATTAGATGGTTACTACGGATTATGTCAATTTGTTGAATGGTATAAAGCGACCATATTCCGAGAAAGAAACGATCACAAACAGTCGTCGAAGTGGGCGAAAATATTATTCTGAAACAATAATGTTTCTTTATAAGATTGGCCTTCGCAGTCACCAGGCCAAAGTTCAACACTATTTTGCTTTCAGCCAAAAACAAAGAAGACTTATGGAAAACATGAAATCCATGTGGTATGCAATGGATCTCTCAATTTGTTCCAAGCTGAAGTTTTGATAAATAATGGTGCCACAACAAAGTGTTAAATTTAATATCATTTAGAATTTGAAATTAGCAAATTTGTAAATTCCTATGATGCCTTTTGTTTCATTTTTTTTTTTCAAGCACAATATATCAAATGCTTAGATTTTTGTATTTTAGATAGCGCGTAAGTTGATTTTTTTACTATGCGATAACTTTCTTCTTCAATATTCGAAATATATTGAAAATTTAAATATAAAATAAATTTCACAAAAAAGTTGATAAATGATTGATAAAATGCAAATTATATATACTATTTTTTCCACCTCTGTATATCAAGTCCACAAAGCTTTGATCTCTGTTTTTTTTTTTTTTTTTGTATAAATTAGTCCACACTTAACAATGAAATTTAACTTTCTGAAAGACTTATTTTGGTATATAGATATATAGCTTTTTAAATCAAAATATGTCAAAAGTTTGTTAGTAACAAAAAGTTATCGGCTCACCCTGTAAGCTTTTTTATATATTATGCTTAAATCGTTTTTCCTGATTTAATTATTAAAACTTCAAGTTTTTTAATGTTTTGTATTGATTTCATTTTATTACCGAAAAATACATAAAAATATTGAGCAATAAATTTGAATCCTTAATGAGAACATGATTTTTTGTATTCAACCTGTGAACCCATATCAACTTTGAAATTTTTATTGTCAACTTCATTAATAAAAATTTAACGATTATACAATATTTACATGCTTATCTAACACCGAATTTTATGAGCTCTTTTTTTTACAGTGAACATTGACAAAGGTACAAAAGCAATAAAAATCTTACACTCTTTTTCGATAAATCATTTTAACCACAACCCTAACTTTAAGTTAAAATTCAGATGCAACTCCACATCAGCATTTAAATCATTTGTACAATTATTTATAGAATTTTAACTTGAAAATGCTGTCATTAGCAACTAATCCATATTTCATGAACGTGGAAAAATTTGTCATGCCACCTTTTTAAAAGTTATTACTGTAAAATTTGTTATGTCAAAGTATATGCAAGCAGTTTCGACTTCTCCCTTCACCCCTCTGCAAATCTCTTGCATAAAAGTATGCGCAAAAATGTTATAAATTTGATTTTTTACACGTTTTATTTGAGTTTAAGACAAGAAAAAAACACCATTTTCCACATGTACCAGCACACAAAAAGCGGTTTTACATGTGTTATAATTCTCCACCGAAACGAGCAGGACCAAACAATATTTAATACACAAAAAAAAGGGAGCATATCATTTTATTTTGCGCCCCATTTTTCTAACGTGAATATCCAGCTGCTCCATGTAGGGAACACTGGTTACACAGTAACAAACAAAAGTACGTTTTACGTATGTCATTGTGTATTTGTTTGTGGTAGTGGTGCCAGTTGGCACAGTTTGTGTCGGTGTATATGTAAATTTAATTTTATTACTGCACACATTTATCTGGTATATAAATTTATTTAAAAGTGCCACACTGACACACAAACGGCATACAATCACCTTTGAAGAGGAAAGCATAAACTCACACACAGACACTCACATATACAAATACAATATATGTGCGCACTTTTAAGAACTTACATATGTAATTTTCACACGGACACAATAAAGGGGGAGCATTTCAAAAAGTTAAAACTGAAAATCAGAAATTTCATTTTAATTTCTATAACATTTTAAGTTTAATTCCCGCAAAACTGAATCTGAGACACTAGCTTCACGAAGTTCCATAAACTATAAGGCTCACTTGTTGGCCAAACAGTTTTGTGACGAGTTTAATAGCTACGCCAAAGGAAAGGGAATCCGCCATGGCTGACAGTTTTGGGTCATAATAATATATATAAACATATTACAGGAGACGAAATCCAATCCGATGATTATCCTTTATACCGTCCGCATTTTTTCAAGGGAAATGGAGGTGGGTTTTGCTCTATAATGCAACAAATGCACCAATCAGCCTTTAATGCTGTACAAATTATACTAATAATTTCGACAACAATATTAACTGAATTAAGTCTAAAGGTTGAAATAATGTGGCTTGCTAGTTATGTTCGGATAATTGGTAATAAATATGCGGAAAAGCTGTAAAATCAGTAATAAAATGAGGCGTCCAGTTAAAAAAAACAAATTTTGAGATATTCTCATATGGGGCCATCCATAAACTACGTGACCGAAAAAACCTTTTTTTTAACCCCTACCTCCCCTATAGTAACGATTCGTGACTTTACTCTATAAGCCCCCTCTCCCCCTATTTAATTACGTTGCTGCATGATTTTTAAAAATATTTTCTACTAATGAATTTTAAAATAAAATACATGGTTTATTGACAATATTAAACATAAAACATTACATTTTATATTTTAATAGACACAACTTATTTAAAATGAATAAATAATTTTCAATATTTAAATTTCTTCCAAGAAAGGAATTCCCTCATCTATCCAAGAAGGTATATCCTCAATTAAAGTGATATTTTTCTCTATATTTAATTGTTCGTCTTCCAGTTCATCAGCTTCTACATCTTCTATATCTTCTACATCGATCCACAATTTTAGAATTTGAAGTCACGTAGTATTTCACGAAACCCCCCGCCCCCCGTCGTTACTTTTCGTAGTATTTTTCATGGCCCCCCATTCCCCAAATCGGTCACGTAATTTATGGATGGCCCCTATATAAAAATCTGGAACCATGCTCTATTTTTCTACTATAATTTTAGATTAAAAAAAAATTTTTGTCAGAAATATTATGTTTTTTAAATTTATTTCTATTGCATAGATTTCAAAACCGGCCAAGTCCATGAACTTGCTTTCAAAAGATTGATATCATAACCGGTCAAGCCCTTTTTTATAAACAAAAGTTGTTGATTACCATGTCGAAACCAGCCAGGTACTTGTTCAATGGATCATAGCCCGCCAAGTTATAAATTGATTTTCCAAAAACATAGGCAGCTGAAACTCAAAAAGTCTGATCTGACGTGTTTGAGTAAGAAACTTTATAAGCAATGTGAGGAATACGTTTTAAATTTTCCATATCATTTAAAATTGTCATAGTTCAGGCATGTGAGCGTGTAGACTTAATCATAATATACAGACTTAAGTTTCACTCAATTTAACAAAAAAAAAACCATTTTGCGCATGAAAAGTGGTGAATGCTTTTATTATGACATTAATTTTTGTATTCTGACTAAGAGTCTTCCTGATCACAAGTCTAACATTGAACATTATAAAAAAAAGGGAAGTAAAAAATTCAACTCTTAAGCATAAACGGTCTTGGATCTAAAAGGTCTTTCGATATGAATGCTATAGGCTATAGCATACTGAAAGTTCCGCCAATTAGACGAGGCTATAGGATTAAGTGAACTGTCTGAATTCACAGGATGATGACGCAATAAATCAATCTTAACTGATTTTGGTAAATGTGCAGGGCAAAGTGCAAGACTATGAAACCAAATCTAAGACCAGCCCAATGTAAGAACCGAACCCGAGGATCAAGATTATTCATCACTGTAGTGATTTCATCTTGCATGACAAAGGCTGATTTTGGTCATCATTAACAGCAAGTGAAAAGATTTCTATATCAAACCATTTTATTGTCAAAATGCAATTTAGTTGAATTGGGGTGGCAGTTTTGGTGGTTTTACAGATCAACCTTCACAGTGCTCAAGTTGTCTCCCAATGGCTTAAGTCGTAACTTTATTATAGCATTACACCGTACCATATGAAAATTCCAAGTCATGTGACATTAAAGTTATGCAACCCCTTAAAAGCACTGCAACAGGTTTTGAGTTTAATGTTAGCGCAATTGTGCCATATAATTTCTTACTTTAATTTTTACTGACATTTTTCACTTTCTTTGGTTGAAATGAAATGAAAATTCTCACACAGAACCACATAGAAAAGCAAAAAGACATAAGCACAGAAAAAAAGAAAAAAAAAAAAATAAATGCAATTTAGATCTTTTTTTTTCATTTCAATTACGGCTACGGGTACTCTTTTGTAATTCCTGGTGCTGGTAGTGCTGCTGCTGTATAACCCATTCATCATTTTCATTTTTGTTGTTGCGCAACGCAACAAAACTTTGCTTTAACGATGTCTTCTTTAATGGCATCAGCAGAAGAACATAGATGTCCTGTATGAGTGCACATGTGTGTGAGTGATTGTGGGTGTGTTAATGGTACATTTATTTGCATGCTTTTGATTTACGTTAAATTTTAAATTCCGCCAATACAAAGAAACACACTTATGCAAAAGTATATCCCTTTTACCAAACACACACACGCATGTACACACTTATACACTCATAAAAGTACAGAGTTTTACTTTTAGATGTGCTAAATAATAAATTTTATTTACGATTTTCTTTTACACACACACACACATGCAAACACATTGATAAAGATACATGCATACATTGCATATCTTTTACTATTTACTGCTTGCTCCCTTTGCATACATGTGCCATTTTGGTCTTTTTTTTTGTAGCTTTGTATTTGTGTAAATCACTTTGTAGGGTAAAGCTAGCCAAGGGTAATCGCAACCACAACTGAAGGCAATTTAATGGTAAAAATTAAAGCCCAAATATTGTTCCCGATTGGAATTAAGTTTTATTTCGTAGTATCACAAGCTGCACAAATCAAAGATCGTTCTTCTTACAGCTTCAAAATATCTCGTTGGACGGGCCGCTACAAATTCAGAAAAAATCAGCAAATCCGTTGAAAAGAACATTTTTCGGAGGCCATAAATCGCCTCCGTTAGCACTCGCCAAATGCCGCACCCTGAGGGAAGACCTCAGCGATTACTCTTGTGCCCTTCTTCATTAGTGGAGATAACAGAGCTCATCGAATATCTCAAAAACAATAAAGCAGCAAGAGCTGATCATAAAAAGCTTCCCCGGAATTCACCGATGAACTTATGTAGGCACTATGTTTTCAGTTCTGATTATATTTGAGAAAAAAAACGAGTACTTGAAGACTGGCTCATACGAACCCTAGTTAAAATCGCAAAAAAAAGAGAATTTAGCATAACGTCAGAAGAATAGCGGCATCATGATATTGGCGGGTTTGTTTAACGCCTTAGCGAAAATCATGCTCAGCAGATTCTGATCGAATTAATACCATTCGCATCATCGCGAAATAGATAAATGAGTGGCAGGCGTCATCGACGACAGTGCCGCTTTTGATATCATCGTTCGAAATTGCATCTGGAATGCATTGAACAGACCCAAGATTATTAATCTCATCAAGATTCCATACGTAGGTTCAAGTGTAGAGTACTACATTACGGTAAGCTTTCAGATCGTTTTGAATCCATTTCAGAAAGTGCCAAGATTGTTTGCTATCACCAATCTTATTTCTGAAAGTACTGGACGATGTTCTCTGCAGAGTTCTAGAGTCTACAAATCATGACACTTAGAATGCCTCTTCTATGCCTTCTCGCCACGAAGCAGTCAGATATTCTAAAGCAACTCATTGCTGTCAGATCTTCTTCGGAAGAAGTAGTTCTGTAAATCAGCATAAATATATCAAAAAGCATGTTCGTTCGTCCAACCGGTTCCAGTAATAGCTTCATGATAGGCGAATCCTGCATATAATTGCATAATTGTAAACACTTAAGTATTAGAATAACCTTTGATAGTAGAATTAATAAAGACATCAATGCTTAAATAAACAAAGCTCCACTTTCTTATGTCTGGCAATCTTCGTTCCTCTCAACGGCAACGCAGCTCCAAATCTTTGAAGCCAGCCCTTTTGTACTGGTTTGAAACTTGGCTTGGCAGAAACCAACACTATCTTCGAATCCTGAAAATTTCGAAATTTTCAAAATTCTTCAAGGTTTTATTTTGAATTCTTAATATATTTCCGTTGCTTATTCTACCCTATACCATTCGTAGTGTATTTTCCGGTGTAGGTTAGTAAGCTGTATTCTTTGCAATTATATCGTCCTCAGCTTTTATGCAATAATTGCTTCTGACAGTTTTTCTCCAGCGTTCTATTTTTCTTTCTTTACATCTGTAAGTGTTCGGCTGCATGTGTTTGTAATTTCTACGAACAATATAAATCCTTATAGATTTAATGCTTCAAAAAATCCTTTGGCTTGCAAATTACTTTTAGAGTGGCAAACATAAATTTAAATTACTATAGCTACATACTTTTATGAGTATTCCACATGCGTCATTGATGCGTCTTACTTGCCAGGTATTATTTTGTTTTAAATTTTCTTAAAAATTTAAATAATCTAAGAGATAATATTTCAAAAAAATTATATTAAGAATGTGTTATAATAGCATCGTAAGCAATCCATCCATAATTGATTTTTTGAAATGTCAGTAAGCTAGTTATTGATTGTAAGTACATGTTGTTTAGTATTGTTACAGCACAATTTCAAATTCCTTTAAGCAATACCAGCTTATAATTAATTTTTCTTTGTATTCTTAGTAATTTTTTCCAGTTTTAATTCAATAACTTCATTGTCACTTCCAATAGAAAACTGATTGTAAACAGTGGGAAAGTTTATGTAGCATTTGGAGAAGGATAGGAAAACTAAACCAACTAAGCACCAAACCAAGTCCATGAATCTTTCAAATTGGACTTAAAAAACTGTTCATTCACTATATTTTATAGTCGGATTCTATTTTTTCGTCTATATTTTAGCCTGAGGCTAAAAATAAATTTTCCCAAATTCTGTCCTGTTCTGTTTCTATCCGATTTCGTTAAAATTTTAGGAAAAAATAGACTTATTGAGTCGTAGAAAAAATATACCTTAGCTGCCAAGATATAGCGTTTTAGATATTTTTTTTACTGTGGGAGAGGCCACCCCTTGTTGGCAAACTAAGCATTTTTTGTAGATAAAGCGCAAAAAAAAACTATCTTTGGTTTTTCTGCTGTTTCGTTTTTCCATATTAATTGTTGTAGGAAACAAACGGTTTGCCCCGTTTGCAGGTTTGATATAGGAAGCTGAAAGTTAAGGAAAATTTTCTTCAAACCCGATTCTATATTATAGCGTGATGGGACCGCAAATTAAAATAATTAATAAATTAAACCTCTCCCATACAAAAAAAAAAAAACAAAGAAAAACTCCACTATTTCTTATTTTGGGACAGTTATTTTTAAGCCACAAGCTAAATAAAATACAAAAAGACTTTGAAAAAACACTCTAATGTACATACCTACTTTTTTGTAAAATACCGAAATTTTTTGTTAATTTTATTTATTTTATCTTAAGTTGAATTGAAATTTCTTTACCTCAAAAGTTATTTTACTTTTTTATGTGACTATAAAGTACATAGCTACTTTGTTTTCTTCGCTTAACTGACTAATTCGATCAATTATCCGGGATTCTTTTAATTGATCAGTTGAATCAAATAAGCGGGACCCGCTTTATTGATATCCCGGTTAATAGATCCAAAAGTTTTGCGCCGTTTAAGTATCAACCAAGCGTTGTCTACTGTACTTTTTTTTATTCCAATTTCTTTTGGATTTGTTCGGATGTCTTTCTTTATTGTTGAGAAATCTTATGTTGAAGTTTAGTATTTAGTCCCAATGTATAGAGTTCATACCAGCAATTAATTCTTTTTGAAGTATAGATCTTGTGACTCCTCAATGGTTTCATAAGAAAAAATTACCTTTCGATGCAACATAACCTTGAAGATCTTGAAAATTCGTGATTTTTTACTTTTTGTTTAGAATATCTCGAAACTCGGACAACGGGCCCGAATTCCACGTGACTTATCCCAAGTTATGCTTTCATGTATTCTAGCAAAACACCTTCGGTTATTGTGCAATCAAACGTATATTTCGGCTATTCAATCTTAACTACCGTGCTCAATTTTCTGAGATCATAAGAGCCATAATGCCCTGCATAATTCATTGTTTGTTTACATTGTATTATTTTTATTGAACTTCTTCTTGTTGATATTTCGGTTTTTTTTATATTTTAGCAGTGTTCAATTACAGTATACTACTTTGTATTGAATATGCAACGTTTCCATGTTCGCATAGAGTCGCTTTATCTTTAGATATATTCTACATAGCTCGCGTCTAAGACATACGGAAAATATTTTTAAGTTCCCGGTTATAAGATTTTTCACCCTTCGTAGTCCTTCCATCGAACGCCATAAGTAGCCCAATTGGACTTCCAGCCAAGGATACCAAGTTGAAATCAATGAATTATCGCTCATTTATTTTGTTTTATTTTTTTCTTAAAATCATAAGAGTTAACCTTGTTTTTTGGTAAAAACTTGCTGACCTTTTTTTTTTGTTGTCATTGTTGTATGGGGCCAAAAGTTGATAACCTTTTTTGGCGCTCATTAAATAGTATCCTTCAACTAACGACTTCTTCTGCGAAATCCCCCAATGAACGGCTTTTTCGGAAATTATTAAATTCCTACAAGGCCCGCGACTTTGGTAAGGAATTAACGACCTAGACCCGTCAAAACGGCCATTTAGTAACCGAGCTTTCAGCGCTGAATATTTAATGAACTTCTTATATATTTTAGGTAGACAACATTATGAAAACTGTCGTGCAAACATGTACTATTAAGCATTAAGTTTTCTAACAAGGGGGATATAGTAAAAGGCCCCGTGCTTAAAAGAACCCTCTAGGATTATTAAGATATTCGCTAGGGGCATAAGACAGGAGAGAAATCTATTTTTGCCCCGAAAAAGTCTTAATTCGCCATTGCAGATGGTTTTTCGCTGTGTCGTAAGATAATTTTTATCAAGAATCTCAGTCTTTTTGTCCACTAAATGCCTTTGATATGTCCCTGTTGTTGATATTATAACATACATATTATTGATAAACAATATAGCTGATATCGCCACAACGCACTTTAACTGTACGACATACCCGTTGTGGTTTCTCCTATCGAAACTCTATGGGTGAAATTGAAAGCATTCTTTTTGGGGAAAAAATTTCATGTAAACATAATGGCTTTTACAATAATTGCCCAATTTTGCAACCTCACATGCACTTCGAATAGCAAATGCTGTGTACAAACTTCATGTCAACTTCTGAAAATTACTTAAAAATTCTATTAACAAAAATACGAGTATGTAGCGCCCCATAATTTAACGTTATCTGCGTGGTATTCATTTTTAAGCTAAAACAATTTAAAACATTTTTGCCAACGATGACGCCTACGACGACGACAGCGTTGAAGTCTGTGACGCTACATGGTAGCCCAGTTGAGCTCATCGCAGCTATGTTGAAAGGATGCTACACCAACATGCAGCCGATGGAGACAAGTCAAGACACAACAAAAGTCGTGTCGTTGGCAGCTTCTGACTCAGATGTGCTGCGATGCTTACTTATGCTATTAGCTGTAAGCACGCCTCCTGCAACTCAGCTTGCCTCTTGTGCGCATCAAATGCTGCGTTTGCTAAAAAAAATTCGACTAGAAAAATTGCAAAAAAAAAAGCAAGTAAGGAAGGATGGAAGGAAGGGAAAAAGTTAGAAAGCGCTGGAGACAAAAAAAGTGAAAATTCAGCGCTTAACTTTAATAACCACGAACCTGCAACGTGATTTCATTTTTGACACATTTTTCATAACAACATGTGAGTCATGAGTGAGTGCAAGTGAGTGGGGGTGCTGCTGCTTCTGCGGTGTGCGTTCTGGGAAAAATTTTTCACTTTTCCCAACTTTTTGCTTATATTAAATTTAATGTAAACGCATTAAAAATTCTGCATGCAAACGTTAAAAGCTTTAAACAAGATAAAGACCAAAGTGGATAGGGTAGAGGGTTGTTCCTTGTCATGTCATGACAAGGCCAGGGTGTAAGGCGATTTAGTGCAGCTGTTTGGCGTAACGCAGGTGGGTATGAAAAGGCGGGCACAACAAACAATAAAGTCACTTGGCGTGCAACATATAAAATTAAACTTTTGCTCCAATGGGGGTTTGTTTTATTTACTTTCAACTTTCTTATCAGTCAGAGACCACAGAAACAACTTTACCAATGGTGGCAACAGTGAAAAACAAATCAACAGACCGCAGTACTTTTCGAGCTTTTTTGCAATTGTGGTTTCTTAAGCCGCAAAGCGTAGTAAATTAACAAAAAATAAACAAACAGATTTTGAAAAATTTGTTTTTGCTTTGGCAGGTTAATATGAATAGCAACTAGAGTTGCCAACTGTTAAGGATACTTGACAAATTGAGAAGTATTTTGTTTGCAGCTTATGACTGGGTTTTAACCTCATCATTTATACCATAAATGGGCAAAATTTTGGAAGCAGGAGCTACTTACAACAGAAGCAACAAAAACAACAACTGCAACAACAGAAAAAAATCCTTATCAAACGAAACGAGAGAAGTTATTCTCAATCTGCGCATTGTTGTATACTTGTTTGCTCGCTTCGGTTTTTTTTATTTTTTTTTTGAATGATGCATCAATAACAATAATAAGAATCCCGTGCACAGTGCGTATAAAAAAAACCACAACGGTAAAAATGTGCGTAGCAGTGCTGAGTGCATTTGTTAGTTTTTTGGTTAAATTTGTAAAGAAAAACGACGTGTTTGTTTTAAAGAGCTAAAGTTGGCTCGTTTTTCTTATTTTGCCCATCGCTGATTTAAACCATGCTTAGATAAGCTAAGAACCACAAAAGGCTTACTTATTTTCAAATAAGTGCAGAATTGTGCACCTACGAAGTGTCTTTTCATGCGGCATACCATAAATAAATAAATTCTGTTTTGATGAGCTTTCAAATATTGCCCGTCGTGGCTGAACAGCATTCATTGGTTTTTTTCTATATGATCATGTGTTAGCAGTGCCTTTCCTATTCGGTTAAATTGTGCAGTGAAATTTATGTTCAAAAATAATAAAGTTAAATATGCTTAAAACCAAGGATCATTTTGCAGCCCCCCAAACCGTTGCACCAGCGGTAACCGCTTCTTTGGCCTCCCCTTAGGTACGCTACTGCCTACAGCTAATAGATATATATTGGCTATGGTAATACTATATTCATGACATAAGTATTTGATGCTAAAATATTATGGCGAATGGTTAGATTTTTTTAGTACTAAATGTTGTTTCAGCTCAGCTGTAGGGACTTCAAATCGCAACATTTTGTTTGATTTTTCAGTTCAGATTTTGAGACAGTTCATGGCGGCCATGTTGTTTTATCTGTCTTATGTTTTTTTTTTTAATTGTTCAGTCACTAATAAACACCACGGCAAAAAAAAGCGTCGAGCAATACGTTCAAGTGATAAAACTTTATTTGAGCAAAAAATGCATCTTTAGCGACGAGACCCGTTTTTGAATGAACGGGTACGTCAACAAGCAAAGTTGCCGAAATGGAGGGGACGATACCAATCCTTACAATATCTACCATTTGGTAACACATACAAAAAAAATCACTCTTTAGTGTTTTAGGTTGTAGGCTGATTACATCATTGGTACGTACTTCTTCGAAAACGACGATGGCCTAGCCATTATCATCAACGGGGAGCGCTACCAATCGATGATAAACAACTTTTTTGTCACATATTGGATGATGGTTTCAACAGAACATTCTGTCCTTAAAGTCAGCATAACCAGTGCCATGGCTCAAATTGAAAATTGGACCTCTCGGATACACGGCACGTCATTTGAATGATGTCTGATTCCACACATAATGGGTCTTTCAAATAAATCTACCTGTCCGTATGAAAAATGCCTCTTGGCCATTAAGCAGTCAGATATGTAAGAAAAACGCAATGCGCTCTGGTCTCCTTCGGAAGAAGTAAGTCTAAATTGACCGCACGTACACTTTGAAAGAGTTTTTGGAGTCCCAATTTCGTAGTTCATTTCTAATGGTTTTTGTTAGTAGAATTTATTTGTAAAATTTAATCCAATAACAACTTAAAATTAAGTCAAACAATAGTAAAATCAAAAGATTTCAAAGCTAATACAAAGCACATGGCAACCCTTATCACTAGACAAATCGCCTAAGATGTCATACATGCTGAAGACTTTTTTTTTTCTAAACTATGTTGAAATAAAACTTATTTTAGTCAAAATTACATCGAATCAAATTAAACAAATTCAGCGCACATGCATATGCCTTGGCCTAGATTTTTTTCTCAGTGTTTTATCCTTCGCAACTTTCTTTTAATTACATATACCTACATATCTATGTGCGTCGTGGTATATAGTATTTTTGCAGATCCTTCTTCTCCAGCAGCAAACATATGAAACTTTTCATCTGAACGTTGAAATATGTAAGCGCTCTATTTTCTCTTTTTTACTTTAACAATGAAAAACATTGCATCAAGGATTACCGCCAACTAGGACGACAAAATGTTGTTGCTGCTGCATTTAAAACAAAAGAATGCAAGCATCATTGAAAGCGCAACTTTTATTGCACAAGTTGAACAGTATGTGGGTGAATTTGTTAGCTTTCTTCTGGGTTACAAGACGAATTTTGAGGTCATTGAAGAAGTTTTTGAATTAAGTGAGGAGAAGAGCAGAAAAGTTAAAAAATCATTTTATTGTTTAATTTCGTGAACACAAATGCTGTGAAATCATTTTAATGTTGAATAATTTAAATATGTAAAATTTTTTTATGCCACGCAATTTCGTTATTGTTAATATCTTTCAACCGGACAATTTAGAAAAATGATTAATTCCAATGTGTTTCTTTCAATAAAAATGTCACAATCTAATGGGCAGAAATCCCTTTCAAGGGTGATATTGCTCTTAAGTCTTGTTAGGGACTAGTGCAAATACAGTTTTTAAGAACCCATCAAGCTCTCCTAGGCAATAGCATATTTTTTAAATTTAAGTCCGCATGAAATGTAAGAACTTTTTACAAGCCAGGATGTGCTCAATCTCCTTAATAGTTCCTTGAACAATTGAAAGCCGATTTTGCAGTTATTTCTATATTCGCTACAACAAAGTCCTAAGCAAACAAAGTCCTAAGCAAATCGCATAGTTTTGGCGGGAAAACTCCAACTAAATATTTTAACTATCGATTGTGTACACTCAACACATGCTTCGTGGCTGCAACTTTGAGTTGTAATGCAAGTTCTTCATATTGCCGTGCTGGCCCGTGCACAGAAATCATCCAAGGGGAGGGGGGTTAACTCGAATATTTCATGTCAGGTTATGAAGTTCGCATAGAAAGTATTTTTGACATTGAAATTGTTTTATAAACAAATTATGCCTATGTGTGCATAGCATATACATATAAATTATTTACATTTAAAGTCAATAAGACAAAAATATATATAAAAATTATTTTTCACTAGTTCTTAGGCCCAAAAGAGTTTCTAGTACCAAAACATATATAGAACAATAAACATTTTTAAGAACATTTCAGATGAAACTCGCGACATTTAATTCTTAATGGAATTGGCTAAAATTTTACACAAGTTAACTTAACGATTTTATCTATTCTTAAAGAATTAATACGAGTAAAAGCTGTGAACCTTTTAACTGATCTCAACAAAATGGGTATCATTTGGTATATACATACATAAGTAAGCTTTATTTTTTATTATACCTTTCATACCTATTTCTATACATATGAATGTGAGTTTTTGTGATCTTTAATTTTTCTTTTCATAAAAAGTGATTTTTTGTTTTTTTTTCGTAAGAGGCAAAAGTCTTTTTGCTTTTTCATGTAAGTGAGAATAATGAAAGTTTATGCAAAAAAATTTCCAAGGGGGGGATGAGATCATTCAAAACCCCCCTGTGTCGAAACTGTAAAGCTTAAATTTCATACATTTTCTAGTTTAAAGGTTATATTTATTATAAGCCTAAATATGCACTCTGAATAAACGTTTTATAACCTTATCAATGTTTCTTAACATAAAAGACACTTAGAGTATATTCCATTTGAATCGAGCAAGTGGTTTTTGCGAAAATGTTATTTTAAAAATATTTTTGTATGAGGGCCACCCTAAATATGCACTTAATTGAAATAGAAACTTTCCTTTCTTTTAAAAAAATAGTTTGCGTCCCATTGTCAGACCTACTAAATATACACACAAAATTTCATAAGTATCGGTTAAGCAGTTTCCCAATGTGCACAAAAATGGATGCGGATCCGAAACGGATCCGAAACGGACATCATAATCGGAAAAAATCCTGAATCCGCTTTTTCGTATCCGTAACGGATCCGAAACGGACCTCAAAAACGGAAAAACACCGGAATCCGCTTTTTCGTATCCGTAACGGATCCGAGACGGACGTCATATACGGATCAGTTGTCGGCTGAAATTCCTCTCGAAAAAACGGAAGGATCGTCCGTTTTGTCGGATCCAAAAAAAAAAACGGAATCCGCTTTTTTTTATTATTAATATAAAAGGCAGTTTTCAAGATATTTTCAATAAACAAAAACAGTTCTTTACTCCTTTTTTGCTTTTTATATATCTTTAAATTAAAAAAATAAAAAAAAATTAAAAAAAATGTGTAATCGCCGGGGTTTGAATCTGTATCTTCCCTATGTTTATCCAATTGCATGCGTAGCTTAACAACATCAGCCACCGCCTTACATATTTTCTGCTGGCTAAAAGTATAATAGTTGAATTAGCAATCGACAACTGCTCAAAATGAATCTTCACTTTTTCATTTTGATAGAGAAGTAATTAAATTTAAGTATGTCATAAAAATAATGGAAGTAGCTGAGTTAGTTAAGATGAGCATCTTTGAACAGTGGGCATGGCGCAGGACGCGCAGGTTCGATTCTGTTCGGTGGCAGTTAAAAAAAATAAGTTTCCTTAATGCGAGATTTACTAATAAAACTAAGTTGATGAAATAGCATTAAAAAAAGAAATAAATAGATGAAAAATAATAATTAAAAAAAAATAATTAGATTTGGGAAGAGTAAAAAAAAAAAATTTTTTTAATTGCGTTAATTTTTTTGTACAGTAAAATCCGCATTATTAAAGAAAAAGGTCGTCTCGAATCCGTTTTATTTAGAAAAACGAATCCGAAAAAGCGGATTCCGTTTTTTTTTCGTTTTTGAGGTCCGTTTCGGATCCGCAAAAGGGAACGATCTTTCCGTTTTTTGAGAGGAATTTCATCCGACAACGGATCCGAATCGGATCCGTTTCGGATAAATAATCCGCAGGAACGGATCCATAACGGATCCGAAACGGATTCATTTAGCACATTGGGTGCGGAGGAGTTTTGTTACGAACACTGCGACACAAGAATTTTGTGTTTCAGAATTAAAATATTGTAGCTATCAGTTGATAGGTAATCTATTGGGTTACAATATTAGTAAGTATAAGTTTCAAAGTGGTCCAGTTATATGCCATATTATGTTTCAAATTAATCTAAAAATTTATTTTTATCAAATTAAAGCAAATTTTTTTGACTTAATCCTAACTAATTGCGTTTTTTGACATTTGACAAAATTTAACTACAGAAGTTTTTTTAGCCGATTTTTATTAGCTATTTTTCGAAAAGAGAGTGAATACCTGTATGTTTCTTTCAACTACATTCTGCAGTAAAAAGACACGAGGTAGCCACATAAACGATTTGGACAACAAAAAGCGTCTTAACAACCTATGTTCAAAGCTACATACATACATACATACATATAAATCAGTGCCCCTATGGGTAAAAATATGGAAAAATAATATGTTCTTATTTTTTGGAACCTTTTTTATTTTGTTAAATTAGGGATAACATGAGGATTACGTTGGGTCAAATAAATCAAATGTTTTTTTTTTTTTTGAATCCGACATACGGAAACTAATTCCTAGGTGCCTCTAAGAAGTACGTACCAAATCTGTTCATCATAGTTTTCCATTGCCAATATTTATAGGAAATTAAATGCTCTACAAAAATGATCTCAAAGACTTTTTTTATTAATCGTACCATTTGAAAGATATTCAAGGTCAAAGATTGAAGTATTTTAGGGAAAATTTTTTTTTGTTTTGAATTTTGTAACTTACTAAAATCTAATTATTGTCAAATGAGCTTCAATTATTTCTATAGGAAATTGAACGCTCCACTAAAAAAGTCTCAAGTAGTTAATCACTTACTCTAACCATTTAGAAGTTTTTTGCAGTAGAATCCCAACGGCTGTTGATTTTAATATTTATTGAAAAACTATTAAAATCAATACATACAAAAAAAATATTTGATTAATTTGACACACCCTAATGAGGAGGGATCTTATAATTATATAAATTTATTGTAATATTTCAATTGCATTACTTTGATGTATCCAGTAAGTTTACCAAAAAAAAGTCATTGTGTTGCTTTTACGCATACTAAAACAAAATTTACATTTCGATAAAGTTTGGTACAGAAATAAGTAGATTAAACCCTAAGTAAAGGTATTTGGCTTAAAGTGCACGGTGTCACGCCCCGTTTCATGAAAATATGTTTTTTGAGCTGAACTGATTAAGTGAATTTGATGAAATTTGAAATAGAGGTATGTGCATTTAACTCTTAGGAAGGGATAGTGATAGGAATAGGGCAACAGCTGTATAAGTGAAAATTAACTTCATACTACCTTTTATCTGCTTTTTTGTATAAAAACAAAGCATACTTTTTAACCCTGAAGTCATCAGAAAAAGACTTACGTTTTAACAAAATTTTAAATACCTTCAAGTCGATTATATGATATTGCAATTAATAAAAAATATTACTTAATTTTAGATTAAAAATTAACCATAAGAAATAGGACGAAGAAACATATCTTGACATCAGTAGCCTTTAAATGCTGACTACTGATTTTTATAGTTTGGCACAGTTATCGACAAAGACCTTGCAAGCAATTTACATGGCCCATTAAAAGTATAATCTTAATTTGCCGAATAAGCAAGGTGCTGCATAAAATAAATGTATACATATTACTTCCTTACGTGTATATCCACCTCTAGGGTTTCAAATATATTGTTTAGGTGTATGCATGCTTGAACACAAAAAATTGTGATTCCCCAACAGACCCATATACACAGCTTAAGTTCTATCTATAAAGAGGTAAAATATTTTGTCATAAGCTTATAAAATATCCAAGACTCTTTTAACTTTTTGAAATTATCTATTCTAAGGAAAATCTTCAATGTTTTAAACATTTTATTCGACAAGAAAGACTTTAACGGCGCAGCATTGAAATTTATACCTTAAAAAATTTAAAAGAAGCAAATTTAATTTAAAGTTCTTGCAAACAATGTTAGAATTCTTCAAACTACAAATTCAAACAAAAAAAAAAACGAAGAAAAGTGAGAAGCTGTAGAAAAATTTCCGAATTGAAAAGTTTTGCACAAAAAGTTTTTCTTTTAGCACGTTAAAAGGCGTTTCTGTTGCCTCCAGGAATGTTGCCTTGACATGAGTGACTGACAGTGACAATTGCTTTGACAGTTGCACGACTTGACACTAAAATAGCCGAGGGCGTTCAATCCAAATGAAAGAAAAGAAACAAAAAAATTCGAAAAATGATACGTAAATATGGCGTTGTTGTGCTACAATTTTCAAATTCATGTAAATTTCTGCCATTTCTTCGGTAAAAAAGAAAATTGAACTTTTCGCAAAATAGCGTTGCTACATGCGACACTTTTCATCTTCTCTGTGAATGTGTAAGTGCTTAGCAAAGGATGTGAAAGTAGACTGAGTTACGAGTATACGTTGAAAAACAATCATTGGTAAATGCAGAAGGATCTAAAAATAAGGGAAATGTTAGGAGTAAAGAATCTGTAGTGTTCGTGTGATACCGTGAGAGTGATTAAGTGAGTGAATGGGAAATTTTTTCAGAGAAGAATGAGAGGGATAGAATGTAGGGAAATTTTTACATTACATGGCTAAATTTCGTACTGGGATCTTGGGTTCTCCAGTGAAAATTTCCTCTTTTTTTTTAAAAAGAGCGAGAGTTATGTGCTCTCGCAGAAGTTTTAGTACTTAGTTGCAGTAAGTGAAAGGTTAAAAAAACATATATCCTATTTACTCAAGGAATTTTTACGTTTGTTTTCAAGAATCTTTTTTTATCGAGAAACTAAACTTTTATTTTATTCTGATATCAGAGGTTAGTTAAATTACCGTTATGAATTGAGAAAACACATATTAGGCTTAAGCCAATCAAAGTCTGCCAATTTGTTGAAATTTTGTTAAGCTGTTGAATTTTAATTTGCAGTTTAAGTGCGTCAAAAATAGCTTTTACATACATTTTATGATTTCTTTTTTGGAATATGAAAAAGAAGAAAGAAGTGATTTTTAAGGGTTTGAAGCAATTTCTTTTTGGATAGTCTAATGTGTAATTAGTATTAAGTCATGTCAAAATTGGTAATTAGGGCATTGTTTAGTTATATGAATGTTTATTGTGTTTCATTCTAACTATGTACACATATTCTAAGTAATAGTTAAACAGTGAAGTCAGCAAAAAACTGACGAAACGTCGCTAAAAAGTTGGATTCAAATGAATTTAATCACAACAACAACTCACTGGCCAAAAACTTTATTTTCGAAGAACAAAAGTTATGTTGGTGAAATTGGTTTAACAAAACGAAATAATGAGAAAATTGTCAATACAATTGATTGAAAAACTGAAGAGTTTATTAGTAGATACAATAATTTCTTGAATACATCGATGGGAAAAGAAAATCTCAAAGTTACTTGTGCGTTAACTCCATAGTTTTTAAGCTTTCCCTAACGGAACACAAACAATTTTCTTCACGTTTTTGAAATGAAACTCACACTTAATTTTGAAATCTATGCACTAAATTATAATATCTAACATAATCTAAAATTTTATATCAGGCAATTACTGTCTCAAAAACATTTTATTTTTATGAGAGTCCACATCTTTTTATAAACTCTCATTGTTCTAAAAACTACAAAATTACATTTTAAAAATTTCCCATTACATAAAATTCACTCACTAAGTGAGAGTATCCTTTAAGATATATGCTCTCTTACACTGTTACTCATTGACTTAGTAATTTCGAAAGTCTCTCGCTAGCAAATGTCAGATTTTTCTTTCTGTAAACTGTCATTTCCCTTCGCATTTTTTTTGATGCTTTTCGTGGTATTTTTTCACACATAACTTAGCTATGGTGAAGTTGCTTTTTTTTATCAAAGGTTCTTATTTCACTCTGGTATAAATCCACAAAATTGTCTACTCCAGTCGGCAACTCAAGGTAGCGTACTTTAAAGTCAATTTTCAACATTTATGTGAAAATTTAAGTCACCCAAAGGAGACATAGAAACTCTGCGACGACGTTATGCTCCCAGTGAACTGTGAAAATAGTCAAACTGTTTGCATGCTGTGTATGTTTTAAAATTTAAGAAAATTAGAAGAATAAAACAAAACAAAAAGAAAATTTCGAAACATTTACAGCTCCTATTTCGACCTCATGTGGCGCTCGAAAAAAATACCAAAATATTTTTCTTATTTTTCTACGTTTTAATGATTTTTTGCGTAGTTTTAGTGCAACGCACACGTTACGCACTACATTTCGAAAGTTCATTAAAATGGCTTTGTATTCCTCAGCTTCTTATACCCACACTCCAGGTTCCCTAAACAATAGTCCTTTGATTTTGTATACATTTTCTTTTGTGTCACCTTTTGTTTCCGCATGACGATAGTGACGGTGACGATTGTAAATTATATGATTTTCTGGACTGTAATGATTGACAGTGACGTGTCAATGTAGCAACAACCATAGTAGCAGCAATAGATGTCATGTTGTTTTTTTGACAGTTCAGGTGTTGTACCATGCAGTTCCATATGCGAGCCCTAACAACACGCTACCGATAAGGGGGTCCAAAATGCACGCTCTTGTTTTTCCTTCATTAGTTGCTATTTAAAATGGGATTTTTGTACAGTTTTTCAATTTTTGTTCATTCTACTGCAAATTTCATTTTGAAATGTGTGCCACTTTTTGACACTTTGACATTTATTGTGTAAAGTTACGCTTATTTAAAATACTTTACGGTATGTAGTTTACATTTGTCTGCTCAACTATTATACGTTTTGCACGCAATAATGTTTGCTATTAGGTTGTATATTCCTTTTTCTTTAAGTATTTTCTATGCCATTTCTATGCGCTATAATTTTTTGAGCTACACTTTTGCACAGCTGTTTCCTACAATTTGTGGCATAATTAGCCACACTCTTGCGAAGCCGCTGCTTTGGTTTACTTAGTTTGATTTTGCGCCTCTGCAATTCTGACTTTATGCTTCGCTCCTTTACTACTCCTTAGATGAGCTGCTAATTGTATATTATTTGCGCCGTTTTTCTTTTAAGCGTACATTTTTTTGACTTTTAGACCAATACGAGCATAAACTTCCTGCTTCCATACTTGCTAATGATGCGCCTGATTATTTTTATGTTCAGTACTTTTGTATCCTTTTAAATTATTTCTTTTTTTTTTCTTCTCGTTATACGATTATCTCCACACAAAACTATTAATACACTATGGTGCCTCGCAGACGCAGATGTCCTATTTGGGTGCGTGTTAATGAGCTGTTGATGTTTTTATAGCATTTTTTTGTGGAGCATTTTGTTTTTATTGTAAATACCCCCGTTGTGTAGTTGAATTGCCTAAATCTCTTAATATTGCTTTGCTTATGGGTCTATTTTTTTAAATTTAGGATTTGTCAGTGATATTATGTGAACTGAAACTACTTTGCGCATTTTTGTTAATTTTTTTTTTGGGATGCGTATAATATTCTATGATGCAGCATTATCTCGTACATTCAAAATATAATTTTCGGGCTTGGACCTTAGTTTCTCCTGAATATCTAGCGAGAAGCCCATGTTTCCTTGGTAGTTGCTGTCAAAACTGATAGAATCTCTGAATCGCAAGATATATTATATACCGAACAATTTTCCTAGACATTTGAGTTCAGAGTTAGAGAAAATGATGACATAGCTTAGGGCAAGAAAGTCTTTATTCACATAAGCTAAGAGAAGGATGTTTGACAGGATGATATTTTTCATCGTTCACGAAATGAATAGATTGATAAGGGTTAGTTTTTTAGCTGTCGTGCTTGTCAGTTCAATGAGGTTCAAATAGAATCCACAAGTGGCGATCGCTGCTGATTTTCACGCATCTTAAAGATTGCAATTCATGAAGCTTTTAATGTAGAGCTTTTTGATGCAAAATTTTGCGGTCCGATGATCATTTAAAATACAGATATTTTAATGTAATAGTCTACCTTCACTCTTTGCTTTTATTGGTTCAACGTTTAAATAACCAATAAGTTTATATCGTTATTTTATATCGAATTTACCTATGCTTTTATTTGGCTTTATAATTTGTTTCCTCCATTTTAATTTTAGCAGCCACCCTTTGAGCATAGCTCTCGCTATCGAGCGTTATTTCACTGATATGTTACAAATTCATCAGCATTTTTTGATAAAAAGTTTTTACCACAAAAAAAAATGTTCACACTTGTACCGGCTTCGTAGTAATGATAATTAAAAAAATTAATTTTTCGATTTCTGACAAACTTAGTTTTTTAAATATGTCATTTCTGGGTAAAAACTCAATGTCAATCGTACATATTATATCACACAAGATCTAGCAGAAATTTGGCAAATAAAAGTTAAAGTTTCAGCTCCAATCTATTTAGTGCCTAAGACAAAAGCTACCATCATAAAACTTATTGTTTCTTGTGCATCAAGTGCTTCAAGTGGTTAGTGAAGTGCAGGGCAATCCTGCACAGACACATGTCAATGTGTGCGGCGAACGTAATCAAGTCATGACGAGTAAACACACACGCAGCCTCTGCTTGAATTCTGGCGAAAATGCCCGCGGGAAGTTAAATGCCCTACACTGGCTTAGTGTAATAAACTGAATCAAAAAACTGTACAAAGCTGCCAATGCTAGTAGCATGAGTAAAAATTTATTGGTCGCTCACATAGATTACACTCAGATGCACAACTCTAAACTTCATATCCAGACAGGCATAATTACGAGCAGATTTGCTTCATATTCACAAGAACCATTCACACTTGGCATGCGGATGGCACCAAAGTAGATGGGAAGGGACGCAGGGATTTTCATATCTAGATAATAATATAAATAATAAAAATAACCTGTGGTGATAGTCGCGACATTAAGAGCGGTCTAAGTTGAAACCTAGTCTTTAACTAAAATCGAACAAACAGAGTGACCCCATAAGAAAATGAAAAACTTGCATTAAATTATGAGGAAATTTTTAAAAATAGATTACTCTGCGTTATTGACAAAAATCAGTATAGACACAGTGTACAAAAGGAATAATGAAATGCTGGAAGGCAGCAGGGAGTGCGGCATTTCAGTTAGGACTGTGAACTCATTGCTTACAGTACGTAGATTCGTGGGTCATTCTCTCCGATAGATAGTTGGCCTTCTTAATACTTAGCTCATGAAAGGGTATATAGCTATAAATCTTATCATGAGTAAAAAAGTTCACGTCTTTTAGGCACAAGGTCATGCAAACATCTGTGCTAATGTAATAACCGATACATTAGCAAGAAAAGGAGCTTTAGGTGCATTCCAAGAATTGTAGCTCTAACTCTTAACTATCGCTAAAAAGACAGCTCCTGAATAGTAATCGAAGTCAGTCAAAATTTTTAATGTCAAAAATTTACCCAGAGAGATCAGAACAGTGACTGAGCCTCTACAGAGCCTGAAAGCGAAGCACATCTTGAACATTTCACTAGTGCAGAACTTAGAAGTAGTACATTATCTTTAATCAATAAATGAAGACATATTATATATTAGAATGTCCTGATCTGGATTTTGATGGACTTCGTCACCTATTTGTTCATAGTGTCGAAAAGGTTTTCAAACAAGATCTAAAGAGCACCACTTCTTTATATTGAATTAGTGATGGTATGCGTTGTGAAAAATATGTGTTAATACATTCGACAAATTTGTAGCACATTTGGTACTCGTACAATGGACGAATTTTAGTAAGGTGGTTGAATTTTCAGCATAGTAATTTCCATTTTTTCTGGGTATGTGGGTAAAAATTAACATTCAGTGTACAAAAAGTACATTCCGGTTCTAAGTTTAGTTTATTCTCACAAAACCCAAGAGCCATCAGTGCTTCAAGTTTTTGGGAGTTCTTTTAACATACAACAATGTCACAATAGATCTACTAAGGCTGTTTTGTGTTGATGGCAAACAATAACTTTTTCATTCAATTTAATTTAATCTATGCAACTAAACTAAGTTTTTATGAATTAAAAGCAGTTTCTATGAGCAATATCACTAGATGGGGGCTTAAAAGATAAAATTGATAGATAAATTATAAAGCATTTTATTCAAATTGTTCTTAAAGTTTCATTACATTTCTTTACTGTACGCACAAGCACACTTACAAAATAATGACGTTCTTTTCACATGTTTCCATTAACTAAAAAAAGTTAAAAGATCATTAATCAAAACCTCATACCAACTTCATTCTAATTAAATGTTCTTATAACTTTGATTTTTACTTTCGTAACACAGCGGAGAAAATTCTATGCAATTTACGCGCTTGAAAAATGATACAACTGATAATTTCAGCTTGTAGACAAAAAGAAAATGAATCAGGACATATCATACAAGGCACCCTGTTCATTAGCTGCCATTAAATTGCATGTGTAAGGCGAAAAAGAAAATATGGCTCATCTAAATTTTATAATTTTTCATGCTCTCACTGGTGCGTCTTAAAGCCGGACGCAGTTGCTGCTGTTGCCTTTTGAGCTTAAGGAACTAACAGAGTATGTGTACAACTAAAAGGATATACAAGAGCAGTAAGCAAGTAAGTAAGAGTAACAGATACTGCACAATTATGCTCTTGAGGCATTTAGCATTGTTGCAGCATTGATAAGGCTGTTGTTTCGTGCAACTGGCAGGACAATGGGGATGAACTCCAGTATGGGTACAAAAAAAATGAAAGAAATAAAGCCAAATCGTGTTGTGCAGTCAATGAAAGTCAATCTTATTGCAAATTAATTAATCTTTGCTTTTAGGCATGTTTTTCCATGGGTAATATATATTTCGGTATTCGGCTAACTTCATTTATAATGTTCGTGCTATTGTTGCAAGTCACAATGTTTTATCAAAATATCAAACGAGCGAGTTCGATTAACCCTTGTGAGCAATTTGGTATCATACGCTTGCCATCAATTTTCATCATTTTTTTTTTTAGTAGGATCAAAAGTTTCATTGATATTGAGTGTGTTTTAGTTATTGAAAGTGGCATTTGATTATGAAAAACAAAATAGTAAGTATTCATATTACCAATAGCATTAACCCTTAGCGGCACCATGGGTTCATCAAAGACCCCACGTAATTTTTGCACAAAAAACTATTTCCCGATAAAACTCAAGTTTAGCCTCATGTAGCGCTAAGATTTTTTGGAAAATAACCCTAACAATCATTAAATTTAATAAAGTAGAGTCATTCCAACACACGTTCATAGTTATGAAAATAACTTTTTTTCAATGTGGTGTCGTGAAAGACCCCAATGTGCCAGATTCTAATAAAATTGAAGTTGTTCCGCTACGGAATTAAAATATATCGGGTCGTGGTATTGAAAGTATTAATATATGAGAGTTAACAAGAGAATCAAAGATATGTGTGAGTTCGTGTTTTAAATAATATGACGATGGACCTTTCGATCTATAAAATATTTAAGTTTTTGAGTACATGATATGGGTTCAACATTTAAAATCAATAGAAGAGATTGATCGATTCCTCGACCTGACATTTATTGTGAATGGAACTATTTCCTGCAAAGTCATAACTAAAAATAAGGAAGACATCCAATCTTCGTTGCTGGAGGAAGTCTTTTTCATTTTTGTAGCTCAATGGATGCCCCCTTAAACGAAAGCTTGGTTTGTTTGTATTCTCGAAAAAAGGAGGCTGTGAATTGTAAATTCACCTAGAAAGAGCGTTGTCTACAAGAGTCGAAAAATATTCACCTTTGGAACTACGTCCACATTATTACGAAGATCGTATGTTTCTCGATTGAATCCTTTTTCCTAAATCCACCCTTATAAGCAACTCAAAGGAAAGCTGCGGAGACATAAAAATAATATTTGTGATTGAATGCGAGCATTAAATATTATTCTTTCCTAAGGAAAATTTACTGACAATACACTAATATCTGTTAATAAACTATTTTACAAGTGGCCAATTGCGCTTACGATATAAGACAAAACAATCGTAGAGTATAAACTAAATTCTTTCATCGTCTTGTCGACAAAGTCTTCACTCAGCTTTGAGAGATCCGCCTATCTCACTAAGGTCATACCTCAGGATATAGTAACCAAAAATAAATCAAACCAGGTACAGTACATTACTTATGTGCAAAGCATATCCATTTCCTTAGAGAACGATCAGACCACAGCTGTTTATGCCGGAATGATTATCCCAGGAAGAGCTGCACAAGTTGATCTATTATTATCTGGGTGTTGTGGCAATTGACGACCTTTTTAGTTCACAAAATAGTTTTAGTCGCCTTCAAAAACTATTACTGGCTACGCTTCTCAAAAATGCTCTAAAGAATATGTTTCCTTGGTACAAGTGCACAGCAGTGATACATTTGACTCCATTTATCACGAAAGCCTGAATAAGTTAAATAGCAGGATCAGTCTAATATTCAAAAATTACATACGAAATGAAGATCCAACTTTTAATACTATTTGTTTTTTACAAAAAAAAAATTAATTTAAAAATAAAATCCAATGAAAAGATTTCAACGATTTCCATAAAATAAATATTGTTAATAATATAACATATTTTACTGAGCTTTTTGTTCAGTAAAGAGTGTGTCAAAGTCAACAAAAATACCATTAAATTGAGATAAATTCACAAAAACAAGGGTTAAAGCTAGTCAAGCGGGCCTCATCCGTTGGCAAGCGGAATCATCAGTGACTATTAAGCCAAATGGTAAGAATTTCTAGGATTGATATGTTTCCCTTTTTGCTTGGATTTTCAACAGACCTAAGCAAAAAGAAAAACATAACAGGCTAAGAAACACTTACCAATCAACTTAAAAGTCACTGATGATTACGCTTGACAACGGATGAATCTAGTTTGATTGGCTTTTGCCCTTTTTTTTGTTAGCTTATCTTTGTTTAATGTAATTTGATTGGTGTTGACACACTCTTGACTGAACATTAAGCTCAGTAAAATAATTTTTAGCCGATTAATCGAGTAAGCGAGTGATAAGGTTAATTGATCTAACGAAATACATAACATTCTGGGTAAGTATTCGATCGGTTGCCAACATTACGAAACCCAGCAGGTATTTTACTCTGGTTCGTATAACATCAGAATCAAATCTCAACCGAAACAAAATTTTCTAAAAGTATTGCAATGTGCTATTAAACCTAAGATATTTCAAAGCTTACAAAGGGTTAATAAAGCTTATCAGAAATTATTTTTCCATAAATTGTGTTATGTGTAAAATACACACAACTTTGGCGCTAAAACGTCAATTAATAGGAAAATAAAACAAACACAAAATGGCATCTTCTTGTAAGAAATTTAGAAATCAATTCACTGACAAATCCTTACATGTTGCACGCTTAAGAAACCCACCAAATATGGTTCAACATGATTTTGTTTTGCCAAGGATATGGCGCTTTAATAGCATTTTGGCTGTCAGCTCTGTTAGATATTGACGTTTAATGAAGCCGCCGCGCCAGGCTGGCAGAGTTTTCGCAAAGTCGGTACGAGTAGTTTGGACAAAAGGTTCCACTATATATTTTTTCCATTTTTTTATGCTGTTTCAGTAGCAAAGGGTAGACCGTAGTAGCTGCTTCTTAATCTACAATGACTTTTTGCTACGAAGTTGCTTAATTTTCTTGTATTGTTCTGCAGTGTGCTGTGTCTTCTTGCAAGTAACAACGGCCGGATATGCTGCATTGCTACAGTGTAGCAAAACTGTAGGGCAGGCAGTAGCAGAAGAGAAAAATCACTGTCAGTGCATTATAAATGAAAGGAAAACTAATTAGCAATTGACATGAATTGTTCATTAAGAAGCTTTGAATATTGTTATTGCAGTTGTTGCTTTAGCCTGCTGCATAGGGAGGAAGTAAGATAACCTTAAGAACAATGAAGAAATAAAGTTGACTGAATAAGCTGTTGAAAAATAAATCTGGGTTAGTAAAACAGCTGCTACGCTAATGAAGCATCTAAAATTGGCAAAAAAAAAAAATGGAAAAAAATTGCGCATACTTAATTGGAAGGAAAAATTTTTGCAAAATTATTTAAATTCTCAAAATTTAATTGTTTATTAGGAATATTTGGTTTTGTTTGCTCTAAGTGAAGTAATGTTTGTGGTATATTCAAGAAGTGCTTATGACCATTAAATTGTCCCTCCTTTTTTTGTTTTCCAAGTGATTTTTAATTAACTTGATTGCAATAAAAAAAATTTGTTGGTCAACTGAAAAGACATATAGATCAGAAAAAGGCACACACATGTATCAAAAAACATAAAAATCACATTAGAAAAAATACTCTGAACATGAAAAAAAAGTTCAAAGAAAACTAAATTATTTCCTGGTATGCAAATAGACTTAATGGGAAAAAATTAATATTGTTTTTAAAAAACAGGAAGACCTCAGTCTGGACAGACGAAAAGATCTCTTCGAAAGCTCACTTTTTAATCTCCTAAGATATCTGTTTGTTTCGGCAGATTATTTGTTTTGCACCGAAAATGGGTTTATGGCTTATGGGTTTACTATGTTTAAATGTATCGAACATATGCATTTGAATCATCTGAAATATACAGGAAAAAATATTTCGGACTAACAAAAATAATAGAGCATGCAAACAAATGTGAAGTCATTGCAGTAAGTTTGCTGAGCCAATTTCAATATCTCCGGAATAAAATATTAGATTATTTTAAGAAAAAGCTACGTTTAGCTATGCGTTTGAAAAGGGATCCTTAGTCTGTGCTTTGTAATTTCTTTTTTCATGTTTTCCATCGACATATGTTATGGTGTGGCTTGTGCCGAAAATATTTTAACAGCCAGCGGGCAAACTTTCGATTTATCATTCAACTCGGTATCATTCAACCTGGCCAAAATTGAATTCAGCTGCTCACGAACGCACCCATATTGTTCGACTTCGTCAATTATTTCGACATTATTGAATACTTTCCGGTTTTCAATCTATCAATTTCTTCGATGTTTTTCAAAACGATATTCTCCATGTTTTCAATACTGTTCGACTTTTCGTCAGTACATATTGATTTAGATCAGTAAGTAAATGAAATAATTAAACTTAAATTAAATTTGGTAATGTAATGTGAAATATATCTCTTTTGTTAGGGTTTTTGAGATGGCAAAAATAATGACCTAATTTTTGTTAGTAAAAAATTTCGTACATTTTTGTTAAATTTTAGACAAAAAAGAATTATTGAAGTCTCGCTTCAGTACATTTTTACCAAACCCATATGCCATCACCAGTGCAACATAAAATATTTATTTTTATAAAAAGTATTTATTTAAATATTTTCAATATTTTTCCCAAAAATCAATATTTTCCAGTTCCGATTTTTCGACGAAACGAGGCATTGCAATTATTTAATTTTATCGCCCACTTTTTCTAAAGTAAATGCAAGCTCCTTTTCGAAGTCAGCAACTCAAATCGATATTTCCTTCACAACCGAATACAACACGCTGAGGTTCCTAGATATATGCAGCTGCTTATTTCGCTAAATGTTTTCTGAGAACTCTCGACGAAAAATAAGCAAAATGTATTGACAAAGCCCGAAAAACAATTCAGTTACCGAATGCAAATATCATTTCACGATCATTTCTCTGACAACCACAAAGCAAATCAAAGAATAAGGTCGAATCTCTCACTGAAGTTTTGGAAATATTTGAATCGATCTGCCCTGGCCTGTGGCAATTACGTGAAAACCACAATTCTTCGGAAAATTCAATTATCTTGTAGATCAGAATACTTGGCTTGTCAAATTCTATGTAATCTTATGCATTCCAAAAACAGGTGAATCCAACCAGTCTGACGTGAGATTAATCAATTCCAATATGAACCTTTAGCATCACGTTATTTTGAACGTACGTTTGCTGCATATAAATGAGCCATGGAAGATTACCGACGGTAATTTTTTTGAGGAAACGTATCCTTATTCATCGTAACCGCTTCCATGACTTTCTCGAGCGTTAATAAAAAAAATTAAAGAAAATATATGTATCCCTTTTTTTCGCAAATACTTAACTCACTTTTCGTCCATATTTAAATAAATATTTCGTAGGTTTTTCATAAATATTTTATGTTGCCCTAGCCATCACTTTTCCACATACTCGATTTACTTCGACTTTCATCCGTTCTTCAATGTTTCTGATGCTCAGTACTTTTTGATTTTCTTTACCATAACTGAAACCGTTTGGTACTGCTTGATTTTAGTTGAATTTATTAATATTAATCAATTTTTCCCGACTTTAATCGTTGTTTTGCGAATTAAGTTTTAAAATGAGTCTGTATTTTTCGATTGCTGTCAATACAATTTCGAAATTTTCGACTTTACCCGATTTCGTTTCCGAATGATTCATTCATTCATTTCGTTTCCGATGATTCATTTTCTTCTTTGATGTGATTTTTATATGTATTTATTATTGCTTATTTGTATATTTAGGTGAGTTCTACATTTGCTCAAAAAATATTCTGTTTTTTCGGTCATTTCATATAGATTGATATCAATATAAGCAAACTATCCGATTTCCTTGCAAATTTTGTTTGTAAGTTACATATAAAATTTAAAGTTATCAGCGATTTCGGTTAATGCATCGCAATGCACATCAGCTATTGAATGGATTATTTTCATACTTAACTGAGCTGTTAATAGTGATCTAAATCGGAATCTGGGAATATTTTAAGGTTCACTGTACATTTATTCCATTTTACATACACATTTATCCTTAAACGGATAAAACCTTGACATAGTATCATTTATAGATCAATCGTATTGAACAATTTCTTGAACATTTAAAAATAAACAATTAGCTTGCGGCAGTCAAATTCAACGAAACTAAAGACTACTCCAAAATATTACTTAACATTTCACCAAAGTCAGTGTGTCATAACTCTCGAAAACAATAACATTTTCACAACAAAAATTTCAAGGCACTCAAAGAAGTACACGAAAATTTTTGTCTAATTCTTAAGTCCTTGATATTTAAATTAAAATTTTTGATAACACAAAGGAAATTTTTTACATTTAATCTGTACCTATGTTATATATATAAGTAAACTTAAATTGATGCATAACACAGTTTCTCCTTTATTTTTTCCAGCAAACAAATACAGAGGAGTTTTTGAAGCTGTGGTAATGCTGCACAGTTGCCGCAAATAAAGCCAAAGGAATGAAAAAATTCAAAAAACGACACAACAGCAAACTTGCAAAACGTACTAAAAACACTGCCACTATACATATGTAATGTAAAAAAAAACAACTATTCAATATAACATCCTTTATGCAATATATATGTACACCGGCGAGTTACATTAAATGAATCAAACCATGAATCACAGTGACCCATAGACCGAGCGATCAAGCTGCAGCAGTTTACACACCACAAGGCTCTGCACAAAGGCACAAAAAGTGTAGCAGTTTCTACTACGCTTTGCACAACATGCATAAATTCTACTGCTAATATCCAGAGGGGCAACGACGAGACGCCAACTTCACAAAATGAGATACAACAAGCATGAGCTTAAATTGTATGACAAAGAAAAAAGGTTGTATATATTTTTTGCTGCATACATCCAGGAGCCAAAGGGGAGTTTATTATTTTTTTTTTAAATTACAATTTCTTATTATATGTATGTATATTCAACAAACTATTGCAGTAAATTTCCATTGTTCAGTGGAGGGCCGAGTCGACTCGCCTTGGATGAAGTGGCTGCAGTACTTTATTTTATATATACCATACTCAAGTTGACAAAAAAATTAAAAAAATTGCTTATTTCAGCGAATAAGAAACACTTTAAATATCTATGAATTGCATCAAGTTATAAAAAAAGGTAGCAAAATATAGTTAAATACGTTGCCGCATTTGAAATACTTTTTGTGTGTTATTTTCTAAGAGAACACAAAAAATAAACATTAAACCTCTTCAGCATAAGGACCAAGTAAATAAACATGCTGGTACTAAGGACTTTTATTAATTTCGTACTATTTCTGGCAATCAAAAAATACTTAAGTGTCACCAGAATTTCAGGAATTTGTTGATCCTGATAAGAAAATTAGTACAGTATAGTTTTGAGAAAATTGATATGCGAATTATTATTTTTGTATGGAATAAGTTTTTTTTGGAACTTGGCTTAAAGCTTTACGATAAATTGCTAAGCAGACCAAGAGCTGTAGTAGCTAAGCTCTATTATTCAAAGTGATGTTACTACGAATTTTTCTATTTCAAAAGTATTTTTATTTTGTTTCTTATCGTTTTTCTAAAACAATAATGATTTATGGTTTGTTCACATAGACTCTATCAATAACTCTAAAGAAAGTAGACTCAAATTGTGAAATCGGATGATATTGTGTACCGATTGAAATTTTCACTACAGGATAGAATGTCCAGGAAAAAAAGCATTAATAAGATTCATTATGTCACCTATGCCGTCGCATATTAAATATTGCAAGTCACATCCGTCACCTTGACATCAGCATCTTTGAAATTTTAGCGGCCTTCTGTATAAAGGCGAGTCGCAAAAAATACCTGTGAGCAAATATTGAGTAACATTCTCGCTCAAATGACCAAATCTTGGTGATATGAGCATTTAACGTTTTGCATTAAAAGGAGGTGTCATGCCTCTTATCTACTCCTGTGAACTTTTCATATGGATAATGATTTTTTCATTTTGTATTTATAACTTATTCTATAGGAGATGAAACGCTCAGTCCTTCCACCTTGCAGTGAGCCTGAATAATGCTTTTATCACTTGATCTAGGAATGATAGGTAAAATTTTTACTACTGCCACCTCTCCAATTTCATTATTTTTCGTCATATTTCGTTACATTCTGTTCGAAAACTTTATAGAAACCTCAACTTAAGATTTTAACTTCTATAAAAGGTGAGACGCTCGCTTAATCAATCTCATCCAATTCTCGTTTAGATATTGCCATAGCCACTATGTTACTTTGTACAAAGTTTCTTTGCATGCCATAAAAAACTCACTTATTTTGGTTCGAGTAGTTGAAAATCTTTATTATCATTGCATTCCGATATATGTAACATTTTACTTTTATCAGACGCGATAATATCTTTAGTTCCACCTTTTCTTCGTATGATTGCTATTTTTGTCATTTATTATAATCTGTATGAAACTTTTTTTTGATATTACAATTTAAAGTAGACACACATACCTTCACAAACTTCTATGGGAGGTACCATACCCACTCGTCTATTCACTTCCAATTTTTGTCCACAAAAATATATATATCTTATATTGAAAAGAAAACTTAAAGTTATCACTTTTACGGGAGTTGCCAAACCCAATTGTCATATCCTACTTTTTTGTCGATAGCCAAATGCCTTTGTCATTTTGAATTTTTGAACAAATTTTCTTTCTATTCCGTTAGAAAAATTATGTGAATGTAATAATATTTCAATTTCTACCTGGGATTGCCACGCCCACTTGATCTCATTTATTTAAATTTGGATAAAGCCATTGTATTTTTGCCCAATTTCCATTGAATAATGTTGGTACAAGCATGTTGGTTATGATGAAATTACATTTACCACGCCCTTTTGCCCTATTCTACCATCTTTTCGTCTGGATAATCCTTTTTGCCATTTTGTATAATGTTTGTTAATTTTTAATGCTACATTCACCCAAGTTTTGAAGGCATCAATAGAAATATTGAGCGAAGTGTCGCGCTTAATTGGACACGAATTCCGAAAAAAGTTCTGATATGAACATAGTGTGACGGTTCCAAGTCTCAAATTTTATGATTTCATAGTAAGTAATTCGGCCTTAACGATATTTCCCAGTGATTCAATCATTAAAAACATATGATTTTATATGATGAAATTTTGAGTTTTTAGAACGTTCCACACCTGTTTAAGGCTTTAAAAATGTTTTGAGTGTTCGTCCACATCATTAAGTGATCATTGTTCAAAATTAATGTTTCTGGGAAAAGTGGTTTGGTCTCGGCGTTTATTTCAGTTTTTGGAGTAGTTTTTTTGCTCTTAGTTTTCATATAGTTTTTTGTTTGCCCGATGGGGCTTTCGTTTTTATTTATTTAGTTTTTCTAACATTTCAATCTAAAAATCTACAAGAAATACATTTTTGACGTGTACACTCAAAATATACACTTTATCTTTTCATAATTTTATTTTCCCATACTCATGGAGTCACAGAGCATTTCTGTTAGTATTATCAAAAATTGTGGTAAAAAGTGCTGCTATTGCTTCATAGCACGCTCTGCGTTCTTTTACCAACTTTTTAAGTAGCCTACTGGCAATTGTCAACTTTTTCTGTGTGTGGATCTGTAGAATTTTTGAGTTATGATTTTTCTGTTTATATGAACTGTGCAAAGAAGCAAAAAATACAATTTTATGAATTAATATTTCGTCGCATGACTTTAGCGATGGTTTTCTTTCTAATGAAGTTCTCGTTTCCGTTTTTGTTAGCGGCGCGCATCCCTTATTGCTGCAGCACCCTTAATAGTAACTTTTATATGTTGAAGCTTTTTCTTATCAGTTTTTGCGTTTGTCTGCTTAATTTATTATATGGCTTTTATTATTTATGCGAAATGATACTGGAACATTTCTATCTCGATTTTATCACATCTTTTCATTTTGATTCGGAAAAAGCCGCTTTTATGCGTACGTTTTTATCATTAATACCAACTTTTGTTATGATTTTTGAATGGAATTGTGAGAAATTGTTGTTGCGATAAGACTTGAATGACGTATGATGTACACACTTATAAGTATTTCACAAAAGTTTCTTTTTGATTACTGTTTCAACAAAGTAACATGAGGAATTCTTGGTATTTTGATGGAAAGCAGAAAATTAGATTCATTCTTTGATATGTGAAAGCTGTAAAAGTGACAAATTATTGTTTCATAAATAGCAGTCTATATAAAGAGCGAGAACAATATTTCACAGTCTTATGGTAATGTCAAAGCTTGGCTTTTATTTCTAATTTATTTTTTGAAAATGTTGTTAACTTTTGTTGTTTCGCTTATAATCACATGATACGGTTATTGACTTCGAGCATTTAAACTGAAATATAGTTTGAGTTAAAATAGGAGCTTATGCATAATTTTGTCTAGCCAACGAAATTTTTTGGGGGAGCTTCAGATGTTTAATTAATGAAGTCAAATAAGGAAGGTGATCGTATCTGGAAGGCAATTTCTCCCGTTTGTGCCATAATATATATAATATATGCCCTTCCTGCGAAGTTTTGTCAAACTATCGGTATATTGCAGGAAGTGGCAGTGTTCGGATGCCACTCCTAGAACAAAAAAAGCGTTTCTGTAAAGTTTCGTAAGAAAATTCTTATACAGAACATTAATGCAATCAAACCGCGTTCTTCCCCTACGTGCGGTTGCAATTAAAATCGATGTTTCTTATTCAAATAAGATAAAAATGATGATAGTGCCGCTTTTTTTAAATGATTTTTGAAGTTCCAAAAAAAAAATTCTTTCTTACCTCTGATATTTTGTTTAAAAGGCATTATGTAACTAACGAAAATATAAAAGGCAGTCGTCCACACTGCTGAATTTTTAATACCAGCATTGTTAATATCCTTTTCTTCTAGAACTTCGTTGTATTCAATATTGCCCCATAAAGCTGAAAATACAAGAGGCAGACGTGTAGGTCACTGCTTTTTCAAAATATATGTTGTTATGTGTGGCATTATCGTGGATTTTGGTCAAATCTGTATATTAAGTTTATGAAGATCAGATTTTTCCGATTAAATCTAATTATTTAGTTAAAAAGTCTGACCTCTTTCCTTGAAAACCCACTTTGAATTATAACGATATCTATTTTTTACGACGTTTCGAAAGTTTGACAAATACAGATATCCTGCCGTACTGGAACTTATATAGATGTGTGTGTACATCTATGTAATACTTTCAATTAACGATATTTCGGAGAAAGAAAACAAAATCTGCAGGCTAGTCTCAACCAATACTAAAAGAAAGAGAGTTTGCATAAAAATCCAGATGCAAAACCAAAATGGTGTTCGGTTGCCGTGGAATGCCCCATACACACAGTCAGAAAAATATAAATAAATACTAAAAAAATGGAAAAGTAAGTTTTGGATAACAAAATTTACACGGTATTATTTTTATATAAATAAATAGATTCTTAAGTGCTCTAAAACGCCTGCCTTCGAAAAAATCCGTTCACGTCTGTAGGGACACCCGTGTCCATTGGTATTTTTTTTTCGAATTGTATTAAAATGTTACAAAAATAATAACGTAGCATAGCGCAATACTAAAACTACTTGGTTCACAAACTCAAAGTTGAAGAAATATATTTGTGCTCTTAGTAAAAAACTGTTAAAAATAGCAATTACCACATGGGCAAAACGTGTATTTCAAACTTCAAATAAGCCATTATAATCCACTAAACAGACATTAACGTTATATATTTTTAAAAGTAGATACTTCTGCTTGTTTTTGTAACAAAATACAAGTCATTTTAAGCCATCTATTGAAGAATATTTTTGAATTTGGAACATATGTGTCCCTTGGTCGTCAAAGTGTTAAACATCTATTTTTGAGCAATCAATATCTACAATATAACAAATTACCGTTATTTCAATATACTTATAAGCTTTATTTTTTTATATCGTCTAAATCTTATATTCCCTAAATAATTTGCGCCCCTTAGACACGAATTTTGAAATAAAACTTATAAGTTAGCTCTAATTCTGAAGATATGTGGGACTAAGTTTGGGCTAACTTCATGCATATATATGGAAACAAAAATTTTTTTCGGAATGGATTTCACTTTGCAATTTTGAATTATCAGTCTTCTCCATGATATGCCATTTTAATTTGCCTAAGTATGTAAGTTTACCTGAACTATGGAGATTTTAAGAGATATTCTTTTATTTGAACATTATCTCTAAAGAGTCATATATTTAGTTGAAATAATCACGGCGATAATATTAAAAATAAATCTTGAAGCATATGATCTTGTACTAAGTCAAAAATATGTATTTGAAAAGAATGGGATACTCTTAAATAAAAAATTTAACCCCAAATATCTGAAAAACAAAAACTTACTTTCAGACTGTTTTTAAAGGGTAAATATTCGTCAGTGCATTCTATCACAATTTCCACTGTAAGCAAAGCTACAGCGAACAATGCGAAACTATTTAAAAAAAAAAAAAACAAAAGTTTATTTAAAATACCATTAGTCAAATGTAATTGAAATTCTCGTTGGCAAAGTTTCAATGACTATTTGTGTTTTTGCTGCAAAAAAATGCGCAGGATGCATTGCATCCATACTAAGTAATAAAATTTTCGCATGCTGTCCTTTTACTGCCCTTGTGATTATCACCAGTCTTTTTCGCTGTTTGTTGTGATGTCTGTGATGACGACTTTGTGTACAGCGTCAAGGTTATTTTGCGTGCAATTAAACATCATTCTATTGAAATAGAAAAATTTTTAAGGATTTAATTTTTTTCGGTGAATTGCAAAGGAGCTTTAAAATATTTCAATGGAAATTTTTTTTTTAGATTTATGAAAACAAACCTGATTTTGAGCTAAGTATTTAAGCTCAACCGCTCAAAGTTTTAACTTTTGAAAGGCAAAATCTTTACGAAATGAAATGTATGCAAAGTTTGGAAGTTTTAAAAAATTATTTTAAATAAGACAACACATCAGCTGATACTGATGATTTAGTATATCATCAAATTATTGTGTGTTCATACGATTTGGAAACACTTTTCTATTTCAAACTTTCAAGTGTTCAAGTAATATATTTTCCTTTAATTTCCAAGGTTCCACAAGAAAAATTTATCAATAGAAAATTGAATTGCGTGTGCTAACAACAAATTGAATTATTCACTTCACTTTTTTGGCCACACCAAAGTGACCAAGAAAATAAGTTTGCTGTAGGTCGTGCAGGCCACAATTGCACAAACGTTCGCATGCATGGTAGCCCTAAGAAGGAAAAAAAAAATTAAATTGTCAAAATAAAATGGAATCAAAACTGAATAGAATGATGAAAAGCAGAAATATTTGCACAATAACAAAACACACACAAAAACAAAACAAAAAAAGGAAAACACTGAAAAATCAGTAAAATCAATAAATCTACAATCATAACACAACGCAAATATCAAGGGACAACAAAAATTTTTGTCAACTGTATTAAAGGCATACAAAAAAAAAACAACAAAACAACAAAGAAACAAAAAGTTCAACAACAGTAAAAACCATTAGAAAAAAGAAAGGAACGAACGTATAACTGTGAACAAAAGAAAAATTTTCAACTTTACCTACATGTCAACTTCCTGCTTCCTTACGCTTCCGGGTGTACAGAGTTTGTGACATTGACCAGAAGAAGCAGCAAGAGTACGAGTACATGGTACCAGTATTGCTATCATTTGTGTCACCAAAGCCAACAGCGGTTGAAGCATCTGCATTTACATTGAAGAAAATTGAAAAGATCAAGGAACTTAGCAATATAAACTTAGTATTTTGGGCTTAAAAATCACATTGCCTTTCATCGTGGTTAACTTCTTATAATTAAAATAATAGTTTTGTATCCTTCCATTCTGTATAGTTTAGCTAAGCTTGTGAAATCAATTGGATTATAAGTTGATTTTTTCTTATGCTTCACGATCGTGTGTATCACTTTCAATCCTGAGGAAACTTATCTAACATTTCCACAAAGTGTTTCAACCTGGATGGAAATGATATTAAAGTTTGAGGTATATTCTCTTTCTGGAAAGTGCTCAATACTTGCTCATTACAAGCCCTTCCTTTAGCGCATTCAATAAGGCTTCCACTAATAAATTATTGGTTCTTTAGAAACAGAATATTTGATATTGAAAAGTATTGGTATTCATAAATGAGAAAGCAAATTATTTGAGGGATTGGGTCATTTATTTCGCAGCCTTGCACATCATTAACCAGAAATTTAGAAGGAATTCAGTGATCTTTATTCATTGTCAGTGAATTGGGCACAAGGTTTTCAATATTTCGGCATATATGCACTCCATATCTACTACTTGACCGTTTTTAAGATACTAGAACTCTGCCACGGGTTTCAATTCCACCATTATAGTGATAACATAAATCAAATCAGTATATATAGATAAAATCATAATATCGTGTTGCTCTATTCCTATCCTTATCTCTAACTCTTCGTTTAAATAGTTATTACAAATTTCATCAAAATCGGTCAATTAGTTTAGCCAAGAAAATATTTCTTCCTATTAGGGGAGCGACACCACCTACTAAGGTTCAGTGCAATGCATCTCCATAAAAATTTCATCAATATTGGTCACTTAGTTTGGCCATGAAAACTTTTTTTCTGTTAGAGGAATGACACCGCCCACTAAAACCAAATATCCTATATTCAAATATAGTTCTTAGGATTCAATCTACCTCCATAAAAATTTCATCAAAATCAGTATATCGATTAAGGCGTGAAAGCGACTCTTCCAATCAAGAGCAGTGCCACGCTCACTTTAAAAAAACACATAGTGCTTAGTACCCATCCTTAGGGATTAATCTATATCCATACCAGATTTCATCAAAATCGGCTCAAGATGTAAGAATATATTTTGCAGTTAGAGAAAAATAAATTCAAATACCTTTCCTACAGTTCAATCTATCTCCATGCCAGACTTCATCATAAATAGTCCTTCTGTGTAACTTCGAAAATATAATTTCTGATTTGGGGCGTAGCACCACCCATTAGAAAACAAATATCTTTCTTCAGGGTTCAATATATCCCTGTACCAAATTTCATTCAAATCGGTCCATTAGCATAACTGTGAAAATGTGGCTTTCTGTAAGAGGCGTTAAAGCGCCTGCTATAAAAAAAAGAACATTCGGCACTGCCCCTCTTCACAAACTATCAAAAAAAAACAAATCAAGCGATTAAGTTGTGTTATAAGGCAGTTAAAAAGGGGCTACTTAGAGGTCGCTTTAGAGTTCTTTTGATATGTACGCCAAGTTGTGTCAATAACCATTATTGACAGAGCTACTAGATAGATTATTTAATTTCTATGGGTGAGCATAAGCGTTCCTAAAGGGGTGGTCTATCAAAATTAATTTAGCTAGTTTAGTAGTACGTCCTTTACCATCGCTGTGCTACGGGAACTAAACTTGCTCTTAAAGGCATATGGGTTTGTCCATTTAAGAGAAACAAATTTTCTGAGTTTAATCAAATCAGGAGCAAATAATATTTACAGTGTATCTAAGCATATGGTGGCAACATTGTATTTGAACTATCAAGGCAGTCAGTTAAGCAGAACCAAAATTGAAAGGAACAGGACACAAGTTAGACTGACATCGGAATAGGACAGCCAGCCGTCCGCCTTTACTAAATGGGACGGACGATGGCTTTGAAAGCCAGCTTAAGGAAGCAAGCACGTTACGATAATCCCGTGAATCCGTAGGAGAGGTGCATCTTTTTTTCAACAGTATGTTAACATAGTTTGTCTGCTTCTTTCTTAATGCTACTACACATCATTTTTTTTTTCACAAAAGCCTCATCCAGTGCTTGTTTCGCTTTTGTGTCTTTTTTTCGACAAAGTCTATTGATTTTCCTTTTGCTTACTTAAGGTGATTTTACTAACATTTTCTACATTTTATGTGAATTTCTTTAAACTCGATATGACACAAAACATATGATGAAGACATTTTTCAGTTATTTTATTTTTTTTGCACACAAGTTAAACACTCAGCATCAGCATAAAGAATGCGCACTCCAAGACACACACTGCCACCGTAGTATTTTTACAGTACCATTCCAGGACAATTCAGTGTACGAGTATGTTTGCCTTGGCATCAGTTGTTGTGCTGCGGCCATTATGTAAATAAAGTGAAATATAATCAACTTAACAATAAAATCCGATTTATGTTTGCATAGGTCAAGGAGTGGGAAGATGTTGACGATTTTTTTTTTTTTTTTGGCGTCGTCAGGGCACACAGACAGCATGACGGTAGGTAAAAAAAAAATTAAAGAAATGCTTTTTTGTGTATTGCTCCAGTTTACTGCCTTTTTTCTAACTAAAATATAAGCAGATTTTTTGAGGATTTATTCAGTGGACATTTTTACACATGTAGTTGTTACCCGTATGTAGAATTACTTATGTCAGAATATGAATGAAATATTAAATCCGTACGGCAAAATGAAATTAAATTCCAGATGTATGCTAATAACATGTAAAATGTAAATGATTTTTCAGAGGGTATTAAAAGAAAAGATACTTTACTTTAAGAAAAAAAAGTGAAAATATATTTGATCAAAAATTCTTTACCAAATTTAAAGTTGATCTTGTGTTATAATTTGTAATGTTACTATATCATAAATTCTATTTTTCGTTAAGCAACATGAAAAATAAACGGGATACTTAACCATGCCATATATCTTGTGCAAAAAATCCTATAGCTATCTTGTCTTATTTCCATTGATTTTAAGCTCTTAATTTCCCTTGAAAGTTAAAGATCATTAACTCGCTCAGTTTGTTCCTGTTAGTCTATGTTCGTCCACCCTTACGTTTCTGACGTGATCAAAACTGTTCTATAAAGAAGTGGTAACATAAGGCGTTACCATGTCTATTGTTTTCCAAGTTTCGAGAATTTTGTATTTGTTTCGAAACGCTGTGTTGAAATATTTACTCATTTGGAAACTGAAGATTTGTAATTACAAATAAATGTCAGCAATAGTGGAATATGTTCCTTGTTTAGCCGGATCGACCGCCTCTGTGCAACGAGGATACGCTTCCATGAACAAGATGTGGACAGATGAAAAATCTCAGTTAAAAGTCGAAACTTTGAAAGCTTGGAAGGTTAATTTAAGCATTTCGTGCATTGATTCTTATAATTGGATAAAAACAAAACCGGACAAGCTGCAGAAAACTTAAGCGAAAGACAAGTATTTTGTTGAAACTCAAGGTGGAACTGAACGAATCGAAAACGAATAGGACGACGAATACAATGACGAAGATAAAAAAAGAAAAAAGTGTATCCTGTTATCAATTCTGTTTTCGTTTAATTAAATCCTTTAAAATGACACTTTTTCTCATCCTGGTGAAGGATTACCTGAAGTTTTTTTAGAATGAACCACAAGAAGCCTTTCAAGAAATATCTTTAATATAATTTTTCCATACAAAATATCGCCAAAATTTTATTAAAAAATATTTGAGAGATGTTTATTCTTTTATTTTTGTGTCATTTATTTTTAAAGAAGGTACCACTTATACCCTACACAGAGGGTATATTCACTTTGTCATTCCGTTTGCGTCACCACCTGAGTCGATATAGCTATGTCCGTCTGTCTGTCTGTCTGTGTGTATGTCTGTTGAAATCACGTTTACGAGAAAACTAAACAAGCTAACTCAATGAAATTTGGCACACAGGTCAAACCTTTTTGCAAGCTGCTAGCATATAAAAATTGGCGAAATCGATCTACGGCCACGCCTTCCGCCCATACTCTATCTAAATATACCTAAGTCCATTTTGAAAAAAAAGATGCTGCAGTTTTGATGAAATTTGGTGATTTGTTGAAGATGAGAACAAAATTAAGATTAAACTAGGCTTGAAGTTTGTAAAAGCTCTTAAAAGGGCGTGACACAGCCCTTAATTTAAACTTTTATAACGGCATAGCTCGTAAACCGTGCAAGATATTGTGATAAAATTTGATACACGAATACAGATCTTATAAATCTTGAATTGCGCATATAGTGGGCGGAATGGTAAAAGTGGGCGTGTCACTCTTTAGCAATTGAAAATTTGGATTTCGTATAAGTCCAAATTGGCACATACGATTTTCATAAAAATTTTAGGGATGATACAAGGAGTCATCAATACGAGTTTATTCAATATTCTGGAAAATTTCATTGAAGGGCGTGGCACAGCCTACAATATTTATAAACGTAATAAAAAAAGACAACTAACAACGCAATCGCTATGAAATTGAATATGATAGATATACTCGCTAAGAGGTGTCTTCTTGCACAATTGCGCCGGTGGGTGTCCATCATTAACATAAAATTGTAAGTGCTATTTTGAACGAACTATTTGAGCAATTGATCTGAAGTTTGATGTTAGTGGTTACTGGTTAGTAGGTATATATAAGCCCAAACCTGGCGAAATAGCAACAGTGGGCGTGGCACCTCCCATACAATTAAAATACCTTAAGTGGCATAATTATCGAAATAAATGAGCAATCATTCTGAATTTGCTGTAAGAAGTTTGTTTATGGAAGGCTATTTTTAAATCAAAATTGGACTGGATTGTACCAGTGGGTGTGTCACCGCCTTAAATTTTAAGAATAATTACGGCACATATCGCAAACTATAGAAGCTATCGTGCTAAAATTTGGTTTGTGCATGTCAATCACGAATGTCATTTATTGAAACAAAAGTGGGCGGAATTGGAGAAGTGGGCGTGACATATTTCTCATTTCTATTCTATTTTTTCCAACATTTCCCATATTCTCTTGACATTTTCAGTTTTTTCCAACACTTTTCAACATTTTTGAACCTTTTTACATTATTTTCGACTTATTCAACCTCCTCAACATTTTTTTAACATTTATTTAAAAAGTAATTTCAATGCAGTGTAGGGTATGTGAGTTAAGGCCTGGCCGAAGATAACACCTTTACTAGTTTTACTTAGGTTCAATTTTCAAGCGTATTTTAGTAACATTTTTGGAAGATGATTTTATTTTCTTTAATATAAAATCAAAAATTACAGAAATTTACTTTCATTCAATGACAGTTTTTATTGACTGTATGATTTACCAACGAAGCGGAATCTAAGAAATTTGCATAAAACGCTTAATTTTATTAAAAGTAAGATTTACTTTTGATTTAAATTTCTTGACATAACATAGTAAAAAATATAGGAGTGTGGTCGCATCTGTGGCATCTTTTAAAATTTCAAATAAAAGACATAAATTGTGTGACATCTTTATTTATTTTTGTTGAAATCTAAAGTAGATGGGTTCTGTTTATTATTGAAGAAGAATATTGTCCAAGTATCCTCCTCTATTACTTAGTTCGGCAGACTGTCAATTTTTTAACAAAATTTTGAATAAATCTTATTGGGTGATGTTGAATTTCCTTCCTGAATATTTTTACAGTGCTAATCAACGAGAAAAAAGTTGAAATAAAAATTTTCATGTATTTTCACATAATGAGTTTTACATTTGAGAGATTCGAATTATTTTGGAATTTCCAAAAATAAAAAGGAAAAGTTCAAAATCGAAACATTAATCCAAGAGATAATTTACACCTTGTTACATTCGTAGCTGCAGCGCAATCAATAATTAAACGAACAAACAATTTCTACATAAAATTAACAAGAGAAAGTTTTAACCCTTCGTCACAGATAGTAGTTCAAACCAATACACAACCACACAGTTGACCGTCCAACCGAACTCACAATCCAAAACCATGGAATATTTTATGAGCTGCTACTAAATAGAAAGGATTCAAGGACAAATGCGTAATAAATCTTTGCAAAACTAATACAAACTAACCCATACAACTGACGATTGCTACAAATGTTTCGGTTTGTCCATGGACTAAGGAAGCAAAAAACTTCTACAAAAGTATGTTGTTAAAAACCACTATAATGTTGAGTTAGGTTTTGGTTTTCTAAGTTTCAGCATAGGTTTAGTTCGACTTTGGTATGAGTACTCAGCATTTGCTTTTGCCCGTGAACACAAGGTCAAATTAAGGTTCAAGCCGGCTTCAGTGGACATCCACTATGCACACAATGCTGTCTGTATGTTTTTCTGTAATAAAGTAGCAATTTTAAGAGTGATTGATTTTTGCTCTTGTTGAAAAAGGTTAATGTTGTGGTTTTGTTTGATAACAAGAAACATGAGAATAGCTTTTAGTTGTTTGTGCTCATAACTCATTAATTACGACAGATATAGGATTTTTGTCATTAGTTTCAGTGATATAAAATAAAATAATCTATACTAAGGTCAGCGTAGTTTGGTTTAACTTACATCAGTTGTTTTCTCTTGAAGAAACTGGACTGGTCTGTGGTCTTTTTTCTCAATAGGTGAATTTATTTATTTCTGCAGTCGAATTTTTCTAGAGAATAGTCAAAAAGAAAAGTTATTTAGTATTAAAAGCTATTATTTGGTTAAAAACAAGTTATGAAACAAGTTCAAAAACCAAATGCAAGAATCTGAACTTTTTTTGATATAGATACAAATCTTAATTTTTTATTTTATACTAGCTTCCTAAATTTGAATAAAACATTAAATAAATTGAGCGGATATGTTCAATCGTTCAAAGATTGTAACCATTTGATCAGCAGGATGCATAAGAAAGTGTCTTGTACTATGATTTAGTTATCTTTTTAAAACCACTTTTTTCCTTGAAAGCCTTGTTTTTAAGTCGCACCAGAAGCAAAATTTCTGTCACTCGAGGTTTTTGTTTATGTGAATAAAAGTGATGAATCAGTTTTGAGTAAAAGTAATGGGTGATTTATTTAGTAATTATGTATGTACTTTTCTCATGACTGAAGTTTAATAAAAAATTAGATTTAAATCAGTAATTTAAGTATATTATTGCGCAAAAGAACCATTTCATATAAGATATTTTCTTTCAAATGTTGCTTTTAACTGTGACTAAAAGGGTCCATACTTTTCTGAAGTTCCAGATTTTGATGACGCGTTCACAAATTGAGTAGAATTTCGTAAATGGCGCCGGTAATGTTGGATTCCAATTCCTGAATCGTAAACGATTTCTGTATGCATACTTTGGACTTCACATAGCCACAAACAAAAAAGTCGAGGAGTGTGATATCACAAGATCTAAGCGGCCGATTAAATTCATAATTGAAAAAAAAAATCATGTGAATTTTGAGTTAATAAAAAGTTGAAAGTTTAGTGAATTAACCTAAAAATTGTAAGAATTGTTCTGATGTTAAGCTTTCCAGGATGATAAGACAAACAGTACTGAACAAATATACCAAGACATTTTGACACGACTCACGCGTGATCTGTCATAGGAGCCATGTTGAAAAAACTATCTCTAAATGAATCATCCTACAATATTATGTGTGAGTATTTTGTAATTAGCATTTGTCGTCACTGACTTTATAGACGAAGTGCATCCTTTACTATATGTTATTGCTGTGACGAAATCATCGAGATTTTTGCCTATTAAAAACAAAGTTTGAGATAAACTACCTAAATTTGAACATACATATAAAAAATTGAGCTCTTTATGAGAAACTTTTTTTTCTTATCAAAAATTGTATTGACTCTAAGCTCCAAGTCACGGTCCTGTTTGGGTTTGTGGATTTATTTGTGTACAAATATGGAATTATTTGCCAGAATTGAAAGGAGTTCGGTATGATTGTCTCCAAATATATCGGTTTGTTCTCCATAGGAAGAATATGATTAGCATAAGGCTTTCCATAAATTATTTCGGTATAAGTCTAACTATTGATTAAACATTTTTTTTATCTTCATACATTTTTTTGGCTCATTTTACCCACCTTTGTTTGTGTGTAATACTATGCATCACTACAATTTTTTTTGTAAATTTTTTTTACGTAGATTAAAAAAATTTTCCAAAATTTATGAAAAATAATTCTATTTATATTGCATTTTGATACATGCGATTTCAGTTGAAAGATTTTCCAAAACATTTCATTCTTAAGATATTATTGTGTTTTCCCTATTGTGTTTTCCCTAAAATTTATTTTTTAACATTTCTTTTCGCGAATTTGGTGTTTAATGATGAATGATAAAATGATACATTTTGCCTATCAAAATTATAAGCCACCATGTCAGGTTTTCGAGAGATCCTTACCTTAAAATTGAATGGTCCCCTATCAGGAAGGCTTAGTGCTTTGGTACTGCCAAAAAATGAAACCCATTATTAAATGAATTGCTTAAAGAGATAACTTTTTTTTTGATTATTTATTTGAGTGCACCGGGAATGTATCGCGGCCTTCGAGAATAAAGTTAATATTTGGATGAATTGGAAAAAAATTTGGTGAAAGAGCTTATAATACTAATGAGATACTAGACCAAGCCCATTGAGCCTGTTTGAAACAAAAAAAAAAACCTTAAGTCCCCTTTACCCTACACAGTATTAACAACTAGCTTGAAGGTTCTGGGGCAGGGCGTAGATTTGAGACTGAATAAAAATTTTTTTAGAACTTCCTACAAAAGCACCAGTTTACTTTATTTTTAGCTACCATGAGCTGGTATTGAGTTAGTGTTTCACCTACTGCGAGTCTCTGAAATCGCTAAGCTGCTTGCTGGACATGTTAAACTCAATTTGGATTGACTACTGCTACTCTCCCAAGCTGCACAACAAGGTCGTGCAGATGTCGTTACAACGTCAGAAGACCCTTCGGACGTCAACACGACCGCGCTATATCTCAATTTTGAAAAAAAAAACGTCTAATTGTAATTGTGTACTTTGCCGAATTGCACTTTTCTGACCAAAAATGAAATTGTTATGACCCGACCGAAATGAAGAAAACTGTTCAAACTGCGCGACTCATTATATTCTATAATTACACATCTTTTCCATTCTTAAGAACTATTTGATTCTAAAGTTATTGTGATGATATTTTTAAAAATAAATAATGTCTATTTATTTTCTCTTATTATTTTTATGAAAATTATCAACAGAGTATGTGGAAGTCTAAGCAATGAAATGAAGACGCTGAAACTGTTATTGATAAATTTATATGCGTTACCTCGATAAATTAGAACACTGCTCTTAATGATTTTATAAGAAAAAAAAAAATTACGGTTACACATTAAATAACCATACGACTAAATTTTAGCCAAAAATGACAAATAGACGTTACAAGCTCACTTTTGGTCGTACACGATTTAATGAATAGTCGCACTCCGACTTGTTTTGAGAAGTCATTCAACGCCTAGGTAAGACTATGTTTAGGACGTCGCTAAATGAGCAATTTTAAACGGTCAATCGATGAGAAGATGCAACGTCGTTACGACGTCAGAGTGTGAGCAACATCAACAAGTCGTCTGAAAGTAGTCGGAATATACTATATCATACTACAAAGACCAGAAATGTAGTTAAAATGAAGCAAATCCGATTGCTTCGATTAAAACTTTAACAAGCTCTTACTAGATCCCACCGACAAAATCCACTTAAAGTCGGACTGTGCTACTTGCGCTTTACCCATGAGCAATAGCCAATATCGCTGAATATCTTATTTTAAAAGTTAAATATCATTTTATCTAGTGTTTGTTCAAAGCGCAAAAATTCAACTTTTAGAGCCATCAAGAACAAAAAATTCAATTAAAGTTCACACAACCTTTTAACAACCATAAAACAAAATTTCTGCGAAAATTAAATGACGAAAAATTAAAAGCAAAAGGTGCAAATTTGTAACATAATTTCCCAAATGTCATAAAAATATGTTGCCATACCCTAAATAAAAGTAGGTAATGTTAAAAAATTATGCCATGAGCAAATACAGAAAAAAAAAATCTGTATGTCAAACTCAATTTACGCCATTAAGAATATGAAAGGTCCTAATTATCAAAATTGCACAAAAATTTAGCTCCCTAGCAATTTTTTATCATAAAATATAAGCGGTAGAAACCAGCCCATGCAGTAAAAAAAGATTCATAGGTATAAGCCACACACACGGTCGTGCAAGTTTGCTACTTTTTAGCACCTATCAATCTCAACCGAAATTTCCTACCCCAAAAACGTTGAAAGATTTTTACACGTCACGTTTAGATACGTGGGTATATGTTTGTACATATTTATATGTGTGCTTGCGTATATTTCTTCGCCATATATGCTACGCGTAAATTTTTACTAAGCGTATAAAATAAATTCCACTATAATAAATGTTGTATGTCAGAGACATCATATATTTCCATTAGACTAGAGCAACATAATGACGAAGGACGACAGCGACGAAGAAGATGTTGGCAAGGAACAGACAACAATAAAAAGTAGAAGATGCTGTATGTTGGTTGCAGCGCGCAACGAAGTGTCTGTGGTGGCAAAATTTATGAAAACAAAAATTTGGCAGTGCAAAAAAAAGAAATCATACAATAAAAAACAACTGACTGCTGTTTTATAAGACCAACGAATGAAAGGACAAAAACAAAATGAAATCAAACAGTAGATGAAAATATCCTGCTGTGGTGACTTTTTGGTCAAATACTTCGAAAAATCATAGTAGCAACAACAGCAGCTGCTTTGATGGATGCTGATTCTCGAAAGTAGCCAGAGCTGAGCATTGAAAAATGAATTGAGGGAACAAAACGTGACAGAGACCAATTTTTATGTTTCGGTAGTATTCCGTAAAAGAAAAATATCCCACACGAATAGACTGCATAGCAAAAATCAACAGAGCGTTGGTTGGTTTTACTTGAGCATTATCTTTGAAGAATGGGAAGAGAGTAAATTCGAAACGGAAAATAACTCGCATAGCAATATCGACAGAGACAAAATATGAATGAAAATTTATATCGGCACAAATCATATTCACCAAGTAATAGACAAAGAATATCCTACCTGGATTAAATACACAACGAAAAGAACAACAGAGCGCTGGGAGTTTTCAAACAGATATAAGGTTTGAACTGATACAAGAGAGTGAAGAGCAGCGGCAATAAAGAGAATATTAGAACATATCGGGAGAAATCAATTATAGAAATATGTCCTATATGTGGTGCTCCAAAAAAATAATAACAGAGCGATTCCCATCCAAACAGAAGCATTTTGAAGCATGAAATGAGAGTGAAATCAAAACAAGAGACCAATAACAAGGACAGTTAACATAACAGGACATTTGTTGTTTACTCTCAACATAAGGTGCGTATAGCACTAAACATGATAAAGAATAAGAGCGAACAAATTGAACACTGTTAATTTCTTGAACTCACTCTCTCAATGCACGTTTCAGTGGCAAAATAATACAATCGTATTTCTGTTCTCTCAATTTATGCGCACATGCAGGAGAGCGATACTCCGAAAACGCAATTTACCACGTTCATAGTGTTAACATATTGTCCTTTATAAACAAATCGCTTCTATATTTCAAAACTGATTCATTCCTTTCCATCATCATCCTCTTTTTTTAACACTCACGACGTCTGCGCAATCCTGTGCTCTCATCACTCACCGCCTTATCATCCTGTGTTGCACAAGCAACTGACGTTGATTCCTGCCTCAGTGTCATCTCTCACATCAACTAATTCGTAATCTATATAAGGGTTGCACGCGGCTCTTTCTAATTCAGTCTTCGACCAGAACGTGTACGTGCAGCAACACATTTTTTCAAACCGCAACACAACGCACAAAATTAAAGAATTTTATCCACACAACACAATTATTTTTTGTTGTTACAACGGGCGCGTCGTAGTTCGTGTATTTGGAAGAGAGAGTGAAAATAATAACCCGCATGCCATAAACCGAAATAAAAGTGATAAAAGAATAGAAATTTATTAGTTTTTAATAGAATTAATTAACAAATTAAACACGTAATAAAGTAAAACTTTAAATGTTCCTACACACTGCAAAAGTAAAGCAAATTAGAAAAAGTGATGTGAATCTTAAAACCTAAAAAAAGAAGAAGAAAAATGTCCATGCCGAAAAACGAGTAGTAACGAATACAAAAAATTCCCCTCGTTCAAAATCGCTAAGCAAATTGCAAAAGGAAAATGCGAGTGAAAATTGTGTGAATTTTGTATGGTATCGTGAAAAATTTGCAAAAATTTCTTCAAAAACACAGTTAGGACGACGTCGTCTTGTGTACCCACAAAAATTAATTTCAGCTTTGAAGTAACATTCGGTTTCGGTTTGATACGAAGGGAGTCCAACTGGAAAAACGCGAATTCTTACGAAAACAACGACGACGCCGAAAAACAGCAAAAATTTTACTTGCAAAATTTCACTAAACTTAAAGCGGAAACAAGAAGAGGAACGTAACGTGTATGCCTTCGTGTCATATGCAAATAATTAAGTGCATAATTTGAGGGGCACTACTGCTACAGAAAAGCTTCCGAGTGCGCTGCCAACCAATTTCTGGAATATGCGAAAAGTCAACAGAAATGCGAACACTAGCGCGTTGTCTTAAGCTATAGGCTGGTCCGATTTTTGATTTTTTAACTATTTATTTTTTGCTTTCGTTCGCACTCCCGCCCATACTACTGGGAGTTTTTGCGATATTTTAATTTTAAAATACTATTGCGTTATACTCTTGTGAAAAATGACCTACATGCAATATTTCAACATTTGCTGTCTCCTGCTGTTTTCACTTTGCTCCTATGCCAGCATGCAGCAGCAACAGCAGCCGCAGCCACACTTGCCGCAACAGCCAACGGTCACACAACAGCAGCAGCAAACGTCGCTACATTCCAATGCCATCATGGGTGAAGCTGGTGTCAGTAACTCACAGCTGCAACAACCACCCACAGCGTCACATGGCACACATCTGCCAGCACAAGATATGCGTTACGATGCACCCGACGATTGCCATTTTATGCCTGCGGCCGGTCCTGATCAGCCGGAAATTTCATTGACTTGCAATTTACGCACAGTGAACAGCGAATTTGATACAACCAACTTCAGTGTCATACCATCAGAGAATACTGTAGCGCTGCATATACTCTGCAATGATGAGATTATGGCTAAGAGTTCGCTTGAGGCACGTTCTTTTGCCCATTTGGTGCGCTTGCAAGAATTATCCATAAAGTACTGCAAGTTGGCCAAATTTAATCGCAATGTTCTCGAGGGTCTTAACCAGCTGCGTAATCTAACTCTACGCACGCACAATACACTTTGGCCTGCTTTGAACTTTGACATAGAGGCTGAAGCATTTGCAAATACAAAAAATTTGGAACGCCTTGATTTGTCTTCTAACAACATTTGGTCATTGCCAGAGAATATTTTTTGTGTGCTGAGCGGCTTGTCGTCGCTTAATATGAGTGAAAATCGACTCCAAGATGTTAATGAGCTTGGCTTTCGGGATCGGAGCAAGGAACAGGCCAATATTGAAGCTACGGTGCTGCCTGTGGAAGTGAATAAACGTATACCGAATGCCGCACAATCAAATTGCAATTTGGACTTAGAGGTGCTGGATGTGTCTTACAACCATTTTGTACTTCTACCAGCAAATGGTTTTGGCACATTGCGTCGTCTGCGTGTGCTACAAGTTAATAACAATGAAATTTCTATGGTTGCAGATAAAGCGTTGAGTGGCTTAAAAAATTTACAAGTGCTTAACTTAAGTTCAAATAAAATTGTGGCGCTTCCATCAGAACTCTTTACCGAGCAGGCCAGTTCTATACAAGAAGTTTATCTGCAGAATAATTCCATCAGCGTATTATCACCAAAGCTCTTCTCTAACTTGGATCAATTACAAGCGTTAGATTTGTCGTTCAATCAAATAACATCCACTTGGATTGATCGCACTACATTTGTTGGTCTAATACGTTTAGTGCTGTTAAATCTATCCCACAATAAGCTTACCAAGTTAGAGCCAGAAATTTTCACCGATTTGTATACTTTGCAGATTTTAAATCTACGCTTTAACCAATTAGACAATATTGCCGCAGACACTTTTGCGCCCATGAACAATTTACATACTCTACTGCTATCACACAACAGAATAAAATATTTGGATGCCTATGCCTTGAATGGTCTCTATGTCCTGTCCCTGCTTTCACTCGATAACAACGCTTTAATTGGCGTACATCCTGAGGCATTCCGCAATTGCAGCTCTCTGCAAGATCTCAATCTGAATGGCAATCAATTAAAAACAGTGCCACTGGCTTTGCGTAACATGCGTCTGCTACGCACTGTTGACCTTGGGGAAAACATGATAACCGTGCTGGAGGAGAACGCCTTCAAGGGTTTGGGTAATTTATATGGCTTGCGTTTGATTGGCAACTATCTGGAGAATATTACAATGAACTCATTTAAAGATTTACCTAGCCTGCAAATATTAAATCTTGCACGCAACCGTATTGCTGTCGTCGAGCCGGGAGCATTTGAAATGACATCTAGCATACAAGCAGTACGTCTGGATGGTAATGATTTAAGTGAAATCAATGGTCTCTTTAGCAACATGCCCTCACTGTTGTGGTTGAACATCTCGGACAATCGTCTGGAGCACTTTGACTATGCTCATGTACCAAGCACACTGCAGTGGCTCGATTTGCATAAGAATCGCTTGAGTGAACTATCGAATCGCTTTAGTTTGGATTCTCAATTGCGTTTGCAGACGCTTGACGCGAGCTTTAATCAAATTCAACGTATCTCACCTTCATCTATACCTAATTCAATTGAATTGCTCTTCCTCAACGATAACCTCATCAGCATCATCGACCCAGACTCCTTTATACACAAAACGAATCTCACGCGCGTCGACCTTTATGCCAATCAAATAACCACATTGGACATTAAATCACTGCGCATACTGCCAGTACATGACCATCGTTCGCTACCTGAGTTCTACATTGGCGGTAACCCCTTCACGTGTGACTGCAACATCGATTGGTTGCAGAAGATTAATCACCTCAAATCGCGTCAATATCCACGCATCATGGACTTGGAAACAATATACTGCAAACTGCTGAATAATCGCAAACGTGCCTACATACCGCTCATCGAAGCAGAGCCGAAACACTTCCTATGCACCTACAAAACGCACTGTTTTACTGTCTGCCACTGCTGTGAATTTGATGCCTGCGACTGTGAAATGACTTGCCCCACAAACTGCACCTGCTTCCACGACCAAACATGGTCGACGAATATAGTTGAATGTTCTGGCGCCAGCTATTCAGCCATGCCACGTAAGGTCCCCATGGACACCACCGAACTCTACATCGATGGCAATAATTTTGTTGAATTGGCCGGCCATACATTTCTCGGTCGCAAGAATCTCGCTGTTTTGTATGTCAACAGCTCAATGGTGCAATTCATCTACAATACAACATTCAGTGGACTCAAACGGCTGATGGTGCTGCATTTGGAAGATAATCACATCGCCGCATTGCAGGGCAATGAATTCAACAATTTGGAAAATTTACGTGAATTGTATTTGCAAAACAATCGCATTGCTACAGTTGGTAACGGCAGCTTCCAGTCGATGCGTAAGTTAGAAGTGTTGCGCCTTGATGGTAATCGTCTAATTCATTTCGAAGTATGGCAGTTGGCGTTGAACCCCTATTTGGTGGAAATCAGTTTGGCTGACAATCCCTGGTCGTGTGAGTGTAGCTACCTGAACTTGTTCCGCACCTATTTAGGACAGAGCTCGGAAAAGATTGTTGATGCGGCGCGCGTAGCGTGTGTTTACAATAATGCGACCAGCATACTGCGTGAAAAAAATGGTACAAAATGCACGCTTCGTGATGAGGTGGCCACGTATGTGCACGCGAGTGAAATAGAAAGTTTACTTCCTTTATTGCTGGTGGCCACTTGTGCCTTTGTAGGCTTCTTTGCGCTTATACTCGGACTCTTCTGCTACCGCCAAGAGCTAAAAATGTGGGCACACTCCAACTGCCTGGTTAACATGTGCTATCGTTCACCCGGTTTCGTAGAGAACTTCGACAAGGATCGTTTAAATGACGCCTACTTTGCCTACAGCCTGCAGGATGAACACTTCGTTAATCAAATTCTGGCCAACACGCTGGAGAACGACATCGGTTATCGACTGTGTCTGCACTATCGTGATGTGAATATTAATGCCTACGTTACCGATGCCATCATTGAAGCCGCCGAGAGCGCCAAGCAATTTGTGTTAGTGCTATCGAAGAATTTCCTCTACAACGAATGGACGCGCTTTGAATACAAGAGTGCTCTGCACGAAATGGTGAAACGCAGAAAGCGTATCGTCTTCATACTCTACGGCGACTTGCCACAACGCGACATTGATATGGATATGCGCCATTACCTGCGTACCAGTACTTGCATTGAGTGGGACGATAAGAAATTCTGGCAAAAGTTACGCATAGCTTTGCCGCACATACGAAGTAAACGACCGTCGACCAACTGTCTGACCAATCGCTCGGCTGTGAATATTTACGCCTCAGCGCACGAGTATCAGCCAAGTGGGCGAATCGGCAGTGGCAGCGACAAGCACTACAGCGACTGCAATAACTACGCTACAATTAATGACTGCGCACGTGGCTATACACCAATACCAACAGCGGCGGTTGCGTGCAAATTCAATACGCTGAACGAGTTGTCACATCACAAGACGACGCACCAGAAGAAAGATTTCAGCGGTGGTGCTAAGACACTTGATCATCAGCAACGCCATCATCAGCAGCAGCAGCAGCAGCAGCAACAACATGACTATGCGGTGCCTGCCTATATGAGCACTCAATGTCTCAAGGGGCAGCTAGCAAGCGGTCAAGTCGGTGCAGCAGCAACTGCCAATTATGACAGCGTAGACTATGAGCAGCAACAGACACTACAAAAAGCAAAGAACTGTGATTGTAATGGTACCACCAAACGACCGAGTACTAAACAAGGTGCTGGTTTAAATAGCAGTTTCTCAACGAATTTTGCACCACCTAACGGTACGATAAGCGGTTACAACTGCAAAAAGCCAATATGCAGTTGCGGTAACGGTTTCAATGCAACAACGCAACGTTATGGCACAGACGATGGTAAAATGTGTCGTTGTGGTGTCGTTAGTAATACCAATACGAACTCAACTGTAAGTAGCAATAGTAGCAGTAGTAATAATGCCAGCAGCAGTGCCGGTGTAGCTAGCAGTGCCGGTGTTGCTAGCAGTGGCGGCATGGTAAGCAGTGGCGTTGTTGCGCTTCAAAGGCAGTCTGAGCTGGCGCACTACGAGTCAAATTTATCGCTGAACGACATAAATACATCAACGGCTGCGAAAACAGCAGCACTGGGTAAAGATATGTGGGCGTAACAACAACTGCAGCTCGAAGGAGGTGTGGCAAGAGCGGCCATATGTTTAAATGTTTAAACAGCAGTGATGAATTTGAATAGGGTTGTTTGTTACATTTTTCATTTATGTTTTTATTTTTATAGAAATAAAATTAAGCGGGAACTTAAAGAGATGCAGTAGCAAACTTAGTGAATTGTGTGGGTAAGAGGATGCGAAAATTTATTTTATTGATCATATGTGTAAGATCAACTTAAGGAGTCTCATTTTATTTTTAACTTATTTAATTTCAACTCCTTCCTTCAATGACTATTCTTGGGGCAAATATCATATGCACTTATTCGGTTTGTGAGTATTTTTTATTACTATTCCCTTGACATATTATTGGACTTAACTCACTTAGGACATAAATGCAAAAACACCATGTAATAATTTTCATATAGATTATAGAAAATTTTTTTTTAAATTTTAAGATTTCTCGGTGGCAGGTAAACAGAAGTGAACTCTATTGACTCAAGCGAATGATTTCCCAATTTTTGCTGAGCAGATTATCAGTATGGCTACTTAAATCTTTTTAATGATTGCCAATACACTTCAATTGATTTTATTATTTATGAATTTTTATTATATTTTCTATAATTTTTTAATACCTGTAGGAATCTTCAGTTTATCACTTATCGGCTTTTATTCTATTATCACATTTCACTTCCCTCAAGTCAGTTAGTTTCTGGTTCAGTTAAATAATTTAACTGTTTTGAGGCTAGTGCTTTTCAAATTTGATTAAATAAATTAGATTGACATAAATTACTGTCCAGTGATCTTATTTAGATTTGTTTTCTCTTCATCTTCGATATTCTCAAAAACTCTAAGCAAAATGTTACGAATAGTATATTGTATTATACAATTTAAGTACTTATTTATGAAAGCACAAATACCAATGACATCCATGCACGAATTTGAAGAGTATCGAAATAATTTTTTTAAATTTTTGATTGTTTTTATGCAATTTATTTTTAATTGATATTATTAATATCACATGTTTGTGAAACAATAAATATTTGTTCCGATTGGTTAATTTTTAAAATTGGACTGCTTGTGACATTAATTCTTTGTTTCAAAAACTTATCATAATTTTATAGTATTTACCAAATATGTGATTGATTTAATGATATTATTCAAACAGCTGACATCATAACGAATTTCAAATATATTTATTTGCCATTTATGCCACATATTATTTGCTGATTATTACAAATTTTTTATCTCACAAACGAGAAGAAGTAATATTCATTTTCATTTTGTGATCTCTACCTTCACTCATTTACTCAATTGATCTCCGCGTAGTATTACAAGTCGCAACCGCATATATTATCCTCGGCGGTACTTAATAAAAAAGGACTTTTAGGATTAAGAACTGCGTTCAAATAGCAAACTCTGAAGTGAAAGCGCCATAACTTATATATTAATCTGATGCTGCAACACTCAACAAACTTTTTTCAAAAAAAATTCTTTCTTTTTTGAATCACCCTGCCTCTTACTCACCTGAATTCTGCTACTGCACATTATTGAACAGAGACAGACTGTGTAACCAGTGAATTTAGCATAGTGCGTCAACTAGCAACATGTTGACTATGTAAAGCATGTTGATTGAACAACAGTCTGATAACATGTTGCAGCACAAAATATTGTAAATTAAATTACGAATACAAAAGCATAAAAAAGAAAAACAAATTTTAAATTAAAAAAAGGATTTTCAAAATTAAACAGACTGATAAACTTAGTTGAGTTGTGTTTTCTCATTTTACATTGTAAACTTTAGTTATTGAATGAAAACTAAACTACAAAATCTTGTATATTTAATGATTAATTATTGCTAAATTAGTGATTTCAATAAACACATTATAAATAAATAATTAAAAAATTTTATCAAATATTAAATGAATTGTAAATAGCCCGCGATTGTTTCGTCAAAAGGAAATTTATTCAAAATCAAGTCAGCCAAAATAAACAAATAAAAATAATTGAAGAAAAAAATTAAAACAAATAGTAATTAAAAAAAAAAACTACAGTTAAACGCTTTATCAGTAATAATTAAGAGGAAAAAGTCATAAAGAAAATTTTTAAATCACAAAAAAATAACAACAACAGCATCATTATATAACAGCAAACAGAAGAAGTAAGCAAATTTTAAATGCAAAAAAAAAAAAGAAAATTATTAAAATGCAATTTTATTTTCAACTAAAATTGCAAAAAATACTATGATTCAATTTGCGGAGTAAAAATATTAAGAAAAAAATTCAAAAAAGCTGAATTTAAGACCGTAAGCGATAATCCCTAAATAGTACAGTAATGAAAAAGTAAGCGCAAATAAAAATGTTTACTTTAAAAAATAAACACAGTATTTATTAAAACTTACGATGAAACAAACACTTTTAGATAAAACTTCAATTTTTCACAATTTAAGATTAAAACTTGAGAAAAAAAAAAATTTCAACCTAAAAAATAATACATAAAACTTAAGCAAACTACCACTTCTTTGTTGTTTTTTTCTTATGCCCAATAAACATTAAACATTGCTGACGACATTCCTGTGAGAATCAGTGTTTTTCAAGCTGAGCTCAAATAAATTTCAAGCTTGTGCTTGTGGAAGATTTTGTTAAACCTGCAATTTGATTACAGTGATAGTTTGAAAATGCATAAAGTGTTAAATATTTAGAAATGCAATTGATATCAAGTTGTGCATATGTTGGAGAATTTCTTGATATCAAGTTTGACAATACTTTTTAAAACCATGTAACAAAACTTTCTGTTTTAGGACTTGACAAAATTACAATTTTGCATTTAAATGTTTATTGGGTTCACCGTTACATTTTATTTCATTACGCAAATTTCATTCACTTACATACACATTTTATCTCGTAAATATATGCATACCATACTACATACATTTAAAGCAACGAACTTAAAAATTTAACTCATGCCACATGCATAAATTTGTACATTTTTTAGCATATTTTTTTATTGTAAGCATACCTTTTTTTAGCATTTTTAATAAACAAAATATATAATTAAAATCATTAAATTCATGTAAAAAATAAGACACCATTGTAAATTTTACTTACTATAAGTTTGTACATTAATTTTTCTCGCATATTTTAAGCGAAAACAAAAAATTAAAAGTAAAATAAAATCCTAAATTATTTTTATGTTCCTAAAAAAATATTTTTAAAACAATATTTTTTAATGTTAAGTTGAGTATTTAAAATTTGGAAAAAAAACATTTATGTATAAAAGAAATATTCGTAAGCAAACAAGCGAAAAAAGACAAACAATTGAATAAAAACTTCACAAACATTTAAAAAATCCAACACCATGTTTCATTTGTTGTTTCATCAGTTTCAGATATTTTGCCGATATTTGAAAAGGAAATAGCTTACAAAATTCTAAGAATGAGAGATGTCATAGTTAAAAATCATCAAAAAATAAAAGAAATAACGCAACAAAATGCACGATTAAAATGTGTCTGTTATTACTGCGAATCTTTTGATTTTATTAAGGTGGACTTTTATATTTCTTTTAAGGATAAAAAATCGGCCGCCAGAAGTATTTTAAAACGAGATAAAGAACCATAAGATAAAGTCACAACGTTGTAAGGTGCTGCCAAAAAATAAACTGTGATTATTCGTTATATGATAGTTTGAGCCAAATTAACGGAATTGCAATTGTCCAATTTGTGGATTCTGTGTAAAGGTATTGCAAGACATTTCTTTGTAGCTGTAAACAGATTTTAGAGCCGCAAAGCATTTAGAAGTAGTGGCCTCCCTTGCCCGAATACTTAGAGTTTAAAATAAATGAGAAGATTTGTTCCTTGGTTGAATAATTAAGTTCACATTTTTACACAAACACCAGCTTAAGGATAGTTTTGCTTGAATTTAGGAATAAACATAATTTTAATAACATTTCAACACATAAAATCCTGCTGCGTGAATGGACAAATGTATGCAAATGTATTGATATGTACTTTATTTCGAAAACGGGTGCAGCAATCTTGATGAAACTTGGGGATTTGGTACATATGTAAGCAGAATTAAGATTGGTCTAGGCTTAAAGGTTCTAAGATCTCCAACAGGAGTGCGTGGCACAGTCATAAACTAAAATTTTTATAACGCCATATCTCGCAAACCAGGTGGAATCGAAAAAGTGGACGTGGCACTTTTCAAGAATTGAAAATTCTGATTCAATATTACTCGAAAACGGTACTGACGATTCTCATTAGAATTTTAAGTATAATACCACTGAACAAGGTATGTCGCTATACAGGCAAAACTTGTTGAAGGGCATGGCACATCCCACAAAATTTATAGACTATGCAGTCGATATGAAATTCAGCATCGAAGATACTCTTACTATAAGGCGCGGCGCCTCCCACACAAGCAAAAAATGTTAAGTGTTATATTTAGTGTGCTATAATACGAGTAGTTAGTTCTCTTTTTAAAATATGGTGTGGAGGTGTCGGTTACTATAAGTTTTGAAATCAAATGAAGTTCAACACGATTGCACTGGCAGTATGGGAATACAAGCATAAAACGGTAAATATTGTATTAAGTGCACTTACCGAGTGAACTCAAGAAAATTTGGTGCTAAGGTGTCGGTGACTATAAGCTTTAAAACTAAATGCATTTTAACGGGATTGCGTCAGTGGGTGTGGCATCTCCAATTCAAGCAAAAAACTTTTCGTTTTATATTTAGTGCGCTATGAGAGTAATCTTTTTAAGATTTGGCATAGACATGTCGGATAGTATAAACTTTGAAATTAAAAGGATTTCGACGGGATTGCATCAGTGGGCGTGGTACCTCCCATTATAGCAAAATGTTGTAAGTGCGTCATTTTGTAATTTATTTAAATATTTTTTCACTATTTCAAATTTTCATAATTTTTCTTTCAACTTTACAAAGATGTTTCAATTTTTTTTTCGAGATTTTCAACTATTTTCAACTTTTCGAATCTTTCAGTCCCTATCAACTTTTTTCAACCCTTTCCAATTTATTGGACTTCTGCAACCTTATTCATTTATTTTCTTTGACTTTTTTAACCTCATTAAATTTTTTTGGTGGTGTTCAACTTTTTGGAGTTTTTCAACGTCTTTCAATTTTTTTCGAATTTCTTAGCCTCATTCAACTTTTTCTGAGTCATTCAATTTCTTTCATCTGTTCAATATTTTTCAACGTCTTTCAATTTTTTTAACATTTTCCTTATTTTTCTACTTTTTCAACCTTATTCAACTTTATTTTAGTTATTCGATTTCTTTCAACTTTTTCCACATTTTTCAACCAATGTCAATTGTTGTCGACATGTTGCATATTTTCCGACTTTGTCAAACTCATTCAACTTTTTTGCGATTTTTTCAGTCGACTAAAATTTTTTTATAGATATTCAACATTTTACGACTTCTTCAACCTCATTCCACTTTATTTCGAGTTGTTTATAGTAACTTCTTTCAACAGTTCATTAAATTTTTTAGAGATTTTCAACTTTTTGGAGATATTCAAGCTCTTTCAACTTTTTTGGAGTTATTGAATTTCTTACAACAGTTCCAAAGTTTTTCAAACTCTTTCAGCTTTTTTTTAACATTTTCCATATATTTCCGTCTTCATCAAACTCATTCAACTTTTTTCGACCTCATTAAATTTTTTACCTCTTTCGACTTTTTCAACACTTTTCATATATTATCGACTTTATCAGCCATTTTCACCAGTTTCGACCTCTCTCATCATTTTTCTGTACTATTTTTTCTGACTTTTTTAACATTTTTCGCAATTTTAACGCATTTCCCACATTACTTTTTAACCTGTTTTGACGTGCTTCAACATTTTCCATATCGTATCAACCTCTTTCAACTATCTTTGTTTTTATCTTCGACTTTTCAACCTTTTTAATTTTTTTTTAAATATTTCAACTAACTCAATATTATTAAACTTTTTTTCAAAAAAATTCATATTTTTTCGATTTTTTCAACCTCAAAACGAAAACCGCACAATGGTCGCTCTCTTGGTACTAAATAGAATCTATACGATTTACTGATGGATTCAAATTTATAACTGAAGCTTAAATTTAGTACTGATAATTTAAGTTTATTTTATAACCATAGCATGGAATAAATGAATCAAAATCAACTTTTTGAAATCTTGTAAGTATATGAAAAGTAGCTGAAAATGACATCTGATTTTTGATTTAGTACGAAAAAAGGTACTTTGTAGTTTGGTTGTAAAAGTTTTTTTTAACTCTTAAATAATATAGAAATCATGGATATTCTCAAAATTTTTAGCTAGTAGCGCCTCTCATATCGGCAATTTTTTTACGAACCGCACAACTATTTAACCTTAAAAAAACTTATGTCGTTTCACCTTGTGTAGATTTCTACAAGGATTTCAGTACATTTTCAGTGAAATATTTAAGGAAGATGATGGAATTAATACTTTTTATTATTATCGATTTTGAAAAAATAAATGAAAGAAGAGAAATTAATTTACAAAAGCTCCGAAAAAAGTATTTACTGATTTCACAAGAAGTCATAAGTCTTATTTTGAAAAAATATGAGAAATCAACGAATTTTTTGAAAATAAATAATAATAGCTCAAAAAAAAATTTTTGCTTACAATCTTATTTTTTTTTTGTTTGTCACTGTCTTTTTCCTCATCAAATTAGAAAAACGAGTAATTCTTTTAAAAACAGAGGGTGCTGAGGTGTATAGTCTTATTTTATTTTTATATGAAAGAGAACAACATAAAATTATATTACAATATGACTCGCTGAAACGCCTCGTGAATTACCAAATTATATGAAATACTAGAAAGCAAACACGCAGAAAATTTCTAATTTCTGATTGTCATATAAGAAAGATATGTACAATATCCTATCCATCTGCGTCAAATAGTTGCTTAGATCTAAAAACTTTTAGTTTTTTCATATTGGAGGCGGGGCACCGCTCATTTTTTCATTGAATCTTACTTATGCCTCAAAATTTTATACATGACCAAGTTTTGTTCATTTGCGTCAAGTAGTTGATACGATCTGGTGAACATTAATTTTCTTGCACATGGAGGGTGTGTCTATTTTCAGGATATATTGAAATTGCTCATGGGTTCAAACCTTTGGTGTAATCTTATCTGACAGTTTCCTTACTATCTATCATCTGTTTCTTTAATTTGCTGAGATTTATTATTTTCTTCCTTAATGTTAGAATCACTCCCAGGTAAAGATTACTCATCATTTTTAATATATTTATTTGTAATATATCTATAATAAAAGAAAATATCATGTAATATTCGACTCAAAAGTTATATTTCCAGCTCAAAATTCAAAAACATATGGAGCATACATGTCCGCTGTTGGATAAAGTAAATTCCAATATGTGGTAGTGGATATGTTCGAAAATTAAGTGAAATACATACAAATATCTATCTCATTTTGGTTGGGCTTTTCGAAGCCAAAAATGAGGAGCGTTATTATTTTTAGGCAAGCACTCTGCGGGTTTGTTCTAAGGAAATCCAAATGTCTTCAATGATGTTGATTTTTGATGTTGGGTAGGAAAAAAGTAACAAAGTACCATATCCATTCAACACGTTAGTTGATTTATACGATCCGTTGGGTTTTGAGTCTTATTTTTGCATAAGAGGATACTCTATCATTAATAGAACAATTGTTTCTATACCAATTCAGCCAGTTCCGGTAAATTATCAGACTTGCTTGAGCGTATGACCTCCCCTCCCAAATTATAAAACCCATGAAAGCAAGGCGCTTTTGGTTTTAAAAATTAATATAATATAATTATAAGCTAATCTAATTATTTAGATTTTTTTTTCACGATTCAGTCTTTATAAGCGTTTGTACACCACAAATATGAATGTATGAATGAACACACATAGAAACAGGCATTTGTACAGTATAGTGGGCTCGAACTCTCAACAATCCCATGCAACAAAATAAATGTTTTATTAAAAATTGGCCTACATGAACAAAAACTCAATAAAATAAATAAATAAATGCAATAAAAAAATATCAAATGCAATGCTGCAACAGAGTCAAATGAATTTGATTTGATTGCATGAGTGAAATAGAGCATCGGAGAATGAAAGCGACAAACTCGCATAAGAAGAGATGGAGAACGCATTTAATTTTTATTTTTTTTTATTTATATTGAATTGCATGCACATTTAATTAAATTAAATGAACGCAGCTGAAAATGAAAGGAAACTCAATGTGCCACAAATTGAAGCCTTCCTGCTTTGGTGTATTTTTCCTATAGCAAACACAAAAAAACATACACACGCCCATAACTATTTAAATGTCTGAAATGGAATATATAAAGGGATTGGATATCAGCGGGAAATAGGACTTGTATAAAAGTTACATGTTCCGACTTACGTGTCAAAATTAAGTTGGTTTTAGGTCAGGCTAGACTTAGATTCAGGTTGACTTGACTTGAACTTGACTTAGACTGGAAATAGACTTAGACTTGACTCAGGCTCGACTTATTTGAAATTTGACTTCAAATTGGATTAGACGTAACTTCAACATGATTAGATCCGAATTTGGTTTGACTTAGCTTTAAAATGGAGATGAGATAGACTTAAACTATACTTAGACTCAACTTAGACTTGAACAGTTTCATAAGTCTAGTATTAGATTGGTCTTGCTCTGAGCTAAGATTTAATTGATTTCAACCAGCTATGATTTGACTCAAAGTAACCATTGACTAAAGTTGCCACATGTTCCCGACTTAGGCTTGACTTTGGCATGACTTTATTGCATACTGATGTCTCTACAAACTTTTTTTTTTTAAATATATATCAATCTTTGCTCATCACTAATCATAAGGTTTTTGCTACGGATAAATTGCAATCAATTTTCAATTATCCTTTATTTGCTACGATTGTCCTTCTCCAACTTCATTGTCTGTTTTGTCGTCACTGCATCGAAATGCTACCACTTTTACACTTAACAATTGTTACTAGGTTTTTTTTTACTTCTGCACATTGGATATATACATATGTATGGATATATATATATATGAAAATTGCATTAAATTCAATTTAATTGCGATTTAAATTTACATTTTACTGTGCTTTCTCTTTAGCAATGCCGCACGCTTAATGCGAAATTGCAACAGCACGACAGACAAGCAACGTCGTTATGCTTAAGCTCCTTTAAGTATGCTTTATTTTGTATATTTATTTGCATATGCATCTCTTTACAATTGGTTGCAATTTAAATATTCGCGCATTTCAAATTGTTGAATATGAAAAATGCAAAAAAAATGAACACAACAATAAATTTAAATGTTACTTTTATTGTTGCATTAAATAACAAACTAATTACATCCACTTTTAATTGATTTAATTTATTAATAAAAAAATACAGACAAAGTATCAACAACAATTTAAGGTAACTGTTACTACTAGAGCTGTCGTCCAATAAAGGTATTTTTTTTCTGAAATCAAATCAATTTCTTACAAAAAAGAATTGTTAATTGAAACATATTTTATCAAAAAAAAAAATAATAATAATAATAAAGTTTAGCTACTACAGCTATTAGCCTTCTTAGATACTTAGCTTGCAGCATTAAATCATGTAAAAAGTTTTTCAATAAATAATGCAAATGAAAAATTATACATGCAATTAATTTGTTGTTTTTTTAAAATTTTTTTTTAAGCTTTATCTCACTTTCTCAACATACCCACTCAGAGCATGGTTCACATGATATTGAAATAATTATATGTATAAATTTACGCGGTCCAAGGCATAAATGTTCGATTTGCCCTGCGTGCTGCGGGGCTCGGACAATACAAACATATATATACAGACCACCATTAAGCTACAAATTTAGCTACAGTTAGTTTTCAATCTTAGCTTGAGTTGACCTTTTCACAAGCTACTGTTATAAATTTCGCAATTGTTACTATGAATTTTCATATAATTAAAAGGAGCTGTAACCATATAATTAGTTCTACTAGATGGTTGATAAAACAATTGATAAGCGTTACGAGTACTTCTCCAATTAGTATTAAAATGTATATAATCAAGAAGCTCTGGTGCAGCAAGAGATCCAGTTACAAGTTGATGCAGATAAAATATATCCAAAAAAAAACAGTAAAATTCAATAGAACTATTAGCTTACACTTTTCAATGGTTAAATAGCTCATAGACTTTCACATTTTTCACTTAATTTCATATTACACTTTTCGACTATGTTTTCAGTCATCTTTAATTACCTAAAAGTACATGAGTGAAAGCTTCCACAAGCGCGAACTTATTTATTCAAATGGGCTAAGAAATGTTATTTCTTACAAGTTTTTATTGCAAGTCTTTTGTTCAGTATCGTTAATGATAAAACAAAATGATAAAAGTTCATTTTGACATGATCTATATAGTCGGCAAGGCAAGACATAAATTTTAAAAACGTTAAGCCAACCTTCATGCACTTTAGCAAACTTGCTATTCGTTTTTTAATTTTCTAAAACCAAACGCTTAGGAAATCACCCTTTATAATCTCACGATCAATAGTTATTACCAATGTTGGTGAATTCAAAAGGTGACAAACTAACAATATTATCAAGACTTAGATGAAGATTAAGCACGATTTATTGCCGTCTTATTTAAGTTCTTGGTCGAAGCAACGAAAAAGTTTGCATTCATTCTACCTTCACTTTCTTCCCACACATGGCAAAGTACACTCCCATTAACGTAATTATAAATTGTTTAATATATAAGCGGTATTCACGATCCAGAAAAGTCAACACCGGCATTACTTAAATTGCATGAACGTAAAATTATTTTTTGTATGGCTATTTATTTTTATTTCACTTCCAGCTCTAATTTTACTGATATGTAAATTTAATACTTTTGTTCTGAAGTACTTTTGATTTTGAACGAAATATACATGTTGGACATAACTTCTTTTTATTTGATTTATGTAGAGCAATATTAAAAAAGTGTAGTTTTAAAAAAAATATGATGGGTTATTTCTTTTACTTTAACATAAGTAAACTTTTACATGAACTACTAGATATTCTGTATCAGTCTTGAGATAATAGTATTGGGAAGGCATGTTGGGGCGAGAGTACTAAAGAAATTTATTATATATAACAATTTCTCTGCATAGAAATTGTATCTTACATTTATTTAAGCCATTTCCTTACTAATACTAAGCTCATTTGCGTTAATGCTTCAATCCAAAACTATTTTCTCACCAAAATTCAAAAGAACGTTTTTACGTGCTGTTGTTTGAAGGAATATTTTATTTTGATTCTTTGAGTTTGTAGCGTAGTTTTGCATTTGATATCAGATTTCAAGAAAATCTGTGCAGCTATCTTCTTTTAAAGAAAACTACCTTTATTAAAATCTAATATGAACTGTTTGCATTATAATGTTGAGACCGCACGCTTGGTTTTGAATAAAAAGTGTCCAAGCTTTTTCTACCAAAACTTATGTAATATTTACATTGCGGTTAGACTGTGAGTCAGTTTTTTACAAGTTTTCGAAAAAAAGGCCTACTTTTTTGACATTATAAATTCACATTATATACAAGATTCCCTAAAAAAGAATGTACATAGTACATAGGATGCATAGTAAAATATAAGAAGACCTAGTGCTTCACCCGAGGCGAGGCGAGGTTCTAGTTGTTCTCGGTCTCGTCTCGTTTTATAAATTTGAGTTTCGCCTCGCCTCGTTCTCAGACGAGGTCTTGGAATCACATACCTCGCCTCGCCTCGCCTCTCCGAAACCTCGCCTCGGTAAGAACCGAGGATTTTATTAAACTGAAAAAAAATTATCATTCCTGTATATTGTCGGTATTCAAGCAAAATTGACTATCTGCAAACAAATAATAAGTGGGTGGCGCTAATTAATCGTTTAATTATGTATACATCCTCTTAAATTTGTGATATATTATTTTCGGTTTTTAAAAAAAATTGTCAATTTTGCTTGTATGCCAACGATATATTCAACTAGCAAAGCCGACACGCGTTGCTACGCCTCAAGAAGTAAAATAAAATATATTTTATTTTTGGTGGATTGAATCATATACTTATGATGATTGATGAGCTATGATGAATTTAATTCTTTTCTTATATGGGACGGCGTGGCATTGTCCATTTTTATTCATATATTCATTTTTATAAAAAAACTACAAATCTGAACAAATGGATAAAATTTTCAGAGATGGTACTCCTATATGTTCTGAAAATTTTGAGCCTAAAAAACCTGAAATCGATTTTGGAGTATTTGGGAAAGTGATGTTTTCTTGGAAGGTCAATTTTTTTATCTTTTACCACATAGAAACCGTTCAGGCCTTAATTTGTTCAGATTTGTAGTTTTTTTACTATCTACTAGTACACAACTACCTATAAATAATATAAAAGCTAATTTGGATTGTGTTGGTTTGATTATATTCATCAATGAATTTTTTTGTTTTACTTACGAGTTTTTTTTAACACAATTTGAAACTTTTTTTTTAAGCAATAATACTGGTCAAAAAAATCTTATCGATTTTTTTTATATCTTCTACATGATAGACCAATCACTGAAAAAAGTTTCAGCCTATTTAAAAAACATAAGGGTAACGATAGGCCCATTATAGATGGAATGACCCATGTACCGAATTTTATCCATTTACGTCATATAGTTACTGAGATATAAAAAAAAAATAGTTCATTCATCTGCGTCAAGTAGTTGATAATACCAAAGTATGCTACGAACCTTCCCCAAATCATAAGAAATATATAAACACATGCCAAATCTTCATGCGATCAGTTGAACGGTTTTGGGCATTAACAACAAAGTTTTTTACCGAACGTAGGGGTCCCCTTATTAAATCTCTCGTCATATAATAATATCAAAATAGAGTAGTAGCTGTATTATACTAACTCTCATTCGATTAGAGATCATTTTAGTACTGCTGACTCTAAAGACCGAAGATATGACGAAATATATGGACTCTAAATAAAACTAGCCTAAGCTGAGCTTCTTAATGTGAAAGCAACGTTGTGTGAGTTCGGTGTGAATCGGTTAACCGGTCTTCGAGAAAATTACATTTAAAAAATATTTTTGTATGAGGGCCACCCTAAAGATGCACTCAAAATAAAAGTTTTATAGCCTTATCTATGCTTTCCGATAAATAAATATCGAGTCAAATTTCAAAAAATAGTATCAAAACAAAAAATGCGGTACTTATTTCCGATACGAGCTAATGTTAAAGCGAGGCTGCGAGGCACCTCGTTCTCAGAACCGAAAATGAGGCGAGAACGAGGCGAGGTGCCGGTGTGATCTCGCCTCGCCTCGCCTCGGTCGAGCGAGGCAAATTTATTTTTCCACCTCGCCTCGTTCTCGCCTCGGTCTTGCCTCGTTCTCGCCTCGTTGAACAAGGTTGCCTCGCAGCCTCGGTGATGCACTAAGGAGACCTTATAACGATAGAACTTCTGAACTTTTTATTTTACTTATGAGTTTTGTAACGTAGCACAATACACACATAGACCATTTGTAGAACTGAAAAACGACGCTCTGTTCAAATTATTAAATTACTGCTCTTTTTTTTAAAATCGTTGTAAAATAATCGCGCATATAGCAAAATGATGTTGTTTTTACATTTTTGGGTTAGAATATCTCAAAGATCTGTTAGATGTGTTAGATTATAAATTTACTCCGCAATATTGACCAAACCATTGTCCTCTTTCAGGATTATGTCGTGATTCAAGACATATTTGCCACAATTTTAGTACATTTGGCGAATTTTCAGCATAGTTTTGGTATATTTTCGGTACATTTGTACAATTCATAATAATTAACTTTTTTTATAAAACAGTTAAATAATGGTGAGATGTAGATTTTGTAATTTAATGTAAAATATATATCTAATTTTCCTAGGGCTTTTGAGATGCCAAATTTGAGGGCCTTTTTGCTTAGTTTTTTAGTAAATTTTAGAAAAATTTCGTACATATTAGTAAATTTTGGTGTTAAAAACAAAAAAAGGTGCATTCAGTCTCTAATATTTACATTTCAAGTCTCGATTCAGAACAAAACCCAAATGTCATCACTGCAACATGTACGACTTGTTCGGCAAAAAATTTGCAATGCAAATGTGACGCTTACGCGTATATTCTTTTGCGTTACGGAGACTGTTGATTATTTAAGATGACAGAAAAATGGATAACAGTCGAAAAGTATTTTAGTTTTGAAAATCATAAAAAGACTCGATAAAAGTTGAAATAACGAGAAGTATCGAAATTAGCCGAATAGTATCAAAAACACCAAATAACATAAAACAAATTGGAATGTATCGAGATGAACCAAAAACGACCGCATTCGAAAAGTACCGAAGAGTAACGAAATTAACAGAAAATATCAAAAAAGTCGATAAAATTCAACATGCATCGAATAGTAACGAAAATATCAAAGGTATATATAGCAAAATAGTTCATGATTCACAGATAAACCATTTTGGGAATTTCTCCGTATTTTAAAGAGTTCCAAACATACATATGTGTCTTCATTTCATGCGACAGTTTGTAAAATTTCGTATTAAATGTTTATGAAAAAGTATTTTTATATGTATTATTTATTATAGAATAGAAAAGTTTTTAGTCTAATCAAAAACGAAAATTAAACAATACAAAAAAAAAACGATTTATTTTTCTAAGCAATCGCAAAATAAAATTCCTCTTTTCATATGATTAAATTTAAAAATTTTACATTTTTTTGAATTTCTGTTTACTCGTTTGAGTAACCAGATAACAAACATACATATTCCCTTGTATGTTCAATAATCATGAAATTGCAATAACTATAAAAAATAAAATTAAAATAAATATTTGTACAATTTGGTCATGCCTGGATTACTCATAATTAATGGCAACATTTGGCGTTGACGTTGATCGGTGACTACGGTGACAATGATGAAAAGTCCATTAACTGCAATATGCAATTATTACATTGAAATAATATTCCAACTGCTGCTGCAGTATGGTAGTAAGGACGAATTCAAACATGCAACACAATCATAAAATAAAAACAGCAAAAGTGTGGTAAGCATATGCACAAAAAACAAGTTGGAAAGGTAAATTTGGTTTAATAACACAAAATGGTTAAAAAACAAAATTTCAAATACTGAGCAAAAGCTATAAAAAATTGTTGAACAAAAAAATTATTAAAAAACCAATGTAAATTATAATTTTACAAATCATTGACTTAACACAATATTCAAAAAAAAAAAAAAAAAACAAAATATTAGGCTGAGTAACAAAAAATTCAGCACGCTTGGTTAAAACTCTTCACCACAAAGGCTACAAAAAACTTAAACAAATGAAATAATTAACAAAAATTTGGAAACGTATAATCAATATGCATTATATTATTGAAATCCACCCCATAGTTCATTATATAATTTGTTTGTTATTATTTTTTTTTTTTAATTTATAGTGTGGTTTGTATTTAACTTTATTTGGTTATATTCCTGGTAGAATATAGAACGTACATATAAAGCGTTTCGGAAAATCTGACGTGATGCAAAAAGATGGGTTCTAAATTCACATTAAATGTTCAAAATTCATGTAATTCAACGCAAAATATCAATAGTATTTGAAAAATTACTAACAAGAAGCGGATAAAAATTGGATTAAGATTATAAGAAAAATCGGGCGAAAATTATTCATTGTTATATACATAAATAAAAGTAAACTTAAGTACTTGTGAAAATATATTTAAAAAATTAAATGAAACTGTGCAAAAAGTAAATTTTTCTTGACAGCGGCTTTTAACATATTGATCTAGCAAAAAGTTGATTCTCGCACCATGCCCTTCGAATTGATCACGCTGATAGCTGATTGAGATCATCTTTGAATACAATCATTATATTATATATAATATAATCGTATTTTACTTCACAAATGATACTCCGGATGGTTATTTCATTCTTTTACCGTCGGCGTTGGGGTCTAGGAATGCTACATGTCAATTAAAATGTTTTATGGCATTGATACTAAGTCTATTGAGAATCCTTGGCCTTGATATTTCAAGGCAAAAATATCATATCTGGAAGAGTTAGACCAGGTGGCAAAGGAGGCTTGGAAAAGATAGCCTCAGAGAAATTTCAAAACTTAGTTGCTCTTATGGAACAAAGCCCTGTATAGCTTCAATATCAAATAAACTTTTTCCAACAAAATATTGCAGTCTTAATTTCATTATTTGTTCACCAAATTTTTCAATAGTTGCATTAAAATTTGATAGCAAAATTTCATACAAACTACGCAAAAAAAAACAATTAATTGTACAGATAAGTGTTACGCTTGAGTTGCAAACAAAGCGTCCAGTGTTGCCAACGTAATGTTGTGTCACTTTGCAATTAAAAATTTGTTTTATGTTTATTTATTTTTTTTATTACAAGTGCTCGTATTATTTACATGGTTAAATTTTTATTTCATGCTTTTTTGTTGTTAATTTATGTGTTCACATAAATATTTGCTTATTTTTTATTTTGTTTCAATTAATGTTCCTCACATTTTTCAGTTCAGTCTTCTGTATGTTATAAAAAATAACATTTTAACATTATGCATTACTTTGTCTTAAGAATATTGTATATTTAATGGATGCTTTTGTGAAATGTATTTTTATATTATTTTAATATTACTATTTTTGTGTCATTTAAGTTAATTAATTTGAATTCATATATTTTTCATATTCATTAGTTATATGCAGGATTATTTTAATTATAAAACAATATTGATTTTACTTTAAAAGCAAATAATTAATCGAAATGATATTTTTTTGTTGTTCCCGTTTAATTAATGTGCTTGAAAAAATTCTTTAAAATTTGCGAAAGCCAAACCAAATCAATTTTAATTTGAATGCTAACCCACATTAGAATTCAACAAATTATTACTCATTGAATTATTAGCTGGATTCATTAGTTTTTTTTTGTGTTCAATGAAAACATATTTTAATTATGTGTTTTTTTTCAGCTGTTCTGCCAATTACAAACTAATCTCATTTATCTGATTTATTATTTTAATCAGCATAAAAACTAAATTAAAAAAGTTTACTTTTAAAAAATATTTTGACTTCATGTGGGAGCCATTCTTTGTGAAAGTATACAAGTATTTTGTTTATATTTGGCTTTATAAATACATGCGGGTAGATCCATCTTGCGTTTGGAACTTAAACTACTGGTGGGTGTGTAAGTGGCAACTCCAATGACATTTATATTATGACAAAAAATTAGTTTTATATATTTGGTTAAAGGAAAGGATCGATATTTTCTGTTTTCGGTTCGCTAATTGGACTGTGGAACGCTTGGAAGAGAAAGCTTATGTCCATTTTGGTCGTTTCTTATTTAAGCTACATTTTCACATATGAGGCACAGAAAATGCGTCCTCAATGAGTATCTGCTTGGTTTAGTTTCCGGATCGACGGAATCACCTTGAAAGATGAGGAGAAAAAATGCAATTCAGTGAATGGTGAGCACTACCGCGTAACGATAATTTATCATTTTCGAGGATATAGGCTAAGAAAATTTTTCGTTTCAACAAGATCGCGCGTCATGACCACTATCGACCACTTACGTGGGAAGTTTGAAAATCGCGTTATTATGCGTTTTGGTGATGTGCATTGGCTACCGCGCAGCAGCGATTTAACTTTATTGGACTAACATTTGTGGGGAGCCGTTAAAGATAGGCGTTACGCAAGCCGTTTCGCATTGATTGAGTCTCTTAGGGACGAAATAAGTGCAGCTTTCGACCAAACAGAGCTCCTTGAAGTCGAAAATGTACAGAAAAATTTGGTTTATTGTATGGGCTTATGCAAGGCCAGCCGAAAAAGTCATTTGAATGAAAGAGTATTCCATAATTAATCAGTAGGATTGTGCTTTCAAATAACAAAAAAAGTAGCCAAATCAAATTCTAAATTATATAGTAAATAGTCCACCAATTAAAAATATTTTGATAATATAAATAGTTCATCTCACAGCCCTCAGTGTCTTAAGGAACACATTAAAATCTGGATCATGAGCAAAACTAAAGGCGCAAATGAAATAAAGCATTGAAAATATCATAAAAAAGTTTTTTTTTGTCCTGAAAAAAATACTCAATTTCTTGAATCTTATAAGAAAAATGCTTGTCAATTTTATGAAATTAGAGATAAATTCTTATTGAATAATGCTCAATTTTCAATAACAAAATTTCTTCTTGTCAACTATTTTTTAGTAGCACGAAAATAAGATATTAATCATTTTGTTGATTTTATAAAACCTGGGATTTTACTTATTTGTGGATTAAATTCTGCCTAGTTTTTAAATAATCATATTTCTGAAACTAGATATATGCGATCAGCTAATTTTTCTCCTGATGGGGTACTGATGCTATGTGACTCAAGAGCCACAGAGTATGTTCATTTGCATGCCACACTATTTCTAGGACTGCTAAAACAATCGGTAGTCAGATGTAAGCGAAGTAGACCGAAAAGCACTCTTTCGGTGCAAGCATTCCTTAGAAATCTCTCATTAACCACAACCGATTCAAAATAAAATTAAAGATTTATCTCGTTTAAGAGCAATAACAGCCATTATGGCTTAAAGGGACTATAATACTTATTTTTAAAGACTTGTCTAAAGTATTCCGTAGTGAATATTCTTACAATTTTAAGATAAAAAACCTAATCCAATAAGATTAAGTCAAGTACTTTAATCAAATGTATTCCAAACATCTATTTTTAAAAATTTATTAAATTTGCCCTTGAATGACAAGTGTCTTCACCTTAGATGAAACGTAAATTTTTAAGCTTCCTGAGGTAACTTTATTTGCCAATTGTCTATGTTATTATTTGTATAGGCTAAAAAAGGCAACTTTGAAATGAGAAAAAATGCAAGGAAACCTCAAAATGAAGAAGATAAAAAATACTCTCTGTCTCTGAGACAAAAGTAAAGAAAATCCAATCAACAACTTAAAATAAACCAAATGCAAACCTATCAAGAAAATAAGGCTCAAATTTTGCTTCCAAACAGCAGTAGAAGCATCAAAACCACTCCTATGATTCACTTAAGTTAATTTTTTCAAGCACTTGGCCTTCATTTCCACGCCTTCCTCTAATGCTTCCGATATTTTTGTTTTCATGTTTTTTTTTTCATTTTTGCTTTTACTTTTCTTCTTTTGCGGTTAGTTAAAAGGACCAACAAGCAACAAGGACACAACGCTAAGTCAGCTTGACGAAGATGATTATGTTGTCCAATTACTTAACAAAATACAAGTAGTCAGTATATACTCTACACTTATTTTCATTTCATTTTCATTCCATGTCAGTGGCGGCGCACCAATTCGAAGGCAACGAACGCTACAAGAGCGCCTAAAAGTCTGCTTTACTATTTTTTTTTGTTCCTCCTGTGCTTTTGTTAGCCTAAAATGCGACCACACAATTATGTTTGTTTGTTATTTGCAAGCAAATAAAATTGATTTTTCCCAAAGCTTAAAGCAGTGGTGGTGGCGATAATGCTTTTGGTTTCCTAGTCACCAACTTGTGTAATTTGAGACATAGGAATTCCGTGTAGCTTTAAAAATATATAAGAAAAAAATCATGAAATAAGTGGCTTATGTAAGGCGACCGAATACGCAACAACAACAAATCTTCTCATAACAATTTGCGTAAGTCAGTCAGTCAGCAAGTAAGTCAATTGGTTTGGGCCATTGTCAGCATGGTAGACACTTCGTAAAACAATTGTCAATTGCTTTCTTTGGTTGGCCGATTGCAATTTTGGTTGATAAAGCTTGTCCATGGCGTGAGAAACTTCATTATTACCGCTATTTCTTTACACGACTAGCATCGATGTGTACAGTATAGTGAACAGTTATGAATTGGACAAACTTGTGACTTATTTATATAACGTTAAGAACTTTACCGGAAAATAAAAGTAATCATATGGATTCACACTCGCGAATGTGATAAATAACACAAGTGCTGAACTATTATTTTTAACACTCATTTTAAATCATTTTGGAATATTAAAGTTTCAAACAATTGTCCATAGATGGCGCTTTATGTAAAACATTTATTCACTTGCCGAATTACTTTGGTTTTATGCAAATGCAATATTCATTCAGTTCACTAATTCTGTTCTTAAGCCTTGGTGTTATGCCCAATAACACCAATTTTGATGAAAAATATAAATGTTGTGTAAGAAATTGAGATAAGATGGGTTTGCTCTTGAAATTTTCCCAATAAAGCATTTAAATAAAAATTATTGTATCTTAAGAGGTACACTAGATATTCCTAAACCATAAAATCCCATAGAAATGCCACATTTCAAATTGTCTCCAAAGTGACAGCCTTTCTCCCATTTCTAGTGTGTTTTCACAGGATTAGAAGTATTTTGTGCGTGCTTATCATATCATAATTTTTTTTTGCTTTGGGCAGAGCCTCCGTTCGTCAACCGACAATTTGTTCTTGTTCATCCCTTACTATGGACAATCCGATAAATACAACAACGAGGTTGGCCTTGGAGCTGCTGTCATACTCCGTTTACTAAGAAACGTCGTGCTCCCCAAGCGCCACGTGGTATTTCGCGACAACTTCTCCACACCTTATCATCTCCTGTGCTTGCTATCACTATTCTGGAACAATCCGCTGTGATCGGTAGCTAGAGTACTACTGATATGAAGACCGAAAAGGATTTACCTCGCGGCAAATAAACGACTCTAATGTCTTTAATAACGAGAAGGGATATTTGTGAACGTGCATCAGTCTGCTGTGCTTCGCAGCTTTAATAAAGGGATGGGCGTCGTTGATCTCCACGACAACGCCCTTCAAAATTACGAGTCAACATCCGTGGAAAGAAATAGTAATGGGCTAAGCATTTAAATAAAATTTTAAAAAATTAACTTAAATTGAAAACAAAAAATTAGTTTATTGATAATAATAAATCGGGAAAAATTCAATGCAAAAATTTTCATAATAAAAGAAAAATATACTTTTAAAACATTTAATTTCAATATTTCATATTAAGCAAATATTATAATTTGTTGATTCTAGTACATACATATGTAATGGATAAAATAGCTTTGCACATAGTGAATAACATTGTTGTTTGACTTGAGCAATTTGGATAGATTATCGTCCTATTTTTATCATTTTAATCCAGTGATCCGCCACAAAATATGAATATCTGATACTGTTTTCCATAGATTTCTGTTTTTTGAAGTTCTAAAGATATTGGGAACAAGTAAGACCAACCTTGGAAGGGAGTTTCCAAAAATTTTTAAATGCGCCGATACGATACCATCTCCTCTAAACTGAAATTGAACATCGTTATACTGAAGATTCGCTTGCTTCCATATATGAAGCTCTTTCAAATATTCAAGACTAAGAGATCAATTTAAGTTTTGAAATGCTGAAGTAAACCAATATGCTGTTTTGTTTTTATTATCTGTGTATTAGTAAGAAGTAATTTTATGAGTGAAAAGAATTTTCACTTTTCACTCAAGACTTTCTGTATAAGTATTTAAGCAAAAATCAAACATGAATTTGTTGCCAAAGTTAAGTCGAGCAGTCTAAAAGACTTGTGGCTAAAATTTTAACATAAAGCCTTGCGGCTGATTGACAAGGTGGTTGTGTCCTAATACACAACCAACAGACCCTGCCCTTGATCATCTGCTTAGGCATTCCTATAAAATATCAACAAACCTAATACCGCTAAAATTATAGGTTGATCAGATCCAGGACTAAATGCTGTTCTATCAAAATCCCAGACTTTATAATCATTGCATTACAAAAGAATCGTTTATCGATGTACTTAGGTAACTTTCATACTCAAAGTTTTCATGGATTTCATAAACATTACAGCTTGATGGAACTTAAATGGGTATCTGTAACAAAATTCTCACAATCGTCATCTAAATCATCACTGCTATCATAACAGAACTCATCATTGCACAGTAAAGTGCAAACTTAATCATTACTCGTAGATGCTAAACATGTTCAAAATATCCTCATGTTGTAGAATTCTTCGGGAACGCCTAAAATCCATCTACCCAAAAAAAAAAGAAAGTTCCATCTACCAGAGCTGTAAAGTTGCAAATTGCATTTTTTTCTTAAACTTAACTATATTTAAAATTTTTTTTTTTCAATTTCTAATTGTATAGTACACATGAGGGAGTATCGAAAAACATGTGGTTTTAACTCTATCCGCATATCCCTTATCATAAAATTTGGCTTGATTTGGTATAAATGAACCAAATTTGCAAGTTAAAATTAAAACAAGACTTGGACTTTCATTTTGACTATTTTTGAAATGATCGCGAAAAATAAACATTGAGACGGGTGCTTTATGTGTTTTTAGAGGTGTTGCATATATCTTGGGACTTTGGGACTTTCGTTTTTCGTAATTAGCAGCCCAAAGACTAAATATGTACTCTCTAACCGTTAATCATCATCGACACCCACCACTACGTTCTTAATAGTCCTGAATGGTCGTAGCGGTTTTGGTTATCATTGATGCCGGTATTTTACACTTTATAAATTTGGTTTTAACTAAATTCACAAAAAAATTTTGTGTTTGGCTATCAATTTTGATTTCGAACAAAACACCCATACCAGACTTGGACTACTACAACTAAAGAATATATAATGTTAGTTAGTGTTGTGTAATACTTGTAATTAATAATATGAAAAACTATCTTGTCAACATTGTTGGAAACACACTTTAAAATTAAGGTAAGTCATGATGCCATTTTAAGTTTGTGCTCACTGTGCGATGTTGCCATTGAAAGTATCTTCATCATCAGCATCACTTTTATCATCACAGCGCTGTCTGTCTCAGCATCAGTAGTGATGTCGCCGACATTGTCCACACGTTGATATACCGTGTGTCATTGTTTTACTATATATAGAAGATAATGAGCTTGTCTCTTTCTTCATAGCTTTGTCCTTGTTGTCCATTGCTTTTTTTTTAAATTTTTTTGCTTTATTTCACTGTTGTGTACCATGTGAAATCCGCTTAATCAGCTTATGTCCGCGTGTCCTTTTGTTGTGATGTTTTTCATCAAATAGGATTTAATGTTTGTTTCTGCTCTTTTATTCTTTCATTTCGCCTTCATTTTTGTTTTATTGTTCTTGCTTTATTTATTTTAATTGCTCAGATTGTTCCTGATTGCGTAAAAGTTGTGGTTTCTTTTTATCTTTTGCTGTAGTATATTGAATATCATGAGGGCTTATTATGGTAAGTAAGTAAAATAAGCTTATGTAACTTCTAAGAACTCAAGTCTCAACGTGTACGAGCTGCTTACCTTGTGCAAAAAGAATATTGCATTTGCAAGTGAATCTCTATCTTCATGTTTTTTTTTTTTTTGCGAAAGCAATTTATTCGTTATTAGTTATTCAAAATGATGGATGTTAGAAACACTAAAACGATATTATCTTTAACAGCTTAATATTAGAGCTCGTCTCGCACAATCCTCTATGTGTGTGATTCACATACATACACAAGATACAATAAACGTATGTACTCTGTCGAACCTGCTTTATTACTTGTTGGAGGTCGTTCTGCTCTGTCTCCAACTACTGGAAAAATGGTCAGCACTTAAAACTGAGATAAATAAAATTAACGATTCGAACTTTGTTGGTCAGTCAGATGAGATTTGGTCAGGAAAATCGATGCAAAAAATAGATTAAATCTAAACAGTTTTTTTTTATTTACTTGGAAACGATTCATTTGTGCCTCATAAGCAAAACTTTGAATTGTTTCCATCAAAGAAGGTACGATATAATTTCAAAACGATCTAAAAAATTAGATCAAATTTAGTTTATTGACAACTTTAGTAGTATTATGCACGCTTTAAAATAAGTTGTGTTGTTTTTATATCTCTAGGAACCAGATGAAGTACTACTTTTGACATAAGGAGTCTTACATATGGGACGTTCTTTTACAAACCGAGCACTTTTCTGACGACGCATTTTTGATTCGGCTGAAATTTGTTTTATGGGTTCTGTATCGAAAAAGAAAAGATTTTTTTTTTAAATATTGTAAATTTAAATTTTGAGAATTTCGTAATTATTGGCTTGGAGGCTCACTTTTAAAATTTCATAACTCTGGTTCAGCTAAAGCTAGAAAATTGATTTTATTTTCTTTTTAAAGCTAAAAAAATGAAATTTAACAAAAAATTTATTTCTTAAAAATTTATTAACAAATTAGTTTTGTTATAAATAATTCAAATATTTAAATAGATTTTTAACAGTTGCCCTCACCCCGTATCAAATTTTTAATATTACCATCGTTTTCTACGTCAAATTTCCTATCGAAAACGTATTTCTTTAAATGGAGAAACTATTATTATTAAAAGAAATAAATTATTGCACGTCTCATTTTCTTGCTCCATATCGTTTTTCAACGTTTAAGCGACGCACAGTGAAAGAAATCAATTTTGGTGCAGGTTTGTTGGACTAATTTGATATTTGCATCCGATAGAGAAATGTTTAAAGCTGATAAATTTGAAATTTCAATCCATTCAGATAAGTAATTAAGTTTTTACAATTAGTTAAAGTTGAGACATTTTTGAGGTTGGCAAAAAATTAAATTTTTGGGATGAAAATTACATGTTTGGGTAGAAAACTTCAGCAAATGCTGAAAGAGTAATGAATACTTTTTTCGTAAAACCAATATTGATCTTAATTAACCAAAAAAAAAAATTAGTGTGTCACTTTTTTTAAAAGTGGGCGCACCTTTTTGTTTTGTTGAAAAACTAGCCTTTAAAGTTTTTTGAATCTTTTATATGCAATAAAACTAACTTGAACTTTTTTCTTATTGCACTAATATTCTTGAAGGTTAAATTCCTGAAATCTTGAAAGTTACTTAAGAATTACAAGAACAGCTGAAAAGATGTCAAACGATTTGTGTAGAGAGAAAAAAAATAAAAATTTTTAGACCATTTCAAACATTGGTCATACAAAAAAATTATTTTCAATTTTCCTATCGCGACTTGCCACATGATAACTATTGCCAAAAATATTGCCAAAGAGAAAGACATATTAAGCGATCCGAACCCAAAAAATCATCTATCTTTAGAAGTAGACACCGTTAACACTGTAATTACCTTCTATCAGTCTGATGATCACATGCAATTAATGCCAGGCCAAAAATATTACGCCTCTGTAAATGTAGATGGAGAAGCGCATACTTTTAAATAATATAACGGAATTGTATAATTCTTTCTAAATCAATTATCCAACAATAAAACGTTATTTTTCGAAACGCGCTAGCTTACGACCGAAACATTGTGTTCTGGCTGGAACGAGTGGTACTCACTCAGTTTGTGTCTGTCCAGTACATGAAAATGTTAAATTATTAATAGATGGAGCAAATTTAAAATCAATCAAACCTATCAAAAATTATCTTGATTGCTTGGATCGTATGGTGTGTGATGTGTAATCTACTGATAGTTTTTTGGCATCGTGTGCTAAGTGATCTGGTATAAGTAATGACATTGAGCAGTTAGAACAGAATTTTGAAGAAAAATTAATCGACAATATTAAGTATAAACAGTTTGGTTACAACTGAAAGAACTTCATTACAAACCTTGATATCTAGTGTTGATGAATTTTAAGAATTTTTGAGTAACGGGTTAAGAAAAAAATTGCTACATTTTTTAGTCAATAAACAAAGGAAATTCTTAATTGAAAAGCAAACGAAACTAGTAAAGGTGTTATCTTCGGCCAGGTCGGAACTCACATACCCTACACTACATTGAAAGTACTTTTTAAATAAATGTTAAAAAAATGTTGAAAAAGTTGAATAAGTCGAAAATAACGTAAAAACGTTCAAAAATGTTGAAGTGTTGGGAAAAACTGAAAATGTTGAAAAAATATGAAAACCATTAAAGAAAGTTGAAAGAAAATGAATAAGTCGAAATATATAAAAAATGCTGAAAAATTGATGAAAAAGTCGAAAGAATAAAGAAAATGTCGAATGAAATTGAAGGAGAAAGGTAAAAGTTTGAAAATGTCAAAAGAATATGGAAAATTTTGAAAAAAATAGAATAGAAATGAAAAATACGCAATATGTCACGCCCACTTCTCCAATTACGCTCACTTCTGATTCAATAAACAAACCAAATTTTAGCACAATAGCTTGTATAGTTTGCGATATGTGCCGTAATTATTCATAAAACTTAGGGCGGTGACACACCCACTGATGCAATCCAGTCCGATTTTGATTCTGAAATATTCTTTTATAAACAAACCTTTTACACCAAATTTCAGTATGATTGCTCATATCTTTCGATAGTTATGCCACTTAAGGTATTTTAATTGTATAGGAGGTGCCACGCCCACTGTTGCCATTTTGCCAGCTTTTGATTCATGTGTACCTAATACCCAGTAAACCACTTTCATTAATTTACAGATCACTTGCTCCAATAGTTCACTTAAAATAACACTCATAACTTTATGATAATGAGGGAGGTGCCACGCCCACTGATGCAATCTTGTCAAGTTTCATTTAATTCCGAAGCATGTAGTAACCGACTCTTCTATACAAAATTTTATAAAGATTACTCTCATAGTACGCATTAAACGTATTTTGCTTATATGGGAGCTGCCACACCCACCTGCAAGTTGTGCCAAAATTTTGCAAGAAGACACCTTTTAGCAAGTATATCCGCCTTATTAAATTTCATAACGATTGCGTTGTTAGTTCTCTTTTTATAACGTTTATAAATATTTTACGCTGTGCCACGCCCTTAAATGAAATTTTTCAGTATATTGAAGTAGCCTGTATTGTGGACTACTTCCAGTGGTATCATCCCTAAAATTTTAATGAAAATCGCGGCCGTTTTGGAGTTATACGAAATCCAAATTTTTAATTGTTCAAAAGTGACACACCCATTTTGTATTCGTGTACCGAATTTCATCAAAATATCTTGTACGATTTACGAGCTATGGCGTTACAAAAGTTAAAATTTAGGACTGTGCCACGCCTCTTTAAGAGCCTTTGCAAACTTAGAACCTAACCTAATCTTAATTTTTTTCTCATCTGCACCAAATCACCAATTTTCATCAAAATCGCATCAAGTTTTTTTAAAAATGGTCTTAGGTATATTTACATCGAGCATGGGTGGAAGGCGTGGCTGTAAACTGATTTCGCCCATTTTGATATGCTACCAGCTTTCAAGAAGGTGTGACCTTTGTGCCAAATTTCTTTGAATTAGCTTGCTTAGTTTTCCCGTAAACTTGATTTCAACAGACAGACAGACAGACAGACAGTCAGACAGACAGACCGACAGACGGACACAGCTATGTCGACTCAGGTGGTGACGCTGATCAAGAATATATATACTTTTCCATACCTGCCACGACCCCTTCTATGCGTTACAAACGGAATGACAAAGTGAATATACCCTCTGTGTAGGGTATAATTAATGAAAAATTAATGCATTGTAATTTGTGATTATTCTGAAAACTACGCTTTCACAATTCAGAATTCTGCTCAAGGTATACATTGGATAATGATACATCCCTTTTCAATATACTATAAAGATGACAATGATGATTGAAAATCAAAAGCTTTGTTTCTATTTCTGGCTGTTAACGTCACGATACTATTTATCTCTTTCAAAGCCCACTCGTGGAATTCACTAAAACGTAATTAAAAGATATATATATATAAGATTATATAGTTTCTAACTCATCATATAGAAGATTTTAAAATAGCAGCTGATTGGCACTTCTTCCCGACCTCACATGCTAAAAGACCTTGTGACGGAATAGGTGGAACATTAAAACGACTTGCTGCTAGAGCTAGTCTTCAAAGAGTAACTAATCCTATCATCGAACCGGAAGAGATGTTTAGATGGGTGACTGAAGCTCTAGCAAATATAAAATGTCGATATTCCACTAATAATGAGTTTGTACGAGTAGAAGAAGAAAAACGATTATCAACGCGTTTCCGAAAAGCTATTACAATAAAATGCACGTTAAAGTATCATTGTATGGTTCCATTCTCTCCTCAAGAATTGGAAGCAAAGCTATTCTCGTTGCATGAAAAAAAAACTCTGATAAAAATTTTTAAAAAATACATATTGCACAATGTAACCGTATTGAAATCCTAATAAATAAGATATATATTATCTACGATAATTTTTATATTTGCTTATTTATTTTTCCGTTTAATTATGTAAAACGTTGTATTAGCTAATAAATATTAGGTCATTAAGAATTTCGAATAATAATTCGTATGACTGAGAAAATCGATATGGAGCAAGAAAATGAGGCGCGATATGACGTGCCGCACTACATAAATTAATTTATTTCTAATAGTAATAATTGCTTGTCACTTAAAAAAAAAATACGTTTTCGGTAGGAAATTTCACGTAAGCTACGATGATAACTTTTAAAATATGATACAGGGTGGGGGCAATTGATAAAAAACTATTTAGATATTTGAATAGTTTATAACAATACTATTTTGTTAATAAATTTTTGGAAATAATTTTTTGTAAAATTAATTTTTTTAGCTTTAAAATGAAAATAAAATCAATTTTCTAGCTTTAGCTGAACAAGAGTTATGAATTTTTGGAAGTGAGTCTCCAAGCCAAAAATCACGATATTCTGAAAATTTAAATTCACACTTTTCCGAAAAAAAATTTTTTTCAAAAAAATTCCTCGAACATGTATCCCTTTTTTTCGATACAGAACCCATAAAAAATCAAAAATGTGTCGGTCAATTTTTGTCAAAATCCGTACGGTTTGTCAAAGAATGTCCCCATATGTCAAAATCGTTCAAAAGCTTCAGTCGTTACCTTAGCATGTTGTGAAAAATTCATTATTGAGTTAATTATTTAAGGACGTAAGTCCAATTGATGGTTCGCATAGCGCATATACAGCTTTACAATTGGTATGCAACTTTTGAGATTTAGTAAAAAATGTCTCAAGTTTTCATAAACTCTGGTATCGATATATCATCTGATTAATGTTTAACTGTTATTTCGAAAACTTGTCCAATCAAAGTATTAAAGCCTTAATGTATTAAAATCATCTTATTATGAACATTTATTTACTAACGTAAGATTCTCGTAGTATATTCCTTCTAAGCCTGATAATTAAGGCATTAAGGTTTGGTGAATATGTGATCAACCATGTAGACAAAGAGTACTTAGTTGAAACAATCGTTTTTGGGTTCAGAAAAAATCTAACTCTTGTCAGTCATTTGGCGAAAAAAAACCAAGCGGTTGTATTATTACCAATGATGCATCAAACCAAAGAGATAGACGAGGAAAATCGAAACAAATCGGCAATAAATTTGTACCACAATTCGACGAAAGGTGGCATGAATTCGCTTGATTTGCTGGCCCATGCTTTTTTGGCCAAACGCAAATCACGCAGGTGGCCAGTGACAATATTTCATAATTTAATTGATTTAGCCGGTGTGGCATCTGAGGTTGTATGGTTCAACAAATATCCGGAATTGAAACCACAAAAACATATTAATCGGTCAATATAAAATTGAGCACTACTGTGAACTATATTCAATTAAATTACAAATAAATTAACATCTTATAAGGTGTTCATTTATTTGTAATTTAATTTAATACTAATCGGTGCAAAATATTGTTGACTTCGTTGGTAGAAGGACTGGTGCAAGACAACTGCATCAAGCATCGACGATATCATCGATAATTGCTCAATGAAAGGAAACCTGAATGCAGCACAGAACTGTTGCCAAAAAACAACGCTACTGTATGTGCCCACATGCACGAGGAAGGATGAGCAATGCTCAAAAAATATGTACAACGCGCATTCTCCAAAGGTTGTAATTCGTACCAAATGTATGAATGAATAAGCTAAATCGCTCGAATAAACTTTACTTATAAACTTGAAATGTTACTGTCGATTTACTTTATAATAAATGTATGTGAGTCCGAAAGACTCACTTCAGTACTATGTGTTTGTAATTTCACCTAGTAGGTACTTATAGGGTTAAAGTTATACCCCACAAATTAAATTATCGGTACATAAGTACACTCATCGTAAATCTTATTTGAATTAAATGTTTTCATTGGTCAAATTTGCATGTAACGATTTACTATACAAGTCGATCGTTTTTTTTTTCAAAATTGCGCCAACATACATATAATGAATTATTCCAAAACACTTTAAATTGACCTCAATAAGACACTGCACTGCACAAATACGGTTCGGCGACTATTCCACTAAATCGTAAAGTAGATAAAGGACGAATTTTGAATTCTAATTATAAATGGCAGCAAATAACTTAGTGCTAATTGCTTTACTGCAAATAAAATAAGGAGAGAAAAAATCTTACCGAAGGACACATAAAGAAAACACCAAAAAATAATGTCCTTGCTGCATGCAGCATTTTCACATACATCTAAACAAACAAACAAACACAGTCTACAGCAGCAGCTTATCTTTGGCGCATCCTTTGTAGTATTTCTATGGCAAAATACAACAGATAAAAGAATAAAAACGGACAAAAAAAAAATAAGCAAATCTTATCGATTTCTTGTGATTCATAACAAGCTGCCACTGCTGCTGATGCTGCTGACCCACTTTTGTTTCATTATATGTTGGTGCGTCTCTTTATATCGCGTTTGTCGTCTGGCTACGAAGGATATTAAAATTCTTTTGTGTCACACATATAAACGTCCTCCTACTCGATGTCTTGTCAGTGATACAGAGATGAGGGGGATGGATAAAATTTGCTTGTATACGAAAGCTCTTACTATGATTTGTTTTTGCGACAGTTTGCTCGTAGTTTCAATTTTTTCATTTCTATTCACTTAAATTCTTGCCGGATCATAGGGCACTGGTGGCTTTAAATGGCTCTGAAATATCTAGTTGCAAATTAATGGCTTTTGACTTACACTATCCTTTTTGATGAAAATTTTTACCATAGAGTTTTGTGGTACCTAAAAGGCTTCAGAAATTAAATGGTATGGCTATAATTTCGGATATATGCCCTTGCTTTTTTCGTTACTCTTTTCATTGTAATAATGATATTTTATATGTAGATACGGGTCAGTCTTTAATGTATCAAAACCAAAAAAAAAGCATAGTAATTTCTTCAATTTTTTATTTCGGTCTCATCCTAAATTTTTAATTATCAATCCGCAGCGTCATCTGAATAAAGCTTAATAAGTAGTTTCCCGAAAGACCCCCCAAACTTTGTCTACTTCCAAAGGACTGTGCCTAAATTGCAAGTGTTGGTAAAGGGTGGTACCCACAATTTCATTATATCACCCCGACTTATTTTCGTTTTCTTATGTGATCTTAGTAGTGCATTTTTTTGTTTATTCTTGCTACTTCTTCTTTATTGTAGTCATATTTCTACTTCTCCTACGAATAAAAACAAAAAAAAAACCTCGTACGTCTTCTTGTTTTACTGCTTATTCTTCTTCTTTTTAAGCTTCATTTTGTTGTTTCACGAACAATTTATTTCGTCCATTAGAGAGTCGTCTAGAATTTCAACTTGAATTTCTAACATTGCATTCCGGTTTTTGTCGCTGAATGCCCGTATGAGTGTATATGTGTGTCAATGTGGTGCATACATGCGAGAAAGTGCTCTCATGCCCAGTACGCAAAAATACATTTGAAACCCCACATGCTCGTAAATAGTATTTTCCCAAGAATATGGGTCTAACTTTGAACTTTCAATATGAAAGCTTTTCGAAGCAAAGTTTAAGCTAAACAATTAAACAGACTCCCAGGAAAATACTGGTGCGAAGATTTTTCTGAAATGTTTTCAACCTCTTGCGGCGTGGTAATTTTCTTCAACTGAAGGCTTTGTAGACAGTAAGGTCTAACGACAACTGCATACAATTTTACAACGAAGAGTATTTATGACTTAAAAACATTAGTTTCAAAAATTAAAATGGAGATATAGTCACAGATTTAAAAATTTGAAAGAAATGGCTCCAGGCATTTTTCGGGGTTATTAAAATTTGAAACAGTTTAAGCTTCTAATCTTCGATCAGAAAAAACTTAAAAATTACTAATTACCTTCACTTCTTTGAGTTGCCTGTCATGGTGGCAGAGATATGAAATTTTCATTTGATATTCTACTACTCGCTATTGATATATGGTGATCTCAGAGTGTACAATATTTTAAGCAGTGGAGTAGTATTCATGAATTTCGATCTACACACACAAAAGAACATTTTCGAAAAATAAATTTTTTTAATTTTTTAATACACTCAGAGACTTAAATTTCTTATAGAAAAATGAAATAAAAAATATTTTCTTCCCCTTGCTTAGCCATTCCAAGCTTAATATCTTTTCTGTAGTTGTAAGAACAAACGACTGTAGTACGTAACATCAAGGAGAGTCGAAAAAATTTCATGGAGCCAGTAAATTATGACTGAAAAACAAAAACAAAACAAACAAACTACGGGCTAATGTATAACTGTGAAGGTATACTCAAGGATCTGAATGAAGATTATCAAAAATAGATAAACAGGTCCTCAATAGACGCAACTATTGTCAGGTTTGTGGCTTTTACCTCGACTTGTCTCGCCTTCTATCTATCACGAATTAGCTTAATCAACCAAACTTTCAGTTTTGGTTGAAAATTAATGCTGCTTCAATATAATGCAACTAATTTTGACTTTTTTCCAACATGATTTGACAATTTAATCAATCCACTTTAAAAAAAGGATGTAAGGCAAATTATGCCCATGGTTAGCATGGAGTTAGATTTCAGCATAGCTGACAAATATTTTGAATGTTTCAGATTTGGGTACAACATTTGATCAATATTAAAATTATCAAAAACTCATGGATAAAGCTGGGCCCACTGGAATAACATACCAATAAAACGTTTCATTTTCAATTTTCAAAAACTTATTCTTGGTAGGTTTAACATATATTTATGTCAAATCTACGACTTAAAAATAAAAAACTAAGCTCAGAGCCAATAAATTATGTTTCAGCTGCCTTGTTTCATTATAGCGGTTTTCATTGAAAATTCAGACATCAAATAATCAAAAAATAAACCTATTTCCAGAATTACTATGAATTATTGTATGCAACGTCTTTATCACAGGACTTCGAAGCAAAAAAGTAGAAGAATTCTTTGACCCACATTAGTGTAATTTTAAAAAGTTTCCTATGCAGCGACGTGCATAAGCTACCCCTTTTTTCTCATTTTTTGTTCACAAGCTCGGCAGATTTACTAGAGTTATTGCCTCGTCTGAACGCTGACTTAGCAATTAAGCCCACTTTGCACGATTTTCTAACCGAATTATTTTGCAAGTAATGCAACAGACTGTCGTTAATTGATATCTAAAGGTTTCCGAAGGGATTAAGAGCAACTATTTTTTATGAGATAATATTGTAAATATTGTTTCGGCGAGTTGGGTAAGTTTATATATATAAACGTTTCAAGGGTGTTGCAAAATGTATTCAAGTTTTACGTTCATCAGTATTTCCGCGAGAACGATCGTAGTGAGTGGAGATGTCTTATGATATCTGAAATATTTATGTGATTGCACTATAAATTTGCTTTCAATTTTTTTTTTGACCGGGTCACTTACAACTTAATTTCCACATGGGCTGCTGGCATTCGTCTTTTGCATGTATGTGTGCTTTAAGCATTTTAAGGATTTGTTTTGCTTAGTTCGTTTGCTTGTTTGTCTGTCTGTTTGTTTCTACTTAAGTATGTGCGAAGATTTTTGCTATGTCGGTGGTATAGTGTGTCAGTTGCTTTTGTTTTCTTTATGTGTGAGTATGTCGTATATGTACATATATGTGTGTGTGTATCATGTGACTTTATTTATGCGAGCGTACTAAGTTGGTCTGTTTGTGTATGTCTACATTTAAGTTGAGTGTCAACTTACAAAATAAAAAACTCAAAATTCTTAATTGGAATTTTGTGGTGCATGCATTGGTTGCTATTGCCGTTATTGTTCTCTCGGCGTTGTTGCTTTTTGTCCTTTTAATGCTATATCTATGTTTGTTTATTGTTTTGACAGTTTTTGTTGTTATTGTTTTAGTTGCTTTATTTGTATAATGCCAAAGTTACATACAGAGTAATAATGACTGCTGCAACTGAAACTATAGCTACAAAAAAGGATCTGCAAGGATCAACATCAAATTCATATGAAATGACAATTTTAACGACTTAAACACTTGCGTTTAGCACTTGTATGTAAGTATGTATTGTAGTACACGTGACATTGTAAGTATAATTTCTATTATGTCCTCTTCAAAAATGCACCTGAAATTTGAATTTTTTTAAGTAGACAATGGAAATAATAAGTTGTCTATAAGAACACACCTCTTGCTGCTAAATAAAAGGCGGATGTGACTTTATTTTTTGGCATAGAAACAGTTTAATGAATTAAAATCCTTTGCTGCACTTACCGCAGAAATTAAACGACACTTTTTATTGGTATTCAGATAAGCTTACATCTGAGCAAACGCTTCGGATTTATTTTTTTTTTGCGCAAACCTTTTTCAATTTCTATTTTATCACTTCCTTAAATGGAAATCTTCAACACTAAGAATAATATATAAAGAAGCTTTAAGCGTATACATACTTATTTAAAGTATAACAACAAAAAATACACAAAAACTAACCATTCGTACAAATACTCACCAACTGCGCACTACCGTCACAAGTAAGCTTTCGACGACGTCTGAGTTGGTGTTAGAGTACATGTTAGGTCAGGTTAGGTAGGAATGGCAGTCAATTACGAAGAACCGACTCACTTAGACTAAATGTGATCCATTGTGATACCACAGGGTGTCTCACAATACTCTCTTGTTGAACCAATCAGATTTCGTAATGAAACTAAATGACCGACCAATACTAACATGCTTAAAGTCATCCACATCATCAAATAAAAACGAACCAAGTGGTTTGTGGCGTTTTCTAGCAAGTGCGGGACAGGAGCAGAGAAGGTGTTTAATATTTTCCTCTTCCTCTACATCTTCAAAACTTGTACAGAAATCAAAGGACCTAACACCTAATCTCTCCGCATGTCTGCCGATGAGGCAGTGGCCAGTTATGACTGCAACAACTGTCAAGACACTATGCCTAGTGCGAGAAATTAGTTCTGACGAACGTTAAGCATCCCATTTCGGTAAGATTTGCCTAGTTATATTACAAGTTGATCCTTGAGTCCATCCTTTGTAAGCATTTTTTACCATTTCTTCTTTAAGTAGTAACTTGCAGGTAGTAAATAGCATGCCATCCGCTTTGCAATTGCCGTCAATGTTCCTATGCCCAAGCACCCAGATGAGGTGAATGTGAAAATGTTGAGCCATCTCGTTTAGAGACGAGCGACATTGTTGGCCCACTAGTGAGTTTAGGAAGACTGATTCTAGAGATTTGATAGCTGCCTGACTATCTGAATAAAAGTATATAGAGTACATGTAGTAAGCCGAGACATTTAGAGTGAGTTAGGTGAATATGGTGACTGATCTTCGTCAAAATGACAAAGCTCAGTTAGTTTTTTCATTTTCCTGCGCATCAGTCATATCGTGCTCTGAGGGCACTATAAAAGTCTCCACTCTGAAAATTTTATGACTACCAAAGGACACTTCGACGAAGATTTTGAGAGTGGAAAAGAGAAAAAATTTCTTGGTTCACGATATGAAAGCTAGAAAAAACAAATGTAATCGACATAAATATCATATTGCATATGCACAAAAATTTGTTTAACCGCAAGAAAAATATTTTTAATGAAACAAGAAACAAGCTTTCTCCTATTCATCATATCATGAAAATGCACTAATTTCGAGTTATTTACGCCTGAAAATCATGGAAAAATGGGAAAATGGGTCTACCCTATAATCTACTCGGGCGATATCTCGGGCATGGCGCAAGCAAAAGGCGTGAAAATTTAGGTGAGTCATCGCAAGCTGTTGAAGAACAAATACCTGGAAAAAAAAACACTTTTTTATCTATGTCCAAAAATTTTGTATGGAATGCCCCACACATATATATTCTTATAATTTTACGAATTGTTGCCAATTACCAAGAAAAATTTTCAATACGACTTGTCCTTACCGTTCAACAATTTGAATAACTGGAGGCAGATCTGATGAAGATTGCAATGAAATACGAGTTATGAAATAAAATAAGTTTTACAAAAATCATATGAAACTATACAATTGGACAAAAATTTTTGAATAGGTAGTTATAGTAATACTTTTTGCCATGAAAATAGAATAAAATAAAAATATAATATAAATATAAAAATAGATAAAAAAATATTTAACTTAGGATTGAAAAGGCGAAATGTTTTTGTGGATCTGAATGCTTGAAGAGAAATTCCTTACATTAATTCGATTCCTTGAAAAAATAAACAATAATTTACCCACAATTAGGACGGCATGTTGGCATAGCTCATTAAAATCTCTTTTGGCGCTCAACCCCCTATTACTAAATATTTTTGCAACATTAATTTTCAATTTTCTTTTCGACAAAAAGTTGGAAAAAGTAATGATAATTGCTGCTTTTTTCACGAACAATATAAGTTTACCACAAATCTCACTAATCACTCTACTATATGTGAGAGCATACATACAAATATATCGCAGTATCTCTCTGAGAGTATGTGTGCATATCTGCAAATGTCACTTTCGTGGCAGCATATGTTTGAAGTTTTACTGACAGTTTGATGAAAATTCACAACTATGAGAAAATAAAACTTCTAGCAATAATTCAATATGTCTGAATGAAAGTACATATCTATGTACGTAGGTTTGTATTTGAATGTGTGTGGTGGCAGTATGGAAAAGCTGAAAGAAAATTAATGCCATAAGGACCATCGCAGGACTATTAGCGTCGGCTGCGGCGAAAATGTTTTTGATGTACCCAGCGTGTGCACTATCGGCATTTCTTCGTCATTAAGGAAGCAGTAGCCGTAAACACACAAAAGAGCCCAGCCTATTCGAGCTTGGTACTTAGATATCGATAATTTATCAATATGGGTTTTAGTAAATCCTAAAAAAATAATTTCAAAAGCCCCAAGTGCGCCCAAGAACGCCTACAGAGTCACAATTGAAGTGTTTGTAGGCTAGAACTTGAGTAGTTCGTGGAGGCTTGTTGGTAGGCCCAAAAGTATAATGTTAACTATAAAGGCATCTATCAGTACCTCTTTCTTAATTTATCTATTAGTGGAAAGTTTCTATCTCAGGCCTGTGTCAAAAGTTGATTTTGTTGCCAAAACATATATATTTTTAGTTAATTATCATATCGATAGTAGTTATTGAAGAAAAATCACAAAAAAAATTAATAATTGAAAAAATTCTGAAATAAATTTAAGTAATCGCTAAAAAACTTTGATCCAATTTTTGTACCTAATCATAATATTTTCATTTGATATTTCGCCAATATCTTAAAAATCGAAAGAGAACTTAAAAGTATCGATATTTCAATACATCTACCACATAGCAGTAAGCAAAATGTGGAAGTACCAAATGTGAACACTGGCGATAATGAAATAACAATGGGGTGCATGACACGCCTTCAAATTCAAAAACAATCAATTTTCACACGCAGCATAACTTTCGCTAATACGGGCAGAAAATAGAAAGTGAACTGTGCAGCTAAGAACTCTAAAGAAATGGCGAAACGAAAGAAAAAGAAGAAATAGAATTTTTTCTATTGGAATTCTCACAGCAGGAGATCATCAGCGCAAGTCGATCGTTCGGTTGGTTGGCAGTCGGCGGTGAATGTTAAAAGGTCCTTCATGGCTTTCATCAAAATACTGTTATTCTTCAACTAACTAATCATAACAACATAAAATAGTCGTTTGATAGTTTGATGCTGAACTGTTGATGAAAAGCGGCGCCGCATACTTTGCGACATGAAAAAAAGTACAAAATAAATGCAAAAACTTTTATGATACACCGCGGGATATCCTTGATTGGGAAAAAATTCTACTTGGTACCTCTCTAGCTAAAGTTAATAGCACGCATCGGTAAGCTCTAAGGCGTTGTAGTGTTTCAATTTTCTAGTTCTGACCTGAATTTGAAAAGGATTTTTAAAATGCTAACGTTTTACTTATTGAAATATGAAAAAGTAGTTGAAGCATTTAATTAGATAAAAAGGACTTAGGATATTGTACTTATTTTGAATTACGTAATGCCGTTTGGAAGAAGTTTGTTCTACTCTTAGACGGGAGTAGGATAAGTTACTTTTTTTCATTAACATAAGCCCTCTTAAAAAGTAAGATTTCTTTACTTTTTGAATGTAGGAGGACTTCTTCCCAGTCAGCAATTTGTCCATGTTTACAAGAGAAAAAACTTGCAGGGTTTCAAGTTCGTGTGGTTTGAGGAATGCGGCACCAATTCGTAGTGTAAATTCACCAATTTCGTTGTTGTTATAGAGGAACAATTATCGGCTATAATGTCTTTGAAGAATTGAACTTTTTTCTCCGCCAAATGAATGCGGTATTTCATGATTTCTTCGGGAAATCTGTCGAACGATATAACATAATACTAGTTGGTGTCATTTCTGGCGTGAAGTATTAATTCAAGTTTCATCAAGTGTCATAACTCGCCGTAAAACTCTTTTAGATTGCGTAGAATGTTTCGCATGTATTAGTTCGAAATGCTGATTATCATAACGCCAAAAGAATGTCATGAATTTTGCTGATCCCTTCCACGGCAGGCAATTAAAGGGAGTAGTCAAAGTCTTGCAATATTGCACTCCTTTATCTGACGACATGGCTAGAGCTATGTGGGCCTTGGGAACAGTGGCGTACCGAGGGAGCGGTCGCCTCGGGCGCAAGGCTTGGGGGCGGCAAAATAGTCGATAGAAATATCTCATTTTGCTAGCGGATGTCGAAAGTGAAAAGTGAATGCCTTTTTTTAGCAAATGAAAATAGTTCGATGTGGTAAATTTTAATGTGCATGTGGCCTTTTTCGTGAATTTAAGGTAAAAGTTGTCTTATTTTGATAGACTTTTTGAGAGTCAAAAGTGAGGACCAAAATTTTGGATAATGAAAAAAAAATATTTTTTGGTACTTAGGAGGCGGCATTGTAACTTTTCGGCCCGTGCGCCAAATATGCACGCCACGTCTCTGCTTGGAAACATTATATGAAAAAGATGAAAGCAAATAAATGGAATAAGGCCATCAAAATGACGTTATGGAAATATTGATTAAATACATCAAATAGTTTACTTTTATAGTTTTCAACTGATACCCATTTTGTTGCAAGTTCACAGCAAATGGTAATTTTTAAAAAATTTCATCCACAATTTCTGCTATATCACAATCCAGATCGGAACGAAAATTGGCGATAAAATATCCATTTTTTCATTAAAATTACTTTATTTTAAGAGAAACATAAAAATCTAAAAGCGTCTCTAAGGCTAACTTGATCCAAATTTTTTCTGAACTGAACATCTTAAAGTTTTTACGTCCTTGTCAGAACTCATAACATTTTTTGCAAATTTGTTTTTTTTTATGCTCATTTAAAAAAAAATAAGCTTCATTAAAAATAACACTTTATTTGATCAAAATTTTTTTCTGCACAATTTTTCCGTACGTATCATCTGTTGCGCAAGAGACTGTCGGCATCTTCACGAAAGCGGACCATCTTTGCTCAAATCCTATGCCGTCAACATCAAGTGCCAAAACCAGTGGCAATGCTGCTAAGATATCACCAAAAGCGCAACAACTAATGACCTCCACCAATAAATTCTTGGTTAGACCAAAAGCAGCTAAGTAAGAGGCATGAAAAGTGGCGCTGAAAAGAAAGTTTGTGAGCACTACCAGCAAAATGGGCGGGAGGCTTCTTTGGCTTCTTCAAAAGCAGAAAAGTGAGTATGAAAAGAGCGCAATCAAAGATATTGAGATATTAGGTATACTCCAGGAATAACACACAGAAGTTTCACCAAAAGTAATATAAACGTGTTATGTCACAATCTGTGGTGATAATTCGGACACCTTTTTTTCTACAGACTGTTCTACGCCGAATAAGATCGAAAAACCGCTGTCAGTCAGAATGGATCATTCGACGTAGACGATGATAACAAAAGCTTCAGTCCATCTGAGCAAAACGAAGTGAGAATATATCTATACAAGGACACAAGGTTATACCCATTTTAAGGTTACATAAATTTGAAACCGGTTGGTCAATATTGTTGGGTTGCAACCCGCTGTAGTGGACCAAATCCAAATAAAGTAAGTTAATGGCTCTCGTTTATTTCGAGAAAAATTTCTACCTGAAGTATTCCGTATTAAGGGAGGAGATGTTTAAATGACAAAATATTCGAACTGTACAGAGCCATCAACATGGTCAAAAAAACTGTGCAATAGTCACCTAAGATGAATTGGACATTTAGATCGAATAAACAACAATGCTCCGACTCGCAGTCCTTGAGTCGAACCTAGAGAGACAATGCAGTAGAGAAATTTGGCGGAACACTTATTCAGGTTTAGCAGAACACTGTTATGGCGCGGAAGATATGTTCTTTACTGAAGTCAACAGTTTTATAAAAGCTGTGAGTTCAAAGGTCGAACTCATAAGAATGAAGACTCTTGACAACTAGACTCAGAATGTTTTTGTTTGATGGCGAATTGTTTTTTTTTGACATATATCCTCAAAAACTGAAGAAATAGTTAGCTAGATATGTTTAATAAAAAATTATCAAGAAAAAAACTAAGATTTGCCGATTATTGACACTTAGAGAAAATCTTTATGTTATGTTATTATAAAAGCTCCTTATAGATCCTTAAAAGAAATTTCACCGTTAATCGTGCGTATTGTGTAGTTTTTTTTTGCGAGAAAACGCACCCTAAAATGAGCCAAATCTAACTTTTAAAATGTAAAGTACTTGAATACACTGACTTAATATTACAATAACAAATTATCATGCAGTTATGCTACAAAAGCTGTAATATATTAAGAATTGATTCAAATGTTTATGACACCAGTTTTTATGATGGTACTGTGCAATTAGAAAACCATTAAGAGCGTTGACTTTAAAAACTTGACACTTTTAAACCAGAGTGGGAACTCTGTCGGTCTTATTTATTGAACATCAATCAAAGTATCAAATTAATAATGAAAAATGATAAAATAACAGCAGAATATTCGGAGCATTGCCATTAATACGTATTGCTCTTTAGTATCAACAGTATTATGTTCAAGCAATGGCAATTTATTTTGATGCAACACGTTTCTGCTGCTTGACGATAACAGCGCGAGCAAAACCCACATGAACAGATCGAATGTCAAGAGAAACGCCAAATATTTGGAGAGTGAGAATTTTGTATTTTATTTTTTTTTTTTGTTAAACAAAGCATTAGCAAAATTTGATTTATAGTTTGAGAAGTTGAAGGTCAACCCCTTTGAAAGTGTCAATTTATTTATAAATTTTTCTATATTTAAACAAATGATTGAAGTTTAAACTTGACATAGGGGCGCGTATTAATATTTGTTGGCCTTATTGCAATCAAATATTTAAAATGTATTTATCAAACCATTTAAGAGTTTCACACCACCCTACAGCTACGAGCGTAAAGGGTGTCCATTAAACGTGTGAGTTGTCAAGCAACGATCTCCATTTGTCAAATTTTTCGACCTGACATATGCGCACACTTAAGGGGGATGGCATACACATATGCACACGTACATGCCTAAATTCGAATAGAATATTTTGTATATATATTCGTATTTCATGCAGCGATAATTGCCTGGTGCATTGTGTGGAAATATGCGTTTTCCAAGCAATTAAATTTTGGGTTAATTCGAAAATTTTTGTAAAGTAAAAAATAAACCGCATTTTAAGCGCTTTAATTGTTATCTTGACAATACCAACAGTTTTAATAAAGTTTAGTTTTTATCAGTGAATTTTGCAAGAATCATTCACTGCCTAACCTCGCTGAAAGAGATGTACCCCTAAAGTTATGGCCTATGCAGCACAACTGAATATTATTATTTAAGCCGTTAATGATTATCCTTAATTCCTTTACTTACTCATAGCAGTATATTCGTCTCTTCATTGTTATTTCTGCTCTATTGCTGTCATCATCATTGTTGTTGCGTATTTAGCATTATCCTGACAGTTGTTATCCTTTTTGATTTGTTTGCTTAGAATGTTAAAGGTTGATTTTTTCTTTCCTCTTCACTTTCTTGTTTTTACGTTAACTTTTCAAATTTTTTGTGCAGCTGATCGCAGTGCGTTTTTTAATGTTGTAATCCTTTTTTAAAGGACTTTTAGTAAGCCTTTACTGAAATGATAAATGAGGGATTATTAACATGCAGCGCTAACACTGTTGGTATTCAGAAAGTTATGAAATTATAGCGCAAATATTAAGTTAAATGTTAAATGAATTGTAATTCGTAATACAGTGTGAACAAAGAATTATTGTAAAGTATCTTAATCTAACAAGGTTGGTTTATCTACAAACGATTTTAAGTTTTATAACGAAGTTTTTAATGTTCACCCAGTAATTTTGGTAAGAAGTGGCGAACAAATAGCCTTAAAAAAATCGGTTTGCTTATTCCTCCTATCGGCACCAAGAGTATGTGCATACGAGTAGGTCGTTTTTAATAAATGTTTAAGCACAAGTTTCGCTGATTTATGTAATGTATACGGCTTTGCACACTTAAATTTGAAATCTTAATTTCGAAAGAGTCCAAAAATTGCATTCTCACCAAAGATCTACCTATCTAATGGATTTAAATTAAATTTTGTACGAGATTGGCATTCCTTACAATTTAATACTTTTGCACTTTTATAGAGTTTTCGATTACTCTCGATACTCAATAAATCAGGCCGAATCTTACAATTCTTTCTTTAGTCCATAATATTCGAATTATGCAAAGGTTTTTTCAATACGTTTCTATCTTTACTGACTTTTAAATGTATATCGTTGCTATTTAATACTTTCCTATACATTCGGTACTTTCTGTCATTTTCGAACTTGACAAATTTCGATAATTTTCGGTATTTGTTAACAGTGATACTTTTCGAATAATATAGACTTTTTCGGAACTTCTCGAATATTGCGATATTTTAAAAAACTGTTTGAAGCATTTTGACAGTTACCGACCCAATGGAAGTTTTTCGTTAATATTCTATACTTTCATGGACTGTGTTGATATTTTTCAGAATTGACTTTCCAATTTCAGTTTACTGTTTGTTATTTACTATTTCGGCTGTTTCTGATTTTAATCGAATTGTTCGATTACATTGGCAGACCTATTAATCGAATTAAATCGGATCCGATAGCGTACCATATACTCCCTCATACTATGTTGCTAACAATGTTTGTCAATCAGATACAACTAGTGCTTCACCGAGAACCGATAAATCGAACATAGTTACCATTATCGGTACCGAAAACGAGGAAGATAACGAGACGATATTAAAAAAATGATTTCTTGTATGACCGAGGGCGAGAATGAAAAAGGTCTGGCCAATATCTCGTTCTCGGCGATAATATAGTGTTTATCGTTCTCGGCAATAATATAGTGTTTATCGTACGATACACACTTGTTTATCGTATGATAAACGTTTAGAAATTTGAACGCGCATATTTATAATTTTGCACTATATTTCTTATAAATACATTAGAGCGTTTAAAAAAGAAAAACATTTTTGTTTTCTTCACGATGTGTCAGCGGATCCCTATAGCCTTATATGTCTAGGCAAACCCCCTCAAGAAGATTTTCATTGAAATTGAAAACATGATTACCGCCGCCTGTCTTAAGTTTTCTACGCATTTTGAAAAATATTTATTTAAAAAATGGTGCAAGTTAAAGAGGTTATAAAGTTTTCCAATAATGTGTGGATGGTGGCTTCTGGGCTATTATCGATTAAGGAAATCGATCCATGATTTAATTCTCTTCTTAATTTTTTCTTAAAAAAAAAATTATAAATTGACCGGAAAAATATTAAAAAATACTTACTTTCTACTTTAAATTTGCAAAATCGCCTCATTATATTTTAAGGCCGATCCCATCATACATCGTTATAAATTTAATTTTGTTTGCTTAAAAGAATTGCTTTTCTTATACCAATTTGTGAAATTCGGTACATGGACCCGATTTTCTGCAGTAAGGACTACGTAAAATGTAAGTGGGATGGAACAACGGGCAGTGCGCGGATATAGCTACTGGTCCAGCTAGTATCAAATATCTAAATGTGAGCGATAATAGTCTAGAAATATCGGCGATAACGAGAACGATACGATAACGATACAGATCAAAACTTCTCGTACGAGAACGAGTACGAGACGATAATTTGGCATCACTACAAGCACGATACGATATTTTTTTAAGCATCGTATCGTTCTCATATCAGTGAAGCACTAGATACAACGCCTATGACATGAGACAGTGCGCCAAATTTAGCATAATTTTCTTTCAAATCTGTGAATTTATATGAAATTTTTTTTTTCTGTCAGCACTGGTTGGGAATAATTTCCATAATATTTTCTTGTTAAGCTATTTTTGTTTTAAAATTATCATAGCTACGCGAATGACTAGCCGAATTGATTTTTTTTTCAAACTTTTCATTTCGCAACGTACTTTTTATAAAAAAATATCTAGTTCTATGCGAGAATACAAGCTGAATATAAATGTACATAAATATGGAGATCATCAAAATTGTTTTCAAACATTTCAGGTTTCTTTAAGATATCCATTAATTAATATCTCTTTAACCAAATAATGCATGCATTTTCTCAATAAAATACTTCTAAGACAATTTATTTCAATTTCGTAAGTGTGGACGCACCTTCCATAACGTGAGAAAACATTAATTTCTTACAAAAACGTTACGCTTTTGCAGTTAAACTTCAATTGAATTTAAATCCTCATTAACTTCACATAAATTCCAATTGAACAATAGAGCTGGCAAACATGGCTATACCAAAGCTATAGCAACACAATTGTCTCTAGTGATTCGGTAACTCCAAACAATTGCGCCTAAAACGATGCCGCCACAATGCCACACAATGCGTGCAACGGAGCTTGAAATACTGCGTCTACAGCATTACTTCCAAATACGGCATGCCATGTCAGCATCAACCACAACTCCCGCATAACTTTCGCCGATCAATGCGCCATTGTTTATCAGTTCAGTTGGAGAATTTTAAAAATTTTCTTCCATTTCTTTTTTTAAGAAACTCATAAATTCTAAACTGCCTTTGAATGAAAGACAAAACAAATTAGTTACACACTTTGAGCATTTTAAGCAGCAGAAGTAGCAGCAGCAATAACCGACATGCAGTGAGATCCTTTGTCAAAAGACTTTAATGCTCGTATGTTCATTGGAACAAATTAAATCGAGTTTTCTTCACCTTCTTTAAGGTGTTTGACATGCCACAAGGGTTCGTGTTGTTCATTCGATACGAAAAAACAAAGTGAGTGAACGTCTTCTTGGTTAAAGTTGTCATCGATGCTTAACCCATTAGAGTTTTTCAATGGCGATAAGTGTTGGCTTACTAAAAGTCACAAAGATCAAAATTAAAAAAAAAAAAAATAATTTAGTTGAAGTTTTATCGTGTTCACCAGATTATTGGCCAGAACGCTCCAAGTAATATCGCCCACAACGAATATTTCAATAGCTAATTTCATTTCGCGATAATCTCCATTTTCGAAGCTCATAATGAGTTAGGGTAATGTAATAGGTTTGTGTAGTAAAATTGTGTCAGACTCCAATCTAAGTTCTAACAATGCAAAAGTGAAGTTCAGCTAACTGAAGCCAACTTTTGCACTTCCGATTTAAATCAGCTAAAGAATATTAGATCTAAGCTTGCACGTAATATTGCCAATTAAGACTGTAGTAGATCAATGATCAAAACACCATTTTCGATAACAAAAATGTTAAAAGTAGATATGGACAAGTCGCGCAGAAGTTTATTACATAGCCTACTTTATAAATTTCATGAGCTCTCACATATAGGTGTACAAATATGAAACCGGTAATTTTTTATTCAAAAAACACGTTCATTTTGCGAAAATAGTTGCAAATTTAATCTTCAAATTAATTCCCCTCGCTAGCTACACATCTTTTCCATCTTTCAGGCAATTTATGGATTCCTCGCCAAAAAAATTCTTTGTTTTTTGAGGCTATCCATTCATCGAGCCATTTTTGCACTTCCTCGTAAGAATTGAAGTGCGAATCGTTGAGTGCGTGTCCCATCGATGAAAACAAATAGTAATCGGATGGCGCCAGGTCCGGTGAGTACGGCGGGTGGGGCAGGGGCTCCCAGTTGTACGATTCTACCAAGTTTTTATTGACCGCTGCTCGATGTGGCGATGCGTTGTCATCTTGGAATACAATTTTGTCATGGCGAAGTTGAAATTCGGGCCTCTTCTGACGTATAGCACGGTTCAAAGCGATCAATTGTTGATGGTAACGTGCACCAGTAACTGTTTCACCTGGTTTTAGTAGCTCATACCAAATAACACCACGCTGATCCCAGAAAATACACAGCATTGTCTTTCGGCCGAAACGATTTGGTCTTGGCGTTGATTTGGGTCGTTGGCCGGGGCTCAAATATGATTTTTTTCGTTTGGGATTGTTGAAATAAATCCACTTTTCATCGCCAGTGATGATTCGATGGAGAAAACCTTTTCTGTTTTGCCTGGCGAGCAGCAATTCACAAGTGGTTTTTCGGTTTTCTTGCTGCCTGTCGGTCCGTTCATGTGGCACCCATCTACCGACCTTTAAAATCTTTCCCATGGCCTTCAAACGCAAGGAAACGGTTTGTTGTGTCACATTAAGTTGTTCAGCGAGCTGTTGTTGCGTTTGACCATCATCTTTGTCCAATAATGTTTGCAATTCGGTGTCTTCAAACTTTTTCGGTGGCCGGCCGCGCTCCTCATTTATCACATCAAAATCACCACTTTTAAATTTATTGAACCACTCATTGCACTGTGTACGACCAAGAGCATGCTCGCCGTAAGCTTCAACAAGCATTCGATGCGATTCAGAAGCGTTTTTCTTCAAATGTAAACAGAAAATCAATGCTTCCCGCAAATGAGAGTTTTCAGGCACAAAATTCGACATCTTTACGAGCGGAAAAAATCCGTTGTTGTATGAAACTTGACAAATTGTGAACTGAATATTGTTGACAGATGACAGAATGAACAATTAAGACATTTGGTGCGGTTCGGAAGCTCATACATATACAGCTATCGACCGCTAGATGTCATTACCGGTTTCATATTTGTACACCTATAGATTTGGTGAAAAATTTCATTTTTGTAGTCCACAAGAAGTAAAAATTCTAATCACAAACAAACAATAATAAAAATTAAATATTGTGGCACGTATCGTCACAAGTGATGGAATTTTCGGTACATTTGTACTTTTTTCGGTACATTTGCGTCCTGAAAAATCGTCGTCAGAACATTGGACAAGTTTTCAGTACTTCGGTACATTAGGCGAATTTTCAGTATATTAGGCGAATTTTCAGAACATTTTCAGTGCATTTTCACTACATTTGAACAATTTCGATTAAAAACCCTTTGGTTAGTGAAAAAATTAAAAAAATAATCGCAATGGCTTAGATTTTGTAATTTTTTTTATTGTGAAATTTATCTCATTTTGCTAGGGTTTTCGAGATTGCAAAAAAGAGGGCCTTTTTTTTAGTAGTTTTAAAAAAATTTCGTACACTTTCGTAAAATTTTGTGCTTAAGACAAAAATATGTACATTCCGCCTCTAAAAAGTTTATTTGAATTCTCGATTAATTACATTTTCACAAAAATTTAAATGCCATCAATGATCGTCAGTTGTTTTTTTGTCAATATTTTTTATCACTAGTTTTTTATTTCGCAAAATATTGAGCCTTAAGAGCATACAGAAAAATACGAATTATTGCCGGCAGCTCACCGCTCGCTCAAAAGGTAATGTAAGTAATTATTTTGGGCTTTTTCTAATTGTAATTTGGGTTTGCAAATTAACGCATTGGTTCTTTCAATCAATAATTTGCGAATTTCAGCTCACTTACTCAGCTCTTGCGGACAGGCTTGGCTTAAAGTTTATTTGAAGTTTCAAAACAACCTGAAAGTTGAAATACGATCGATTGGAAAAAAATGATCTGAAATTTTACATTCAACTGAATGGCAAAGAGAAGCAAATGGCTAATGAACGCTAGAGCGACGAATGTGTCAGACATGGTGTAAGGCAAGGATGTAGCCAATTATTTGCAGTTTTTTCTCCTTTCACAATGTTGCACAACTGGAACTTATTAGAGATTCAGGACAAACGATTGTTTTATAAGAATTAAATACCTTCGAAAGGATAGCAATCTTTTAAATAGACAACTTAATTTTTTAAACGTATTAAGCATATCTTTGTCAAATTTCCGCATTTATATTAAAATCTTGTATCGGTACGAATTTATAGCGAACAAACTCTAACTTTCTCTCCAGATTATCTATTCAATGAATATAAGTTTTGGTTTCCAAAAAAAAAGAAAAGAAAAACATTTTCTCCACACTCGCTCTGGCAAGGGTGTACACTTTGTGAAAGAACGCGATTCTTTCATTGAGAAAAAATTGACCTCAAACTAAACTGCAATAATTTTACGTACAGTTGGTAAAAAACTAGTTGACTGTGTGACTCTCTTTTTTCATTGAAAATTATGAAAAAAATTAAACAAAGTTTGTGTTAAATTTCACATAGTTAAGTTTTCAGTGCACTACTGCTCTTAACATTAGCAATATAAAACAAAGCCTAGTACGAATACTAGTTAAAGTACAGGTGTTATTCCTTGTAGAGCCGTACATTTTTAAGTTAGTGCTTCCATACAATAACTTCTAAATTTCAGCGACTGTTTCTAATGGGTTAATATTTGACAAAAACTGTGAGCCACATTGAATTTTGCGTTAATATCCTGCGGCTAGTGCCTCTGTTTGGCTCACTAACTGCTGCCGGTTACGTGGTTGCTTAGAAACGCTTTTACCTGACTGCTTAACTGAGCAGGCAGTCAGGCAACCAACCAAATGTGCAGTCAGTTAGAGGCCGCCGTTTCTGAGCCAACCTGTGCGAGCTCTGATGGTGGTCCTATATTAGCGCGTTACTATAATTTTAAATGTCTCACACGTCGTCACCGTTCAACGACTGACAGAGTGACTGAGCGAGGATGGTTTCCGCACCCTGATGTTGTTGCATTTTGTATGTTGGTCTTTGCTGAAAAACAGGAAAGCACCCCCCGCACAGGTGGAATTACAAATTAGTTGAACTAATCTTGCATGACAGACACACTAACAGACAGATATGTACCCCACGTACAGGAACTGAAAAACGGACCAACAGACAAAAGTTGAGAAGCCACAAACAACACTGGCAAGAAGTCAGGCGTGCAAAAACAATAAAAAAAAACAAAAGAAAAAACTGAGAATCCATGTAGCATATGGAATGAATAATTATCTTTAAAATGCCAGTTGCTGCAGAACTTGTAATTAGTGGCTTGTTAGACAGAATTACATAGTAAATTTTCAAATTTGATGATAGCTGTGGATATTTTTTGTTTGCTAAAAATTAAGTCCAATTTATATTGCGCTGAGTAAGGAAAAAAAAAAAAGAATAATATTGTATTTCAAATTATATCCCAGCGGATTAGAATATAACTTGTTTGAGTAGGGTTTAGTACCTAAATTATGGTCTAAGGATTTTTATACACTCGGATACATTAGTATTTATAGAAACTTATGTTATTCGTATTCTTTCGGTTTATTTAATTATAAAATATATTTGTACATATATGTATGTATGTTTATTATTTCGTTCATTTTGTCAATAAAACTAAGACATTAATTCTTTAAAAGCCACACCGTACTAACTATGTAGTTTATCTGATATTCAGACCAATTTCAGGGATACTAAAATGTCGCCTAAATGTAGTTAATGTTACTACGAATCCCATGCAAACACGAAAAAAAAACATTTTTAATTTAATTGGTATATCCTTACATGGTATCCTTACTATAACTACAACATCAAATTTATAAGAGACAAATTAGTGATATTTGCAACAGCATAAGTTATATGCGTTCCCTGTTGATGTCATATGGGTGTCGCCTCAAAAAGACAAAAAGAATATAATAATCCAAACATAAAAATAAAACATAACTAATACGTACACACACGCATTCCTAACACAATAACGTTTGCAAGGACAATTTAAGGTGTTTTTTATGTGACATTGTGATAGAACATGAAATTAGTATCCTGTGGTTTTTGTATGTGGCTTATTAAGATAGTAGAACTGAAGAAAAATAAAAACAATTTTATGTTATGTTCTGCGATAGCATTACTAAAAACATTTTTTTATGTACAGGTACCACAAAATATGACCAATTATAAAAATAAGGAGCGGTGCACAGTGTAGCATAGAGAAATGAAATTGAATTAGAATTTTAAGAAATTTATGTAAACTCTGTTACAAAATGTAATCCCAAAACCCAATACCGAGAAGTCAGCACCATGCAGGTCAAAACCATTTTGACGTCCTTAAAATTGCACAATAGACTTAAATCAAATATCACGCACGATTTACTTCGGAAGTCCGATTAGAGTTCGAAGTTGATTATCATTTGCTCTTCAAACTTGAGATATATTATTCCGAAAATTTGAAGGATTTCCCTTTTTTGTATTATCCTGAAATAATTTTCGAATTTCAATTTCGTTTCGAAGCAAATTCGAAACGGAATTAGAACTGTCGTGATTATTAATTTGGGGATTAACCGTTTTTTTTTTGTTTTTAGGTCATGAATTCATAATTGAATATTTCATTGCAATTGTGGATAAAACAATCGTTTTGGTATTTTGAAACAGTATTGTTTCTTTGTTTCATTAAATATGTATTTTAATATTGGAGACGACAAATTGAAGGTAACTCGAATTGGGTATTGAAATGGGTGCATAGAGTGCATAGCCCCAACCGAGTTTGGGGGTTGTTCAGCTCTCACGACAACGCCAAAAAATATACAGCTTATTTCCAGCTCTTTAAGTCATTCGAGCTTCACAATTTCGCTATCACTGCATACTTTTCGTTTGTTTAAGATATTTCCAAGACACCGGCTCCTTAAGCTCTTCCCGTTACCCAAAGTAAAGAATTTCGGTGCGCCATCACCGCACGCATTTTGTTTGCATAATTTTCTTTTCAAGTCGCTGGTTCCTATAGCTCATGCTTTTTGTTAAATTAAAAAAATTTTTGATATCGCAAAGTACTTTTAAGATTTTACCCAATCCGATGTTCTTGTAACAAACTTCAGAAGCAGATTTTTGTATGCACCTTTGAAGTGGAGGGTTTAGGCGAGTTCATCTATGAGCCCGTTCAAGGTTATCTTACTCTTGAGAGATTTGCAACGGTTTTTTTAGTTCAAAGTATGCACCGTTTTCAGTACCTATACGGATAACAACGTTAAAACGGATATATTGTTATAAAATCTAGCACGGGTCATGTCAAGGCAATGAGCAAGTGTCACAAAATGTTGTCCTCAAATGCGAAAGGAAACTTAATTTGTGGCCTGATGTCGTGGTACAAAAATTTTATCAAAAATCTTGCAACTGTTCGAGAATAATCTTCGAATTTTTCAAAACGTAAACAATTACAACAACGAAAATCTAAAATATCAGCACTTCTTTGAGAAGAAATATTACTTTCAATGATTTTTTTCTTAACTGTCTAAGTGTTTCTGGACAAAAAATCATTTGTATACAACCTACATAAGTTGGTCGGTTGACTTGGCAGCTGCGAATCCAGTCAGATAAAGCAAACTCTTGGTATATTCACTTTGTCATTCCGTATGCAACACATAGATATGGCCGTACATCTGTGTGTCTGGCTGCATACTCGTATATGTCAGAATTTATCTGTAAGTCTGTTTGTCCGCGGAATTCACGTTTACGGAAAAACCAAGGGAAAAACATAGTTGAGCGAAAGTTTGTGTACAGGTAGAGTTACCAAGTCGTATAGAAGCAATTCCCGGCCTTCACAAAAAAAAATTTATTCCAGAAATAGTGAAAATTAACATTTTTTTGAAAAAAACTGGATGAACTTCTTTTTTGCTCATTAAATCAAGCCTCCGGCTTTGACATGAAATCTCAGTCACAAAAAATACAAACATTTAAAACGATACCTTAAAATGGTGAAATGATGTCGAGTAACTTGCGTTGCACCTCGCAAACAAGCAAAATCATCAAAATGAGAAAATTATTTAAGAAAATGAAACCAAATTCCACACAAATAAAATGTTTCGAAAAAGCTCTGAGTGAGAACTGGTGGAAAATTTATAAATTTAAAATTTATACAATTGGACGAGACAGTGTATGGTATGCAAGTGCCAGCCTGTCCGGAAATGTCACTTTTATTAGTGTTGTGATTTCCCTCTACTTTGAAGAAAACCTGTGGGATATCTAAAACCTTTCTTTGGAATAAAAGTATCACCAAAGGCGAAAAAAAGAAGATTCCTAAGCCTTATGCATAATTTGGAAACATTTTACATACCTTGTCACACTGTACAACATGTGAGTCAGACAAACTTACAAGAGGCCTTAAATCTATAAGTGATGAGCCTCCAAAAGATGAGACGAAATGGGAGAGTTTTTTGGTAATTTCTTCAACCGCAAATTCACTAATAAAATAATAAACGCAATTATTACGTGTTTTCATTTTATTTTCATCAAAAGAAATTCACCGCTGCTGCTTCTTCTTTTATTATTTTCGGGCTTCTTTAATAAAATTAATTAGGTGTTTAGCGTTTTTCAGTCACCCAGACATTGCTAACGGCGTTTTTTTTTTTTTTGATTCAGTTTTTATTATGGCTTTTTTTGTTGTTGTTATTAGCCAACGCTATGAAGTTATTTGAGGAATATTGTAATTGTAGGGAATTACTTTGACTTACTACCATGGCCATTTCCAGGTGATTAGCATTTCCGGCGAAAAAAAAATCGTCGACTTCAGAATGAAAAAAAAAAAAAAATGTGCGTACAAATGCACCGGAAGCATTTTCCACGCAGCACGCTTTTTTCTAATTTATTTTCAGGCTGAAATTAGTGTAAAAAAGTGTATTGCCACACAAACGCGATGTCGCAATCCATCAAGAGGCAATTATCCTGTCACAAATGCTGACAGCCAGCGTTCACTTTTCATTTCTTTCGTTTTCACTTTTACTTTCAACGACGGAAGTCAGTCAGGATAGCACAGTGCGCTCATTTTGTAGCGTTATGTCGCACTTTACCGACACAACTGCCATAAAAGATGTATTGCTAAAGACGACCCGACCCAAACAGACGCAAGAGAAAAGAGATGTCATAGAAAAAATGGCATGTACCACCACATAGGCAAGAAATGGAACAGAAATGAAATGAAATTCTAATTCGGTTAAATGGAGTGAAATTAGTTATTATTATACGTAATAAGCTACAACAACAATGCACTCATTTAACATTAAGTTGATGACTTTTCTTACGCATTTATTCATTGCAATTGTTATGACTGACGAAATTGCCAGAAATTTGTATGACGATCTACTCATTTATTCATTTAACACATTGATAAATTTCGTATCCAATCTTTTCACATCATTTTAGTTAACTTCATTATATATGACTAGAAGGGAATAAAATTAAATTAGAAATGTACAGGAGTTCTTTCAATGAATGAATATATAATTCAGGCCAACAAAAGTGCCAAAGAGGAGGAACGAAATCGCGGAATATAAAAAAAGGAGTTCCATATTGAACATTGAGCTGACTTAGAAAGCCTCCAAGAAAACTTTATTAAAACAAGTCAGCATAGCTGGAGTTTTTATCTTATCATTCGAAATTCTATACGTATTGACAATTTTTTGTTCTTTATTCACAAAATCAAAAGACTTAAAGACTTAAAATAATTTCCTTATATGTATTAACAATTTCAAATTTTAAGTCTTTATACAACTTCTAGGACATCAACTTCTTCAAAAGCTAATAACTAATGCTGTGCAGTGAACCGAACTTGTTCGATCAAACTCGGAACTCACTAGCTTTTCAAAAAATATCTGCATCGAACCAAGTTCACGTAAGTCGTTTTAACTCAGTTTGTTTAGTTCGATATTTTCGCTCCCATCTCTTAGATTTGCTTTTATTTGTGCCTGTGTACAAGTCGTTCAAAGAAAAGAAATATAATTGCAGTGCACCGTACAATGTGCAAAAAGTCAAAGCTCGAACAAGAAAGTAGCTCGAAACGTATGATGCAGACGCGTTGTTCGATCGCAAAGGTTCGATCAGCTCGTTGCACAGTTTTATGGATTTCTGATACATGTTCCCTATTGCTACAGAATAGCAAAAGTCTGAAGAACAATTGGAATAGGAAATATTAACTCCACAGCAAAGACTAGATTGAAGCCTAGATATCAGTGAGCAATTCGATATTTTGGATGTTCCTGAACCACCAAATGATCTAAATTTGTCAAAGTCTGTTGGTTGTGTCTAGTTTCACAGCCCTTTAGTTTCACGTTTCACTTAAAGGAATTGGCCTTTTCTATTGCTAACAAGAACGAAGACTGACAGAAATTACGATGCTGAACGAAGCTACCATTCCCTATGTTGATTTCAGTATGGATGTCATTATTTGCACTGCCGTCAGGTGTTGTGATGCTACAAGTAAGTGATCTTCTTCTATGCTGGATTCGTTTATCATGGAACTAGGTGGTACTGGCTGCACGAAGGGAAATGCTTTCTTTATATATATTACCGGACAAACTAGTTTTAGGCCAAACAAGTTACCGTTAAGCCTAAAGGTATGCAATGAAATCTTAATTCAAAAGCTCTGTGACTAGTGAAGACTAATACAGTGGCAAAGTAAGACCGCAGAGCTTATCAATTTGATTTTATGCATGGCAAGTGTTAAATGAAGGTAGGTGGACGGCCTTCGGCCAGGACTTTCATCCCCCAACAGTGTCGGATACAAGGGGGGTCTATAGGGGCTGAAGCCCACTTGAGATCCGCCGAAAAATATTTTGATACAAGAACGTTTCAGAAAACCAAATATCGTGAATTGCAAAAATCTTTCTTTTTCATATTCTTAAGACTAAGGATGAAAACCCATCCTCTTGCAAATCTCAATTCTCTTGTCAAATCGGACAAGAAATGTAAAAGTTATTCAAAAATCCATGAAAATAGGTAATTTTCATAAATATATGCATTTTCGTGTATAAACTTTTGGCTATGTAATTGAGTGAGGGCTTAACTCGTAAAAGGTATTTTATTGTTTTATATATTCAATTGTAAAAATGATAAATCCAAAATTGTCATTAAATTTAGGCTTGGATTATTGCGAACAGTGCAAAATTCATCCCATTTTTATCTTTTTAATTATAACTCAAAATCTATACATCTTTGGTAGACACACATTATCAGATTATTTGAAGGGAATAAAATCATATCGAAATGGCATTTTATAAAATCAAAAAATTTATTTTTTCAACAAAAAAAGTTTAAAAAAAATTAACGAATTAGTTCCTTATTCAATAATGTATCTATGTACTCAGTAGCCTTATACAGGAATGCATGAAAATATGGATATTACCTTCCGTAATTGATTTTTGAATAACTCTTACATTTCTTGTCTTAGCAGAATTGGAGAAGTGCGTGTGGCATATTTGAACATATTCATATGTGCTACATTTTCACCGATTTTGAATTTCTTAAATTGTTTTCAACAATTTTCATATTTTTCGAATTTTTCAAGTTTTTAACATTTTTCAGCATTTACCATACTTTTTCGACTTTTTCAAATTCTTTCAACTTAATTTCATGGATCCCATATTTTTTAGTATCTTCAACTGTTTCAACACTTTTGAACCCCTTTCAACCAACTTAATTTTTTTTCAACTCATTCAACCTCTTCAACGTCTTTTTTACTTTTATTTAAAATGTACTTTCAATGCAGTGTAAAGTATGTGAGTTGCGGCGTGGCCGGAGATAGCGCCCTTACTAGTCTTATTTTAATTTTATTTATCATTTATTTCTCAAATGTTGCAGAGCCACAATATACTACTGTTATTTGGATCATATGATTTCAGAATTAAAACATTAGTTTTAATTAATTACCCTGGAATATTAATTCCAGGGTAAATTTTTTAGCATTTGACCCTTAGAAGGTTTAGTAGCGGTAAACCACTCGACTGTTCCAGTTAACAAAATCGTGAAGATTGCTATCACTTACGAAAGTGATTTAAATTGCAGTATAATAGAGTTTAAGTCCGAAATTCAATTGTGGCATCATTTTTGTTGTAAAACCGATTTCAACGATGCTTCGAATGGAATGGAAGTATTGACCGTTATCAAAAGCAAAAAAATGGCATCGTTCTTCCCACACACAATTCTACAGCAAATATTTCCCACGATTCCAGTAACTTCGGCAACACCAGAACAAAGTTTTCTATGTTAAAACGACTGAAATCGTTCTTAAGATCCACAGTGACAGAGGATCGCTTGAATGGATTGGCTCTGGGAAATATTCATAAAGAAATCGATATCAGCTCAGCTGAAACTTTTGAATTATTTTGCCAGAAGAATCTTCGGCGTCTTGAAACCCTCGACTGGACTACTGGATAAGATAGGAAAAAAAAATCAATGCTTTATAAAGATGCTAAAATGACATACGCACGCAATTTTTGTTTTAGTATGAGACAAAGTTTGAGAACCATCATTAGAATCAATGAATTTATAATAAAATATAAAAAATATTGCTGCAACTATTTAGTAAAAAGGATGCTGTTTTTAAATTGTTTAGTCAAATTTAAGTTCTAAATTTATGTATTTGTAGAAAGCCGGTAACACAAAGTTCAAATCAGATTTTCAGTAACTTCGACATAATATCTTTTAAATACTTTAACTTCAAAAATAAGCCTTAATTATATAGATGTTTCACCTAACAATATTATAACGTGATCAGTATTATTTAAGGAGATAGATAAATTAAAGTTCTTAAGCGAGGGCAAGGTAACATGGAAAATGTGGCAAGTATTCACTTCAATTCATATATCTCGTAAACTAATGTAGATCACATTCTAAAATTTGTAACATATCATTTGTATAGTTAAAGCTATATTTTAAAATTAAAATAAACAAATAAAATTCGTCGAAAGAGTTTAAGTTTTCAGATAAAATGTTAACTTCCGGTTTTCCACAAGAAAAAAAATCCAAATTTTAAGCCTAAATTTCCAGCAACCTCAATGTTTAATATTCTATTGATAGTTTGTTAAATTCGAAAAACTGCTTCCAAAAAATTTTCAGAAGTCCATAATTTGCCAACTAAGCCTTACTTAAAAAATATTGGGTGCTTCTAGAAGTACAATAAATCCGAATGTGAACAAATTTTAAAATCTAATTATAATTTCCCAGTGTCGGCTTTGTATGAAATGGCCCATATGCCCAAATATATAAATATTGCTCGTTGAAAAATTCAATCAATATTTGTTTTCATTCAAAAAAATGTCAGCCCTGCCCCTCAAGAAAATTCTAGATCCGCCACTGTCCCCCAATAAGTCCAATACCGCGGCTGCGTCTATAACATGTGCAACACCGTCTTCGTATCCACAGTGACTAATGCATTAAAAATAAATTCATACTCTTAGGCACACAAATCAACTTGTTTGGTCTTGCATAAACTAGTTTTTCCTGACATTTACATAAATTTGTTGTTTTTCACACCAACTTTTTCCGAAGAAAACCTGACGGCAGTGACTTCTTCTCGTCAGTGTTGAGGTAAACGAGAGGAAATTATTACTGGGACTCTTATATATAACACAAAAAAAATTTGCTCGGAGAGATCCCATATATTTGAGAAACTCGTGATACTGCTTCATTTCTCCGGTGGTATTTATGGCCCTGACTCGAGAGATGATACAAGAATTTATTTAAAGTACTTTAAATTTTAACTCGAGCAACCATGACTTTAGGTAAAAAAGGTATAAGGTTCGTTTTCTTGGAGTTTGAGTAATTTTATGAAACATAAGCAAAAAACTTATAAATTTGCAATAGCGATAGATTTGAAACCTCTTAACTGATTGTTTGTCTCCATTGATCCAACTACTAGCCAAATAAATAGCAGTAAACTTAAAACAACAACATACTTACAAGAAGATAAGAAAATAAGAAAAATATATGAAGGAAATTTTGCTTACTGGCTGTTGCAAACTACTTACACCGTAAAGAAAATGTCGCCAAATGTTGAAATTGAAAAAGTCAAAAAGTGAATTTTTGATCACAATGCATAATGCAATGCCATTTGCTGACCATATTAAGTACGCAATTTCTTGAGAGAGTCTCCGGTTTTGCTGCAATAGTCCTTGAAAGGAATTTGATGATACAAATCGTGATGGACAACCCACATAGTTTGATGTTTATCAACATAATAAAGGCCTACCATTTTTACCATGGATTTTGAAATGTGCATTACTTCCAGTATGTTAGTAATACACAGGGCTGCTAAGTTTCAAATAGCAGTTTCTGGCATTTTTAATAAAAAGGCCCCTGGCTCTGACATCGAGTTCCGAGCTTGGCTGGGTCTATCCCGGTCACTTGGCAAGCATGGAACTATAAAATTTTTACAAAGTAAGGGACTTATTTTGCGGTCTTCCGTGCGCGATTTCGAACTAGAATTTATTTGAGAAAAAGAGATATCCGTAACTTATGCAAAAAAACATTTTTTGAATATTATCTATATACTTTAAACTCTGTTTCAAACTTAAAATCAAAGTTAATAAAAATGGTCGCAATTAATGGAACTCTGTTTTGAAATGTTCACTTCCGGATTTTTACAAGATAAAAATAAATCAGATTTTGAATCTGATTTCATAATTCCAAATAACAGTCAATTTCTTATTAGAGTAACTACATACAAAGATGCGCAGCCTATAGCTCGATTGGCTCTTCCAGTTCTTACAACAATGTCAAAAAATATTGAGCTCACTTCGAGCTCTTTCCGTAGTTCCAGCTTAATCATTTTGGACGGCGATCATCGCATGTATTTTGTTCCTATAATTTTTAAATAAAGTCAAATAATTTCGGTTCGCTATCTTTGCATGGTTTTTGTTTTTGTGGTTTTGTCTTCAACGCACTTCATTGTTTGTGTGATTTTGTTTTCAATTCAATTGCTCCTTGAGCTTGAGATTTTTGTTTTTGTTATCCTTTGTTTCCATGCAATTAGCCTGCCGCAGCTATTTAAAAATTTTCATCAATACTAAGAATTTTTTCGCAAAATATTTTTTAGTTTTTTTACCAGAATTAATGTTGTTGTAACCAGCTCTCGAAACAGGTGTCAAATATATTATTGTCAATTTGTTCAATTCGAAAAATTGCTTCCGAAAAATTCGTTCTTTATAAAACTACTTTTTTTAGAAGTCCATAACGTGGCAACGACGGAGATCTGGATACATGACTATAGTTTAACGAGATCATCAAAAGTAGTTTCAATTTTGCAAAAGCCTCATTGGAGGCGGAGAGCTTGGGTGGACGGTCAAACGTTTTAAACTTTCTAAAAAAAAATTAAAATTGGTATTGGGTTAGATGTTGGGTCTACAGATGACAAAACAATATACCCAGAAGTGTAGGTGGGGCCTTAACTGCTCCTAGAATCGATAAAATGAAAAAATTTTATTTGAAAATTAACTCATCACATATAGTTCTGTAAATTTGTTTGGTGTAAGTTTACAATACACTTTCCAATTGGCTAAAAATCTTTATCAATGTAATCGATGCAGTAAATAATTCAAGAAGGAATAGGTCAGTTCGCTTCATCCCTCATGCTGTCCAACATGGCTTGACAACATGTGTGACCGTCAACTGATGTGACTGCATTCAATGGTACTTCTGCAGAATGGACTGTAGCTTAAACGATGTCATTGGGAACTTACAAAGCAAAAATCACGCCTATAGTCGATCAGTAAAGTTTTATGTAGCCAGCTCTTAGACTATAAGCCTCATATAAAAAATGATTTGTGTTTACACCCTCTGGAAGTAAAACTCAGCCGAATCGGAACAAATTTTAAAACCCCTTATTTTTGTTGTCTGTTTCTCGGGAAGTGATCAATATGCAATAAGAAATTTATTTTTTGTAAGTGTGGAAACACATGTAATATCGATTATCCGGAATGCTTCCGGTCACGACCATCCCGGATAATCGAGGCTTGACGGTATTTCGAGTAGCTCTAATTAAGCATTGACGAAACTAGTAAAGCTTACTAAGTGGGACAAGGAGATATTTTTTAACACATCGGACAATTATGTAGAATATATAATAAGAAATAAATGGAATTTGAAAAATAACAAACAATTGCTTTGGGCCTAGCAATAATGAGAAGTGTTGCCGTAGCGAACTTTTCATCACTAATTTTGAAAGATAAGCCAATAAACGTTACTTTGAAGAAGGTTAATAACTTAAGTTAAACATAAGTAGATAATTACTTACAACATTTATTATGAGCAGTGACTAAGGTTCTTACCGGAATAATTGCCTCCAAATCAAAATTCTCACCTCTGTGACTTTGTCTAGTATTTCTTAAAAAATTGATTTTAATTTTTAAAGTTTTTCTTAGAAACCTACAAAACTTTTTCCTTGAAGAGCACAAATTCAACAAAAAAAACATATACTAGAATTGGTAGAATTCAAATAGTACGACAATGCAGCCACATCCTAAGATATTGATTTGTTCTAATATCCTGTTATGGCTGTTTTAATTTCGAAACAGCAAGTTTAGATTCGAACTGCAGTAAAAATATAGATTTCGCTTTTCGAAAGCAAAAAGCTTATTTTGAACTAAATAAAATATTTTGTGACACTATTTCTGACTACTTTCAGTTATTTTACAGCTTAGCTATTGATACAGTTCAATGCTTCGAATTGAGTAAGAGATGAAAACACAGGTCTAAAAAAGCTTATGTACAAAACAGGTCTTTGGATAGGCTGAAGTTATCAGCAGGTACAGCTCCACGTCAAGGGTATAACGACACTAACGTGCCGTATAAGCTGGACTCTAATGTAAGATAAAAAGATTCTCGGATTTTCCATAACTTCGATTTGATATTAATATAAAGAGAATTGAGCCGATGGCCTGTCTGCTAGTGCTCTTAACGAACCATTGTAGAGTAATTAATTACTTTGTAATACTAAATAAATAATAATAACAAAGAGAATAGTTTCATTATAAAAAATTTCGAACAGTGCATTTTAAATAATACACTTCAAAAACAAATGTATAGAACGTCATGATATCAAATCAAAACATAAATTGTTTGCTACCAAAATACAAGATATATCGCAAATACTAAATATATCCTTTTAAATATATGTACATGTGTGTTTTCGTGTACGTTTGTACGAGTGTATCATTTATAGAAAAATGTCCTTTACAAAAATTACAAACAAATAAACAAATAAAAATAATAACAAAGCAGAAAAACAGACAATCACACATGTGAAATCCCAGAAGGATATGAAGCAGTTTTTATAAAATTGATGCGATTTTATTTCGTTTTGTTTTCACATGGTATATTTATGTTGTTGTTGTTGTTGTTGTTGCCGTAATTGTTGTTTTGCTGTGTTTTACTGTGATTGTTACGTATGTATGTTGTTTTTCCTATTACCAAGAAAAGTTTTATTTCGATTAAATAAACGGTAAACAAACGTAAACGGATACACAGCACAGGAAACGGAAACGTAAACTTTGCGCCAACGGAAATGAAGTATTTTTAATTATGAAAATGATGATGATTATGACGTTTATTCGGGGAAATGGCAACATCGCTTGCTTCATAGATACTATGATGTAGTGAGATGTGACTTAATAAAAATTCAGTTTTGCCTTTACTCCGTTCATAATTGACAGTAATTATTCGCATGTATTAACAGTAAAAACAACAGTAAATGGCTTAAGTTTACTCTGCCAAATGTATTTTTGCGAAATATTTGGTACCAAAAATTAAAAGCTAATTGCATTCCTAACAACCACGATAGGTAGAACACATGATGAAATATATAATATATAAATTTTAGTCGTTCACTGCGATTTCTCATAAATATTTAAGTACTATAATTTCCTTTAGATGAAGATAAATGGCACACAAAAATTATCGCAAATCAATATATATTTTTTTTTATAAGCTACGGTGGAGAGAGTGCAATATGTAGTATACTTAAAGAAAAATACCACGAAATCAATTAAAATTGGTATTGTATTAATACAGGGTTTTCCAAATTGAGAAATAAATAAGCAAAGGGCTCAATCTAAAATATTAAGAACCCTGAGATCTACACATCCCAATGCTAAAAACCGAGTTTGAAAGGCTTCCGACAAAAATTCTTATCAAAATTACAAAGTCATTTCAGTCAGTTGGCTAGGAGCCTCCGTAGCACATTGCCATTTTCGCGACCAAAGAGAGCTGACAGAGCAGCTATTGAAAATAGGCAACCCAATGACCTCCAGACAATTTCTATTGTAAATTTTGTGCAAGGGTTGAGCGATAACTCCACTTAGTTTGTATTCTTTTCTCATTAAATTTTACACCATTTAAAATGCATGGCTACAGTTTTCCATGATAAAAATTTTGGTCAAAATCTTGTTTTTTCTTGTTGGATTGTATACCAAAATATTTAATACAAGTTTTGAAAAAGAAAATTGGAGCAGTGATAAAATAAATATCCTGGTGACTTATTATACTATTTGCGCTTGCTATTTCGTTTTAACTCGCCAGTCCGCTTGCAAGGAAGTGTACCATCAAGGAAGTTACAATAACAAAGATGAACAAACACAGAAAAAAGAATTTTTACGTGGGTTCTCAACAGATCTATGAGAGAAAAGAAACAATATAGGCTTTCAATTACTAATGGGCTTTTAAGTTACTGATGAGTTTTCCTAGCAGAGGTTGAAACTATATGGTATAACTAGCTTTATCCCATTTTTCTGTTTCAAATTTATCTTTGTTTAGTGTAATTCTTTGGCGTTGAAACACATCACGTATTGTATCGAAAAGTAAGCTCTATGAAATAACAATTAAATATTCTAAATGTTCTCCTATTTACTTTTGTAGCTTTCTAGATTAGTGTAATCCGCCTTACCCATCCTTCTGGTGTTCTACATATAATCGTTTATATGGCTTAGTTTTTTGTATTGGGACTTGGAAACAGGTTTCACAGAATATATTTGGTTGTCGCAATGCGGCCCAATAGACTCATACAAAAAAAAATTTCTCCCTCGTCAGGCTGAGGAGCTCTTGCTCTTCTGCTTTCTCGAGTTCATCTTCAACCTGCTATTTATTTTCTGAGCCTCCCAAAGTCCTAGTTTTTTTGGATATGAGCTTCAAGTTCTGCAATAGAGGCTTCACTATTATCTCCTTCAATCTGATACTACATCCCATCTTCTTCAGTCATATCACCTTCGATTACATTTTTTCTTTGAATCATCCTTTTCGGAGCCCAATGCTAATGACATTTTCATATCACTTTGCCTGCAGTTCTTCGGCGTTTATAAATAGCTCATACTGCACCTACTGAGCTACAAAGCTCACTCCTGTTTCGATATTCCAAAACAACTATCGACAATACGCAGCAAATGGTTCCCACAAAAAGACTATAGCCATAGCATTTCCAACAAGGCTTGATGTATCGAACTATCCAAATTCTAAAATTTAAGTAAGGGAACAAATTTCCATACATTTTGCATGAAGGAAAAAAATATTTACATTTGTAATTAGTGCCCTTAAAACATTGGTGCCAATGCGATGGTTAAATCCAGTTCTGCAAGGAACATAAAAATAGCTTACGTTTTAATTTATTATGATTAAATTTATCACAAAGATTTTGAAAATATTGTGTCCCACGTGAAGGTCATAGATGTGCGTTACAAGACCATTTTACAAGTTTTCTGCAATTATAACTTTAGAGAAACAGAAATGAATGTCCGTTTGTGTGGCAAATAAATAACAATACAGCAACGAAATTTGTGACAGTTTTCAAACACATAAATGCGTGTTTTACCTACACACATGACATATGTAGCCGATTTCTGGAATAACATTCGTTTATGTTTTCAGACTCTCAAAAGAAGATAAATGTTAGTAAATTAGATTACATTATTGGCACAGATTCAGAGCACTGCGTCCAAAATAAAACACATGACTTTGTTTTGCTTTGCCGCCCAATGCTTTGATCTTTGCTCATCTTAGCAGCATTTGACTGTCGTTTGCACACTATGAAAAAAAGCAGATTTCCCTCGTTTCAAATATTCTCGACATTGCCAAAAACATACATATTTATGCTGCTAAATTCTATTGCGAAAATTTTACCATATAACCTTACAAATATCTAACCTCATGCACACAGAGAAATTTCAAACTGCAGGCACACAAACTGACAAGGACCATTTGATATTAGAGTGGCTTTCCAAGCAGCTTTACATACCATGTCGAAGTTTGGTTCTATTCGGTTCTGTTTGCCGTTAGTTACAAGTTCACATTATTTTTATTCTTTCGATGAGTCATCCTAACGCCGAAAAACACAATTCGTTTAATATCTGCTATATGAATTAGTTTATTGATATGTCCCTGCAGATGATATTACCATTGCTTACCACATACCATGGTAAAGGTTGTCTGCCTTTTTCGTATCCTCCTACTGCTTGTTTTCGTATGCATATTTTACTTCTTTTATTTTTTTTCTGAGATGTTTATTCATGTCTTACTTGTTCCTAATATAATTTATGAAATATCAATTACAGTTAGTGGTCTTGATATAAGTACTCGAATGTCTGTATGCTATATAGCTATGTTTCGTATTTTGTTTCTTTGCTCTGATTTCATTTGATGTTATATGTATTGCATGTTTATATCCTTTCGACTTGTTTATATTTTTACTTTATGGCTGTTCGGTTGTCTTGTCTTTTGATTTTGCCGTACATTTGCCAATTGACTGTTCATTGGCTTTGGCAATGGACCAAAGAAAATTGCAATTAATATAATGTTGTTTTCCTCCAAAAAGATTCTATCGAAAGACATACATTTTGATTATTACAGCGAAAACAAATACAGAAGTTATTGTGTCAAACCGCTCTTTGTGTAGCCTTTTTTGTATTTCTCAAGGAACAGTGAAAACTTACCTGTGAAGGAACTATCTAACATTTTAGCCGGTTCTAATTAACATTCAATCAAAGTACAGTCATTTGCAAAGAATCTTTTTTTCAGGCTTCTGCAAACAAAACGTGACGAACAAAATGGCTTTTTCAAAAGGAAAAACTGCTAACTATGGGCCAACAGCGACAATCATAAGCTCGCGGTTTATTGTCCTAAAGAATTTGTGACCAATATTCTTTTGAAAATAAAGCCTCAGTTACCAATAACAATATTCAATATCGTACGATGTTAAAAGTTATTTCATACATCCACAATTGCGGTGCCAACAGTATGGAGCCACAGCGCATACCAAAAAGATGACAATAGTCCTGTTACGAGATATTTTGGACGAGCTTTCAGTTGGAACTTCAATTGCCCAGCGCTACATTCATCGAATTGGACCGCTTCCGACTGTTTTTGGAATGAATTTTTCAAAGAATTAGTGTGTGTCAATAAAAGGAAGTGTACGACTTCAGAAAACTTATGCTCACAATGATATTTTCAATATGATCCTAGCATGAATGTGCAAAGCAGAGAGATTTTAATATTTATGAGGCAAAATATTTCACATTCAGGTCAATAAAATTCTTTAGTTGTATACTCTATTAAAAAAAAAATATTACTTGCAATGAAATAAAAAAGTTATAAATATATGAATTTGAGTTCCTCAAATAACTTTGTATTCTAGCGAAGCTTGCGTCTTAAAATGAATAAAAATTAAAAAAGATTCTAAAGAATGCTGAAGAAGCTTAAGTTAGATTAGGTAAGCTTAGCACGCAGTTGGGCAAATTGGGATTATAACTTAATTTTCAACCTATGAACACCATTTCGAAATTTTTACAAGCTTCAAATGGAATTTTGGACACTTACGAACGATGTCTTGCATAGAGTCGAAAAAGTGGCATTCAAATGCTTTGAAGCGCTGGGCATTCACCAAGATAATGAAAGACAGACTCTTCGACGTGGGTATCCTTACAGCCTCAACAAAAATCCCCTACGCCAGAAAGTCTTAAGGCATGCTTGCTTATAAAACAGTGTCCTGTGATAACACCGTCAAATAAAAATGCTTAAAATATCAAATAAATTAAGAATTTAAAAAAGTAACAATCCAATATGGCTTGAAAGTCTTAAGAAATTTAAAAAGCAAAAAGAAGTCTTAGTCAAATCAAAAAGCTCAAAGTTTGCAAAGAAATTAAAAGTTCTTTAAAAAGTTACAAATATCAAGAAAAGTAAGCTTTCCATAAGACTAAAAAGTCAGAGGATGATAACATTTTTAAGCAGTCTCACAATTTTCAAAATAATATAATGAAAATAAAAAAATAATATTTTAATTTGCAAGAATTTTAAATGAATTTGTGAGACATACATATTCGTCGCTATTCAAGAGAAAATTTAAAATTTCTTTGTCTTTATTTTAAATAAGTAGATTATAATTAATTAGATAAAAGGAAGAACATTTTGTAGTATCGATAGCAACTTAGTGTTAAATGACTCACTATTTTATTCAGAATTCTTATAGATAAACTTCTCAGACGATTGATAACTCTGAGAAAAAAAAAGTTTGAAGAAAGTTATCAAAAATTTTTTTAGAACTTAAAGATTATCAGACCCCGACAGAAAAAAGCTTAGCCGCTTCAGGTTGAAGATCTGTAACCCAAATAAGACGACAACCACTCAAGTCTTAATATAAGAGATCCAGATTAACTCGGTATAAACTGGCAAAGTGGATAGCAAAAGCAATATACATATGTACAAACTGATACGATTTGGCTTAGCTAAAGGAGAAGGTAAGGATAAGTAAAAAAACGTTCAAGGTGTCACCAACAAAATAAATTCACTGTAAGGTCTCAACTGCTAAGTAGACGAAAATATCCCAATGTAACAACTGACTTTGTTAGCATTGGATACACTAGATTACAAAATTTAAAAAAAGCTCGGCGACCCAGGCTCCCTTACAAAATATACAAAATTCGTTTGTCCTTTTCGGAAAAGGTTACCGAACAATAGAATTTATCTTGAATCGCAATAGACTGGGTTTGAACTTAAGTATTTTATTGGAATTAACTTTCAACAACTATACGATAATAAAATTAATTCATGTATTTAAGGATACATAGACCAGTTTTTATTAACTTTTGGTTTTCTCTTGGCGAAATCTGCAGTCGGAAATTCATTTCACTGCCTAAAAATGAGACGGTTTCGTTAAGTATAAGTTTTAGATGAACCACAACATGAATTTACATATTGTGAACGAAAGATATTCCTGATTTGCGGAATCTGACTAAATGTAATTCGAAGAGACTTTCATTATTTGTATACAGAAATTTTCCTATTTATAAGTTATTTTTTCTCATCTCAAGAAATTTTTCTCTGCCTTTATTCAAAAAATCATAGATACGAGTTCTTGTCCCATTAAATCAAATTAAAGTTCTACCTCAAACTTAGATAAAGTTTCTTAAGCAAATTTTTTTATGGTACAGTAAATTTGCCTCCGGAGGTAGATAATTTTTTTTTTATTTTTAAGGATTTGCGTTCTTTAATCCAAGTAAATATTTCCATAAATTTAGGAAAATCAATAGTAAGCTTTCTCAATAAAAATATGGTATTTTACGGAAATTTTAATATATCCAGGGAAACGTTTTCGTAATAAAATGGCGCTTTATAGGTGTCTGCTTTTTCTGTAATAACTTTTCACATTTAACTCTACTATATATAACCATAACATTTATATAATTCTCGAAAATGTGTTAAGAAGGCATATTCGGTACATTTGTACTTTTTTCGGAACATATGCGTCCTGGAAAATCGTTGTCAGTACATTCGACAAGTTTTCGGTACATTCGGTACACTTACCAGAGTTTAAGTACATTTGGCGAATTTTCATCACACTTTCACATTTTCGGTACATTTAGACAATTTATAATAATAAATATTTTTTTGTTAGTAAATGAAAATAATCGTAATATGTAGATTACTAATAGTAACATATTATAAAAATAATTTTTTTATATTAGTAAATGAAAAAATTAATATAATCTCAATCTGTAGACATTGTAATTTAATGTGAAATATATCTCGTTATCTAGAGCTTTCGATGGCAAAAGTAACGACTTTTTATAATAATGATCATTTTTAGAAAAGTTTCGTACAGTAAAACTGTGTGTTCAAGACAAAAAAGTACATTCCTCCTCTAAAACGTACATTTGAAACCTCGATTCAGTACATTTCCACAAAACACAAATGCCAACACTGCTACAGACTGCTGTCGTTTTGAATAAATCATTTTCCACGAAACCTTATTTTTATTTATTCCTGGAATATACATTACATAATCAATGATCAATATCAACTGATGTCTGCCGACAAGCATTAGAATGGAATACTCAGGATATGCGGCTGTCATAAATCATCGTAGCTAGAACAGGAATTATGTGAATCGGTGAGGTTTTGGAAAGAATTAAAGGTATTCGCTACACTATCCTACGCTCCATGCGGAGGTAAAGACAACAACTGCAAAGTTTTTTATTTAAAATGAACTAAGTTCGATCCACAATGGTCACAGCAAATTAAATATAAGAAAAAATTCATTATCATAAGAGTAGCCATGGATCCAAATATATTGAAATTTTATTATTAAGTAAGAAGCTTAAATTAATTTTAAGGATAACGTTATGAAACAGTAATAAATATTTTAAGGAAAAAGTTGATCAGTTTAAAATAAAAAAAAAAAAATAGCTTGTTCAAAAACATGACAAGTTCTATGTACATAGATATTAAAAACAAAGGATTGTGGATACCGTATTAAAATAAACATTTTATAACTGCACCAAAGAAACGTGCAGAACTGAGTTAATATAGTTGCTTTATGTTTTTGTTTTGAAATTATTGTTTATGTTGTATTAACATTATATTGAAACATATTTTTTTTTATAACAATATATAGAATAATCGCTGAAGGTTTAATAAAATTTGCTTTTCAATATATCATTTTATCGCACTTTAAGTAAAAATATGCTGAACATACACTCAGTTTTGCTCGCCAGTGTAGATATTATGAATTGATTAGGGGAATAACCTGTTGTTTCCTAAACAAAGCAGAATTTTTAAGGGCCGCCAAAATTTACATTAATATGCCATGTGGTTGTTGTTTTTCTCTAGAACACCTTTAAATGTTAATGCCTTGGAAATATTATGTATGCATTAAGGTGTCAAAGTCTACCGATAAAAAAAGTCATGTGAAAATATCTAATGAAAAAATTATATCCAAGCGCTGCTACAAAATTTAGCAGCAGTCTAAACTTAGACCTTTTTTTGAGTAACTAATTTTATATACCCCGTGACATTTTATTTATTGCAATAAATTGCACAAAAAATTCTAATATTTTAATTATAATAGTTTTTTTTTCAATGCAGACTTGGATTACAGGATTCACGTGCTAGGATAAATGATAAATCACAATTAAACATCACCAGTGATCGCTGACAGTTAAGTCTAACCCCAGATCCAGGTTAAAAAATCCTAATATTTATCCTTAATATCTCTGAGTACCTAGCGGACTCAATACAGTGTTAACTTTTTGAATTAAGCAAATATTTCCCTCTCAACAGAATCGCGTTCGAATAAGTAAATACTTGTTTTTTATACATTTATTCTTTCAAATGCCCTTGAAATATGAAGTTTAAAGATTTTCACATTCTGTGGGATATTTATTGACTTCTGGCAGGAGAAAATATTTTAGTAGATTTCTAGCGGCTTGGCAAAAAGAAACTTCTGTATAATTTTTCAGCAGACATAATATATGTATATCAATGTCCTTGCAGAGATATCTGCTATAATCAAAAACAGCACCATATATTTCACTTCATTAACTGGCAGAAAATACCCGAAAATATCTTGCCACACTAAAATCAATGAGCAAACCAAATGACAAGAAATCTTAAATTCCGTATAAAAAAGTATCAGAGATCAATGAATTTTTTACAATAAAAGGAAATTGAAACACACACACTTACAAGTGAATATATCCGTCGTATATAACTTAAAAAATACACAGTAAACCTTTCGACAAGTAGGTACATGTGGTTGGTATGTGTAAAATAGGAGTCAAAAGCAAACACAGTTACAATAATTTCTTCCGCAACATTGAACAAAAAAGGGCGCCAAAAATGTATTGTATACGTCATTAGATACTTACATACAAACATGCGCCTAAAAAACACATACATACATGCATATAACAAAAAAATCCTAGGGATATAAAGGGTGTTTTTTTTAGAGGTATAGAGCTTCAAATTGAAATAAAACACAAGAAAATCGTTTTAATGTCCATCAATTTGGCTTTATTGGAAGGATAATTTTATGCCATTAATGTTTAAATATGATTTCGGGCATGTGGCCGCCGCGGCTGGCTCGAATAAAGCCAATTCTACAGGTCCAATTTTGAACCACTTTTTCGAGCATATGGGGCCGTATGTCGGCAATAACGCCACGAATGTTGGCTTCCAAGTCCCCTAACGTTTCTGGTTTGGTGGCGTAGACGAGCGACTTCACATATCCCCAAAGAAAATAATCCAATGGTGACAGGTCCATTCCGCGAAATTATGCGAAATGGCAAACCAAACTGAACATAAATGACATTAGAGTTGCCAGATTTGACCATAAAATGCCAGTTTTATCTCTATTCGAAAAACAAACCTCTAAAAAAAACACCCTGTAGTATACAGATACCCAGGAATTATATATAAAATCATTCTCGAAAAGTCACTAGGCCAAAAAGTGATCAGTAGAAGAAAATCTTCTTTAAGTTAATTTACGTAGTATGTGAGAAAGTCATTTCTGTATTTATAAGCATTAAGCTAGCTCAGCTGGATAAATTAAAAAGCAATACATCTTTAATATTTTCAAACTGAAGGCAAGGTGCATTGAGTGTCAAATCTTTCCTTCTAAGACATTAGCATTGAAAAATCCAGCCAAAATCGAGAGGTGGAACTATTACAAGCTTTATTATTATATTATATATTATAACTAATACAAGCTCCTTTTGGAACTGGTGCTGTCCGATTTATTTCGGAATATCTAAAACAACACACATGACTGCCTTAAAATTTATAACAAAAGTCTTTAACTCGTGCGCATTTGTGTTAATTAGAGAAGAAATAAAAACGAAATCCAAACATCTACTGCCATCAAGCGATGTCAAGTTAAGCATTTCACGCAGTTCGAATTACAACACAATACGCCCATATACTGCTGCTGCTGCTTGCTGCCCACTTTTCACACAACATCAAAATCAAACCAAGATTTCAACGTTTCACTTTACAGTGGGTTCAAGTTTTTCAAATATTTAGTAAAAAAGATTCTTCATTTATATTGAAAAAATCTTTTTTTGTGTAAATGGCGCCTACATGAATTACACAGCTCATTTGCTTCAGCTAAAACCTTTTTTGATATCAGCAAATAAGCTTTTGTGTGAAATAAAGTATTACTTCAGTTTTTTATCTACTTTTGAAGAGTTATGCTAAAGCAGTTAAAGTTATGAAGCTGAACTAATATACACAAGCGCAGGATTAAAATATATGACTTTACATAAGATGGTAAATGATTTGAATGTGAGTGGAAATTACGCCCAAGAATGTTCAGCAATTTTGTAGAGCCAAAGATAAGGATTTCTAAAAACTTGGATATTATATACACATTACCTTGTATGCTAGAGATTAAAGAAAATGTTTATTTTTTTTTAAAAAGAAAAGTCAAATTTAAATTGGCAATGAAGCCTTTATGCTGTTCCATGTAATATAAAACTTCTGACGTATATCACGGAAGCATTTCGACATGAGATTTTTTTATAAGATTTTGCTATGGGTCATTCCATCTATAATGGGCCTATCATTACCCTCATGTTTTTTAAATAGGCTGAAACTTTTTTCATTGATTGGTCTATCATGTAGAAGATATAAAAAAATCGATAAAATTTTTTGACCAGTATTATTGCTTAAAAAAAGGTTTAAATTGTGCTCAAAAAAGCTCGTAAGTAAATCGAAAAAACTCATTGATGAATATAAACAACCCAACACAATTCATATTAGCTTTGATATTATTTTTAGGTAGTTGTGTACTAGTAGATGACAAAAAAACTGCCAATCTGAATAAATGAAGGCCTGAACGGTTTCTATGTGGTAAAAGATAAAAAAATTGACCTTCCAAGAAAACATCTCTTTCCCAAATACTCCATCATCGATTTCAGCTTTTTTAGGCTCAAAATTTGCAAAACCTATAGGAGTACTATCCCTTAAAATTTTATCCATGGTTTTTCACCCTGTTTGATTTTACAAACATTTAAAGTTAAGATTTATGATTTGCAACTTAGCAGGATTCTGACTTAGCAGGATTCTGCAATCTTACATAATTTATATTAGATATTAGGTAGCTTACCAGCTGTATTATATAACTGGTAAATTAACAAAAACCTTATTTCGAGATCGGCAATTAAAAACAGATACTCGTATGCAGCGTTAATAAAGTTCTCCTAGAAAACTCATGTGAACTTTAACTCTATAAATAGTTTCCAGTAGTCAATTTTTGTTTAAAAACTTTCATTGCAAGGAAGTTCGGGTATAAGTTTGTCCCATCCGGCTGACTTTCACAGATAGGCTGTAGTCTTATTAAGAAGCAATCCTTCCCTAGGGTTTCCAACACAGTGTTTTCACTTGGACAAGAGTTCGAGAGGCTTCAGGTGTGATCAATGAATGATCTACGCTCGTACAAATATTCTAATTTTTATCGAAATGTTTTTCGACAGAAATAAAGAGCTTCTCATGCTTATATGGTCTACATACATTTCTCCATAGACAATACAATTTGTGCCAATAGACTTATGTAAAATTCCCAATATCTGGCTTTTAATGTTGAAAAATATTTCTCATATCATTAAAACCCCGTCACCACCACAAACCTTCGCAACAGAGTGAATGATAATTGTATTAATCAGCCAATAGAATGGATACCAAGTACGTTAACTTTCTGTGGAATTCTCCAATTACTATTTTAATCTTATGGTTGTCACTTGCTATCTAGGCCGTTAAACATTTTCCACTCCTTGACGCAAGCTTAGTTTTAAGATATTAATTACTCCTCTATTAAGAGACAATCGCCATATTCTTCCCATAATCTAATGATCTTGTAATGAGGCGAACCTGGTTTTTTTATCTGCTATTCATGTCGTTGTATTGAAATGTCAAGAGTTTCTGTCGTTATGTACTTGTATACTTTTAGTTCGAGATTTTTTGACATCTTAAATATGAAGACAACTCGCATTAACATCTAACTCATTGAAATTTAGTTTAGTCAATGTTTACTTTCAGATATATCTGCCTGTATGGAGGTAACCAGATTAATATGGTGGAGCATCATCAAAGCTTTTGAAAGAATCTTGAACGCCTGAACTTGTCTATACACTAATATTATTGCGTCATTTTTAATAGTTGCTGCGATTTCATGAGCAATTTTGATCATATTTATATGACTTCAGTTAGAAAAATGGGTGAATAGTAGAAATACCGAGGTAAGAACATCTGAGTTTATACTTAAATCTTTTGGCATCGTTAGGAAAAGTTTAATAGGTTGATATAACTGCAGACCCTGCTTTAACTTGAGATTGATATGATTTTTCTAGGCTTTTTTTTTCTATCAAAACGACTTATTTTGATTTTAGCCACCTTTCTTATGTTCTCATTGAAACTTTTTCTTGTTGCTTGTCTATATCTGGCAAAGCTTTCATTTCACCAAAGTGGTATTGTTCATATACTGTAGTTTGAAGAATCTCTACCGAACTTGACTCAGTCATTACATTTGTAGCTTCCATTAGAAATTCGTAGGTATAAAATGAGAATCGTATGAAACAGTTTCCATCAATGCATGAATGCATAACTTTTAGATAACAACCAATTTTTGAATTATTAGATATTATTAGCGAAGCATCCAGGCACAGTGTGTTACATGTCGTTGGAATTCTTAGTGAAGATTTTAGAAATATTTCATCACTTGTAGGCACTGTAAGGTGCTCTTCATTTAGGCAACCCCGCACGTTGCTCATTTGCTGGTATATTGGTAGGAGAAGCCAAGAATTTAGTCAACTCTTTTATCTTAATCTTTAATATCCTTTATTTGACTTTATCCTTTGTGTGCGACAACGTCGTCATCGTTGTATGTGAGTATTTTTGTATGTCTTATATGGCTGTTGTCGATGCGTATAGCGCAATTCACTCTTATTTGTGTGTGTGTGTATGTGTGTGCGTCAGGGTGCGAGTCTGTGTCCTGGAGTAGATTTATCACTTTGTGACTTTCGCTCTTGTTATTTTTATGCCATTTTTTTCTGCTGCTTACACTTTTCTTTTTGCGCCAACTCCTTTGTATCCTTTTATTGTTAAACTACATACTGTGACTCTGTCTGTGTTATTATTTGTTGTATTTTTGTAATGTTTTGTTTGTCATGATTTTATTTATTTTGTTTTTATTATCACATTCTTATTGCTGAATTAGGCGTAAAGTTGTTTTCCTTTCTGCCTCATAAGTCAAACTTGAGGGCGCATTTTTTCCCTTGTGGTATTTTTGCTTTTATTGATATTTTTGCCGTTCTGCTCTACGCCACAATATTTGATGGTTTATGTTGCATATTGGAATTTCAATTGGCACGAAAGCTTTAGCCACCACCATTTTGGTAATGATATTTTAAATGCTATCTAACTGAAGTAAATTAACTGGTTTGTATCCAAGTAAGAACTTCGAAACAAATAATGCTTGAAAATTATATAATCATCTTAAATCCAGGTTATTAAGGTTTTGTTTCCTTTCTTCTTGTCGAGTAACAATTTCTTGAATCCTCCGTAGATACGTAGAAGTATGTGATTTTCAACACTTAGAACAAAGGAAGGATATATGAAAGACACTGAAATCAAGAATTAAATTTCAAAAACTTTTTTTAAATCCACGCGCCGTAAAAATTATTCTTAAAAGAAACAACAAAAAGCTATTTTCTGGGGTACGCTTCATTTGTATTTCACTAAAAAGTCCTAAATTTATTTTCTTAAAGGATGGTTGGTACGATTATTACGCTGAAAAAATCAAACTCAATTCAGTTTATCGGTAATTGAGGGCCTAAATTTTAGGCTATACTATATGCTTAATGAATAAGTTCAAGTAGTAGTTGAGTATAGAAATTTTTAAACAATTTGTGTTCTACTTGCAAGTGAGACTTAAAAACACCTCATCAAGAATATCACCTTCGTGTAAGCAATTTTCTTCACTTTGGTCATGATCAATTATTTAAGTTTCTTAAATGTTCTATACCAGTCAAACTTTTTAACATTGATCGATCTACACATTGATAGATCGATTGCACAAAACATGTTCCCATTTTTTTTTTTTTATTGAAAGCTTAACCCATTCCAGACTGTTAATAGATGGGCCTGGACGATTTTGATAAAATTTCGTGGAGAGTATTTTGCACTCTGCAGATTACCTGAGATTTGGTATAGCTGCGATCAATGCTTACCTAAGTAAGCATACTGTATTTCTATGTTCAGATATGTATCTAGAGCTCGTCTGGCTGTTGGGTTTTTAAATACTTAAAGATGTAAACTCTGGTGTGCTTTCAATGTTATTTGTAACATGTCTGCCATTACAATAGAATTGCAAAGCTGACAAAAGAGAGACTAGCTGACACTGTGAAACTGTTACGATTATCTAATTTTCCAATTTTTGGCAGAATATTTCTGGAGAGTTTTCTCTTAAAAAAAATCGTGACTTTTAAACGCTGAAAAGTTTATTTAAACCTAAAAATTTTGACTTGGATCTAAGTGGTAGATCGAAAACCGGTCTTAACTCTTTCAAATTAAAAAAACAATACCAGATATCTCAATCCTAGTCTAAACTAGAATTTTTAAAAATTCCTCTGTTAATGGGTATCGAAATACCCAACACTCTGTAATGGGTTAAAAGAGATGAGCTCAACTAAGGACAAGTCTATTAAAGATATAAGTAGATCCCAATTTATCAATTTAGCAATGGAAAGTCTGCACTACTACTATGCAGTAGTCGAATTGGTAATTTTAGGTCGATGTTTTCTACAGTGGAGTATCGGGAACATGTGGCACACGGTGCAAGAAAATAAACTGTGTACATTAATACACATATTTTAAAAAATTTTAATTATTCATTCTAAAATTTTCTAATTTTAATATTAAGTACTATTTATAAGATATTTTACTACGGAATGAATCCACATCATTTTCGTAGAAACTTGAAACTGATATAACTTCATTCAGTTTTTCATTCTGTTTGTTACGGATAGAAGGCGTCGTGGCGGGTACAGAAAAATATATATATATATTCTTGATCAGCGTCACCACCTGAGTCGATTTATCTATGTCCGTATGTCTATCTGTATGTCTTTCTGTCTGTCTGTCTGTCTGTACGTCTGTCTGTCTGTTAATCACGTTTATGGGAAAACGAAAAAAGCTAATTCATTCAAAATTGGCAAACAGGTCACACCTTCTTACAAGCTTCTTGGGAAATCGAATCGTCGATACTCTATGTATATTTGCCCAAGCCCATTTTGAAAAACTTTGCCGCGAATAAAGATTAGGGTGTGCTAGGCTTCAAGATTTTAAAGGCACTTACACGGGCGTGGCACAGCCCTAAATTTTAACCTTTATAAAGCCATATCTCGTAAGCTGTGAACGATATTGTGATGAATTTTGGTAAACAGATACAAATTGTATATATCTTGAATTTTTGTAAAAGTGGGCGGAATTGGAAAAGTGAGCGTGGCGCTTTTCAGCTATTAAAAATTTTGATTCTATATGTATCGAAATTGACACAAATGATTTTCATAAAAGTTATAAAGGTGAACAATTTATTTCGTACAATTTTTTCCGATGAAAAGTTTGGCGAAGTGTTTTGAAAGCCATAAATAATATCTTGGTTGAGTTTTATGTTTGGGAGACTTTTTATTTCAAAAACGCTTATTGTTATAATGTTAATATTGGTCATTAGGAGTATGCTGCCGTTACGCATGAAAAATTTGCTACAAATTTTTTGTAGATAGTCTACGAAATGACTTTTTAATTTAAAATAAAAATTTTGTTTTAAATAATAAAATAAGCTATTTCGGAAACTTTCATTTCGCAAACATATGGTAAGCGTTAAGTTCCTTGTATCCCGTCTTAACATAGCAATGTTTGCTTTATATTAAATGCTCATAGTTTATGATATTTCTTTCTTATTTAAAACAGCCATGATATAGCTGATTTTTATTTTGTGCTAAGGCAGACGATACAATAAAAATATACGTTTATCAATCTAAATCTGCTAAAAATGAGAACATTTAAAAGGTAGTTATTAGAAATAGTCCAAACGTACAGAAAATCCTTCCATTGTTCCCAATGTGCCAAAAATTTGTCGACTGTACTGTGGGTAATTTTTCGTAACGCAAATGTACTGAAAAAAATACAAATGTACCGCAAGTGACATCACTGCAGCGTATGTGTTAAAAGTGTTGCATTATTAGCTTCCAGTGTAATTATTAGCTATGAGCTAAAGATGTACCTACTCAAAGTATGGCTTATGGTATAGTAGTTGCCTTAGGTGTATTCTTAGGACTGGTATCATTTCATGACGCAAGTTACTACTGAGTGAAAGCTTCGACATTATATGCAACTAAAATTTAGCACGGTCTTGATATTTGTGCTTCATGAATTGTATATAGCAAAAATATTTTCGAGATCATGTTTTTCAAGGAAAAGTAAAGAGTCAAAAACTGTTCTAGACACAAGAGAATGTCAATGAATATATTTTTCGTTTAATTGGCTATAAGTCGAAAATTTTTCAATATTACACGTGATCCGCTTAAATTGTGTTTAATTGGATTAAACCCATTAAGAAGTTAAAATATTTCCGACAAATTTTATATTCGAAATACATATTGCATTTGCAATCGACCTATTCTTATAGTCCTTTAACAGAAAATGCAGAAATGACTGAAAATAACATTTACTTCCGCAATATAAGAGTACTTGTATTACAAAACAGCACCCTAATAATTTGCTATAAGAAACAAAAAAAAAATATATATATATATAAGACAGAAAAAAAATCACATGAATCATCAAAATCTGAACTCAATCGGGTAAAAATCAAATTAAGTTGCAACAGAACATTAAATTTTAAAATATTGCAGTAACATAAACTACATATTGGCAGCAGTAGTCAGAAATAGTTGGTTGCATAGAGTAAAATCGTCATAAACGCTTTTTATGGGTTTCACAGTGGTTTCAGCAAGAACATGAATAAAAACAGCTACAGCAAAACCAACTCTAATCACAGACGCGCTACCAACATAAAATGCAAGTAAGTGTGCCAGCCAGTCAATACGAAATGTTGGGGTGATTGGTTCCGAAACTGGAAGTGGAAGTTGATGCAGTAATGTAATGTCGAAGAAAAATAAAAAGTCAAGTAATGAAATCACGATAACGATGACGTTGCAATCGGCAGTCGATAGTCGCTGGCAGCAGCAACCAGCAGTATGCAACTACAAATACACCAACAATATCTCTACAAATATGAAATTTATGGTTTTATGATGACTGGTTACGGTTGTTTTATTTCTTATTAGGTTTTTTTTTTTTTTTTTGTAGGGTGTCTCCAAAATGTTGAGGGAAAATTTTGTTGTTGTTGTTTAGTTTTGTAGGTGTATACCTAAAATATGTGGTCTTATTTTTTTCAGTTGTAAATTGTTTTAATCTGTTTTTAGTACAATATGGAACAAGAATTGAGTTATGACGGTGTTATAGAAATGGTCAGCTGCCCGAATTTTAAGCGAATTACTCCAAACAAGCAGGATGATCTTACTCGTCAAATGGCCCATTATGACGTTGACAGGGAAAGTGATAAAGGTAAACTAGAGGTTGAATAGAATGTAGTCGATGAATACAAATTTCAAATATACTTTAAGCCAAGCTGGATCTTGTAAGGTCGCAAGCCAAGATCTTTGCGCAAAATCTTCCATAAAGTTGATGGACAAAGCTCCAATTGCTGTGCACGGTGGCGAATCGATTCATTCGGGTCCTCTTCAACATTTTGCTCTACAGCGGCAATTGTTTCTTCGGTGCGCACTGTTCGACGTCTCTGCGGATGCGTATTATCACATAGAGTAAACGTAGTGCGAAAACGATCCATGGTTAACCGAATTAATTGCTCTGATGGACGATTATGTCGACCATAAAATGGACGGAGCTTGCGGTAAACTTCGCGAACTGAACCATTATTTTCGAAATAAATTTGCACGATTTGCAAGCGTTGTTCTTTTGTCAACCTGTTCATGATGAAATGGCAAACCAAACTGAACATAAATGACATTAGAGTTGCCAGATTTGACCATAAAATGTTAGTTTTATCTCTATTCGAAAAACAAACCTCTAAAAAAAACACCCTTTATTAAAATATAATACAGCTTGGCTTAAAAATCAAATGTAATACTTATATATTAAAATTTAATACGAAATATATTACAAAATTTTGTAATCTATTCAAAAGTATTAAATTTAATCAAAAATTGCATTAAAAACCTTTGTAATATTTCGCTTGTATTAAAATTCATTCCAAGATTTCTAACCGTGAAGTTGTGAAATTTCGTGCATGGATCCAATTGCTTGCAGTAAGGACTGCGTAAAATAAAGATGTGGGTATACAATGTATAGTGCGCGGGAAAGCCGCTGGTGCAGTTAGTATTATATATGTAAAAATGTGACCAAGAATAACCCGAGCAATATCGGTGATAAGGAGACGAGATCGAGTACGATACGATAAGCATCTACGGTGTCGTATCGGTGAAGCACTAGTGTCGAGGAGGCGATCACATACATAAGTGTTAATCATCAAAAGAAGGGTTCGGCCTATAATCAATCGCAATCAAATTATTGACCTGTTTGTGGTAAAGAAACTGTGTATGCTAAATGGCAGAGTATCAATTAGGAACCATACGTCTCGTTATGTTATCATGCCATTCCATCGAGTTTTATAAGCTAAGCTTGAATATATTTTAATACAAGCTTCTACTCGAAAAGATTTGTAACTACGGGATTACATATGTGTGCACTTATTATCATAATAAGTGAACCATTTAAACAAATGCAACTGCCGAGTTCCAGGTACTTATACCGATCCACATATTTTAATCTAGCGGAAAAAGTCCTATAAGAGTTTCTGATGCATTATAACGGACTATGTCAAACAATACTTTGCTGTAATTGGATCCTATAAATATATATGTTTTGATGTCGATTCGGTTCACAACAATGTTTTAACTTTGGTGCATGGCCCCAATTGCCTGCAGTAAGCTCAGGCAAAGTTATACAACGCAGAGTACGCGGGCACTGTCACGGATCCAGGAAGCAAAAACATAAAATATACGAAACGAAATGAGCATGATACAAAGCCAAAATTTTTCGTACGAAAAAAATAAGGAGATGATAGGCTTGGCGCCACTACCAGATCGACACGATTATTTTTGAATTATTGCATCGATCTCGTATCGGTAAGGCACACTACTTCCATGAATTGAAATTGACTAGTGATAACCCCCGAAAATCGGGTGTGTGTTCTGTACACACTAACCAGATCTGAGTTTTAGGATTGGCTTTTGACGAACCCTTACTGGCCTTCCCGGTCCCGGTGGCGATTTTCTAGAAACACAAAAATATTAATAAATGCATCGCGATATCATTGGAAATAAGAAATTTAGTTATGCTTTTTTTATTTTTTTAATAAATATGAAACTTTTTTGCAAAAAAAAACAAATCCGCGTTTTGTTGACACGTTAGTTTAACTCAATTTCGAAAAAGATGACGTACTGATTCTAAGCCCGTCACATATCACGGCAGAGGCTGACTAAATTGTCCCTTTATTTTTCTCGGTTCTAAATGAATGAAGAATATGCGTTTAACTAAAATAAATAATTTTTTCCTTGAGTCAGGTTGTTTTTTACCGAATTAAGATAAATATATCACATAGCTTCCTCTTTCGAATACGGTCTTACAATTTGTGTGAGCCATTATATTGAAAAAATCAATTTTTACATAAGTCCATGGGACAATTTTAATCTTGTTTTTGTATTATAAATTTGTAGTTTTATACTAAGCTTTTAAGAGTCCCAAACATATTTGTATAAGCTATTCCTTCTGAAAATTTTTTTTTTAATTTTCCTTGAATTGTGTCACTTGGGACATGCCACGCTAAAGGTATTTTACCCATAAACATCCACCCGAGGGTTCTTAAAACATGCAGTTAGAATTTTTTAAAAATTGGGTGGAATATTCAAGAGTAGATATGAGAAGATTTGTTTCAAGAGAAAGGCCAAATTTAGTTTAAGCTTTAAAGTAATATCCCGCATGCAAAAAGCGAGAGTTTCTTACAATCACCCATGCATGCTCGATTTCAATGATTTAGGGGGCGTTCAAGAATTACGTAATGCATTTTTTGTAACACGCTGTAACGTTTCCCCCCCCCCAGACGTTATGTATCACCGAAGTGGCCATATTTACCTAACAGTGAGTGTTTTTCTCTTCGCTATGGCTTTGGTAGTTACCCATTCTTTGGAAAAATTGATGAAGATAAGAAATCATTTCACGATAATGATAATTTTATGGTATTATTTATTGCTGAAGCTAATCTCGAATCCCGTAAGTTTTTATCATTTTAATAAAACATTTTCATTTTTGTTATTCAATAAATGTACAAAGAAAGCGTTTCAGTATACACACCTAATTTCAAATCACTCTCACTAAAGAAGTTTCACTTCAAAAACAATGTTACGTAACGCGTCGTTCGACACAATGCCTCGTAACGTAACCTCGTACAAGACCCCCAAATTGCGTTACGTAATACTTGAACGCCCCTCTTAGTTTTAATAATAAAAAAGCCGAAACATCTCTTGAAAAAAAGGCACCACATCTTCCAAAAACATGAATCCAAAATAATAATTTCCATACAACAATATCATATGTAACATGAAGTTGTTTTTCCCTTGCTCTTTCTCATCAAATATCAAGCTCCACTTACATTACGCACACACACACACTTAATCATTGCTATTGTTGCTTTTCATATTTTAGTAACAACAACGCTTAATTGGAAAACAATAACAATTAGAGAGAGAGAGAGAGTAGTAGTTAAGTACATTTTTTTCTCCTCTCTATGGCGAGGCTTTTGCAGTTAATCAGTGCAATGCTTGAAAGAGTTGAAAAAAAAAGAAATCTTTCCACGCTTATATCTCAGCTTTTGGCCAACGGATTCTGGATCCAATAATTTTCCACAACTCTGCTCGATGAGCACTTCAATTTGATATAGCACTTGTTGCTGTAGCTGTTGTAGATCGCGTCAACTAAGCCTTACCTTCGAGGAATAAATATATAGATTTGGAGTTTCGAACCCAATGGAATAAGTTTTATATTTTATATAAAAATCATATACAAGAAAACTTAGAGACACAGTATAGGTCAAACTTAGGCACCCAATGCAAGCTAAGACTATAATGAATTTTTCACCCATTTGCACGGGTTCAGTTAAAAGCACCCAAAACTGTATTCTTTTGATTCACGGGTCCCTGAATTCCAAAATGGATATTGTTGCATTGGTTGTAAGCTGTTCGAAGAAATTTTTCCACTGCACTATATGAACCCTTAGATTTGTCATTTTCAGAGAGATTGCATCTTGAAGCTACTTATGTATCATCAACTTGTGACAGTTTCAATTGAGATGAGATTTCAATATCGCAGTCCATTACTAATTAAATCTATCTAAGCAGAACTGATGTGCATTTTATCGTGGACATTTTTTTGCGTATAGAAGTTCAAAAGAAATTGCTAAACTTTTGATGTATGAAAATGAAGCAATTTTAATTCCTCTTCGGACATTTAAAACTTAAAGAGCCACCCTTATAGTGTTATCATTGCTGTTCCTTCTTTGATTTCTGTTGCTACTTCGATTGCTGGTGCTTTTTCTCACTGCGAATTTAAGCTTCCTGAATTGTCTGCTCCTGCTAGTTGTGTCTATCTGCTTTCCGTTTGTCTATCTCTCTGTCGTCCTTTCGTTTGTCTGTCTGTGGTTGGCATGTTGGCTTTAATGTACAGTTTCTTATAACCAATTGCCATTGCGGTGTTGTGCGTGTGTTTTTCTTGGTGCCACTTCTTTTATTTTTTCATTATTTAACCCCATTTCTGGCATTCGGTTGTGTGTTTGTGTTTGTACTCTTTGTGAATTTTATTGGAAAATTTCTAAAGTTAATGCGCCTGATGCTGCAAATATGTTTTTGATGATTGCTGCAACTTCAGTTTATTAAACTCCATAATTCACAACTAACCAAGAATTGGTTGCGCTACATTTTCATGATTTATTTTATTAACTTTGGGGTTACAACTTAACTGATTTTTGGGTGTGAAACTTTTGTCATTTAATATTAATTGTTGGAACGTCTAGTGTAATATCTAGTTGTATGGAAAAATGGTTATTTATGCCTTAGAGAATATTTTCCTGAACAAGACTGAAAAAAAAAAATTTTTAATTTTGTAAAGAGCTATGTCTTTTTATACAGTTATATAATAAAAGACGTTAGAACTTCCCATTCTTTACTTCAACTCCCGACTAGAATTCTTCTTAGGCATGCCTGAATACACTTTCGGCATTATCTGGGAAATTATGAGATTAGTCTGAGTTAGGAATGTGTACTAGAAGCCTAAATAACGCAAGTTTAAGGAATTTCTAACTTAGGTTTACCTACCAACTGCCTGATTAGGTCTTAGTACGGGTAGAAAAAAGCGTGCCTATTTTAGGTTTGCCTAATGGTTTGGTTATGGTAATAACCTAAGGAATGCTTGAAATCGGTAAATCTGGGGAATCAGTAATGTGGTAGTCGTAAATAAGTTCAAAATTGCTCCTGTGTTGTAAGAAATTACCGATGAGAAAACTGAATTTACACAAGTTAACATTACGACAACTTTTCTTAATGATTTTTTCGTATTCTCCTTCAGACGTCTTTTCCATTGCAAGAGAATTGAGATTCATCAATTCTCTTGCACTTTTTGACATTAAAGTTCTCCTGCGGTAAATATTAAAACGAAACAAATGTCAAAAATCGCCGCAAGTTCGGCTGTCGGCTATCTCGTTTGGGTCCCCTCGGTTCGTATTAATTGGAACCAAGAATATATTTTTAACATTCAGACATCGTAATTTTATTTTCTATCAATTCAATTTTATCGAGTATTTTTTAACAATTATAATAGTACATTTGTCTCGCTTACAATATTAAAACTGAGCACTGTAATGTATTGTCCTCATCATTGTGCAGAAAACTACTAACAAAGTGTCCTGCTCATGCAGTTTTTTATCACTTGCTTTAACGTTTGTGTCATAAATTAGGTGCGCAACTAAGTTCTCGCTGTTTGTCAATATATGGCGCTAGCGGTAAGAGCTGGTCAATTTGGTTCATATCGAGACGTTGTGTATCTAACCTAAACATATGGAAACAAACCGATTAGACACTTTTAAGATTTTGAGTTTTCATAGTCTGTTTCTGGTTGCTCGAAAATGACTGATTTTGTGCCAAATAATCGTCATATGCGGGAGGCGTTGATTTTCTTCTTTCAATCGAAAAAAACGGCGGCTGACGCGCATCGAGAGCTCCAAAAAGTTTACGAAGATGGTGTTCTGAGCGAAACAACATGCCAAGATTGGTTTCGTCGCTTTAAAAACCATGATTTCGACATCGACTATCGAGCACGTGGAGGAAGACCAAAAACCTTCAAATGATACGGAACTAGAAACATTGCTTGAAACATTGCTTGGTCTAAATGCAAGAAAAGTTTGCTTCAGTATTGGGAAATTCCCGACAAGCCATTTCCAAGCGTTTGCATGTGTGAAAAACGGCCCCAATACAAACAGAGTAGTCCTATTGCATGACAACTCTAGGCATCACGTTGCTAAGCTAACATAGTGAAAACATACTTGGAAACTCTCAAATGGGAAGTCCTATTTCACCCGCCGTATTCCCCAGATATTGCTCCGTCACACTACTACTTGTTCCGTTCAATGGCACATGGTCTGGCTGATCAGCTGTTCAACTCCTATGAAGACCTCAAAAAATGGCTTGATTCGTGGATAGCCTCAATAGAAGAACACTTCTATCGTGATGGTATTCGTTTTCTACAATAATTATGGGGAGAAGTAGTATCTAGCAATGGGCAATACTTTGATTGATTCATCTGTAACTATTTTTTGAGAATTAAGTTGCATTTTCTTACAAAAAACAGCGAGAACTTAGTTGCTCACTTAATATTAATAATATTATTTTCTATCACTCAAAGAATTAAGAGTTCGAACCACGCCTACAAGCACACGTATCGAAGGCTTCGATATTCCACAACCAGAAGCTTATCTTTTTGGAAAAAATTCTGGCTTAAATTTCCTGGGTAACTAACCTGTTGTTTTCCCGTATCCACCAACACAAGCCAATAAGCCAACCAAGACTTTAAAGAGTTTGGTGAACCTAAGCAAAGATTCTTTGCGATTTTTGCGAGTGCAGAAAAAGCTTGCATTGGTGGAGTAGGTAGTAGGTACTAAAGGCGACGACACCGCTGGAACAGAACGTATTGCTAAGTGCTCTTATAACAGCTCTTACATTTGGCTCGGACGCCAAGTGCACCAATTTCTTTTGTACAGAAGAAGTGAGTCCAAGTGACGTGACTTTAGTGTCGTGCAATGGTTCAACCTCTGAGGCTTACCACTATGAAAACCGCATTATTCATTACTTCTCACAATCTAGACACACCTCATAAATAAAGATGACAACTCAATTAAAGAACCATGTCCGGTCGCCATTCATTGCTTTGTAGAGGATCTGTAGAGGACATTTCTGAGGAATGTCGTCAATCACACACAACCATTAGTGTTCTAGACTTTCGTTTGGCTTACAGATAATTACTGCGAGCACTAAAACAGAATATATTTTTCGATAGGCTGTGATATCTACTGCAGGAAATTTATGGCATTAAAATAAGGTCAAATAAACAGAAAATTTGTAAGAATACAATAAATATTGGAACTAATTGTGGAAGCTACTCGAAAAGATCAATAGGCGTAAATTAAGTCCATATTAGTTTGACTAAGCAGAATGCTAGAACCTTGTACAAAACTCCAACCAGATCCGAATGAAGCGGGCGTTGGACAATCCTGTTTACGAAAATTTGGGGCATACCGTTACTAATCTAAGTTAGGTTGTCGTTGGGGTTACACACTTGGCCCTATTCTTCTGACTAGGCAAAACCAATAGGGAGCTAATTTAAGACTGACGAGATTTTAAAGTTGGGCTTTAGGATACGTCCATCTTTCTTGTAGAAAAGTAGGCTTTTTGCGGTAGAAGTTTCAGAAATAATGCACACTATGTATACGTCGAAAAAAATCCCGTCACTTTGAAACTTTTTATTAGATTTGATATCAGATGTTGGCTATCGTTAATACCCAGTATTATGTGAGTATAAATAAAAAACCATTTCTCCTATATGAACAAAAAATATACAGCACTATAAGAAAATCTTCGTTTGCTAAATTGAGTTGGTAACACGTCTTAGCGTGCAAAATATCTATTTACATTAAACTCAACCAAATCATAATGCTAACCGATCAATTACCAGAATGACGTAGGTCTTGCACAGCAACAACAACAACGGCAAATAAAACAATAGCAACTCGATTATATAAAGATTTTGCACCAAAGATAAATAGAAAAGAATTAGCATTCGCGTTATTTACACCCGCAAAAGTCAGTGGGATTGAAGAATTTGCAGCACGCGGTTTTCCACCAACAACAGTGGCAGCAATTCAAATTTAACCCGAGCAAAAACCAAACCGCACACAGTTACACAACTACAGCAACAACAACAACAACAACAACAACACGGAGTTGAAGAAAAACTAAGCCAAACAACACCAACACGAACAACAACAACAACAACAACAACGACAAAATTTATTACTCGTTGCAAAACTGCGTAACGAGTGGGTACTTCAGTGGTATAACAAACTGACTCTGCGATTTATGTTGATGATAGTCAAACAGTCGTAAATCAATAGTGTAAAACTTATTCCCCCCTTTTTTCCTGTTCCATTTTTCTATTTTCCCTTTTGATTTTCATTTGCTACCACCCATTCGAATTGCAGAACACTGCCCACCAGCGCAAGCTGAGTACGTTACGTTAACTGAAATACTTGACCCATATTTTGGTCAATAGGAAGCCAGTTATATAAAAGTAGTAATGCGTTGATTTGGATGCATTTGCTTAAATAAATAAAGCTGGAAAAAATTAAAACAAAACTCTAAAATTTCAATAAGCATACATTATAAGACTTTGCATTCGAAAACTACACCATAAGCAGCAAAATGGCTCTAGTCTACAAAATAAATTGGTAACAATAACGGAATTGCACTTGTTAAAGGTTGTAAGGCCCGTTTTTGGTGGGACATCCAGATTTTTGGCTCAAAAGTTGCCACTTTTTGTAACTTTTATTAAATTTTAAGTTTTACGTCAAACTCTCTGACTCTCTGAAGATTGTGCTGCATAAAAATGACATCAGTTTCCAGCTGAAGTTAAGAATACTTAAAATGTTTTTGAGTTTGTCTCATTTATTTTGAGCGTACAGTTTCAAATTGTTTCGTTGCATAGATCAATTAAAACTAGTAAAGATGTTATCTTCGGCCAGGCCGAAACTCACATACCCTACACTGCATTGAAAGTACTTTTTAAATAAATGTTAAAAAAATGTTGAGGAGGTTGAATAAGTCAAAAATAATGTAAAAAGGTTCAAAAATGTTGGAAAGGGTTGCCAAAAACTGAAAATGTTGAAAAAATATGAAAACCATTAAAGAAAGTTGAAAAAAATTGAATAAGTCGAAATATATGAAAAATGCTGAAAAATCGATCAAAAAGTCGAAAAAATAAAGAAAATGTCGAATAAAATTGAAGGAGAAAAATAAAAGATTGAAAATGTCAAAAGAATATGGGAAATGTTGAAAAAAATAGAATAGAAATGAAGAACACGAAATATGCCACGCCCACTTCTCCAATTTTGCCAACTTTTGGTTCAATAAACAAACCAAATTTTAGCACAATAGCTTATATAGTTTGCGATATGTGCCGTAATTATTCCTAAAATTTAGGGCAGTGACACACCTACTGATGCAATCCAGTCCGATTTTGATCCAGAAATAGCTTTTTATAAACAAACCTCTTAAACCAAAATTCAGTATGAATGCTCATATATTTCGGTAGTTATGCCACTTAAGGTATTTTAATTGAATGGGAGGTGCCACGCCCACTGTTGCTATTTTGCCAGCTTTTGATTCATATGTACCTAATAACCAGTAAACCACTTACATCAAATTTCAGATCAATTGCAACAATAGTTCACTTAAAATAGCACTTACAACTATATGCAAATGAGGGAGGTGCCACGCCCACTGATGCAATCTTCTCAATTTCATTTAATTCCAAAGCTTATAGTAACCGACACCTATACACAAAATTTTATGACGATTACTCTCATACCACACTATCTATAGCATTAAACGTATTTCGGTTATATGGGAGGTGCCACACCCACCGGCACAATTGTGCCAAAATTTTGCAAGAAGACACCTTTTAGCAAATATCTCCGCCTTATTAAATTTCATAACGATTGCGTTATTAGTTCTCTTTTTATAACGTTTATTAATATTGTAGGCTGTGCCACGCCCTTAAAACAATTTTTTCAGTATATTGACGTAGCTTGTATTGTTGACTACTTTCAGTGGTATCATCCCTAAAATTTTAATGAAAATCGTATGTGCCATTTTGGAGTTATACGAAATCCAAATGTTTAATTGTTGAGAAGTACCACGTCCACTTTTACAATTCTGCCCACGTTATGCGCAATTCAAGATTCATAACATCTATATTCGTGTACCAAATTTTATCACAATATCTTGCATGGTTTACGAGCTATGGAGTTATAAAAGTTAAAATTTAGGGATGTGCCACGCCCCTTTGAGAGCCTTTGGAAACTTAGAACCTAGCCTAATCTTAATTTTGTCCTCATCTTCACCAAATCACCAATTTTCATCAAAATCGCAGCAACTTTTTTTCAAAATGGACTTAGGTATATTTACATAGAGTATGGGCGGAAGGCGTGGCCGTAGACCGATTTCGCCAATTTTTATATGCTAGCAGCTTGCAAGAAGGTTTGACCTGTGTGCCAAATTTCATTGAGTTAGCTTGCTTAGTTTTCTGGTAAACGTGATTTCAACAGACAGACAGACAGACGGACACAGCTATATCGTCTCAGGTGGTGACGCTGATCAAGAATATATACACTTTTCCATACCTGCCACGCCCCCTTCTATGCGTTACAAACGGAATGACAAAGTGAATATACCCTCTGTGTAGGGTATAAAAATCTAAATTAAGGTGGGACGTTCCTAAGTTGACTTTTATAATTGAATTGGTATTTTGAAGAAAAAAATCAATCAACAAAATAAATATTTCTAAATATAACAAAGCAAAACTTCACTGCATCTGTACGTAAAAGCATTTCAAAGCTCGATGATTTGTTCTTGATAGAAGTTATCAAGTTATTAACCAACATAAATTCACAGGAAGTGAAAGTTGTGCATATTTGTAATACTTCAATCTTCTCTTCAGATTTCGTTTAGACTAACTGGCTCGTTTGTAGCCAGACGCACAAACTAAAAACGTTATCGAAACTCAATATTCCAAGTGACTTTTCGGGAAGACTTATGTTCAAAAAGCAGAACGAAAAGCATAATGTTCCTCTACTTCCTTAAGATAAGAAAAAACATGACTTCACCGAGCATAAGGTTCTGGTTCTTACCAGGTTTGAGGACATAACGTGGAAACAGATCTAATGCAGCTAACAAGAGACATGAGACCTTTCAGTGGGAAAAAACTTTATACCACGTATAATAAATATGAACAAAATCATGAAAAATGTGTTTGTTTAACTGATATGTGAAGGTCTTCAACACTTAGAGCAATTTCTCGGAGATAATAAGGTATTGATTGCATACGGACATTTCCCGAGTGTACTAAACTTAGAACTGGTAAGCATTTTCTTAAGATTGAGTCAACTAATATTCTTGCACTTCTGATCGCGTTGATATCAAAACAAACGAAAGCCTTTGAAATAAAGAAAAGTTGCGCAATAAAATTTGATGACATTGTAATGAACCATTCACAGAAGTCTTGTTCCTCTGGTATTCATGGTTTGGCTATAAAAAAATATTTGCAATGTATTGAAACAGAAAATAATTTATAATTATTTTACTGAGTTTACTATTGAGTAAGTGTGTGTAAACACAAAAAATAAAAATACACAAAAAATATTCATACTAGAGTTTCATTCACTGTTATATGGAATCATAAGTGACCTTTTAGCCGCTTAGTGAGAGTTTCTGAAGAAAAAAGTTATATTAACTGAAAGAAAAGTGTTATATTAAATGAGTTAAAAAAAAACTTTTGCGTTGTTTTACTTTTTGCACCCACAGACTATGTCGACGTTATCTACTTCCTTACTACTGCTAACTGGACTAACTGCTGCCGAGCAGCTTCAGCAGCCTACTGCATGCTCCCTCATAGTGAGCTGTTTCATTTATGAAAAATTTCACTACTTAGTGAAGGGAACAAACAGCTGATAGTGAAGGCTACGATTGCTCAAATCTTGAATTACTTTTAGCATAGATTTAAAAATTTTTTTTATGCTACTATCAATATTTCCACGGAAGTGCGATAAATTAAGCAAAATGAAATGTTGAAAAATATTTTTTGTGAAAAAAAAATCTCCTACTGTTGTGCATTCAAAAAGTTTAGTTTTTCAACATTTAAAATTCAAACAAATTGCAATTTCATCAGTTTTTGGCTGTAAAAAAAGCACAGCCAGCAGCTACCACAATAACAGCAACACAAACAACGAAATCAGCCAACTCACAACCGTAGTTGTAATCAAAATAACGATATTTCTATAGTTTTAACCAAAAGTTACAAATTGCTGATGGTGTGTAACAGTAACTCATTTAATGTTCTAATTTCTCTCAATTGAATGCTAGAACATTGCAAATATTCCTGTGCTACCCTTAGCTCTCTCCGCTTACATTACCACCAAAGTGTCCAACAGTAAATGATCTCTCGTCATTCAAAATCACTCGAAGCCATAAGGCAACAGTCAAGGAAGAAGATGCATCATTTGCTATGAAAAGCAGTGGTGTGTGTGGTTGGAGTATTGAAGCCTTATTTATCGTTATTCTTTTTCAATGAACCTTTTCTATTGATTTTCTTTTTAAATTCTTCAATTTTTCATCAATATCTGGACTAATTCTTAAAAGAGTACAAATAGATGATATTTTTTAAATTGAAAAATTAATTAGAGTTTTTGAAAAACTTACAGTTTCTTTTGAAAACTAAATGTTTGAAGGATGTTACAATTCAGAAAACTTTCCATATTGAAATATTGCTATCAGAAGCGAATTCAATGTGCAGTTTTTGAAGTTTAACTCCTAAGAAGGAATATTGTCAATTTGCATTATGCTTGGTTCATTTTAAAAAAAATTTTAAAGACCGAAAACCAATTTGCTACGTTTTAAGTTTGAACGGTTTTTCCGAAGCCTTAACAATAATAGAGATAAATCATATTTCTTATGTACCATTAAATAGCTGTAGCGCATTAATGGTTCGACTTATGCTGAAATTATAGATGACTAATACGTAAATGGTCAAATTCTACCCTTAAAATAGTCAGACTCACAAACGATCTTTATTCAATACTTTTTTGTACCTGACAGGCCCTCTTATATGCGTTATCAATGCAAATGCAGGAAAGTCAAGTTTAAGACAAAAATTCAAACACTGAGAAATCTCATAAATAGTAGAAAATTTTCAGCTGTCTTGTAAATCTCTAGAAGATTTTGTTTTAATTTTTTTTAGGAAAGCTTAAAAACTGTTGGCTTTTGAAAGTGCAAAAGAAATTGCTCACTCAAACTGGATTTTCCTTCGGCACAAGCTTGAGAGTAGGAAAGGAATTGCAGGGACATATGAAAATCAACTATGAATTTTTTGCAACTAATGGTTAAGTCCATCTCAAAATTTCTTGCTCAGAGCGAAATTGAAACGAAAAGTACAACGCAATACGAGCCATTAGCAGGAAGCCTACGGCAGTCCTTATGTTCCAGAACGTACTTGCCGAGTATTACGCCAAGGCAGATTAAAATGAAATGGGAAAAGCATTAGACGAGATGCAGAAATCGTATAATTCAGTAAAATTGAGGATAACAGAAAAGGAAAGGGAACCTAAAGCTCAGTCGGTGATCTCTAAAAAAACATAAGCATCTCAAGAAAAACCACAAATTTCCTAAGGGGTCCAAAAAAATCTTGAAAATATCAAAAGAATTAAGTGTTTTAACAACATTTGAATATTCAAAATAGATCGAAGAATCTGAAAAGACCTCCACAGACCAATAACGCTCAAGATAAATAAGAGCTAAAGTAAGAAAAAACAGAACACAAAAGTCTGAAAAAGACCAAAATTACTAAAAAGTCTTTCGAATATTTAAATGAGGACTTCAATTGACTTAAATAACTAATTGACTTAAAATTTCGTTGCCTCGTTTTATGCGCTTAAGCACCTACCATCTTTTGTGCAACACTACGCCCATGTCCATATAAAACCAGTAAGATAAAGTTGGTCTGTACACAACTTGGTGCTTCATCTGCAAATTGAAATATTTCGTTCAACTCAGAAGTTCCTCTGCATTAAAGTTGCTTTAAATGGATGAACGGACAAACGAACAGGCAAACAGTTGAGCATCTTTCCTATGACGTAATGTAATCAAGTGCTTGGCTCCATAAAATATCAAACAAACAAATCAACTTACGATAATTATTGCACATCAATCGTCTGAATGCTTCCGTAACTGCTGTCGTGGGATAAGAGGATACCGGATAAGGATATGCGAATAACTGCTGCAACTTCAATTTAAATATTTTTGCTTACTGCAAGGAAAAACGAAACTTTTTTATGTAAATCAAGGTTGCACAAGTGTAGCTGATGTAGCTGTATGGTGCAATGCATGAATGAGGCTCCAAAATTACTCATTATCCAGCAATAGTTTTTACATAATCATCAGTTTGGAAAACATGTTTTGCTTACCTATGTATGTGCTGCAGCAGAAATGTAAATAAAACTTTAGTTTTATTTTATTGCGCAGTATTTTTATTTCGTGTTTCGAAATCATCATCTCAAAGAGTTTCATATTAAGAAGTTCAGAATGTTTTTGAAATAAAATTAATTTTTGCGTAACTGTTGCGATTATTGCAATGTTGCATATCCTTAATATGTTGCAAACACAAACACATGCAACTCACCATCCATGGTGTGAGTATGCACGACATGTTACCAACAACCAGCGGACGCGTGACATAGCAAGTCATCATTATGGCAGGTTTCCTGTTTCCGTTTAAGTTTCCGCTTGCGAATTTTACGTTCTCAAACGGAACGCATTGAGGCAGCAGACTGCGATGACAACGACAACTGCAAGAGGCACAGCAACGAATACGACGACGACTGTAACTGCAAAGATGGCGACATCTATTTCCAACATTGGATGTTACTTCCGTAGCTGGGTTAATTTTGTGTTTTGTGAGCGCATTTTATTCGGCGAAACTCATCGAAGCGCAACACGATTGAGGCGGAAATGAGTTGTTGTTGCAAGCGCCGAGTGTATGCAATATGAAGCAAAAAAAAGAATTATGCTTAGGACATACTTATTGGAAACATATTTTATATTCAAAAATAACCATTAAATGTTTAATGAGAATATAACAGTTTTTAAGAGAGTGTATTTTAAAAGATATCGTTAGGAGACAAACATAACGAAATTAGCGATAAGTCTGGCTCTTCAAAGGATCCCTCCTGGAAAACCATAGTTTTTCTGTACCAACATAAGTTTCGCCTGTAGGTCTAAAATTCATTTTGCCGAGCGTTGGGCAAGGTTCAGAGTTGTTGCACAGTTTGGTAGATATTCGTTAGAAAAAAACTGTTTGTCAATTCATTGAGGACACTATAGGTTCTGCTTGGCATTAAAGAAATCACTCGAATGATCAATCTATTGTACCCAGACAATTCGCCTAAAGACCAGAAAATATTTGCGACAAAACACGATAATATTGAAAGTGAAACTATTCTAGGTAATTGAAAGATTCTCTACATTAAGTACTTGGCCAGATTAAGCCCATCCTCAAGGATATATTTTAAAGTAACTTTATACTCAATTACATGTCAAAAAGCTGGAGAGTGACACGTGTGGCCTTGATACCATAGTTGAGGTATAGCACTTTAGAAATAGTGGTGATTTAAGTGCAAAAACTATGATTTACTTAAAAAATGGCGAAAAAACTTGTAACGCGAGAGACATACTACTTGCATAATAAGAAGAACACGATTATCGACATCTTACATGCGTACCTATGTAAATACTTCATCAAAAAAAACCTCTATACAGAGTGGTACATGAGTCCAATAGGGGAAAATTGTCCAAGACGGCACTTGAGAAAAGTTTTATTTTCACTGGTTTTCATATTTTCAGTAAACTTATTTTTGATCTATAATACTTTTTTCTTTTATTTTTTATTTCCTTTCCATCACATCAGGATATTAATTTACTGTAATTTAAATAAGAAAATGTAGATTTTATTCATACCAAGTAAATCGATAACAAGCCAATTCAAAAGTTATATTGCATTATAATATACAGATTTGATATTTCGATGATGGTTTTAAATTTACCGTAGAAGTTTTTATACCCATGATTTGACCTAAGTGTTGTAAAATCGTAAGCTTCTACAATAACCAAATGGGAAATTGGTGATAACCTCGTTTTTACTCAGGACGTCTTCTCAAGAACGATGACAGCACAATTATGGTAATGTCGCGCTTGTACTAGGCAACATTCAAATATATTTCAAAGTTTTCGTATCATTTGCTGCTGGTAATAAGAGCTCCGTTAAGGATAGAAAATGTAATACCCCGAATTTGAATTCACGCAACAAAATACCACCCAAAGTTTTCATGCGCTTTGTTGCATCCCTTAATGAAGGCAGGCACTAGGCCATTCAATATGAATTATGAATACTATTCTTTTTAATGGATGGTCGTCTGTGGTATTCAACAGTTTCCTATTTTTCTCTCATCCATTTGGCCTCAATTTGTTGCTTGATATTTTTCGTGATATTATACGAAACCTGCGAGGATCTCTGATTTCTGTCTTATGGCGCAGTACTTTAACGCAGGCTTTTAATTCTGAAGTTTTTATAGGACGAAATTTTTGGATTTTGTGCGGTTTGTTGTATGCAAACAAAGCTATGCTGGATAAAAGTCTCAAGGAGTTGCTGTTCAGAGTCTAGCTCAAGCTCTATTATCAAAATATTTATTTTTTCAGGATTTCCTTGTACTGAAATTGCCCTTAAGAACGCCCTATTTTCATTGCTGGTAGTCTTGAAGTCACTACTAGTCATAAGAACATATGTAAGTATTTTATGTTACGAAAGCTTGAAATATAAAACTATTGAAGAGGCAAATAGTTACTTTAGCTTTTTTCATTAAAGACATAATGAGAAAAAATATACACAATGTAGTCCTTGTACATCTCCATGTACTTAGTATCCACAAAAAATTTCGTGCAATTTTTGTGGTATGTCAGAATAGAAAATAACTTAAAATTGTTATCTTCTTGAGCTTATGTTCAATATAATGTGTGTCAACACCAAAAAAATGACACTTAAGAGAAATAAATTAAACAGAAAAATGAGCAAAAGCTAATCATACTAGTCTCATTCGCTGCTAAGCCGACCTATCAGTGACATTTAAGCCACTTAGTGAGTATAGTGCAATCCCAAGATAATTTAACATTCTCTCTAAGAGATGAAACAAAAACACATAAAGGTTTGAAATAAACAGTCTCATATACTGTTACTTGGTGTATTCAAAACACTAACAAATGCAAAAAAAAAACTCTAAGTTGTATAAAGAGATCCTGGTTGACAATTAAAAGTCAATTTTAGTGTAAAAAAACGTTTGTCTGATTGCAATAGAAATTCAATTTAATAGACATTTGGAACAAAACTTTTCAAATAAAAGTGGATTTTTTTTGTTTGTGAAACGCTTTCACAAGTGCTGGGGATCCGCATGAGCTGCGACATATGAGGGAGGTAAAATACAAGAGGACGCTATATTGACGCGTATGTTTTGCCTACAGACTTACAAAGATAGTGATGCCAATTTCATCAATTGCGCTAAGCAACAATCAACTATGCCTGTATTTTTGTTTCTGTATGTGCGTAGGTATGTTCAAGTGTGAGTGAATGAGTGCTAAAATGCAAATGTCGCTGTTGGGAATACAAGTGCAAAAACACAGACATATGAACATGTGCCAAGCATCACACAAACTACACAATCCTCACATACAAACGCATTAAGCAGACGACAACGCAGCAACCCTTTCGTTGTTGCCAATTTTCACAAATGAAATAAAAAGACAAATAAAATAATAAAAGGCAACAACATTGAAAATAAAAAAAAAATTCCAAGATAAAACAAAAGTCAAAAGAAAAAAAGTTCGAAAACACGAAAAAAATGTAGGAGAAAAAAAAGCGTAAAAATGGGAAAAATGGAAAATGGCATCCAATATGTCGTCACAGCAGTGATGACATTTCAACCGGGTCCTCGGGTTGTTTTTTGGCAACAAATTGATGTGATCACAGAGAGAATACATTGACACCTTTCTCACACATACGCACTGACAAACAGTTGAACGTAGATCCAGACAAGCCACATTGTTTGTCACATTGCAGATGTTTATGTACCCAGTAGGAACTCAATTTTGGATACATATGGGATAGTTATGATATACTCGTATTTTTTTCAATTTTGAAACATCTTCCATATATGTAAATGAAATGTGTGATATTTTTAAAATAGATTCATGCGAAAAAGTGGTTATACATTGTATAATATATATGTGATAACATATATTTCTGTAATTCTTCTGTCATGTACAATGTTTTAATGTATGTGATATGCGTAATACATTCAATATATAAAAATTTTTATGTATGTGATATTTGGAACATCTTTAACATTACAACATATTGTACTATATATGATTTCTCTTCTTTTGATTAGTCGTGGTGAAAAAGAGGTAAAGTCTTGATCAGTCAATGGTTGGATGGATACACGCAATATTTCTGATTATTGTGGTCTTTTGATATTTGTATATAATTATTCTTTCGAAATCGGTCATATAAATAGATTTTTTTAGTATTGAGAGCTTATATTCATTACCATCTATCTTCGACCATATAAGATATAAAACTATTTTTCATTTATTTTTCAATAAAAACAAACTTATTCAAAGATATAACCAAACTTTTTCACATTATTATGGCAACTCGTCTTACACTGCTAAGAAATTTTGTTTCAGCAGATATAAGGTATTGAACATAAGCCCTTAATATGTTATCCGTGATATCCATTAAATTTTTCTTACCCTTAATATTTTTCACATTTGTGATAAGCATATGTGTTTTTCTGTTGCATGTTACATTTGTGCTACTTGAAATATATGTTTTATTAAAAATAAAATATTTTTCATTTTATTATCCATCCGATATAAATGATATTCGTAATATTATGTTGCATGTGATTCTTTTGATACCTCATTATACGATATATCTTTCTGAAGTGTTTGATGTAATTGCATACTTTGTTATATGATATACATACAAATCGGTCATCTATATCTATTCTATTACATAAAGAGGTAAATATGTATATAGTTTTGAATAATTTGTTTTTTTTTTATGTAGAAGGTAATCTCTGGAACTGGTGCTCCGATTCTATAAATTCTTCTACTAATATAAAGCTAAACTGCCCTTGAGTAACATAAGATATATTTGATAAAAATAAGGGGCGCGGCACCATATCTACCTATAATACCTTGAGTCTTAAAATTTGGTGATAGCATACAAATAGTCTATACCAAGCACCTCGCGACTCATTAAATATGGACGGGCTTAGGCAACAGAGCGTGGCATTTTCCATACAACGAAAACACTTTTTAATGGTTTGACAATGCGAGGTGGTCTCTTCCATATAAAAAAAAATACCTAAAACGGGCTTGCGATATTGTACCGCATGTGATTTGCATGTCTTTCGCGATTTGCGTGACTCATGAAACTCTTTTAATAATATCCTGTGATATACTACAAGTGTATGGTATATTATACATTTCACAATTAAGTCGTTCATTTCTTTCTGTCGAAGACATTTGCTTTGTGGTGGTTTTAATAAAAGTAAAATATAATATGTGGAATATTTTTGATACACGTAATATTTTTGAATAACTGACTTAGTTATTTACGTCGCTTTCCGGAGCAAACAGAACATAAAAGGAAAAATTACCACTTACAATAGAAAAATTATGTTCTTTCCATTAAGTTAACGTTTACACGAGCAAATTCGGTCAAACAAACGAAAACTAGAAATTGTTTGTGCAAGAACATTTCAAAACAATTATTGCGTCAACCCGCCACAACAATCGTAAATTCAAAGCATAATATCAGCTAACGAATAGAACGAAAGGGATTTCGCGGGTACGACAAATTCTGCACACCACCCTTTCGTTTTTCCCTTCTTGCCAACAAACAAGAAAACTTTCTCTCAAGAGTTTCCTCGTGTAAACGTTGACTAATAAGATATATTTTTAAACTTAAATGTTAACTAACAGAACTTAAAAAAAAATTTTCAAGAGATATATCATGGGGGTGGGAAGGGGGTGTGGTGAACGGTTTTGAATCATGGTCCTCAAAAATCCTAAATTTGGAGAAAAACACATATAAAGTTGTAAATTAAGAAAAGTAGATATTGTTGTTTTCCTTGTTTCAGAAACTTTTATCCATCATATCTTTTATCTTATGAACTGTCCATGTGGAATATTGAAGTTTCGTCTTACGTACCTAATCGCGAGCGCCTGGGACGTACTATTTTTATAAGGCAACATCATTAGATACCAATCAGATGTTTTCGCACAAAATGAAAGATAAAATGACGGTATTTTCAGCATAATAAATTATTTTTTTTTTTTAAGTTATGACGGTCTTCCAGCTGTTTCTTTATGTTACATTTAACATATAAAATTATTGTGATATTTGTGAATTTTGATATTCTTGTGACATTTCTAGAATGTGATTTTTTTGTGATATTCGGTATATTTTTATATTATTTTTGACATCTCTTGATTTTTGGTGTACTCGTGATATTTTGGATATTTGTGATGCTTGTGTTATCTGTGATGCTCATCGTATTTAAGTTGAAGACATTTTTGTGCGACTGTTGAAATGCTTATTCAGACTTATGTGATATTGCTGGTATTTCCGAATTTCTATTTTTATATTTAATTTTAAAATGGCTGAGCATTTAGGTCGTTTGCAATGTATCACTATAGCTGTAGAGTTTCCTATTTGGCTGTTTGTTATCGCAATGTTGCTGTGTCTTGCAAGTGTGAGTGTTGCCAACGATTTGTATGTCGTATACAACATAACGACCCTCTCACTGTGATAATACTGCCGTTGTTCAAGCTGTTGGTGCGGTATGTTAAAAATTGCTGTCTGTCAATTTAATAGACTCACTCACACTCACAAAAACACTTTTAAACACTCAAACAACAAGCTCACTCTATTTCGTTATCCAATCATAGACAAAACGAGAGTAAGATAGGATGACAGACAGCAAGCCAGCTGGCTTGGGAAGATAGACCGATTTCGCTTTTTTTAATGTTGCTATTGCTGTACCCCCTTTAATTTAATGGCGTAAGGTAAGGCAATGTAAAAACGTTGAATAAAAATTTAATATGTTGTGTCAATTTGCAAATGTAAGTGGCGCCCGCAAGAGTTCATTTTGTGCATTGCCCAACCATCCAAAATTTGTGCTTCCTTTCTGTTGTCAAAAAATGATTTCCCAAGTATCGTACTGTCAAGCGACATCACCATTGCCAAAACCAGCAATTTTCATGACAGCAGCAGCAGCAGCAGCATTTTGTATTTTCATCTACATTTTTATTCTTCCTTTCGCAATTTTCTGCTCCAACCTCTGGCATTTTATCTTAACTCTTACCAACTGACAATTGAGCGCAATTTGCTTGCGTTATTTAAAAAATAACAAACCATTTTGCGAAAAAATTGCAAGCAATGTAAAGCGTCGTAACAAAATGAAACAATAATGTCTTGAGCACAATATAAAATTTAGGAATAAAGTTGTCGTTATGGAAGAAAACATGTAAATTGATCGCTGCCTCAAAAGGATCTCAGTTGCTGCAGTTTTGTAAGTATCTTGCAAAACTCCGACAGATATATTAGCATTTGTTGAAAAAGTCGAATATTTGAAATTCCCGAGGAAATTTCGACGAGGCGTGAAATTATGAATAAGTCAAAACTTGTTGATAAGGAAGCTGAAATAAGTTGATAAAACCGAGATATGTTGAAAGGTCAAAAATGCTGAGTAAAACGAAAAAATGTTATAATGGTTGAAGGATGTTGCACAAGGTTGAATGTGTTCAGAAAGTTCAAATATTTAAGCAAGTCAAAATATTTAGAAAAGTCCTGGAAAACAGAAGAATGTTGGTTGGTGTTGGAAAATGTAAAATAAATGTTCAAAAGGCGATGTTTTGATTCTTTCAGCAAAAAAGTCAGTACACTGTTTCACTTATTGCGACTCGTACTTAAATGATAGATGCTATTTGTGTTTGGCGACCCCTAATAAGATTCTCTGGAAAATAATTTTTAGCTCGTCGTCAATGAGTCGGGGTGTGAAAGTCCCATGTGATTATCAACAGAGACAAATTTCTTGTCCTACAAATGGCACAGCAAGTTCGCAAAGTCGAGCACGTCATATTAAAGAGGAAACACACAAGAAGAAAAGCTGGGGTGTGTCACAGCCCAACTCATTGACCACAACACGAAGAAACTCGCCAAAGGATGGGTAGCAGCTCTGAAGCTCAATCAGAATACAACTGGAGATCTAATGACTGTCACCGGAACAAAGACGGTTCATTTGCATAAAACGTATCAATTTGTACAGCAGATATTGGGTATATTATATATATGTATTAGAGTGTGCCATTTTTGAGCACCTTTTTTTTTTTGTCAACTAAAAAACAGTCTCAAAACTTTCAGAAAGTTGAAAAGGGAAGCCTCTAAAAATTTGAGCTCTTAATATTAACATTTAGAGGTGCCTGTTTCTAACTTTCCATTTTTCATATAAATTACATGGAAAAAAATTATTTTATTTTCTTATTGTTGTAGCTTGACAAGAGAGCATTGTAAAAATGAACTGAAAGATTATTTTAGTGGGAAATTGAACGCTCCACAAAAAAAAAAAAAAAAAAAATTTGTTGTTTTATTATTTGATTAACTGTTAAACAAAAGTAATTATGCATTAAGTTCGATAAAATTATAGACTAAAATTATTTTTTTTTTTTATAATTTTTTTTTATAATAATTTTATAATAAGAGAAAAAAATTTTTTTTTTCCATGTAATTTATATGGAAAATGGAAAGTTAGAAACAGGCACCTCTAAATGTTAATATTAAGAGCTCAAATTTTTAGAGGCTTCCCTTTTCAACTTTCTGAAAGTTTTGAGCCTGTTTTTTAGTTGAAAAAATAAAGTTGCTCAAAAATGGCACAACCTAATATGTATGTATGTATATTTTCTTATAAAATTAATATTATTTATGTTGTTTAGGTAAAAGAATTAATTATTTACTAAAAATACTTACTTCTATTCAGAAATCTAAATTTTGACAGACTCTTAATTTTCCTTGGCTTTACTAAGACCGCATCAAATTTTTGCATAAAATTATTTTATTAATTAAATTTTCTGATGGTTATTTATTAAGATTAGTTCAACACCAAATATAAAACGTCAAGATGAATTCAAAAATGTTTGAAAGATACATTCCCTAACCTCATTGACGACGTGTTCAGATAATATTTTACCTTTAACATCACTTTAATTTTTTGGAATTTCTCAAATAAAGTTTTCACTTCTACTATTGGGTGGTTTCATGTCAAAAATCTAAATTTTAGAAAAAAACAACCTCTACACAATGTGACGACGATTTTGAGCAAAGCAAAAATTGCCTAACATAAAGTATATAATAACAAATTTTTCTATTTATTATTGAATGTCTCCTTAAAGAATACACTCAAAATAAAATAGTATGTAAAAAAAAAAGCATAGTGGCAACACTGTGAAAAAATCTAACCTGCTTATGATTCGCAACTGGCTTAAGCGAAACATAACTTAAGTACGGCTTCACTGATTATCGATTTCAGTCGGTGCTATGTGGCTTACGTCAAGATAGTCATTTTGGGAGCACCTAAAATCCACATGACAATATTGTTGGCTGTCACCCACTGGCTGAGAGACTTTTAATGGGACCTTTGTTGCAGCGGCGGGCATAGTCGTTAAACAGAACTCCGGCGTTTGACGTAAATGCCGCCAGCGGTGATATGCTGTCAAAATTAAAACACACTTGACTGAATGAAATTGAACAGAATTGCGGCGTACGACGTAAAAGACCCTACCGCTGATGGTAGAATTAGATTTAATTTTATGGTTGCGGTAGACTTATCAGTGTTGCATTTCTAATCATCTTGTGTCAATTTATTAACTAAAGTTTGTAGTGCCAATTTTAAGTGAGTGATAAGAAAAACAAATATAAACTAAAGATACATAAATACTTTATATAAAAAGAAAAAAAAAAAAGAATGGAATGAATTTCAACGAGTTATTTATAAATGAAGTGAGCAAACATTATTGTATTTCCTTTCGTTGAAGGACTACAGGAATGGCAACAAAAAGGATCTGCTTTGGGAAGAGATCGAAACAGCGTTAAGAACAAGCTGTAACTACATACTTTTTGTTTAAAATTCTTTTACATATAAAGTGAAAAATTTTACCGCGGAAAGTTGCAAAAAACAATGCGATTCTTACAAAAAAAAAAACATGTGCACACATTGATTCCAATACTTTAATCCTTTTAATTATCTTACGAGGCTATAGTTCATTTTTGTTTTAAATTACTATAGCACCATTCACAAACTAAAAATTTCACTTTATCATAAACAAAAATAATTCAACATAAAAATTACTTTCTTGTAAACACAAATTGAATGCTGAATTTGCCGTCGTTGCAATTCTGTTTATTCGAACGCAATTTACCTCAACGTATTTTACGCTGGCGGTATTTAAGTCAACCGCCGAAATTCTTTTTAATACTGGAGAGAACAATAATTGCGATCATCGCCAAAATACACATAAAGGATAGAAAATAGGTCAGTGATGAGAGATAAATTTAAGAATAGTATTAAGGGCAAAACAAAGTGAATAAACAATTTACTTAGGGAAACAAATAGTTGGAGAGATCAGGAAACCCTGGACAGACGCATACCCCGGCCTAGCAAAAAACGTTACAAAGTTTTCCTTATATACTAAAATTTCGATATAATCGGGCGTGAGGCCTTTTATAGTATAGATCATATCTCCCTAGATTCAACTGGTTCATCCTAACAAGCTACTGGGACTTTTGTTTGGCCCAGGAAAATCAAATTTTGCCTACAAACAAGTTTTCGGATATATACTTTCAAAGCGCCAATACACATGCTATGTTATTTCGCAAAAACTAGATTTTTGTCGTACAATATTTTAACGAGAAAAAGATTCGCAACATATGGTGACACTGAATCATTTTAAGTATCATATTTTATTGTTATTATTAAAATAAAAAAAAAACATATATTAAAATGATAATCCTTTACCAATGATTAGAGTGGTGAATATATATTACAAATATATGATATACTACTAAATATATGTCTGATTCAGTCCTGTTTATTCGAGAAATTTCTTCAAGACGCAATGTTAATTTTAATTTCTATAATGAAGATTATTTTATTTGCATTTAAAAACATCAACTATTGCAATACACAAAAGAACATTTAGAATAGATGTCAAGTATGTACTGATAATTAAATATAAAAACAAATTATGATTGTAAAATTTTAGTATCTGTCATATGGGTAAATAAACCATTAAGCAATAACAGAGCCAACATTATCGCCATACATTCCTAAAGTTGCCAAAATATTTGGGACAATTAACATATTGTGACAAGGAAATGTTACATTAAAACGGCAACAACAATGCAATACGCAAATATGTCATTGAAACTTTGCAATATGAGCTTACACATACGGGTAATACTTACAAGACACATAGATGTCTTGTAAGTATTTGTGTAGTTGGAAGTTGTGTTTGTGTTTGTATTCCCCAAGAATGTTAATGTCATATTTTAATGAAGCTTAAAATTACAAAATTTTATTAAGGTCAAAAATAACATAAGCAAAGAGATGGCGTCATAAACTTAAAAGTTATCATACAACAAATGGAATATAGGACATTAAGAAGAAGTTGAAGGAGCAACAGAATTTAAACATCTTATGCTATAATTTGGATAGAATTATGACAAAAATGTTGTCAAAGGCTTATATATTTTCATGTAGTTCCCTTAAATGGGAGACCAAATCAAATTTAATTGGTTGGAATAATAAACACTTTCCGAGAAGGTCAATTTTTGCACTCAAGGAACTTAACGCATAAGCGCACACACCCACACGTGGAAAGAAACTTTTTATTGAAAGCAAATCACAGCTGGTGATTTTGGTTTGGTTACTTGGTTGGCATCATCAAACAATATCATCTTGTTGCTGACATTGCTGGCTGGACATCAGTGTTTTACTCCTATTATTCAGATGAAAGTGTGCCCTTAATTATGCAAAGTGTTTTAAAAGTTTACCAACAACACTGGCAGCATAAAAATTAATTCAAAATCAATGCACAGTATTGGATGAGGTCAAATTTGTGGACTCTGTATCGTATTGTGTTCCAAGTCTTGTTTGAAGCTGTGTTTGGTAGTAAAAAAGTTTGAAGGGATGATGTATTTTAATGACTGAAATACTAGGGACACCAACATATATTATCCACAAGGCACAGAAAAATCAAGTCTTTGCGCTTTTACATCCACATCAACCGCGTTGAGTTGGATTCCGATTTATTGGAAATTGTTCAACACCAATCACTATGTACCCGCTTAAATAAAATTCGCTCTTCATCAAAGAGCGGTTCAAAGTTTTTTTTTCCTTGACCGATGTGTCACGCCATTTTTATTTTGACTACGTTTCTAACGCTTTGAAATACAGCGCTAAAAAAGTGAATTTTATGTTGATAGATATTAAGTTCTCATAGAAATTTGCATTAAAATTATTTACAAAAGTATTTTTCAATCATAAAAGAAATCTTTTTCACTTTTGTAAATAATTTAATGGCAGATGTCTCAAAAATTTACACTTGAACTTGAACTCAGATTGAATAAAAGTCTAACTTTGATTAATATCAAGTAAATTCAGACTATATACATGTAAGTTGTTAAGAAACTTGCCTTTAACCCGTCGTTAATGAGGTGGGGTGTTATAAACCCCACGTGATTACAAACAGAGACCACTTTCTCCTTAAAAGAATTACAGTGTACATACGTGCTCTCAGTAGCTGAAGATAAAACAGGCTAAACACTTAATCCAGCGTGACACATTGAAGAAAAAATTCACAGGTAAACACTGCTGGGGTATATCACACCCCGCCTCATTGAACGCGTTTTTAAAAAAAAAAATTTGCTATAAGATGTATTTTTCACAATACGAGTGTACTGAAAACAACACAAAAGTACTGAAAATACCATGTCGTGTATTTGATACTGATTTATATCAGTGATATCATTTTCGGTACATTTGTACTTTTCTCGGTACATTTTTGTCCTGAAAAATCGTAGTCAGTACATCCGAAACGTTTTCAGTATATTTGATACATTTACCGAGTTCTTGGTCGAATTTTCAGCACATATTCAGTTTATTTTCGGTTTATTTGGACAATTTATTATTATCTTTTTTGTTAGCCAATGCAAATAATCGCAATGTTTGGTTCAATAATAATAGCTTTTAAATTTTTTTTTTCATTAAATGAAGATATTAATATAATCGCAGTTTGTAGATTTCGTATTTTAATATGAAAAACATCTCATTTTACTAGGGTTTTTGAGATGGCAAGTGAGGACCTTTTTTTTAGTAATAATTTTTAGAAAATTTCGTACACTTTGATAAAATTGGGTGTTCAAGACAACAAAAAGTACATCCGGCCTCTAAAAGTACATTTTAAGTTTCGATTCAGTACATTTTCACAAAACCCAAAGGCCATCACTGGGCTTTTATTCAAATTAAGAAAACGCAGAAGGAATATTGAGATTCATGTTAGCTCGTTGTCATTGAGGTTTGGAAATGTAACACGGCCAATGATTTGAAGTACCCCAACAATTTAAATTAGTTTTTTTCAAATTCATTTTTTTTGTTTTTGACCTTATTTAAATAAATAACTATCAAAATATAAATTAATGCAGTAATTTAATTAAAAAAGCTGGTTGCGAACTAATTAGGTGGTAATATTTATTTAAGCGGGCCACTTCTAAACCCAAAATGCTAATTTTTTAATGAAACTTTGCTATTTAGATGGTGGTATGTGCTAGAAATTAACGTAAGAAATGATTTTTTCTACTGTTTTTGAGCAATTGAAATTCAGGTACCAAAGTTTTTTAAGGTCTTATATTTTTTGAATGGATACGACGATTTTTATAAAATTACCGGTGTTCGATTTGCATTGAAATAGAGTATAAATGAAATTTCGCTCAATTTTAAATAATATATTTTTTAATGTTTAAAACATGTTTATTTATAGTGAGCCGAAAAAAACCGTGAAAAATAAAAATATTTTAAGCAGCAACCAGACCACCTTCGAGCCCCGTTTTTGAGAATGCTGAAAACGATGGCAGTGTTTAAAATTCTTTTGACTGTACCCCAGAAATGGCTGAAAACCTCCCTCTAAAGGGTGAACATTTTTTTTGATGTAAACGAAAAAACTCGCGTCGCCCCCCATTTTCGAGAATTCTCAACACAAAGGCGGTATTTCAAATTGTCTTTGACTTGACGCCACCCCCCAAACGGTCAAAATCACCCTCTAAAGGGAGAAAATATTTTTGATAAAACCACGCGGCAAAGGGGTAATTTGGGTCCTTCTTGGCGCAGGTATAATTTGTTTCTCGTCTTTGACCCAGCAGCACTTCAAATATTATCTTCTGATTACCGTATTTCATAGTTCGTCAAAACTTTTGTTCAGAGCTTCTACCTATTCTTTTGCGAAGTTTCCTAGTAAAGCGCTCAATAAAGTGTGATGTAACGTACGCGAATTGCTTGCTGTGCCAGATGTTGGATATTTTATCTTAAGCCACTGAGAACGCGGCGGCATTATTTGTAATCACGTGGGGTTTGCAAAACCCCACCCTATTAGAGATTTCGTTGTTGGATACCACCTCTTGACATAAGTATCTTAGGCAGATCCCAAATTGGCCACAAATCTAAAGTCTCTCATGTAAATGTTGACTTAGAAATGTATTTACGATAAGATTTATTTTAAAAATTCATGTTTAAATATACTTAAGAAGCGCGGCTCAAGAAGCACGATATCTTAACTCGACACTGGCTTATAACGCAAGATTATGCAGGATTTTGCCCAGTGAGAGTAATAATTAGTTATATATGAGACATTTCTCAATTTTTTTTAACCGAATACTAAATGTTATTTTGAACATATTTCTCATACGCTACTTCTTATTATGCCGTTTATTTTGGTCATATCTTGCACAGTGCAATGCTGAAAGCAATTCCAATCAGTGTATGTAAAACTTTGTTGTTGTCATCAATACACCCAAAGGAAACCACAAAATGTAACAACATATGAAAAAGGAGATAATTTTTTTTATCAAAATACAAAACTGTCCAAATTCTTTGCAATAGTGAACTCTTTACTTCACACTGCTATAGTGTCACTGTTTAGTTATATAAAATTCCAAAAATAAACTGAGTTTAAATAATGAAGGCAGAAACAAAGCCCAAACCCAAAAACCCGGTCTATAACCGCAAAAAGCAATCTACACGTGTTTTCAAAATTAATTGTTATGATGGCTTTGGTGTTGGTCATATCGTTGTTTGTTGCTGCTGCTGCTGTGTTACTGCTGCTCTTTTGTTGACATTTGCAATGTTGGTTTGTTGGTGTTGATGCGGTTGTTTTAGTTGTTGTTTTTTGTGATAATGCTAAGGGTCAATTTTTGTTTTTTTTTTTTTTTTGTTTGCTTAGTATTGTGTCACTGTGTTGTAGGCGTAAGCGTACAACAATAAAACGCTGTTCATTTGTTTTGAACGCCTACAAAATTATGTTGCAACATTAAAAATACAACATTACGACAGCAGTAACAGCAACAAAAACCACCAAAAAAATACAACAATAAAGTTAGCAATTTAAACCATTAAATTAAGGGCTGAAAATTATAATTTTTATTTATTATGAAAATAAATGGAAATTTATTTGAATGTAGGATTAAAAAATGAGTAGAAGATTCTATTTCCATTTAGATTTTAAGAGCGAGATAAGTATGATATAACCATTGCTTATGCATAGCTTTTTTACGGAAGAATTGTAACTTGAAATCTTCAGTGATAGTCTCCGCTCGGATAAATTAATTTCAACATTAACCCAGCTGTTACCAGAAAACAAATTTGACATTTTTTTCATGCGATTTTGGAAAAATTTACTAAAAAAACTTTAATAGTAATTAAAAAAAAAAATTGGTTTTGCTGATTGAAAACATAATGAAACTCTACGAATTTCGTTAGAATCTAAGATTATTTACAACGCATCTGTTAAACTTAGCCAGATGTCAATAAATCAAATTTTCAATTTACGACCATTTCACGTCAAAGGCAACATCGGCACTGACCATTTTCTCCGGTTTTTTTTTTTAATTTAGTGCATAAGATACTTTCTGATTTGTAGTGCACAATTGGAATCGATATGGACAGTGGTGTCAATTTCACGATTTTGGCGTTAGAGCTAGCGATTTTTTGACCGGTATAGCGACTTTTTGACCGGTATAGCGACTTTTACTTTTCATAGCGTCAAACGACGCTATGTTCAGATGTAAACGCAATCAGTTGAGCATAAAAATTTACCATATTCACTTTTGCCGCATTCACTCTTAATTTTTGATTGCATGCCATCGTGCTGTACGCATGCGCTTTTACTACATGGCGGCAGTTTCACATTTCTAAGGTAATGAGGTACATTGAAAATAAAAAATTCAAAGAACTAAAACATAAAAGTATAAAAATTAAAAACTCATGCAGGAGGTGCAGCACCTTCTTGTCGAAGTCTGTCTCCTTTTTGAATATTGCTTTTCCGAGCTATTGGCGTAAAACTTAAGTGTACCTTCTTAAAAATCGCCTTTAGAATAAACTCTGAAATTGTTTGCTTAAATAGGAGGTGAAACGTTCTCTTCTCAAAATACGCCCATATTTTGCTTAATGCTAATCCCTAGCTTTTTTTTAGAAATTACCATTACCTTATACAAGGAGTCTCAATAGAGTGAGTGCAGTTTAAAAATCAATTAAAAAAAAAATTAATATTTAAACTAATTATTGCTTTTATTTTTAATTTACAGTTATTGAAAAGTTTTTTACTGAAAATAATGTTATCTTACTGGTGGCCGTCACGCTTCTTGCTGCGCTCTTCTAATATTGAGCAAAGATTTCTTAGTACACGAATTGCTTAAGTTTAATGCTTGACTTCTCTTGCAAACAGATAATAATGCAGTGCCGGATTTACATAAGGGCACTACGGACACGTGCCCCTGGGCCCCCACCATAAACGAGTCTTCGATAGGGTCGATTCAGTTACTTCGGTTTCGTTTTTTCAGTCCGGATAGGCCCCCACCACTCTAGTGCCCAAGGGCCCCTTGATTTGTAAATCCGGCACTGAATAATGGATTTTCACTTATTGATTGTTGGACGCGTTTGATCGTTTTTTCGACTCTGATGGCACGTCGGCGACCGGTATTACGAATTTTAACCGTGCATCCCGTCGATTCAAACATTTGTATCCATAATCGAATGATATTCCGGTGAGGCAGAGTTCGGATGACATAATGAGCACAAAACGAACGATGTGTAGTAATGACAGAATTACTGTTCTGATAATATGCTCGTACACATAATACAAGCTGTAATTTCAATAAAAAATAGGACACCTTGTATGACCTCTAAGTATTGGAGGATTAATGAGAATTTTTTTTTTCTTCTTCCATGGTATCACGTGCCTTATCGCATGTGGCACCGTCTTGTTGAAACCAAATGTCAACCAAGTACATTTCTTCCATTTTGGGCAAAAAGAGTCGGTAGTTATTGCACGGTTCCTTGCTCCATTGACTGTAACGTTGCGATTTTCATTATTTTTGAAAAAGTGCGGTCCAATGATACCGCCGGCCAAAAATCCGCACTAAACAGTGAACTTTTCAGGCTGCATTGGCAGCTCTTGAACTGCCTCTGGCTGCTCTACAGATCGATTTCGGCGATTTTGTTTGGTGACGCAGCGATTGAGCGGAAATGAGAGCACGAGTTTTGATAATAAAATTCATTGATTTGCAAGCGTTGTTCGTTTAATAGTCCAGCATGGTAAAATGGCAAACCTTAGTGAGCATTCTTGGCATTGACACATGTTACGTATCACGCGTAAGGTGTCAAAAAACTTACACTGAAATAACAAATATCACCTATTACTAAAGCTTATGTCCAACGCTCATACGCATTAATTAATATGCCCGCTTAATAAGCCAACTACAAAATATGAATTACAAAAAAAAAATTATGCAAGCAAAAATTCAAATTGAAATGGTTTAGCTAAATAAATAAACTTACAAGATGGCCAACAGTTGAATAAAACTTCTTCACAATCAGAAAATTTTAATTTAGTTAAATCGCAAAACATTGCAAACACCCTTGAGTTTTGGATTGCAATAAGCCAACATAATAATGCTCCCAACGAAAATTTAAATTGCGAGAATTTTCAGTGTAATGAAAAATGATAATTCAAAGCTCCGCAATCAAGTGAGTCTCAACGTATTAAATTTTATATTTACTTTCTCTTCGAAAAAGAGTACAATAGTTGATGTGAATATGATTTTCCACCAGACATTCCAAAGAAAGTAGGCACCAGCAAGTGTTATTCACCTACCAATGAGCAAGTGATATAATAAAAACAATTCCAATCCAAGTTTAGGCCCAACTAATTTATGGAAAGAGTCTGAAGGTGGTGAATTTATAAGTTTATCAGACCTTTTCAATGGTAAGAAATACGAATATTTTATCAAAATATATATTTTATTAGGTCAGTTCAAAATTCAAAACAATTTATAGTGGAATAGAAAAAGTTTAGCGGAACAGTTTCGAAATAGATTCATGAATGAATTTGGACTTGAAATATATAGACCCAATCGTAATAAGTACCAATTATGCACCATCTAGCTTTTAAATGGCTTCATTATTTACGAGTAATGAAAAAACTAAAAAGTTACATCTAGCGATTTTCTATATCCGCTATCTAGCGACTAATGTGGACTTTTGAGTCGAGCCAAACTGATTTTATGAAAGTGAGTTGCCATCACTTGATTTAGACTCATTGAACAAAAATTGTCCACAAACCTAAAGTGGCAAGAAGTAATTACTTACGATCTTCAGCAATACTATTGGTTTTAGCAAAATCTATGTCAATGTGAGCTTTGTTGCCGCAAAATTCAAAAATAAACTAGTGAATTGTCGAAAAGTGAAATTCACTCAGCTCAGCTCTCTCCGTCACATTAGTTCCCACATTAATTGCTTTGGAGACACCAAGCAGAATTTTTCACTTTCTTCGTCCTGCTATTATAAGGACATAATACTATAACTACCTAATATACATACAAGCAAAAAAATATTGCTCATGTAAAAGCGGCCAAAAACAGCCCAAAACATATTTGTGCGAGTAGTATAATGGAACGATGCTTTTAGTAAGGAGTAAGAAAAAAATAATGGATAAGAGAAGTAAGAAGTAATGATTGCATGTAAGCGGTAAGGATTGTTGTCTTTTTAAGTAAGACACAATAATTTTATCCAACTAAAAAATACGTGAGATGGAATGAAAGAATAGAACGTGTCTTCTGCATCTTCTCGAAATATCAATTTCGTTATATTTTTCAACTAAATTTTTGCTGTGATGCCAATGTATGTAATACACCAGTATGAATATATTCATGCACGCTACTAACCTTCACAACACACTAGTTTCGGTCTTGTAGCCTTAGCGCTCCACTTAACGCTTCTATCAGTTTTTGCGAAAAAGCTCTTCACTTTTTACTTATGTCCTTCAATGTTGAGTTCGCCTATTAATCTTTTTCAATAGATATTTCCTTAAAATATGCTCTTGATTATTTTAGATGGGACCACTTTGCTTAGAAAGTCGCTATTTTAGGTTTTTAAGATCATTCTAAATAAAGTTTTCCAAACTACAGTACAGTGAAGCTATGTCTATTTTTTTGTTATGGCTCATGTCAAGCCACATTAATGGAGAAATTTCACGGACCAGCCTTATGTAATTAAACTTAACAATTTACTGTAAAATGAGAAAGCTATTAAGAGTGGGCCTTTTAGGGCAACATTTGTAATGCAACGTCTGTTATCCTCTTTATGTTGCATGCTGCATGAGTAAAAACGTCAGTCTTTTTAGTCAGCTACGTTTATTTGTTTGTTGTTACCTACCTCATGTGCAATGTGTTGCACAGCTGTTGTTGCTGTACCTACTGCTGAATTCCATTAGGGAAATAATTTCAAACAACAACAAAAACAATGTCTTGCATAACCATAGCCAATGTCAGCTGTGGCAACGCTATCACGGCTGCCAAAACTTTGACCAAAAATATGAGTGAGAATCTCTCATACTGGGAGGGAAAAGGCTCATTCACCCATAGACAACATTCACGGTGAAATTTATTTTTTAATTCGTGTTCAAAAATCCACTACCATTTAAGCCAAATCAATTTTTTTAATTAATAAATATAAAAATATATTATAGTATAATATAAAATATTATACTGGCCACAAAATCAAATTAGGTATGAAATTTAGCCAAAAATTTGTAGGCTATCATAGAGTTTTTCTTAGGATAAACACCACATAACGTTAAATTAAGATTTCAGTTTCTTAGTGTGAAAAATTACCTAAAATATACTAAATTTTTTGTCCTACTTTTGTTTTGGATAATTTCATCCTAACAAAGTTATTTCGAAAACTTTTGAAGCAATATTTTTCGGAAACCGAAGTTTTTTCAGGAAATGATAATCGAAATTTGATATCTCTTATGCATTAGGTTGTTGTGGATCTTGCGATTTTTGGCGAAATTTATTTATAGCTTTCTGGCCATGTACTTCATAATTTTTTTTAGACTGTCATATGGGAGAATTTGATAAAGCAAAATGGATTTTAGCTCGATATTACACTCAAAAAAAGTCTTCTTAAATATTAAATACATATATACACATGTGTTTAAGAAACAGATTTATTTAAAAATGTGTTAAAATTGCACTCTTGCTACCACTTAATCTTCACACTGTACTTTATTTGCTGTAAGTTTTTATTCAGAAAGCTTAAGACTTCATGACTCCCAATCTGTTTATGTGAACTTTTACTTAAATAATGTCTGCTTAACAAAGAACTGATAATATATTTGGATATTACGATTTTGTGTCATTGATAACACAGGTGCGGAGAATTCGAATCTGGTCATGTCAGGGTCCTGAGGTATTTGATGTTAAATAGCCAAAAAATGGCCTGTATGACTACAATTGAGGTTATGTGTATGACTTTGCAGCCCTTTTTTACTAATTGTATTATTTAGTACCATCCATCTTAAGTACTTTTATTTGAAGATACCATGAGCCAAAAAGTGAAAGTAAGTAAGTAGCAGTATAATGGCAATAACTTCGTAAATATAAATATTTCAGATATGAGTGCGAAAACTAATTTTGAAGAAAAAAGAATGTATTAAATCTTTTGACTAGTAGAAAAATAGTGGAAAGTTTTCCTAGTCTTGCATGCACCCTGCTATACACAATTACCAACATCAACAATTATCTTCCTCATATTCTGAAAATTATGTGACCGAAGGCAATTTCCATTGTTAAACTGATTACGAGATGCTGTCAAGATCCACTCATACCACCAACTAAACCAATGCCAGCAAGCACTAAAGACTCCAATTTGAAGTGGAACCTTTAGGGCAGGATAAACACGGCCGTTTTTAATCATTGTAGCAACATTCGCTAGAGCAAAAAATACGTAAATAGGGGAAATGTTGGAGAGAATTAAAGGCAGCCGCTAAGTTTCGTGAACTTAAGATGAGTTTTTGGAGGCCCTATGTCCAGTGAGAAGCTTAAGGACCCAAGAAATGAGAGCGCTGGCCTTAAACACGACCAAATAAGCCATTTTTCGGATATTAAACAATCTAATTGTGAGGCCAGACTCCAGCTCCTCGCAAAAAAATTACTTCGGAAATGACGCCCAGCTGCCAAACGACAAGCATGGCCTCTTTATTTGCAGACCGGTGTAAGTTAGTCCAATAATTTGTGATTAATTGCAATATACTCATATTTATAATTTTATATTTTTTTTTTATATGTAGAAGGTAGTTTCTGTTACTACTGAACCTATTCTAAAAATATTTCCAAAAACGGAAAGATCTCTATCCCTGAGTTACATGGGTTATATTTAATTTTTTTAAGTAAGCCCCTTAGGTCGTGCGTTTTCCAATCAACAAAAAAAAACGGAAAAAAGCTATATCTTTGGTCCTGTGATAGCAAATCTTAAAATTTGGTGTTAGGATTGCTGTTCTTCTTCTTCTCTGCAATAAGTTCTGCGTAAAATGTAGGTGAAGTTGAACAATGGGGAGTAAGCGGGCAAGGCCGCGGGAACATCTAATTTATTTATAAATAGGAACTGGAAAAAAAGTTCCAAACCCTTTTTAACTGCCATAACACAACATTATCGCTTGATTTTTTTTTCGTTGGAAAGGTTATGAAAAGCGGCAGTATATCTTTTTCAAAAGGGCATGGTGCCACCTCCAGAGAGAAAAAACGATGCCAAGGCTGAGCTGCTATACCCATTTTGATGAAATGTGGTGTGAAGATAGACCGATTCCTGAGTTAAGAAATTTGTATTGTAGTTTGAATTGGCACGCCCCCAATAGAAAACTACGTTTGCACTGCTGAACTGTTCAAGCGATTTTGTTGTTATTTGGCACAGTGATGGTTTGAATATTGAGGAAAAGTTTTTTGTTTTAAAGTGGACGACGCCACGCTCTTAATAGCAAAATATGTTGTCACGGTTTTTGATGAAATTCTATATGAAGATAGACTGAACCCTGAAATTTGGCTTGGAGATACTTAAATTGAAACTTAAGGATGAGATAAATTTAGGGATTGAGCGACATTATGCCATAACTTTTATATTTGGAAATTTTTTGTTTTGCATTGTCACCATAATGGTTGATATTCAACCAGTGGCATACAGCAATTTTTTTATATTAATCTGCGAATTGAATTGCACAAAATATTTTAGCATTTAGTTAAAAAACTTTCAACAAAAACATTTAGTTCTACACAGTTCACTAGAGAATTGGGTAAAATTTTTAACAGTTGAATTTAGTGTGTCAAGGCAATTTGGCACAACTTTGAATCAAATGACTTTTTAGCGAAGTTACATTATTTTCCTTTTGGATGATGATGTCTAAGGCATCTTCATCGTTACTAATTAAAATTAAATTCAAATTGTTAACTAAAACTTAAATTGAAAGCACTTAAGATTTTTTTAACGTGTAAACTCATATTCCCATACGCTAGGGCCAGTCCAAACACACTCACACGTTAATACGCTGGCATTCACTTAAAATGATTTTCAGCCAGGTTCACATTAATGTGTTGCATGCATCATGCTGCTGCTGTTAGGGCTGCCTGCACCTTTGTATTGCCCTTCAACCTGCATGCAATCATTTTCCATAATTATTTAAAGTTGCACTGAGCAATGACAAACAAAACAACAAAAATTCATAACAAAAAAAGGATTTTTGCTGTAATATTTTGTTGTTGCAGTTGGTTTATGCAACCAGCAACAACATCTAATTTTGCATTACTTTTGATTTGAATTTTTTTTGGTTTTGCATTAAAAAATTTGTGCTGCGCCATGTTCTATGTTTTTTTTTTTTTAATTTTGTTTATTTTTTAGCGGTCGTTTAACTGCTGCAATAGCTCCGACCGCTTTGACCAAATGCTTCAAGTCTGTGAAGTTTTTTAATATTTAAATTTATTGTTTCTTTCGTCTTTTTTCAGTGCAACAACATATTGTATATGTCAGAAATTTTACGAAATAAACATTAAGCGAATGATGGATTTGTCTATGAAAATTTATAGTTTGTATAGGTGTAAGCTTTGGTTTTTTTATGGTACAAGTTCTAGGCTGAATAGGCTATGCAAGCCAATTTTTTTGGTGAAGCAGCATTTCATTTTGAAATGAATTGTCAAGTAAAATGTTGGCAAAATAATAAATTACGTGAAATAATGAATTCAGGTGTTTTTTAGTTTATAAAGGAGTAAACCATAGTTGTATTTACTATCATTGTGTGAGTTTTTAATATTTAAAAGAAAATTAACTTCTATGTTAATAAACGATTACAGGCAAAAGTAATGCAGTAAAAATAAAAAATTTACATGCGCAAAAAAAATCTTTTAATGAAACACTTGGATGTTGTCTTGCCTAGTAGTTCAAAGGTGTTTTTTTTTTTGCCTTTGGCGAATTACTTGATATCATTGATTTAACGAGTTATAACAGTTTAGAAATTATGTAAAAAGTGCGATTTTTTTTTTCAATAAATTGTAACTTAAATATTTGAGAATTCCTAATATCCGGGGTAAAAATTATGGGTTAATACAAATACTATCGGATACCGTTGTTTTGAACTTTAACTTCATCAATATTGCTCACCAACATTTGTAGAAGAAAACTTTAAATGACGTAGCCTATATCGGCTTTATCAAAAGACTATGTAGTCACAAAAAAACAACAGAGTTATGCTAATACAGACTTTAAACTTAATTCACATATGCTTAAATCTACATAAATATTAGCTTATTTGACAGAAAGCAATTTTTCACGCAGAGTTGGTAGAAATGGCTGCCTCGAACGGGCTATAAATCGTCAAAATTTGGTTAAATTAATACAAAAATACAGAAATCGAAGTAATTAGTTTTGAACTTAAAAAGTCTCTTCAAAAGCTTCCAAAAATACGAACAACTGAAAAACTCCTTTTTTTTTGGAAAAACTAAGATTATTCCAAAATTTTATTCCTTCATTTCGGTTAATTTTCAGCCCATTTTAATAAATTCAACATTATAAGCTTCTTATAGTTGATATCAATCTAATCTTATTCTTATGAAAGTACGTATATACGAAGTCGTGTAAAAGCTGAATGAATTTATGGCCCTCTCGAGAAAGTTTTTCACGCATACAGTTAACTTAATAAGCTAAAAAACAGGATGATCCATGATCCTAATATGGGGCAGAAGTTTCACTAACTCATAACATTATTGATTTTTATTGTAAATTAAAACACTTGTATTTTGGTTAGTTGTGAAAAAGAACCTCACCCCACGCTCAGTCTTTGACTGAAATTTTGAAAAACTTTTCGCAAAATTCAATTGGTGATATTTGCTCCATGATGTTTTCTTTGAAGTGTTTAACAGTTTGAGGATTATTCGCATAAGCTTTACTTTTCAAGAAACCCCATAAGAAGAAATTGACCTTGGTACCGAGTTCACGTCTGTTATTCGAGCAATTATTAGATTATTAAGCTTCTCTTTCACAAGCTTGATTGAATCAGTTGCGGTGTAGCATGTTGCACCGTCCTGTTGCAACTACGAATTCTGCACATCAATATCTTCCAAATGACTCCACAAAAAGTTTATAGTCATCTCTCGATATCGAGTTTCCTTCACATTAATTGCATTGATATTTTGATTTACGAAAAAATATGAACCATTACACCACACAGAAATTTTATTTTTGTTTTCATTGACTTTTCAATCAATTCTCTCGAATTTCAGCCTTAATTCGAGAGTTTTGATTTTTGTAAATTTTACATTTTTTTCTTTTTTTCTGTGGCACATATATAAAATAAGTTTTCATTATAAAAACACGTTTCATATTTGTGTAACCAACCGAAATGTATTTACTTGATATCTAGAAAAAGATGGGATGAGAAACTTTTCAAAAAATTGCGGCAAATTTTAAAAGTTATCACAAAATTAAACATTTTTTATATGATGCATTAACCTGCGCACACAAAAATGGTTGTATTTTTTTGCATGATTATCATTATATCTACAAGATACCTGCTCTGTCGAGAATGTAGATATCAAAACTTGAGTGCGGATGGCATTAGTTACAGAAATATAGCCAACAGTCCAGTAATATCAGAGCTAAGAAAAATTTTTACAAATTCAGTCTAATTTTTTCAATAAATTTAATAATTTTAGATAAACTTAGGCTATTTTATTAATAAAGCTTGCTTGTGCTAAGCATTGCTGTAACAAGAGATTTTTCTAGTTATCGGCTTATCAACAGGTCGTATGAGTAACGTATCATTCCAAACTAATTTAAATTTCAAAGCATTGCATTAAAAAACTGTTTCATGTTTAAAGCACAGCTTTCGTAAATTTTTTTTTTCTATAACCCCTCTAAACAAGGGCTGTATAACGCAAAACCCTCCACAGGTCAGTTTAGAGGTCGATTTTTTTATAAAAATACGATTTCTTAAATCTTAATTTTTTAATTTTTATTTAACATTTCCCATGAAGGTTTCGATGTTACTATTTGTAGCTATTGCTTCGTATATTTGAGAAATATATAGTCATAAAAGACGATTTCGACCATTATAATTCCTTTGTATCAAAGATGAAAATTCTTTTGGAGCATTGCTAATTATATACGAATTAAGTGAAGCTCAAAATCAAGCTCTTGAAGTAAAGGCTGTTTTTTTAGAGGTATAGAGCTTCGAATTGAAATACAACACAAGAAAATCGTTTTAATGTCCATCAATTTGGCTTTATTGGAAGGATAATTTTATGCCATTAATGTTTAAATATGATTTCGGGCATGTGGCCACCGCGGCTGGCTCGAATAAAGCCAATTCTACAGGTCCAATTTTGAACCACTTTTTCGAGCATATGGGGCCGTATGTCGGCAATAACGCCACGAATGTTGGCTTCCAAGTCCCCTAACGTTTCTGGTTTGTTGGCGTAGACGAGCGACTTCACATATCCCCAAAGAAAATAATCCAATGGTGTCAAATCACACGATCTTGGTGGCCAATTGACAGGTCCATTCCGCGAAATTATGCGCTCATCGAATGTTTCCTTCAATAAATCGATTGTGACGTGCGCTGTGTGGCATGTAGCGCCGTCTCATCCACATTCATGCCATCCAATTCGGGAACAAAATAGTCGGTTATCATGGCTCTATACCGGTCTCCATTAACGGTAACTGACTCTCCAGCATTATTTCGGAAGAAGTATGGCCCAATGACTCCACCAGCCCATAGAGCACACCAAACAGTCAGTTTTTGTGGATGTGATGGCGTCTCAAGGGTCTCATGTGGATTCTCTTCACTCCAAATGCGGCAATTTTGCTTGTTGACGTAGCCATTCAACCAAAAATGAGCCTCATCACTGAACAAAATTTTGCGATGAAAATCAGCATCGAGATCAATCTCATTTTCGGCCCATACACCAAAATTCCGACGCATTGCATGGTCTCGCGGCTTTAATTCTTGCACAAGCTGGATCCATAAAGTTGATGGACAAAGCTCCAATTGCTGTGCACGGTGGCGATTCGATTCATTCGGGTCCTCTTCAACATTTTGCTCTACAGCGGCAATTGTTTCTTCGGTGCGCACTGTTCGACGTCTCTGCGGATGCGTATTATCACATAGAGTAAACGTAGTGCGAAAACGATCCATGGTTAACCGAATTAATTGCTCTGATGGACGATTATGTCGACCATAAAATGGACGGAGCTTGCGGTAAACTTCGCGAACTGAACCATTATTTTCGAAATAAATTTGCACAATTTGCAAGCGTTGTTCTTTTGTCAACCTGTTCATGATGAAATGGCAAACCAAACTGAACATAAATGACATTAGAGTTGCCAGATTTGACCATAAAATGCCAGTTTTATCTCTATTCGAAAAACAAACCTCTAAAAAAAAAACCCTTTATTTAAGTATTGGAAAATAAAGAGGAATTAATCGGAAGAACAAAGTTTAAAAAGCCTGATTGCTAACGCTTTATATTATAATTAATCTTTCACCATAGTTTCTTATTCTCCAAGTTTAAAAATGGAGAAAACAAGCAGCAACAAAAGCGCATTCCTATCAATTATATGCTCAAATTGGGTCAACAGGATTTCAAGAAAACACCACACTTACATAGACACATTCAAAGTCAGATCTTAAATAACTTACAAAAGGAAGACAAAATAAAAAAAAAGACATATGTTTTGTGGTCCTACAAGACCATATTAGTTTATGTATGTATGTGCGTGTATGTATGTATGTGTATGCTAAAATGACAAAGAAACGGTGGCAAAGGGTACGAAAAGCTTCAATAAAACAATTACGCTCCAAAAAATACGAGGAAGTCGTTGTCCCAGCTGCCAGTCGTAGAGAAATTCATTGCATCCGTAACAAAACAATTATCTACTCTAGTAGCCGTTTTCATGCTGTAAGTAACTGACTGAGCGCAATGTTACAAAGTATCAGATACTAAATTTATCGATACTTGGCGCGCTCATTTGGCGACAAAAATATGGGTCAGTTCTGAAGAACTTTTGCATAAATTAAATGATTTTTGCCGCATTCATAAGAAAATAAAACATTTATTATTCTATTACGCCCTCTATGGGTAGATTTTCGAAATTTTCGATTGTAATGAATATAAAGTATCGATATTTCAATAGCTTAAATAAAACAATGCCATGTCTGACTGCAGTAGTAATCTGTTGGCAAGAGAAGTAGAGAATGAATGAATGAATGTACGTGTTTTCTGTTTGTGAAATGCATGTGTATGTGTGTGTGCATGTGTTTCTTTTACTTCCAATTAGTGTAAATTTCTATTCATAGAGTGCGCCGCCGCTGATGCGTCAGTTAGTTTTTTGTTTCAAACTTAAGCCAAACACGAGTTTTCGCTATCAATGCAGCGCGTATTTCTTTCGTACTTCCACTTTTTTATTCATTGTTTTAATTTTCCTTTCATTCTCCCTTTCCGCTGCCTTTCTTAAGCCCCAATTTGATGTCACTTTTTTTTTTGCATACGTTCGCATCGGCAACATGAGCAACAGAGACTGCTTGATTGTTAGCAGCGACATCAAGCAGGCGCTTTTCTTAAATGATCTTTTTTGCAGCTTCAATGTTCGGGAAGCGTCAAGCAAGGCATCGTTTTGAATTGCAATCACTTCGCTTTAAGCCGCCAGCGTACAGTGGAACCAGACTCAATATGCTCTCTTAAAAAAATTGTCTTCAAGTCCAACACTAAATTTCAATTGCCTGTTTTTACATTTTCTGGACCGAATTCCATTTTTTTATTGTATTTAGAACATAAGGACTTAGCAGTTACCCTGCTGCCTGCAGTATTTAAAAGGTAACTTTGGGACAGTATTTTGGTGAATGCTTTTCAAGTTTTTCTTGGCCTTTGAATGTGGCCATGTACACTCAACCCAATTTATTACACTTTCAAGTTTAATATACTTATTACTACGCTTATGCGACAGCTTCCGCCTAATTGACTGAGTACGCCATAACTCAATACGCTTTTATGGCTCCGTTTATGCTAGCGACTTTCTTGTGCGCTGAGTCAAACCGTATGCAACGTTAAAACCTAAAATGTTAAGTACAATGACACATCACATCGCAGCGATGCCATAGAACAAAATTGAATTTTCTTATTGTCAGAAAAACAATATCATACAAATTTATTTCACAAAATCATTTTGAATCGAATCATAACTCAAATAAATTTAATGTTTAGATTACATACAATTCGATTCTAGACAAATAAATTGTTCGTATTTTAAGCGAAAAACGTTGTGTTATGGTCTTGGCTGCGGCTTTCTGAATATAAATGCGATAAAATGGATAATTTGAGAAAAACGCTCTGACTGTACATAGACATCAAATAATATGGAGATACTGGAGTTGCGTGCCAGGGCACACTTTCTAAATTCAAGTACAATCAGCGAAAGTCATGTTTCAACTACTGTTAGTTAAAAGAATTTAGAAGATGATCTCGGCAGCAGTTACAAAGGAGAGAATAAAATTGAGGGCTAGATTACTTTATGCCTGCAAGACAACAAAAAAATTAACCGTATCACTTCTGCTAATTCTATCACCACTGTTGACAAATCTTTTCAGATCCAATATTGCACAAGGACTTATACACCGTCATTGCAACGAGGTCACTGTAAGATATATACTCAAATCAGGAACTGAACCTTCTGACCTACCATAACCTTTTAAGCCGAGTTCAAAACTTAAAAAGTTTATTTGATATACAACTATGACTATATTTCTTCAATTTAATTAATCCAATAGGTTTTGTTAGCAACATATTTTACATTCGGAAGAATAGATAATTCCATTGCGTCGAAACTGCTAATAGACCGGCCTTACATTTCTTGCAATTTTGGAGTGGTTGCTCATTTTTTGTGAATGTTTCAATATACTGAGTGTTTTTATAAAGACGATGTTTTATATACTTATAACATTGAATTTATTTGAATGTACTTGTCTGGAAGCTCAGACTCACATTTACTACGATTGAGGTATAGCTGATTTATTCGAGAAGTTAGTACTCTCTGCAAAATGATGGATTTTCATGGTAGCTGGCTGATTTATCACTGAGCTTCCCACATTCCAATTGTGCAATCTATTTTATTTAAGATTTTAACTTAAATAAAGAAGATTGTTCTTTCTGTTGAGGCCGGATTACATTATAGCTTCCAATTCACTATTACTAATGGTGTTGAGATCTTATTCAATTGGAAAGGTGGGATAAAAGGTTTCAGCAAAATTTGATTAACATATTTAGGTAGAACGTGAATTATTAAATGAATATACATATTTATTAAATGATACGTACACGACATGTACTGCCTTAGTAAAAGTATTTATAATTTTTAAACAGCTGCCATGTCAGCAAAAATTTACAGATTTATCTTATAATGTGTATCTTTTATAAGATAACAACTATGAAACTTAAAAAATAAATTTTAATTTAATAAGCTATTGCAGTAGCGAAGAAATAGAACAACAAGCAAGAGATCGTAAATAATTTATAGTTTTTTCATTCTGAAATCAGCACGTATACAGATGATTGCAACTTTTCTTAAGATAAATGGCATAAAAGTACATTTCGGGCCACCAAGTTTCTTTTACGAAAACATCCCAATGTATATGCAAGTGTTATTAGCAAATGTAAAATCAACAAAACCAAGACGAAGCCTTGGTCCTGGTGTTGCGTTTGGTCATCATTATTCGTACTAGCTTTGGATCTTATGAGGAAAAAAAAAAAAAAAAATTTGAGCTGGTATTGAAATTTCAGAAGCAACTCAGCTGTAACATGGGCTTCGGTTTGTATCATAACTAAGCATACTTAAATGTGTTTTGATATAAAAAAAATACATAAAAATTATGACTATGATTTTTTATTTTATAGAAATATTTTATTGATTTTTGTGTTCAATAAACACACACAAAATTTTATTTGGAAACACGCCAGATACACAAAAACTACGAAAATATGTTCGATAAATAAATAGCCATAATTTTTAATAGAATTTACGCCAGAAAAAAAAAATAGATAAGTTCCGGGTTGTTTTTAAAATTAAGCTTGAGAAATTTTGACTCATAAATTTCACAAACTCAATCGAATTCCGAAACATTATAGTCTAAATTTTGATAAAAAACAAGGCACACCATAAAAATTTTGGCATGACTTTTCTCAAGTAAAGGCACTGATAGACCAATATCACACTTTCTGAAGCTAAAGCTCTAATGTGGAGGAAAAAATTAAGCGTTAAGTGTTAGAAGGAGCATTATGTTTCAAAACGATAAAGTAGTCTATCGATTTTCTTGAACTTTACAGGTTTCATTCTACGTTCAATTTGAAGAGACCCGTAATTTTTTATTTCACTGAAAAATCACAGTTCTCAAAGTATGTATGTTAAAATTATATAAAAAAAATTGCTGAAATTATTTTTTCCAAATTTTCGCTATTTCCTAAGTATTTATAATAAAATAATTAAATTCATAATTTTATTTTAAAATTCTTCACAATTTAAAGGGTTTTATTTATTTTTTTTTTTGTTTTTGTAAACTTATTATTTATCTATTGTACCGAATCGCTTGCAGACTAACAATAACTACACGTATCTTAAAAAACTAATAGAGCGTTGTTCTTTTCTAAGACAATGCTTAGAAAAGTTGTTTATTAAAATTCTGCCTGGAGCTGTTGCCAGTATACGTATACATACACAATGACTACAGATGTGGTAAGTCCTGTCTCTTCAGTCGAGATGTATTCGATGTTAGGCGTAAGTTTCTAGCCAGTATGTTCGAATGTTGGTGTAGTTTTTGATGATATGCTCGCTTTTTGTCTTCCTGCATCTGCTTAATAAAAGGTACACCAAAGTCTTGGTGTATGTTTATATTCTTGGCATATTATGGTACGCCGGAAATAGTTCGAAGTTTTATTGACTGAGACTTCTGCAATAATTCTATAATCGATAAGCTTGCGTTTTCACATAGCTGGATTTCGTATGATCATGTAGGTATAAAATAGTTTTGTACAATGGAACTTTATATTCACCACTGAGTTTTGAACCTTTGTGCAAAAGCAAATTAATAGGAATTTACGTACAAATTTAAGCACAGCTCGATACGGAGAATGAGAAGTGGCAGGTAATACGCTAGTGAGACTATTTGTTCTACTTCAACGCTTCTGCTGCGTATAACGATATGACATTTTAATGGGAGGTGGTACTAGGGTCCCTAGTACATATAGAGGCGAGAAAAAATGCTTTTCCGCAAAAGTGCCCTTATTCCCCAAATTCAAATTGTAAATAGTTGATTTTTAAGAAAAATGCTTTCAATTTAGAAAAACAAGCCAATTTTATGAGATAGGAGTTTTATCAAAGGTAGTTAATGCGTTTACTTTTTGATAAAAAAATATCAAGGAAAAAAAAGTGATGCAAAAATGTGATGTGATATGAGCAATATAATCCACAAAACGTTTTATTTTGCACTAAATGTAATTTTTTCATAAAACCCATTAAATTGTGAAGAGTTTAAAAAAATTATTTTGAAAGTACATTATATTCTAAGGAAATAGCGAAAATTTCAAAAAAAGGTCGTAAAATGATGCCTGTAAATTTTAAGAAAATTTATGACATTTTTCGATTTCAATAATAAGGTTCCAGTGGTCAAACATCTGAGAAGGGAACTCAAAGTTTAATTCAGTCAATATGATGGATCGCGACATTTGAGATTTCACCTCAAATTGCAAAGCAATGAAGAAATTTTCATACATATATACATATATATATACGACCCAAACGATTTAATGTGTAATAATTAATAATGGAATATTTAAATGCTGGAAACACAATAATTTACAAGAATATTAGTAGAATTTTTAACAATTTTTTAACAATTCTCAACTAGTGGTGACGTCTGTAAGCTTTGTCCAAATAAAAAAAAACGCCACAGCAACAGCAGCTGCAATATCCGACATGGCGAATTTAATGAATGCATGTTTGTTGCTCTTGCCATTTTCGCAGTTGCAATTGAAGATGTTTCAACATGCAGAGCGCAGAATTTTGCACATGATAGTAATAGCAACACAGAACCAGGCAACCGAGAGCCTTTGAGTCAGTCGCATTCTTTTTTTTATGCTGCGACACTTTGCACTCGCCTGTAGCGCATTGAAGTGCAAGTGTGTGTGTTTAAGCATGGTTGTCACTTTTTTCGCAGCTTCTATGGAATCCGTTTGCTTGTTTTTATCATTTTCGTTCTTATTGCAGCGACAGTTTTAAATGAATTCTCTGCACTCTTACGATACTGAAATTTAACTAATGTGCGCGAGCCACGAAAGTTCACAAAGACACTGACACTGCTTGATTAGATATAATATTCTGTTTGGTATACAAGAAATTGCAAATATTCACGAAAGTACAGTATAAGAAGTCAGTGAATTAAAGTCACTAGGTGAAGTATTAGTACAATAACCTAGTGGCACTTTGACTCATGCTAACTCCTTCTATAGGTATTATAAAAAACAAGTTAAGAATTGCAGTCAATTTCTGAGATATTGAGGTCAATTGTAACTACAAAGGCCTCAGGACCCATGAAGTACAATCTCTTCTTCAATCGCTTCATTATTTTCATAAAAATTCAAATGTATGCCAAGGTCATAGAGTTAGCAATAGAATCCTTAATCCATTAATACTTTATCTCTTTTCATCTATTTCAATAAATACCACACCAATGCTTATGCACTTGAAAATTTCTTCGAAAACCTGAAGAAAGCCATCCAATACCAGAGCAGATGTCGCGCGTATGTCATCTTCATAACACCTCCCACACCTTTGTTAACTTTGCTTCCATTTACAATCATACAACCATTCAAGTGTCATTTAGAAATTCCTGACAGAGAAGCATCCTCCACTGATACTAAGTTGTGTTCAAGCATTTCCGGAGCACAGCAGCAAGATGTTGCTTAAGGAAATTGCTGTAAAAGAAATTAAAATACCTACGCAATTGTGTGTACCTCCCTTCCTCACTCAGCTTTCTACGTTTTTTTTTTGTGTTCGTTGCTACTGTTGCGCAACTTTTTACCTTAGAGATGATGTAATGGGATTAAGGAAGCCAGCGCATTGACTTCTTTTCAGCAGGATTAAATATTTGCTGCAATGCGTTGCGTTCCATTGCGTTGCACTGCATTAAAATGTATTTTGCATAACGCAAATATTTTCTACGCAAAAGGTCCTCAGCAGTGCAGCATGGGATGTTACGAAGTTTATGCAGCTCGAATGAAGTTCTTGCAAGAATAATGCTATGAAAATTCTTCAGAAGTTATTTTGAGCCAGATTCATTAGAGACCGGCAGTGCTGATGCCACATACGGTTGTAAGTATTTTACATTCTTATTGCCACTAAGCTGGAGGAATCACTAGTAAGAGCATTTATCCTTACTTTGACCTTCCTATCCAATGACATCATTGATACTGAGAAAGTGTGTTTAAAACAAAGCAATTAAGGTGTTTTTGTAATCCGTCTATATCTTTACGAATCTCAAAGTTCGTTTAGTCAAAAGAAAAATCTTTATCTCACATTTTCTCTAATTTAGACAGATACAAGTTCATGTTAATGTAACCCTACCGAAGATGCTCTCCATCTTTTTTGATCTTGCGCAAGTTTCTTCCAGTTTTGTATACCACGGTTATCATTAATTAAATGGTCTCAAAATGGAGGCTAATATGTTTATTTGACCCTGGTGGCTGTTATTTGATGTAGCTGGAGTATTATTATCCAATCGATCGATGCTTCCGAGCCAATGCGGTCAAAGAATTTATAACTTTGATCCCCATCATTGTACAAGTCATGGATTTCTCGATAGATTTTCTTCTCCATACACCATTTTCACATATCGTATCAAATAAAACAGTGCTAATTTTCTCACAAAATATGGATGTATATATTTCGCTACTGTAATTACCAGCCAGCACTCGACTCCATGCAGAACTATAGGCAAAATCTTCTTCAGAGTTTATTTTTTCAAAATACATAGGCTAAATACTTTACTACCTCAAAATTACCGACTTTAACATTGTGTTCAAGCATATAAAAATATTTTTTTATTACTTAAACAAGTTTACTTGGATCTATCTTGTTTTTATAACCAGTCACACACGTCTTATCATATTTGCAATCTAAAATATCTTCAGCAGGGAGATCGTTAAATTATCTTTAGTTTTGTATGCATTAGAAACTGGACCGGTTTTTGTAAGACAAAGTGTATCCCGTGGTAATTACTGCACTAAACACCATCCGTTCCAGCAAGACCATAAGCATTTCAAGACGTTGCATCACTTTGTCGAAACTCATTCCAAGTTTGGAATAGCTCATAAAAATTATTAAAATACCGGACAGTAAAAAAACATACTTTCGAGCTTTTGGTGACATTAAAGCATAAACTTTTTCATGGTTCAACACTTCGTCACGGGCTCTGATGGTAATAAAATTGATGATATACTTGTCAAAGAGGAGGGAAACACTTCATTAAGTGAACCAAAATAAGTCTGCGTTGTTAGCAAGTACCACTTCAAAAAATTTTTGAACTATAATTTTAGCTGAACCAAATATATTAAGGTTAAATGTTACAACGAAACGAAATATCTATTCTCTGAATTTCGAAACAGGAAAAAAATTATTGTCAAACCATAGCAGGAAGAACCTCAGAGTCCTGGAATTAGAATTAAATGATATGTGTAAATAACTTATACGGCTCAATCAAATACATCTCTTTATTTGCACCACCTGCAAACTTTGCATTGAAGATGATATAACTTCATCGCACATCCTAACAGAACACCCGATGCTGTATCACATCAGAAGAAAGTTTCATAGGTATGCGGGTCGATGACAAATTTGTCGCTTTCTGTTTCGGAATGAAGAAACTAACACAAAAAAATTACTTAAGTTTTTTTTTAAGTTAAGCACCCTTAACGATATAGAAATAATCTTCAAAGGTTAAGTTCGGAAAAATTAAACTCTAAGCATGGCACAATACTACTCCAAAATGTAACTGCAGAACTTTAACTTAGTAGTACTTAACCATTTATCCAACTTTATGTGATCGCATATGTTACATATTATATCCTTTTACTGTTAGATCTACCTTTTATGGACAAGGTAGATCTCCGTTTACTGGAAGTAATATTTCTGTTTCTTTCATCAGTTCATCAGATTTATCTCTGCTCCGCAGCTTATGAAGATGTTATTTAAATGATTTGTATATATTTGACCGATTTTCTTGATTTAAATCGAAGGGTTTGCTTTTCTCGCTCTTTGTCAGTTGTTGATTTATTTTTTGCTTTTTTTATAAAAGTACAATACTCCACTTAAATTCGTTTCATTTCCAACATTTAACTCAAAGATTTTTTATAAACATTTCCTCCATTCAATTTTTCTAGCAATGAAGCTTTTAGAAAAATAGCCCTTGGTTTAAAAAAAGAAAAACTGACCATGTTTTCTTATTTTTTTTTTTACAGAAGTAAAGTCAAAAATGTAAAAGTTCTTAGAAATATCTTTCTCTTTTTAATTTTAACAAACACCTATTTTTTCATAGAGCTCTTCCTGGAAAATTAATTGAAAAAAAATCAGACTGCCCTGAATTCTGTTGGCCAGCAACAGAATTGCTCTAAAATGTCTGAAATATTTAACAGAGAGCTCTCATAATTGTTATATTTGCATATTTTTGCATTAAATAGAGTGCATAGATTAAGTTTCACTACAGAGAGAACCATACAGAATAATAAATTTAATCTCACGTGCTCGACAGGATTCAGAACACTGAAAACCACAAGAAAAGTACAATCTCAACTGGCACGTTCATATTTTTTTCGACCATAGGAAAAAATGTTCCAAAATTTATCCAAAGGAAAAATAACGCAGCTTAATCAACGCATGGGAATTTGTCCTTCCCCTCTTTACATGAACTATTCGTGCGAAATGAGTTTTGTTAAAATTTTGTTAAAAAATTTCACATTTTTGGACTTTTTTTAAAAGAAAATGTGTTTTTTACAAAAAATATTTGGTTTGGGTCCGCTTTTAGTTTTTTTTTAACCGATGATATTGACTTTTCTTTACATGCCACACCTTTTTCAATGAGTTACGAACGAAGAAAATAGTTTGAAACTATGTATCTTGTTTTATTCATTTTATTCCTTTTTAGGTATATTACAACCTGTAAAGATTAATGACATTGGGTTTTCGGACAAATATCTTTCAAAAAAGTAACGATTAATTAGAATCATAAATATTAGGGCAGGCCGTTGTGTTCGGGCAGGAAAAACTCATAAAATAGTGTGACAAGAAAATATTCTACGGACAATTCTGCCCAACTTTACCAAAAATAACATGGGTCTAAAATCAATTTCGAGCATCCGCATTTTTGCAAATAGTTTTTGAACAGTACTTACATACATATTTATATATTGCACTTTCATGGAAATAATTAAAAGTTTTTTCATACTTTCAGCGAAATTGGTGTAAATCGGTCATTTTGATATCTTTGGAAAGGTTTTTCCTCCTTTCTGCATTTACCATGTTATAAGTTTTTTAAGTAAGGATGGTGGAGTGCTGAACAATTTATTTATATAGAAATGAAAATCTTTCAAAAATTTACCGTTACGTTTGACGCTCATTGTATTAGATCTTGCTCAGAATTACTCGTGGAACATTTTTTTTTCATGCCCTTTTAAAAAAAAAAAAAAAAATAGACCTTCCCTAATAAATATATTTGTATTATGTTTTATTTTAAGACTTTGGGAGATTTTCCGATTTTTTTACCTTTCCCTTGAATGACGTTTTATAAAAAGAACTGGTTTTAAGTCCTCAATTATTCTTTTACCATCTTTTAATTTTAGTTAAATCAAAACTGCAGTAGCAATCCAAGGGAATTTTATTGGTTATACTTTATTTCTTTTGTGAAAAAATGTCGGCTTAGAGAAATTTAAACTCATAGTTACATAAATTTTTGTTTGTGCAGTATTGGTATTCTTATGTGTTATGAAAAACGTATTATTTAAACAATTAAAATACCATATTTCAACCTTATGTTTGAGCATTTATTCCACATTCGTATGTTTCTTTATTATTGATGTTGTAACAATTTATCCGCATGATAAAACCTCAAATCATGTCATAAATTGGCCTGTGTTTTTACACCTATAAAATTTCTGTATTGTTGTGTTGTTGTGCATCACAAGAGATTTAATTGAAAAACGTGCCATCACTTGCAAAATTTTATGATTGTCATAAACCAGGCATGGAGCGCGCGCACACAAACCACAATGTCAAACAAATCTCTCCCCTGGGTATGTTAACTTCAAATTGGGTAAATATGACATGATGCTGGCAGAAAAAAGCAACAAATTTTTTATACATATCTATGCCAGTTAATATGTGGCAGATTTTAAATGCAATGCCATGACCTAGAAAAATAGTAAATACTATATAGCTGCATTCATTTATGTACATATGTTTGTAAATATTACAAGTCTTTAAAAACTAATTTATGTTTTTTTTTTTTCAAAACTTTACATCTCCAATGTATTGTATAATAAACACAAATATACTAACACATACACATATCTAATTATAATCTTTTTTTAATTCTCATCAGGATTTTCCTTTAATTTTCTTTTTTGTTTCTAAAACATCACTTAACTAATTTTCTCATCAATTAACTTTCATGACAAATTAATTTTGACTGACCACAAATCCCTCGAAACTAAGCTGGGCGGAAAAATTAGCGACCTAAATTGGTCACACCTATAAAAGGGAATTAAAACCACGCGACACACTTTATACTGGTTGGTGCAGATGTATTATTTTTCTATATTACTTCGCTTAATGTATTTTAAGGTTATTTACCCTATTTGTTATTAGCGTTGTTATCTTTATTACTGCATTGCGCCGCTAAGGAGCATAAATTTCCCAGGCATCAACTGGTATCTAAGCGACTTTAGCTACGTAGCTACTTATTGTAATTAGAAGTTTGGGATTATGTGGTGTTGTCTTTTTAACATCCTGCATTTGAGAAGAACATTCTTTTTAAATTGTATATGCAAAAAGTTGTTGTTGATATTAAATACATCGCATGCATTTGTTTTAGGGTTGCTCTTCCATTGTCTAGTGCTAGAGTCTTTAATGCATAAAACTTGCGAAATTGCATTTCCAAAAAACTTAACGAACAAAAAAAATACGATTTAATGAAAATTTGGCCGAAAGAAAATAGCAGCTTTCCCCCCAATTAAAGGGAAAAGTGGCTTAACAAAGTAACACATATTTTTCATGCGTATTTCTATACTTTTCTATATGCGTAAAGGGTGTCCCAATAAGAGTGCACTTTTATATTTTATAACAAAAGCAGGTTTTTTTTTGAGCGGGTTGTGATATTTTAATTCATTGTAAAGTAGACACATTCCGATTATTAAAAAATAAAATATTCGACAAATGGTCACCACGCCTCTGATAACACGCCATTGCTCTTTTCGTGAAATTTTCGTTGACTATTTCACAAAGCTATGGCTGTATCTCATCGATGACGCGGTGAATCTCGGCCTTGCGCTCAGGAACTGTGTCTGATTTATTCACATAGGCCAGAGATTTCACAAAACCCCAAAGCAAGAAATCTCATAGCGTTAAATCTGATTATATGGGAGGTTGACATCAGAATTTCGTCAAATGATTTGGTCTGGAAATCGTTGCTGCAATAAATTGATTGTTTCATGAGCGACGTGGATGGTGGCGCCGTCTTGCTGAAACCATAAGTCGTCCAGTTCCATGCCGTACAGTTGGGGGCACAATAACGCCATTATCATGTTCCTGTATCTATTGCTGTTCACAGTCACTGCAATTCCAGCTTCATTTTCAAAAAAGTAAGGCCAAATCCGCAACAGACAGTTGTTCGTTGTGGATGCATTGCTTTCTGAGCCCGAAATTCGACAATTTTATTTATTCACGTAACCATTCAGATGGAAACACGCTTCATCGGTGAAGATGACTTTTTTCGAAAAATCGGCATTCACTTCAATTTGCTCCATTACTCATTTTTGTAATGGGTTTTCATAATGATAGCGGGTTGCGGTTTTGTGTAACGCTCCGTTTTCAATAACCGGACACTTGCACGAAATCAAAATTATACAAAATTTAAAAAGTGCACGCTTTTTGGGACACCCTTTATAAGCTGGTTGACGAATTTGCTTTTTAGTTTTTGGGTAAGCTTTTGTTGAAAATTGTAATCTTATCCTACGAAAACTCGCCTTAAAAATCTCTTGTATAAAAAGTATCTTGATGTGTCAAGCTAATCTGACGTGAAGAAATAATGTGATTCTTCAGTCTTTCTGAATGATAAAACTTGAACGATATCGTTGTTTAGAAATTATCAAATAATAGAAATTATCAACAAAAGAAAAAGAGTATAAACCAAAACTGAAAAATTAATTTTCACCCAATATCAAAACAGCGAAGATACCGCTTCAAAATCAGTATTGAAAAATGACCCAACACAACCGCAATTAATTAATGCAGAAAAATCTTCAAAGTACTTTCACAAAAAAAAAAAAATCAATCTTATAATCGTCCAAAAGAGTTGATTCATAGTCGCCCAAATACGAAGAACGTATTGTCAGCCAAAATTACAGAAAAAGTAGCGAGTCGGCAGAAAATTATAGTAAAATTATAAGGAATTTTAGAATTTTTAGGACTTTTTCTAAGCAAAATAAAAAGCATCACACAATATTGTGATGTCTGTGCATGACCGAATCCATCTCAAATCCTAAGGTGCAGAGCCGTATCTAGAGGGGGATGCTAGGGGATAGAACCCTACCCTCCGAAATATTTTTACGGCCACTATATAGAAACGATTTTGCAAAGCATATACACTACGTACCAAAAATCTCAGATCCACAACCCCCCCCGAAATAAAATCCTGGATACGGCATTGGTAAGGTGTACATACCGTACCATTTCGTACTTCAAACTGACACAACATTATTCTCCATACAAAATATGTGAACACGTATTTCGATACCCTACACAGAGGGTATATTCACTTTGTCATTCTATTTGTAACGTATAGAAGAGGGAGCGGCAGCTTTAATAAAATATATGTATTCTTGAACAGCATCACCATCTGAGTTGATCTAGCCGATGTCTGATTGTCTGTCTGCCTTTCCAGGGGCACCGGAAGACCTTCCGAGACTTCCCCATGTGGAATTCAACACGGGAAATTTTAGTTCAGCACGGAAATTTTTCGGGCATTTTTTCGTCGATTTTGTTCCGAATTTTGGGTCTCCCATTCGATAAATTTTTTTTTCCAAGTTAACGCTGCGTTAATCGTTGTAGTTGCCCAGATTAAATTTGACGTTTCGATTGGTTCTTGCAATCAAGGCTGCCACGATGACCACCAATGTGCCAACTGGAGAACAAATGTTTCGAATAGGGACCCTAAATTCGGAATAGAATCAATGCGGGTGACTTTAAGTTAAAGACCTAGGGGTTTGATATAGGTATCAGCCGTCAATTAGATCGAGCGCTAATTGGACGATAACTAACTGCCGATGAAATAAACGTTTTTTATGTAGGGGAGAAGTGGGGGTTGTGGGCATGGGTCGGTTGTGGGCACCCCTACGTATATTTTCACAAAATGAAGATTGAGTTTCGTTGGTAATGTCATTCGCAAGCAATTACCCTATCTATGATTCATGCCAAATATCAAAGTAAACGGACGCGTTTGCTTTTGGAAATGAACGAATTGGTTTTATTTGGGCTTGGAAAAGGTGGTGAATCTTCTTTCAAACATTTTCAATAGTGTATCAATCAAAGTGGATCGATTGGAAAGGTAAGTGTTATGTATTTTTATTTAGTCGAAGTATTATTATGCTGAATGGAACAATATCGATTTGAACCAAAAAATTTATGCATAAACATTTTTTCATTACTTTTTAAAATGTCTGCTAAAGTTGGTTGTGGGCACAAAAATTGGGTGAGTTGTGGGCACCCGTTTTTTTAGTCAAATTTTTTATATACCTACAATTTCTCAACAGAGCCATCAACTTCAGAGCCATCCACTTCGGTTCCACTCGCCACATCAATGGGCAGTCATTCGATTTTGGATGAAATTGGTCCAGTGCGCAGTGTAACACCAAAGCAACCCTCAAATCGCGGTCGCAAACCAATGAAGAGCTCAACACTGACATCCCCGGAAGTTCTTGCTAATTGGAAGAAAAAGGCAGCTGAACGGGATGCTAATATAGCGGCCAAGGCAACTAAAAAAGCATTTTTTCATATTTTTCCATTTGTAGCATTTTTTCCAAGGGTGCCCACAACCCCCCCAAAAAAAAATTTTAGCTGAAAATGACGATTTTACGAAAGTCTATGTAAAATTTTTTTGCATCACGGAATCGGGTATGTTTCTTTATAATTAGTTAGCTTAGGTCTCTAGCTTTACACAGATACCCATATGTCCAAATAATATGCACTAGGTCGGTAATTATAAGCTGAAAACAAAACTATGCCCACAACCCCCACTTCTACCCTACAAAATATAACTGAGACCTTTAATGTCGATATCCTAATTCCTTTTTTTTAATCATGATTCTGTAAGATTATCAACTGTCAATTTAAAAATGTTATGATTTTCGAACACCTCCCCTAACTCAACAAACTCCGCAGTCCCTTTTGAAACGATATGACGCCCCTGTGCATGTCTGTTTTTAGGTCTGTCTGTCATTCTGTGGAAATCACGGTTACGGGAAAATCCAAGAAAACTAATTGCTGACACAAATTTTAACTTACTTCGCAAGAGGCAAGCATGGAAGAGAATATATACTGGAGTGAATTAGCGGAAAAGTAACGCTAATGATTGATTTATTCATTATTTCGCCGACTTTTCAGCAGAGTTAACTTTTTAAAAATTTTCGCAACTTTTTATAAATTCAGTATTTAGACTTTTTAAACACTATTCGATTTTTTCAACAGTAATAGACCTTTTAGCATCTGTCAAGTTTTTCAACATTTTTCACCTTCTTCAAATTTTGCAACATTTTCAAAAATTTTGGACTTCTCAAAATTGTTTGACTTATCAAAATTTTTTCGACTCATTCACAATGTTTTGAGTATTTTGATATTTTTGACCTTTGCTGCATTTTGTCGATTTATCCAATCGTGCAAAACAAATTTAATATATTTTCATATAAGCGATAGTTTATTTCACTTTCTCAAATGTTCAAATTACGATCTACCCTAATCCCCACAACCACCATTCAGCCAACTGTCAGTTGTTAGTACTCGTCACGTTTATGGGTTTTGCTGTTGCCGTTGTCGCGTTATGTCAACGCTTATCTGTCATGCACTGATGAAATGTCATTTTAAGCAGCAAAACCGAGGAATAAATGTCGACTTTTATTTTACCATGAGTTCAACGCAGTTTAATGACTCAATTTAATACGCTGAAAGTTAGAACCACGTGAGGGTGGGTAGGAGGAGCATTTAATGACAAATTGCAATGAGTTTGTATGACATTCGGTACTTTTTGTTTTTCATCACGTTCGCAAGTTATTAGTTTTTGTTGTTGTTGTGACTGTTGCAACACCACTTTTATTTTCTACGTGCAGTTTTAAAACCATAAATTGATAAACAATAAAACTTCAATTAAATAATAATTAATAAAATTAGAATTTTTAGTGCAAAAGTCAAGTGAGTTTGAATGCAAAAGTAAAATTGTGTTTTTGACGAAAATCATTAATCTATATATGTAAATATTACTGAAATATCAGTTTAACGAGGTTATGTAATTTATTCTTTTAACCCTCCGTTTAGCGGTAATCCAAAAGGAGGTAAACAATACTTTGTGGTCTAACAGACCACATAATCTTTTTTGCAGGTGTGACCTATCAAATCGTGGCATGGTCTATTCTAGGTGTGACATTATGTGAGAAAACGGTGTACAGTATATGTGCATGTGAATATTTTAAGCTTTATTGAATAGAAAGGTAGAACCCGAGAGCTAAAAGACGGGTTTTGCACCATACTGATAAAATTAACAATTTTATTTCAAAGTTTAATAAATTAAATAAAAACATCTAGAATGCTGAAGAAAAAATCCAATGGTCAGTAATTAGTAGCGCGTTGGCACGAGTAAAAATAAGACCCAACCAATGGATAGTGATAGCTGATAGTGTCAGCGATCTATATTTCAATATCTGATGACCACAATGACTTTACGATTTGTTTCACGAATAATAACATCCAAAATTGTATTCAAATTGAGATTGGATAGATTTGTTGGGTCTTGTCTTACGATTGCCGTATGAGTGTATGCCGTATGACTGTTCTCTAACTAAAGCATCGGGCATAGCTTGACCAGACAATAGTTTAATTTCTGCAACGATTGCATCATGAGTTTCAAAAAATTGCTACTCGTTGCCGCTTTCTTCTTCTATATAAACTTCAAACTCAGCTGAGTTTTGACATCTGAAGCTTCGCCACCACCATCAATAGGCTCAAAGTCTGAGTCAGTCTACTTCTCTATCATTGTAAATGGTTTCTGCTCATAATTTTCAGTATTCTCGATAGAAGTAATAGCGGCTAGTCGCGCGTTATATTTTTCTTTTTGATTACAAGAAAGATGGCGAAAAGGAGTGTTTCTGCGACCCTTTTTCAACAATATATCGATTGTGGTTTCATGCGAATTCATATCCGAAACTATACTAACACTTGAAACCTAAAACTGCTTATTTCGTACCGAGATGATGATATGCTAAGATCACATGCAAAACTGCTAGTAGTGTCCAATTGCTCTCTCGATTCAAACAAAAACCATTTTGACTTCTGTGGTCTGACAGACTATAACGTAAAACAACGATCAAGTTCTACTCGGACTGTATTTTTGTTCCACGGAATATGGCTTAAAATTTTAAAATACATTGCAGTCGATTAGTTACATCAAGTTTGACAAAGTCATTGCACCATTTGCCGAAATATTTTCAGAAAAAAAAATCTACGACACAAAAAGTTCTAAAATGGTCTGACAGACCACATCCCTATTTGAAGGGTTAAGCTATGTTTATGCGCTGTTTTGAAATATTCGTATTGAGTAATACCCTCTTACCAGTACAATAAGGAACCATCACGCAAAATAAAACCAGGCAAATATCTTTGATCTGCCCTTTTCGCATTAATCTAAGAGCTCACTTGAAAAATTTACAAGCCCTGAACCTATTTTTACAAAACATATTACCATAGTGAACAAATTAAACACCATTAGTGCGAAAATGTTTACAATATATAAAAATTGATTAGTAATCCAAATTAATCACATACTTTGAGAGAAATCCTTAAATTTCGATATTTTTCATCAAAGAAACTTAACTTAACTTAACATTAATTTACTGCCTTAGCTTAGCATTTTGAGGCTTCTGTTTGTTTGGAAGGTGTAACGCCTTGTTGTCGAAAGTGTTCACTGTTTCTGACATACTTTAAAAGTTGTACAATAATATGTAATAAAATTTAATAAGATTATATTATTGATGTCGCCGCAAAAAAATCATAAAACGCATGTTTCTCGCCTTTAAAACCCCACCCCGCTCTTAAGTCACTGTATAGTTAGTTACCTTTCTTCATGTTTTGTATGTAGGGGCGATAGGCGTATATGTAAACAAATATCGTCTATCTTCTATTAATAATATAATTGAAAAAATACCCAGTAAATCAAATTAAATCAAATTATTTCGATTCACTTTATCAGACTTAAAATTTACACAGACATACCGACGGATATAATTTATGAACTCTAGAGTTGACGGTGATCGAGAATATATACACTTTATTTACCAGCCACGCCCTTTTATATGCAATGCTTGCATTGCAGGAAAAGTGTATATATCTAGTGTATACGGTATATAAAGTAAACGAGTATTTTGAAGCTTTTAATAGCGAAATCGTGATAGCAATAGGAAAAGAGCAAAAGCAAAACTTAAGATACAATAAATTCCAATCCAAAGCTTCAAAAATTTTTAAACATCTTCAAAAAAAGTATGTCTCTTTATATAGGAGTCAAGGAGCAAATAATTCGTACAGTCATTTTGGCGCAAAGATATATAACCGCTTCATTAAGCAGACTGACATTACAAGCTGTCTAGCACTGGAAATGAGAAATTAAATAAAAATTATTTATATTCAAAACCACCCTAATATGCAAACTAATTAATCCTACTGCATTAATAATAATTATGTGTAGTAGAGGAAAATGTTTATTTTGTAATTTACTATTAATTGTATTTTATGCACAAACGTATTTACAAATCCACTTTAGTATTAATCAAATATTTCCACAATCAGACATTCGACATATGAACGCAGGGTTGTAGGCAGAAAATAATTTCTGTGGGGAGTCGAAAACGTTCAAACGCTATATTTACTATCACGGCTTTGGTTTTGTTATTAAAAATATTTTAAAATATATATAAAATATAAAGTATGTTGGAAGCAAAGAAAATTCAAAATATAATGTTTAAAGAAGCGCTATAATAAGAACTTAGAAGCTTAGTTCCTCTATAGTCTGTTTTTATACAAAACGACCATGTTAAAGGAAAAAGGTTTGGGCGGCGACAGAGCCCATGAGTGAAGCGAAACATGCGGAATTGGGTATTTTGGTGATCGAAGCAAGCAGGGAGCCGATTCTTGGTATCACATGTCAATCATTTTATCAATTTGTATTAAACTGAAAAGACAAGTACTATAACCAAATTAAAATAATCGCCCCTGCAAGTAAGGACAGAACAACCCCTGCCAGGCCTGCTAGTATATTACAAAAGTCAAAAGTTAACATAATTTGTTTCAGGTTTGAAGTCACTAAATCGGCAAAATGGTTCAATAAAAAGGATTTGTTTTAATTTTAAGCTATTAATGCTGCGCGTAGAGTATTAAGTTGAATGTTGATTTCCTTCTGCCAATTTTTATGCACTTTTAGAAAACTCCAGTCATTATTATTCAGTTTTAGTGGAATTATCTGATACTATGAATTTGAAAATGTCCTTAACCCGGCAAGAGTGTGGTCGGGTGTGATATACCCACACTGTTACTTTTATGCGTGGGTATTTTTATTTAGATATTCAAACGTTTTGTTGTTTTGAGTAGCTGGAGTTAAAGGGTTGCGGAAGGGGATAGTGGCGTGCTCACAATGACGCGGCAGCCTGCGCTCGAGTGATACGCTTGCTAATAACACTCGCGTTCGTAATTTTAGCTGGGTTTCTTATTTATTTTTTTTAATTTCAATTGAAAATGCATTTTTTAGTTGATATTGCTCTTGATTTCATGTTCTATGAGGTTTTTAAGTTTTTTTTTTTTGCTTATGGAGCCTGGTTTTTATTTCATTTGGAGCTTTTTTAAAAGAGTCTATGTTTTTGTTTGAAAAGTTAAGTAATTTTGTTTTTTTTTTCGGTTTTAATATAAAAATTATCAAACTGCCAAAGGTGTTTCAATAAAATCACAATTACTGCAGTGCTATTTATTTGGTAAATAGGTTTAAGAGTCAGTTTTGTACGCGGGTATGTCATATCCTGTCACATATTCTTTGTAACAATTTGTCTCCTTACTCTCGCCGGGTAAGATATCTTTCTATTTGGTAAACTGCTGAGAAACCAAGCGTTGTAACTTCGGAAGGCAGGCTCCAGCCTTTCTTTTGATCCAGTGAATTGAATACATTAATTTTCCGCTCACATTTTTCTGTCGAATTTCAAAGATATTCCTGACTTCATAACGAATCAAATCACTTGTGCTTAAAATTATTATCAATGTTTCCCCTTTAATTCTATATAGTAGGCGGATTGTTATTTTTTATAAATAAACGAACAACTTAAAATTTAATGGGGAATCCAGACCCTTGGATGCCATTCATGGCTACGGCATTGCATACACACACACATGCATGCAGCCAGGCAACCACACATATGCGTTTGTGCACAAATACTAGTAGACTCTTTCAGAAAGTGGATAATAAATCAATTGCAAATATTAACATTGATCTTTAGAAACGTTTAAATACGCAGAAGGAAATTTCATTTCTTGTTTACTGTTTCCTTCATTTGAAGTAAACCATATCCTTAAACTAAACACATCTCTATATGTACACATATGCATGTTTGTGTCTATCTATGCTTATGCTACTGTCATTGTGTGGGTGTTTGTATGTTTGCCAAGTCCATGCATGATTTGCCATTGGGTTGAATAACCATTTGAAAGCTACGGACATACCATAAGCGGGTATACGTCTGCATTAGTATGTCACTGATTGCAGCTACGATTGAAAACTTAACAGTCAGTCTTAAGGCGCAATATTTGAAAATTTTGAAATAAACACACTTTGAAAAAATCCAAATGTGGACAGATAGAATAGTAGAACATAATGTTCCTAAAAAATAAGATAATAAAAAATAAAATATAGGAAAAATTACGGCATTGTTATTGAAAATGCCGCATCTGGATATTTGTCAACACGACAAGAAGAAGAAGTTTTGCATTAACGATCTAGACATTTTACAAAAAGCTAAATACTTGACGAGATGTTCAATTGAAAACGGACAATTGATGAGATACAGTTAAAACGGACGGACGCTTAGAAAATAAAAAGTAATACTAAAATCTGAAATAAGTCATAAAGTCGAGAATACTTTTAAGGCCCACAAAAAATAAAAAAATTAAAAAAAATTTTTACAATTGTCGGAGTTATTCTCTAACATTTTGCGCTTGTAATTTTTTTGTTGTTTTTGCAATAAAGGTACTAAACATAAAAGCTCAGTAAAATACATATGTAAAATAAATTATTTTACATAAGTTTCTAAGCCCAAAATAATTTTTTTTCAAAGTTTTTTCCATATTTTTTCTTGAATAATTTCTAATAACAAAACGTAAGTACGTTCATATTTTTTTTGGTCTTTGTGGGCTTTGTTGTCAAAGATACTTGTTTTTAAGACCCATAAAGGAACAAAAAAAATTAATTTTTTACTTGTTTTTAAGCCGAGAAAAAAAATTTTTAATAAAATCACTTTTTTTTTTGTATTTTGATCGCTTGTAACTCAATAAAATTTTATCCGATTCTCACTTCAGTGATGGCATTTGGGTTTTGTGAAAATGTACAGAATCAAAACTTGAAATGTATTTTTTGCAGGCCGATTTTACTTTGTTTTGTCTTGAACACTCAATTTTACTGAAATTCTAAAAATAACTAACAGAAAAACAAAAAGGTCCTACTTTTGTCATCTCAAAAACCCTAGCAAAATGAGATATATTTTTACATTATATTACCAAATCCGCACGTTGCGTACAAATTGCCCAAATGTACCGTACTGAATATGTGCTGAAAATTCGCCAAATGTACAAAAAATGTGGTAAATGTACCGATAGTATTGAAAACTTGTCAAATTTATTGACGACGATTTTGCAGAACGCAAATGTACCGAAAAATGTGCAAATGTAGCTGAGTTAAATAAATGTATAAAGCTTGAAAAAACGTTTTTTTTTTTTGGAATATCTTGAAAATGATTCTAAAAGCATATAAAAAAGTATATGAGAAACCAGATTTTTTTTTGTGTGTAAACTAGCGTTACTCGCATAAGGAGCAAATTAAAAAAGAGCTTAAGAAACGTTAGTTTTCAAAAATGTATATACAAGTATCTTAAATAGCTTGAACAAAAAAATTTAAAAAAAGTACAGATTATACTATCAACCAGTGATAAAAAACTTGAAAAAAATATGAGATGCGAAGTCAAACTGGTTTCCGATTTTTGGTGCGAAATGTGCAATATACAAACACACGTTAATACGAGTATAATGAGAACTAAATATTTGCATACCTATTGTTATACATAGTGGTATATCATCAAAATATCATATCTTAGTATTGTTTAACTCAACAAAATTCTTGCAAACTTCTGAAATAAACATCAGAATCTGTTAGTTATGTAAATAGTTAACTAACATATGCTTCATTATCAACATAAATCGATTTTGAATTTTTTGTGGTAACGGCATAGGTTATGATATACTATTTGCATGACAGAGCATCATCCCGATCATAGCATTTCCAAGAAACCGTGCTCCACATACATGCAACCTCATTTTAAATCTTTATCACATATTTAGGCCACTAAACAATGATTTGGTTTCGATGCAGAGAACGAATAGGGAATATTTTTCAAGATTTGCCAATTGTTAAAATAGAAACAGTTTCGAGGAAAAACTAATTTAACAAATGTTGCCAATTTATGCACAAGTAGGGTTGGTGTACAAACAACCAATACAAAAAAAGTACATGATCTTGTTGGACAAGAGGGCGCGAAATTCTTTCTGCAAACGAAAGTGAACAAGAAAATGTATTCAAGCTCAAAAAATTGACTTTTGGTAACACTATCAACCAATACACTTAAGGCAGGTGGGCTTGGATAAGTGATCATAGCATGTTTTATGCAAGTGAATGCTATTTTAAGAAAAGTTTTGACTGCAGCTGAAGCAGTTCAAAATTCATAAAACTGCACGTTCCTTTATGACATCCTACACACACAACATCCTTTGATTAAACTTGATATATTTTTTTGGTTCCTGAGCAATAAGCTTTGCATCAGATACGTTTTCTTTTCATGGTAATATGTTAATATTCTCAATAGATTGCACTAATATTTCCTTAGAAAAGCATTTAATTTTACTTTGAACTGTTAGTCCCTTTTACGGTACTCGAAACTAAATCACATGTATTATTTGATTTCATTCGCTCATTTGTTTTAATCAAACTCTTTGAAAAGAACGAAAGGATGCCATCGATAGCATATCATCCCATGATAATATCGTCATACCAAAGTGATCCCTAATGAAGAAAGATTATAAAATCATTTTGTGAATTGAGGACAGCCATACTTATGGGAACACATTTACTTTAGACGAAGAAATAGCCGCGTACGATTGAATCAGCTCATAGAAGGATATCTATTTTAAATGAATGTATATTAGGGTGGAGGTTTTTTTTTCGAAATGACATTTTCACATGGTCATCCATTTTTCCAGCTTCTTAGTTCGAAAAAAAAATTAATTCTGTCACTGTCTAATCTGCAGAAATTAAAAGTTAATTTTTTAAAGGGCTCTCAAAATAGAAGAGTAATTAGAAATGGTCCTCAAAATGTCCAATACTATAATGTCACTGTGGCATGCATGTGTGTATGTATGTATGCATGTATTCATTTATGCATGTATGCATGTATGCATGCGTGTATGTATGTACGTATGTTGCTTATGGAGTCCTAAACTGTTCAACCGATAGCCGAAAGATTTGGCACATTTGTTTCTTATGGTCTGGGAAAGGTTCGTAGCATAGTTTGGTTTGGATAAAATGGGCTATGCCACACCCCTTCATGTACAAGAAAAATAAAATTCATAATATCTTATCAACTATCTGATGCAGATAAATGAAACTTGGTACATATATAAAAAGTAAGATTTATGGAAAAAATGGGCGATGACACGCCTCTATAGGAGAAAAAATAAACTTTTTTACATATCAGCAACTATTTGACGCAGGTGAATGAATTTTGGTACATATGTTTATAATAGTTTGTTAAATGTTCTTAGCATACTTTGGTTTGGACATAGTGGGCAAAACCACGCCCTTCTTTATAAGAGAAGAATTAAATTCATCATGTCTCATAAACTACGGGACACAGATAAATGAAACTTGGTGTGTATTTATGAAAGAGAGGCAAAAGTATGATTAAATGAAAAAATGGGTAGTGCCACGCCTCCAAAATGAGAAAAGACCAGCATTTTTTTATTTCTTCTGCAACTACTTGATGAATGAGACTCGCTGCATGTACAGAAGACAAGGACGATTACCAAATTAAACTCATTCAAAGGCGCTGATTTCTCGCATTCCAATGATTCCCCCACCAAATAAATTGTTCATTTATGCACCAAATGGAAAAACCAAAACATTTTTTATCCACTCGCATTACGACAAAATTTCAATAAAAATAAATTTATTTATTTAGTCCATTTTAAAAAAAGATTACATTTTATTTGTTGAGGGGTAGCAATGCGAGGCTGATTTTGCTAGTATCTAATAAGCTTGAGAAAATGAATATCAATTTTAAAGTACAGGAAAAACTTGTTTGAAAAGTAATTCTGAAACTCTTTGATATATTTTTTGAAAAAGTGACGCTTTTAATGACAAATTGCCATTTGATGCCTATTACCTGAAAATATATTTTTCTCTCTATGCATGTGCTGTGGCTGTTTAATGATAGATATTTATCTTCAAGTCATGAAAAGTAGAATTGATTACGGTAAGGTTACCGTTATTAAGATAATAGTATATTTATGGCTCAAAAAATAGGGTCTAAATACCATTTAGAGAATTCGGTTACCACCGAATAACTTGAAAAATTTATGTTCTGCATTTTTTTAAGCGATGGGTGCAGTAAAAAACTTTCAACGTAAGGATCAATACATTCCTTCAGGATGGCCCCGTATGGTTCTAATATTCATTGTTGGCTATTAAATCTCTTTTCAAAAAATGTGGTCCAATCACCATATTGGGTTTGGTAAGATAGACTTAGAAGTAAAAACGGTGCGTTTTCCGGCACCTAAATTTGACACACATATGATTTTATTTGATTGGTACATCGATGGCCACGTTCACAAGTGTTTTAAGTATGCTTTAGTTGGAAATTGTTTCAGCTCCATTTTTCAATCCTCGAGTATTAAAACTCGAGCATTATGCATTGATTGGAATGCCGTTAGCCTGGTGGTAAAAAATGTCGGTATAAGAATTGAATGGCGGACTTTCTGATTTTATTAAGGCTATAAATATTTCATTAAAAACTTGCATTCCACTATTGATGATGTACCAAGGAATGGAATATTGTAGAGTTGAGTGCTAAGTGTTAAAAATGAGATCCTAAGTATAATGCAAATTAAATATTATAGTAATATCAATCAAACTTCACTTATGATAAATCAAACATACACTATGTTAACTCTAAAAAAATTTAGTTTTTATAGAAACTTAGTTCATGTTACTTAGAACCGTCGCACAGTGGAGGGATTTGTATGAAATGGCGGCCATATATACCAATACTAGCGCTAGACTCTTGAAATTTGGTACAGATGAAAAAAAATCGGTTCACGGACACGCCTACCTGTCATACAAGTTGAGATGTAGTTGAGACTTTTTTTTTCAAAATGGGTATTAGTTCCCATTAACTTAGCAATGCTGATTCAAAAATTTTGCGATGTCTTTTAATGTTTACAAGTAAAGAAAAGAAAACAGTTTTTAAAAAGCATTCGTTTTTTAGTCTTTTGCTCTAAGGGGGATGAAAAGAGAAAAAATATCCCTTACCTGTTCCCCTCTACTTAAGGGAACTTCTTTCCAAATTCATGCATTTTTCTTTATTGGTAAACGTTGCAAAATGTGAAGAAATAAAAATATTTTTTCCTTCAAATGTTGCCGTAGAAAAATAATTATAAAAAAAGTTCAGAAAAAGAGCAGCTAAAACTTTGGATTTTAGCTAACCATACTTTCTCATATTATATGAAAAAATTGTTGACATCCGAGGATATATATTTTTTTATTTTCTGTCAGAGTTAGCAAACTTTCCACTTTTACCATTTTTCATTCGAATTTTTGAAAAATCCGCACAATTCCTGTTAAGGCGTTAAAAAAAAGTTTATATTAATTTTTATAAAGTGGAAACAATGTTCTATTCGCCAATATGCTACATTATTGCATTTTGTTTTAAAAAATTTAACTAGAACTCCCTATCTAACAATTGCTTTTATAGAAAGTTTTGTAGAACATTTATGATGTACAAAGTTCAACTTTGAGCCCACTGTGTCACTAAACTCAATACGAATGTAAATTTTTTAAAGGTTTTTTTTTTATTCCCTAACTATTTGCTGACGATTGTCTTAAAAAATTTTTCAATCCCTAGCACTTTCATTTTATTTCTATTTATGGCCACAAAAATTCACTGTGCGTCGTCTTTACATGAATATACCATATAGTTAAGTGAGTTAGTTCTCTACTATACCTACAAGACATTGTATATGACATACTTAATGCATATGCAAAAATAAATCTAACCATCCCAAAATAAAGTTCGATTGAACATCCTTGTAAATTGCCAAAAGGGGTCAAACTATTTTATTGTTAACACTGAAAATAACAAGAAGGAGGCTGAGTATAAAAACTCAAATTAATTTAGAAACTGTCGCCGCAAAACTTTTCTGAAAATTTCACAACATGAGCTTAATAGGCTTTAGGGTAAAAAAGAAAAATTAGAAAGTTATATTGAAGGATATTATGGAACAAGAAAAAAAGTTACGGAAAACAATATACTTTTTATATTGTAAGAAAACAAAATATAAAGTAATAAAATTACATAAGTTTTGTAAGTGTGCGTGTATGTTTTCCATGTAAATAGCAAATAGCAGGATACTCGAATATACAAACACACACTGAAACACATACTACATGTAAGTAAAATAAGTTTTCTTAATTTTAACAGCTTCTCACACCATTAAATAGGATATCCTTCAAATTTTGCATGCCCAAAATTTATATTTTTTTTAAGTAAATAGAGACAAAAAGTTTTCGAGATATAAATGCCGCTGGCTATCTTTTGTGACTTTGCTACGAAGTGCTTTGGTTGGCGATATAAGAGCGCTGATAACCAAAAAAGCCCTAAAATGAGAAAGAGCCACACTGAATGTGAAGGCGCTATGGTGAAGAAGGGTATAAAATTTACAAATTCTGACATCCGTACAAAAATAAAACAAGACTTCCTTCTAAACGGCAACAACAATGTTTGTGGCAAAAGGATGTACGAGCAAGCATAAGGAATGAGTTATTGCGAAGGTCTTTTTTTTTTAGCGTCTCTTTACATACACTGAAAGAATATTAAGGAAATAATTTTGAAGTGCAGCATTTTCTTCATGGCATTTAACATTTGTTTAATTTTGGCGCTAAAAACGGGAGCAGCTTACTGCAGTATCATAAGCTAGGTCGCAGCTTAAAATATTCAAACTGGACGAAATAGGATCATCTTTGAAATCGTCCAATCTAATCAGCAGTGATGAGAGTACAACTTTTGATAACATTGTTTATTAAAATATAACATAACCAGGCTGAAACAAACTGGGATCATCTGCGGATTGATTTTATTCCGCATAGTCTAGTGACAATGTTTTCAAATTGAATTTGTGTATTTCCTTAAAATAATAGAGGAAAATACTCCTCAGAATACGCCTTTAATTTTGTTTGCGTTAAGATTCAGATTATTCTGACTTTTTGGAATGGATTTTTCTCAAATAGAGCTGTTCTAAAGATCAAACTGATTTATTTTGTCTATTTCATTGATCATATAGCGAAAACAGAGCAAAGTCGGAATTATTTTCACTTGAATTAAATCCTAAAAATTCACTATTCCTAAGATTCGGAATGGATGTAGAAAAATTGACAACTAGGGCATGAAGCTGTTTCCCATCAATTGTTAAGGAAATCTGTAAAGTTTATTTTGAACATAACCGGAGGCGAACAGGGGCGCTATTTTGGTTTCGCTTTTGAAAAAATAAAAATTGTAACTATTCGATTTGTAATAGGATTCCAAACATTTGATTTATTGAATAGAATCGATAAAAGAATCAATATGGAATTGAAGAAGTTGCTTTCGAATTTCAGATGCTCTGAATGAAATTAAAATTTTTGTAATTTTGATTCCTGTAATGAAATCGGCATACGAATCAATATCTTTTGCCATGGAATGAAATTGATTCCAATTCCTTGAAATTTCAACTGAACACTCTGATTGATTTAATGCGGTGTTTGAAGCCGTTTGCCTATTTAAGTTTAAGTGAGCATTCTTGCGCATATCCAGAAAGCTTCTGGATATCGATGAATATAAAAATGTGGGTCAATGTGTAATATTTCTTACATCAATGTCTGCTGATGAGTAAATAATTAGGTTGATGCAGCCATGAGCACTTTTTCAAAATTTAATTGATGCGCCCTAGAATCTGAATATATGATGCCTTAAATTTATTCAAATTTACTCACAGCACTGTATTTTATAAGGTGTTAGGAGTTTTCTATTTTATTGGAGGATATTTCACAAAACAAGGGATCATAATGAAATGTTCAAAGGGCAAAATTTGAGGAGAAAGATAAATACTCCTTGATGCCATGAAATTTAAAAATTCTCTTACTGAAATTCTGAAAACGTTTTCTTTTTGATGATTTAAAAGATTTTTCCGATATTGGTCATCATTTTCAAATCGACAATGTGGGGCTACATTTGAATATCGAGCTTCTCAATAGCATTATGGCCGCGGGAGAAAGTCTGGTTCGGTCTTCTCGAAGTTTCTGATGTTAAGATTTATTTTAGATCCTGGCCATACTATTCTAGACTAGTTGGCGGGTATGATCCGCTTTGCCTCCTGCTAACTACTGGAAATGTTTTTGTTCTTATATATTCTTATATTAAGATTTGCGTCTTGAGTTAACTTTTTCATCAAAATGTTCGTACCTTAAAACTTTTACACACAATCAACACTTTTCTTTCGGTGTAATTTCATTGAATTTTTTTAACAAAACTTAAAGAAAATTTTCTTGATTATTTTAAATGAACAAAAATTATGATCCGCTGGAAGACGTTAAGGATGTTGAACGTTTTTTTTTTTTCCTTTTGTGCCTAGCCTTTGAGTAGACGAGATATGAGTCTATGTGTGAGCGTAGCAGCGGCGGAAGTAACGGATATAATATGGCCAACAGGAAAAAAAGTTTGTTTTTTTCTTTCAGAATTTTCTTTTTCATTTTTATTTTATTTTTGTATTTTAGAATTATAAAAAATTAAGGAGAAATCTTTGTTGGCAAAACTTTCTTTGCTAACTGCTCTCATCTAAGAAGAATCAGTCATCCAATTTTTTTTCTTTTTACTTTTCTCATTTTCCAGTAGCAGTTTAAGCCACTCAGCTGGGGTTTCCTATCCAACTTTAAGTACACCAACAAAAAAAAAAAAAATTTTTTTTTAAAACAAATGGACAAAAAAAAGATAAAAAGATTTTATAAAGAAAATTAAGTTGAATTGAGTTGAAAAAAATCTTTGCAACCATTAACCAAACCAGTCGGAGGCTAAGTGTTTTATTAGAAAAAAAAGCAGGGAAAGAGAAAATATGAAAAATGTTAAATGAATTATTTGTAAGGGTTACTTAAACAAAAAAAAATGAGATTTTAAGTGGAATTTTTAATGCAGTACATAAAAAGTTACTGCAAAAGTTACCAACCTAATTAATGAAATATAGAAAATATACTCGTAGGTATCAGTTGCATGTTATTTTTGTAAGAACTTTAGTATATTGACTTTATTTCGCAATATATCAAAATTAAATAAATACTTTATTCTGCAAACATCTTGTGAGCACTATGTTCAAGCCAGATCTTTTACAACTTTTATTCTACATTTTACGTCCTTTTTATATTACCATCGTATTCGTATGTCATTCATCGTAATAAATTTTCAATGTAGTCACATTCGCAGCACAAGGATCTAGCCGAACGTGACCAGTGCCGGCTCGAGGGGAGTCGAACCGTTCCATCGAACAGGGCGCCATTTCGTGAGGAGCGCTTTGTCGTGCGCCTTAATTTTTTTGATTGCTTGTGGGAAAATACTTGATTACTTATTAATCCTTGAATCACAACTCTTATGATTAGAATGAGCTAGAAATGCGAGAGCTTTTGAATCTAAACATTCCACCAAAAAGAACAGCTATAACACCTTGAATATAGATAATTGCAAAAACGACTCATATTTTGCAAGCGGTAGTGACAAAGAGAAAGCTTACAATACACAGCAATATCAGTACAGAATTGAATCAAGATCTAAATATCAAAATTTCAATCCTAGTTCCAAAGTCTGATGATGAAATGGATAAATTTAGAAAAAAAATGATTTACAGTCTTGAGAATTCTGTAAATTACAAATTTGACATCGCATCGCAGGCCTAAAGTTTGCGATGTTAAAACATTTAATTATTTAGTTTCCTTTGACTCTAAACAGATGAAATTGGATATGTTTCCCCAATACAAAAGTGGTCGTCATTTTTCAATTTCTCTCTTCCATAGCACTCTACCTTGTGGTTTTGATTCGCATGCAAGAACGTTTTTAGCTAACACTGGATTTAACAATTGCCATCATCTGACGGAAACGCTTGAGTCACATAAGCAATGACCAAATCACATCAAATCTTATTAAACTTCAAGAAAGTTCAAATCAAGAGTTGGAAAACATAAGCGACCGTGCAGAGTAGCAACTTGTCCAAGGAAATCACATCGTTGAAAAAAAGTTTTGACTAGACTAATGACCATTTGAATTCTTGCCAGGAACAATATGGTGTTCCGAAGAATTGTACACCAAAAACAACGGATGTTTTTCAGTAAATGATTTGACCTTCGTCAGTAAAAACGAGCAAGAAGATCTCTACTCTAACGTTTGGATATCTCTTAAGATTTTACTAACGACTCCCATTTCGCAAGCGGGGAATGGAGTTTTTCTGAGCTGCATATAATAAAAACTTTTTAGCGATTTATGCTCAACCAAGTCTTCTGCTGAAGTAGAAATGAAGAGAAATAAAGTAGAAATGCCGCGCTGTCCGCATTTTCATTGAAAATAAGAAACCTTATTTTGCTTGGGATTTCGGTGAAAGCTAGGATCTTTGTTTTTTGTTGTTAATATAAATGGAGATACTAAATATCTGATTTTTCTTAAAAATAATAGAAAATAACTGATTTCTACAGTTTTCGGGATGTGGGAGTGAGGACCTTTTTTTTAGGACATAAAATTTTTTGCAGCTAAAACAAATAATTCTTTCGAAAAGTTTCATCATCTCTTTCCTGCTGCGCGTTTTGGTGAAAAATATCTGGTCACGTTAGTCTAGCCAGAGCTCAAAGCTGTTTCATAAATTAGATACTACTTTCTATGACATTTTGTACTTTAAGGATATGAGTTTACTCTGAATTTAAAGAAAGTTTTTGTGAATTAATAATTATTTCAATGATACATATTGGCAAAGAAATATAATGGATGGTTCGAAAATGCTGTCTGGAAAGAGGGCTGGAATATTCTCAAGTGACTTGAAAATCAGTGAATCCTTTGCTTTACCCTGTTACTGTAACGTATTTCAAAGGAAAGTTTGAGCTGTCTGAAGATCAGCATAGAGGCAGATTTGTTATATAGGTATGTCGCTATGGAAAAATATTCAATAAGCCAACGTGTTTTAATTTGGACCGAATCGGTTCGATTGCTTCGAACATTTTTTTTTTTGTGGGGATATCCGAAGAGCAAGGATTATGCACAGCCTTGAGCAACTCAAACAAAGTTTTCATGAAGAAATTATTGAAATATCGAATGTAATGTTTCAAAATGTAATGAAAAATATGCTTAAAAGCGCCCGCAATTTAAAGGTTAGCAGAGGCAGACATTTACAAATGGCTCATTGCAAGCAAAGCGGACGATGAAAATAAAGTGAGGTCGTGATATTTGGTTATATTCCGGTTAATTATACATATAGTAGACATAAATGTTTACACTCAATTTTTATACCCTACACAGAGGGTAGGGTATAACGCCCCCTTCTAACCGTTTGTAACGCATAGAAGGGGGCGTGGCAGGTATGGAAAAGTATATATATTCTTGATCAGCATCACCACCTGAGTCGATATAGCTGTGTCCGTCTGTCTGTCTGTCTGTCTGTCCGTCTGTCTGCCTGTTGAAATCAGGTTTACGAGAAAACTAGCAAGCTAACTTAATGAAATTTGGCACACAGGTGAAACCTTCTTGCAAGCTGCTAGCATATAAAAATTGGCGAAATCGGTTAACGGCCACGCCTTCCGCCATACTCTATGTAAATATACCCAAGTCCATTTTGAAAAAAGTTGCTGCGATTTTGATGAAACTTGGTGATTTGTTGAAGATGAGAACAAAATTAAGATTAGGTTAGGTTTGAAGTTTGCAAAGACTCTTAAAGGGGCGTGGTACAGCCCTAAATTTTAACTTTTATAACACCATAGCTCGTAAACCGTGCAAGATATTGTGATGAAATTTGGTACACGGATACAGATCTTGTGAATTTTGAATTGCACATAAGGTGGGACGAATTGTAAAAGTAGGCGTGGCATTTCTTAGCAGTTAAAAAAATTGGATTTCGTATAACTCCAGATTGGCACATACAATTTTCATTAAAATTTTTGGATGATACCACTGAAAGTAGTCAACAATACAAGCCACGTCAATATACTGAAAAATTTATTTTAAGGGCGTGGCATAGCCTACAATATTTATTAACGTTATAAAAAGAGAACTAACAACGCAATCGTTATGAAATTTAAGATGGCGGATACACTTGCGAAAAGGTGTTTTCTTGCAAAATTTTGGTACAATGGTGCCGGTGGGTGTGGCACCTCCCATATAAGCAAAATACGTTATGATATAGATAGTGTGCTATGAGAGCAATCTTCATAAAATTTTGTGTAGAGGTGCCGGTTACTATACGCTTTTAAATTCAATGAATCTTGACAAGATTGCATCAGTGGGCGTGTCACCACCCTCATTAACATAAAGTTGTAAGTGCTATTGGTGCAATTGATCTGAAATTTGATGTAAAAGGTTTACTGGGTATTAGGTACATATGAATCAAAAGCTGGCGAAATAGCAACGGTGGGCGTGGCACCTCCCATACAATTAAAATACCTTAAGTGGCATAACTATCGAAATAAATGAGCAATCATACTGAAATTTGGAGTAAGAGGTTTGTTTATCGAAGGCTATTTTTGGATCAAAATCGGACTATTGTACCAGTGGGTGTGTCACCGCCCTAAATTTTAAGACTAATTACGGCACATATCGCAAACTATACAAGCTATTGTGCTAAAATTTGGTTTGTGCATGTCAATCACGAATATCATTTATTGAAGCAAAAGTGGGCGAAATTGGAGAAGTGGGCGTAACATATTTCGTGTTTTACATTTCGATTCAATTTCTTTCAACTTTCTTCAATGGTTTTCATATTTTTTCAACATTTTCAGTTTTTTCCAACACTTTTTAAAATTTTTGAACCTTTTTACATTATTTTCGACTTATTCAACCTCTTCAACATTTTTTTTACATTTATTTAAAAAGCACTTTCAATGCAGTGTAGGGTATGTGAATTTCGGCCTGGCCGAAGATAACACCTTCACTAGTTCTGTTTCCTATGAGGCTTAATTGACGAGTTATGGGCTTCTGGAAAATTAAGAAGTTTAAGGACCGTACTTTTTGAACGCTGTTAGTGGAATCAAGAATTTATAATAAAATATAAGCAATATTAGTTTAACTAGTAAAAAAGATGGTTTTTTTTAAATTTTTTAATCAAATTCGAATTTTGAGTTTTTTTATGTATAGAAAGCCGGAAGTAATCGATATTATTTCAGTAGATTTATAAATTAAAGTACTTAAGAAAGTGTCAGGTCCCATACAAAGTGTGGCACGTATGCACTTCAATTTATACATCTCGTAAACTAATTTAGATTACATTTAAAAATTTTTACCTTATTATTGATTTAGATTTTGTATGCTCTATTTTAAAGATAAAATAAAATGAGTCGAAATTGTTTAAATTCTGAGATGAAATGTTCACTTACGGTTTTCCACAAGAAAAAAATCAAACTTCAAATCTGTTTTCATAATTAAAAAGAGAGTCAATGTTTAGAAGTCCATAACTTAGCAACTAAGCCTAATATAAAAAAAATTAAGTGAACAAATTTCCAAATCTCAATTTTGTTTTCATTGCCCGCTTCACATGAAATGCCCCATAAGTGACCTTCAATAACTGCCAGCTTTAAATCATTCATTTAACCAAAATGTATAATTTTACAGAGTAGCATACCTTCCCGGTGAACACCCTGCGTATAGGATTCTGGTCAGACTATGGTTATATCACTATGTCAAACAAAGTTAATGCCAGAGTGATAAATTAAAAATTTTCAGAAACGATATATAACACCATGTGACAAAAACTATTTTTTTCATAACATTGAATCGTAATAGCTTTTCAGTCATATTAATTAAACATTTCAAACGAGTCCAAGTCGCTATCAAGTTTAAGCATTATAAGTAATATAAAAACATTAAAAATTAAAAATGTTGTTTTCATATTTTGGCAGTTTTTTTTTTTGTTGTTTTCAGATAAAAAGATGTCATTATACATACGTATATTAAAAGTATAAAGCGTCACTTTGTTTATATTTATAAAAAGAACATCGATGGTAGTTTTCTTAAAAATCATAATAACTAGGAGTTAACAAAATTTGTTTTTTGCAATCGAGTACTTTGTAGGCGTCGTCAATGTTGTCGTATGACTGAGGACGAGAACAAGAAAGTCTGGCTGATACCTCGTTCTCAGTAGTATTGATCGTGCTAACCTTCTCGTCCTTGATCATTCCAGAAAGATTTTTGTAATATCGTCACGTTTTCGTTATTGTGAAGCAAAAAAAATATTTCCTAATAAACGAGCGTTGGAATGAAAAATTTATGAAACTTGCAAAAAAATTTATAGCACTATAGTCTTTTGTGCTACTCGAAGCCCTAGTCTTAAGCCCGGCGTGCATAAATTTATAGGTTCACAAAAATGTCGCTCTTGAAGGACCATTGGCAGAAGGCCTTGCTGATGAGAGCCGTTTGAACTAGTCGTAGTCGCTCACCTTAGCGACTACTTTAATCCGACGCTGTATGCTTCAAATATAGAATTAAATAAAGCCTTATATTTATTGCCAATACACGAAAGTTTAAGTTAAGATAACTGACCCATCTGGTAAATATATGTACCGAACCTTTTAAAGTATTTCATTTTCTCCTTTCTTATCCTTTTCCAACTGATGTCCTTAAAACCCCCTTCGAACTATTCAGTCGACCACACGAGCGAACTGTAGGCAGCTACAGCGGAAACATAACATCATGTGACCACGATTGAGCCACTCATATAGAAAAAAATTAAGAAAATATAAGTTGTTTTTAACGAAATAACATGATAAAACTACTAAAGCTAAGATTTTACAAATTTTTAATATTTTCAAAAGACTACTTACTGTATTGGATTAATTTAATAATAAAAAAAACTTAAAAAAGAATTGCGTGTGCACAGGCGCAGCAAAATTAAGTACGGAAAGGAACCTATAATGATATTATACAGTTCAATGTTAACTACAACTTTTTTATGTGCAGTATGGGGGGAACTGGATTATTCACCTTCGTTTCCAGCCTCGGCTACTTTGAACAATTTTTTTTTGTTATAGAGAAAATTTTATATAAAATGAAGAACTTACCGAATTATGAAGTATTTTTGATAAATTCCATGTGTAATAATTTTAACGCAACACTCATATTTGTTTTTATTCAAAATATACTGAAATTCACTAACAATCACAATTTAAATCACACAATCTGAAGCGAGAAAATAACAGCGAACAAGTTGAATCTTCGCGAATTTAAAGACTGACAAGTGATGTCACTCTTCTAGGTCCAGATGGGTGATATTAAAATTTGTAAAAGGGGAAATAAACTATTAATTGCCCCAATGAAACTTTTTAAAAATTATGTAATGATCTTATTTATTTTACTCAAGTTTGTTTTGAACTCAAAATTTGTAAACACTAGATAATTGCGACTACCCGAATAGATATACATAAATGCGATGATCCCTCATGCCCTAACTTAATAGTAAGAACGGTATACATAAATTTGCATCACTCACTGCTATTGAAAATATGATAATAAGCCTTTTTGAAGAATTCTATACTATTTTTTATGAAAATTAAGTTTGTTATATTGGTTGTCTCAATAATTAATTTTGATCACGAAGAGAAAATAGCTTGAATACAAGTATCCTTTAGGACTAATTGTATATTATTCAGGGAAATCATATCTCTGTTTGCGAAAATTAGTAGAAAATAAAACATCATTGAGAATGACAAGTAAGTCGTCCAAAAGTCAACTTATGATCATATAAATTTTTTAGTCATTCTCTGCTCAAAACCTAAAGCAAAGCAATTAAAATATTGTTATAAATTAAATTGCTATATTAACAAAACAAAAAAAAAAATAACATTTACATAAAACATAAAGCGTACATAAAAGATGAGTAAGACTTCTGATCAACTTCTCCTCTCGGCAATATATACAGAGATAGGCATCCAAACTCGTGGATTAAGACTGTATAAAAAGTAAGAGCAACATTGAACAATATTCATCATAATCTTAACAAAAAGTCAAAAATTATCATTGACTGAGTCTATAATTTCCAAATATATGTAATTTCCTAACATACCTATTATTACTAACCAGCAAAACTAAAAGCCTCAAAGTGTGGAACCTCAAAAATTATGTATCTAAAAATTTTATGTCAAAATGCTGGTGAAAGTCTCGCTTATACATAAATGCTTCTGAATTTTTAAAAGCAATTTAGTTGCACAGGTGACAATTAAAAGTACCGTAGGAAAAATGGTAGTGCACGAATAAAAAAACAAGTTTCACTGCAGAATAACTAGCAAAAAGCATTTTATGTAGTACTTAGTTCTTTTGATAAGATTAAAACAAATCAATAAATCATGCTGTCTGCCCCCCCCCCCCAACTAAAACAATTTCAAACAAGCAAGCGAAAATATTTAATAACGTCTGATCTAATAGACTTCACTTTTTTGGTAAAATGAGTTTTGTAGATAAAAGAATAAAGAACAAAACATTATTTTTTCAAATAAATTTTAGTTGGCATGTTAGAACTATTTATTTTAACAATTAAGTAGTAATTATTTTTCATTTCCTGAGACTATCAATTTTTTTTTTATTTACTTCGAAAGCTTACGATACTAGGTTTCAAATAAAAGTAGTTCAAGATAGATGGGATCAGTACAACCGGAGATAATAGAGTTAAGTGTGAGTAGATTTGACAAAATTCAGCCAATTATCGAAACTTGATGTGTAGATATTTTCGAAAAAAAAATTTTTGTAGCAAAATCTTGATACATGTGCTAACTGAATTTGTTAAAAGATATAGGAAAAAAACTTTCAACGTATTTAGAGAAGTCGAATTTCTATTTCCTGAAATCCGTGCGGTGTGTAAACGAATGGCCGATATGTACAGATTACAAAAAGTCAGGATGATTTTTCTGAGCATTAATGAAAAACTTTTTCTCACCTACACTGCAGGTGTGGTTTTGGTGTACGCAATTCACAGCCACTGTAATTTATATTTTGCATACTAACATAAATAACATAAATATTTAAAAATTAATATCATACCTTAGCATAAAAGCACATAAATTTTATTTAGCCATAAACAATTTTTTTACCCCGAAAAAAAAGTCAACACTTGTCAGTCATTTAATTCGTCAAGCACAAATGTAAGGTCGTGTTTATTCGGGTAAAGCCACAATCGTTAGTGAACTCTAATTTATTTCGAATAAATGCAATCGCGAGTGGAAATTTACAATTTTTAATAATGAATTTGATCGAAGAAATTCAATCTTTGGTAAGTTATGTACAATATTTTCATTGAGATAAAAAAAAAAAATTATAAAAAAAAGAGCCGTCAACGAAGACAAAGACAAAAGACAAAAGAGTTTAACAAGGATTTAGAATTTTACATTTTTCTTGTTCTTGTCTTCATTACACGAACCACTTCGTTTTCAGTTGCTTTGCATATCAGCTGCTCTACTTTGGTGTTGCCATTTGAATATTTCGTGAAAGTACTAAGGTCAGAGTCAAAAAGTAGTTTTTAAAGGTCAATGTCCATGCTCTGTTATGAGCATAGGAGAATCTAAGAGATTTTGTGATAAAGTAATTCAAATAACAAAGAAATGGTCCAAATACTGAAAAGTTTTTTTTTTCCACTAATAACACAGGCCGACAAAAATTATACCCAGAAACCGGACTATATATTTCCGTAGGTTTTCGATGCGCTGATTCCGAATCTGGTCGCAGAATTGCTCCATCACGTCAGGTTTTTGCGATATCCTAACGGTTTCTGGGTATGTATTTTGATCAAATTTTGTCGGCCTGTGTAATTTATCTGCGATTTGGCACTTTTTAATATTCACTGAATCATTTGAACTTTTTTTGAATGTTAAATCGTTTATAGAATAATAAACCTTATATTCTTACCTTTCATTGGATGTAAAAGAGCATTGACGATGCCTTTGCGAGTTTTCTATAACACATCAAAAACTAGACCATATCAATCGATAGTAACTCGTAATTTCCGATTTTACGCCGTTTTCGGGATTTTTGGATATGTTGAAACTATTTGTTAGGAGAGAAAAAGTATCTCTGATAAAAAACACCATCCTTGAAATAAAGGAGATACTATCGGCTGAAAAACAAATATATCAGTTCCAAGGTCTCATATTTGGTACACTGATTGTAAGGGCTGCCAAGTTGACAAAAGTGATTCCCGTGATATTTGGCTTTCTCAACATAAAATTATTTTCCACTGAAATGGTAAAAAGTAAAATTTTAGCAGAAAAGGTGACATTTTTTTATTGGTCAGCAATGGTAAATTATGAATTCATAAAATGGTAGGTATAAGAAGTTAAACTTTTGTATGGGGAAAACCTAAACTTTTTTTTGCTCTTAAAAAATTAAAGCAGAAGTAAAAAATACTCCTTTAACAGCAATCCTCTAATTCCCGGCTATTTCAGAATTCTTTAATTCCGTCAGCGTTTTTTATTATTTTAAGTTACTTTTTTTATCTTAAAGCGGATTTTTTTTTTAAATTCAGGCTTTGGGGATTTGTTGGATTCTTGGTAGGCTTACATCTACAAAATAATTTGCTCTGTAGCCATTTTTGAACCAAAAAAAAATATTTAAAAAATTATTTTTGTTAGATATTATTTTTTTCTTTCTTTTCCCTGAAATTTTTATTTATTACTAAAAAATTATTAAATTTGAGCCTTCGAATGCTTCTGCTGCGTAGTTTTAAATGAAATGAATTAACAATGCATCAACTTAATTCTAGATTTATCGAAAAAGACTGTTAGCATAGTAATTATTAGTATTAGTTATATAGGGTGGCCCAATGAGTAATGTATTATTTCATATTTACTAATCGTAATTTAATACCTGGGCCTGCTTTGGTACACCCTTCTTAGGCCAGTGCTCTTAGTGAGGAATCCTATATAAAAATTAGAGCAAATTAACAATCTAATATTCTCGTTTAGGTAGCAGTATAGTTTTCAAAGAAAAATCTCGCTTCGTGGCAAAATTTTTGGCATTTCGATGATGAAATAAATGTAAAGATCACTAATACAACTTACCAGTTAATAATGAAAGGCAACCGCTAAATGAAGAATTGAATCTTTTTAAATCTTTTCTAGAGGTCACCAGCAACTTTTTCTGAAATATCAATTTTCGTAGTTTCCTTAATGCTCAAATCTTAGTAAAATTTTTTGAACTTATTAATGGCAATCATCAGACTTCAATGCTGATGACATACTTATGTATCAAAAAACTAAAATGCATTTTCTACAACTTAAATATTTATTAATTCAAACTTTTATCAATTTATATAACGAATAGTCAAAAAAGAAGCGATATCGAAGAAGCTATTTGCAAGTGCTTTCAACGTCCACACAATAATCCCTTCAAACCATTTTTGAGCTGCTGTGGACTTAAGTATATTAATTACATTTAAATTTTACAAAGCACATTTCCAACTGCTGCTACTACTGCTTCAGTTAACAATTTTTTTATTAACATTTTTGCGACAAACTTCTGCTCCTCTTGTGCTCTGTGTTCATAATTTACTAACTTTTTTGTGTCCGCAGCACTCTGTGTCCAGCGTCCGAGAATGCATAGGAAATCTTTGCTGTTGCTGCAATTTTTATTTTCTTGGTTTTTATGTTTTTGTGATTTTTACAGTACAAATATAAAAGTTTTTAGTTGCATTCGAGAAAGAGACAGAATATCTTCAAAGGATAAATCTCAAACGCATAGCGCTTTCAAGAAATCTGTAGTACGTAAAGAAGTTTCTTAATTTTCTTCGCACATAATCAAGATTTAATTTTTGTTTTTGGTTCCTACTTCATCCAGGGAGTCATAAGAAGTCAGAGAAAGAGAGAGAGAGAGAGTGAGAAAGACAGCAGCACTACAAAGACTTTATGGTCAAAAGATTTACAAACTTCATAGTATTTGCAATGACAAAAATAAACACAACAACTTCCCACCAGGCAATTGAGCAAGGCCTTCCCCAGAGAAGGCCTGCTAGCACTGCTCCGATTGTAAGAGGCCTTTTCAAAACTAAATTTTCATGTATATAACAAAAAAAATTTTTTTTTTTTCTATGATTTTTGTTTTTATTTACAATCTGTCAATATTAACAATAAGTAAATTTTATAAGTAGTGAATTTTTAATTAGCAGAATAGTTACACTCCATTGAGTGTATACTCATGAAATGCTATTATGTACTGCTATAAGGCCTTCCCATAGCAGCAGTGCTATAAGGCCTTCCCTCAGCAGCAGTTCTATAAGGCCTCATAATAGAAGGCAAAGAACTTCATGTATTTTTTTATTTCATGTATTGCAATGTTTTATGATTCGACATTACTTTTTTGTCATTGCATTGTACTTATACGACATCAAAAGTAGATAAATGGTTAGAAGTAAGAAACGGTGTGCATGTTGCTAGGCTGGTCTTCTGTTTCATGTTATGCTAAAGTGGTAGAGTGTTGTGTATTCAATGTGAAATTATAAATTACGAAATCGTCACAAACAATAAACATTAAAAATATGAACGTAAGGGGGGAGGTTGACGCAGATAAAAAAAAAACATTTAACTAAGAGTCTCACGACGTATTAAGATTTAATTTTTTCAAAGTACTTCTATGACCCCTTCTACGGTAAGCGCTCTTAGAAGGGCTCTTGACGCAAGCGATGTAGGAAGACCTGCTCGAAGAGTACTTCTATCAGGCCTGCTAAATGAGGCCTTACTTATCGGGACGTTTCATATAAAAAAGAAAGTAAGTTTTAAAGGAGGTGGTAAGACCTTAATCTTACCAGGTAAGGCCTGCTAGAAGGCCTGCAAGCTCCTGCCCTTGCCTACTGGGTTGGATCTCAACAGTACGCAAGTGGACATTTTTTTGTGTATGTAGTATTCTTATTACAACTCTGTTTACTACAATTTAATCACTGTACAACAGTGAACTGTTGGCTAAAGACACTGCTACTGTGTGCTTTCCCTGTAGTAAAACTAAGTCCGCAGTTCTTCGCAATCATCTGTAAATGCTCAAATATATGCCGGAAGTTAAGATTTATCTTTGTATTTAACTGCGCAAAAATAGTATGGTAGCATTATGTTGCAAAAGCGTAGTAAAACTTTTTCACTGCGGACTGTGAACAAATTTGAAAACTATTGAGTCTCAAGAACGTATTTATTAAGAACTTTCTTTCTTTTTTGCTGTCCTTCCACGGAAGAAAATCGTTAAGTTTCAAATGTGACTGTAAAAATAGAAACCGAAGGAAACTATACATGTGCTGATTTAACCTTTGTAACTAATGTTTGTACATAAATACTATGTATCTATTATGTAAATAGTATTAGATAAAAATAAAAATATGATGAGTGCTAGCACTGACGTTGTGGTACATGGACTTAATATTGCTTCATAGTGTCCCAAAGCCGCAAAATGCAGAAAAAGTCTAGAAATACCAAAACGCATCGAAAAGTTAAAAATTTCGTGCTAATCCAAGCAAGCCGAAAAAATGGTTAATGTAACCAAATTTTTAAACAAGTTCACAAATGTCGGATACGCTCATGAATTATGAAAAATATTGAAAAATGGTCAAAAAATATTAGAAAACTGAAAAATTTTGGAGACTTTCAAATATGTTGATAAAATCCAGATATTTTGAGACACTTCAGATTAAAAAGTTCGAGAGAAGTTTTAATTTTCTCTTAAATCCGTCAGCGATTCCGTCAACGGAAATCTATTTTTATTTTAACTTAAGATTAGAAAATGTCAAAAGAACGATAGCCGTCCCAGACCTGTGATTCTAGAGATATAAAGTGCCATATTAGAACGCTCCTAGTACTCAAAGACACAGTTTTGGGATTCATTTTCAAGAAATAAATCTGCTCGATTGACCAATGCACAGAAAATGCCCTAATAAATGCCGAAAAATTAATTGGCTAAGAACGGATAGATTGAATAGCTTTGGTTATCTTACATATAGAATTCGCCGATGTTTAAGTTTTCTAGAAAATTGTTCGCAGATAGATTGATTCTTAACTTATCCGTGCGACTGAAAAAAGAAATATCTTTAAAGCAAAGTTCAAGTTCAAAGTCTGAAAAGCCTTTCGAGAACACAGTCCATCAAACACGTATACTGTAGTTGATTTGGGTGGGGGTCTAAACAAGGCCAGACTACTGCTGGAAAAATTATTTTCAAAACTAATTTTACTCCAACCATGTGTTTAATTAGTAAAGATTCTACGGATGACATAAGCGTTAGCCTGTTATATACATAAGTATTTGGGATTTATTTCATATCAATAGATTTTTTAATTAGTTTTGGTTTTTAGGTTTATTCAGTATATGTTTGGGCAAATATATTTAGTGCAGAAAGTCCCAGTCACTTTGAGCAAATTTCTGTTTTAGTTTTAGCGGTTGGGCATTGAAAGTTTATAATAAAAAAGCGCTGAATTCTCGTTAACTTGCAATTTTAATGATTAATTAACGATAGTGTTTTTTGTTGCAGTTTTTTCGCTTTATATTTTGGCCCGAGTTTTTTGCAGATTTTTGCTTTGGCGCCTATTCGTACAGTTACTGCGTCAGCAACTGTTGATTTGTGAAAGTCTTGTAAAATCATCCAGCTGAATGTCTCGTGAATTCATTGAAATATGATATAAATTTGAATTGAAGTTGATTTGGTGAAAGACAGATGTGAATTCGTTTTAAATTTGCACCAGATATGGTGCGCGGAAGCTCTTGATTATTTATAAGGATGGGGAAGCATCATACCACTAAAACTACAGCAATATAGTCTGCACAAACTCTCCACCTCGCTTGACTTTTCTTATATGCCATATGGTATAATTTTTTATGCAGGCTCTTGGGTAGGAATTCCTTTGAGACAAGTTTGCTCCGGATATGGCCTTATAAAATATCGTTCAGTCCTAATCAGTTTTGCCAAGTCATAAGCGGACCTGGATATTTTTGGTAAGGACCAGAACTGACAAACCTCATAAGCCCTATATACACCTCTACAGCCCTGATCAGCATAGCTAAATCAAGAACAACGCGGACTAGTCAGATCAGGTGAAAGTGTGGTTGAACTTATTTTTACCTTAAGATGTCGACACAAGTTTGCTTGGCTGCATGCGTTACCAAACTATCGGATTCGGAACAATATTTCGACTCGGGCTGTTGCGATTTTTCCAAATAAATTACATTTTATCTACAATTGGTCGAACTTTCAAAAATTCGTTTTGACTTTAGAACTATAAGATATGTTATAGTGCTGGGAATTAAATTTGATAAGAGATCTCAGTTAAACAAAAATTGCAACACATAAATTTAATTGTGAATTGTTCATATAGACAGTTGATGACAATGGAGAGCTATTGCGATAAGAACTTAGTGTCCAATACGAGATGCCGACATGGAAAAACGACATAAAAATTTGGACGCTAAAATTTGAATAAAAGCTATTAAATGCATTGAAACAAGCGTTATTTCCATTCCCTTATCTCTTAGTTTCATATTCTCGTAAAGAAAAAGCGTTGAAAAAACTGTGTTCAGTCCACTTTGTCCAAATATTGGATCGCAAAAAGTATTAATTTCGCTTTCTTTCGTGATTTTATGTAATTTCGACTACATACAAATTTTCGCATAGGTAAATTTGAGAAAAAATCTTTTTTGATTGAATTATTTGAAAGACACCAACGTAGACTGTATTTGAGTTTACTTCGTTAATTAAAGAAATTTCTTATGTTAACTTTGATCGACGATTTGCACGTTGATAGCCGACATAAATTATCGATTTTTGTGATTAAGACTAAATCGCAGTTTATTCTTTATTCTTCAGAGAAAACCCTAAGGAAGGATAAAGAAAACTTTTAAAGTTCTAAGATTTTTTTTTTTTTGGTTAAAGGACACTGTGGGCTCCAAGTTGAACTTTGAACACCAAAAATATTTTATTGAACTTCAATATTTGCCCCAGTTGCATAGAACGCTGCAGTTAACTTGTTTGAAACAAAATGTGCGGGTTAATGTGCCATATTGACGGAAAGTACATCGCTTTCACTTTATGAAAACGAATATATTTTACTTTAATCGCTTTTATGCATATGAACGGTAAGGATTTTTGAAAAATTTAAATGAATAATGGTATTCTGGCGGCAGTTTTTCACAATTTATTTTTAATCAATTTTTTCCTAACGTAGTTTTTGAAGGAACAATCTATATATTTATTCCTCGAAGGTAAGGCTTAGTTGACGTGATCTACAACTGCTATATCAAATTGAACTGCTCATCCAGCAGAGTTGCGGAAAATTATTGGATCCAGAATCCGTTGACCAGAAGCTGAGATATAAGCGTGGAAAGATTTCCTTTTTTTTCAATTATTTCAAGCATTGCACTGATTAACTGCAAAAGCCTTGCCATAGCGAGGAGAAAAAAATTTACATACTCACTACTCTCTCTCTCTCTCTCTCTATTTGTTATTGTTTTCCAATTAAGCGTTGTTGTTACTAAAATAGCAATGATTAAGTGTTTGTGTGCGTAATGTAAGTGGATCTTGATATTTGATGAGAAAGAGCAAGGGAAAAACAACTTCGTGTTACACATGTTATGGGGAGGGGGGCGGTTTGAACGACGAGTTACGTAACATTGTTTTTGAAGTGAAACTTCTTTAGTGAGAGTGATTCTAAATTAGGAGTGTATTATGAAATGCTTTCTTTATATGTTTATTGAATAACAACAATGAAAATGTTTTACTAAAATGATTAAAGTTTACGGGATCTAGATAAGCTACAGCAATAAATAATGCCATAAAATTATCAGCTTCGAGATCGGCAACCAAAAGCTGAAATATATAAGCGTAGAAAGACTTCCTATTTTTATCAATTTTTTCAAGCAATGCACTGGATAACTACCAAAGCCTTGCCATAACGAAGAGAAAAACACTCGCTGTTAGGTAAATGTGGCTACTTGGGTGATACGAAACGTCTAGGAGGGGTGGGGGTACCGAAAACCGTTACGGCGTGTTACATGGAGGAAGGGGGTCAAAAATCTTCAAAAATTGCGATACATAATACTTGAACGCCCCCTAAATCATTGAATTCGAGTATATAGTACATGGGTGATTGTAAAAAACTATCGCTTTTTGCGTGCGGGATATTACTTTATAGCTTAAACTAAATTTGGCCCTACCCTTGAAACCAATCTTCTCATATCTACTCTTGAACATTCTACCCAATTTTTAAAAAATTCTAAGTGCATGTTTTAAGAACCCTCGGGTAGAGGTTTATGGGTAAAATGCCTTCGGCAGGTCCCAAGTGACACAATTCAAGGAAAAATCCAAATAAAATTTTCAGAAGGAATACCTTACACAAATATAACGCTTAGTATAAAACTACAAATTTATAAAACAACAACAAGATTAAAATTGTCCCATGGACTTATGTAAAAATTGATTTTTTCAATATAATGCCTTACACAAATTGTAAGACCGTGTTCGAAGGAGGAAGCTATGAGAAATATTTATCTTAGTTCAGTAAAAAACAACCTGAATCAAGGAAAAAATTATTTATTTTTGTTAAACGCATATTCTAATCATTTAGAACCGAGAAAAATAAAGGGAAAAATTAGTCAGCCTCTGCCGTGATATATGACAGGCTTAGAATCACTAACGTGACTAGGCATCTGCCAACAAAACGCGAAGCAGGAAAAATTTGATGAAACATTTTTAAGGATTCGTTTTTTTTGCAAAAAAATTTGATATTTACTAAAAAATAAAAGAAGTCCTTGCTTTTTTAAAATCACTTATATATTATTTCCAAAATTAAAATTTCTTATTTCCAATAAAAACGCGATGTATTTATTAATACTTTTGTGTTTGTAGAAGAATGCCACCGGGACCGGGACCGGGATCGTCAAAGGCCAATTCTAAAATTCAGATCTGGTTAGTGTATACAGAACACTCACCCGATATTCGGGGGTTATCACTAGTATGTATTGAATTCTATGTAAGGCTCTTATTTATTTATTTGTATCGATATTTACTAAATCAGCGTATTAGCGAAAAGCTCATACATTACACGTTTCAAAAAACGTTTGCTTAAGGACTTATATTAAATATGTGTACTAGCTTTTCCGGCAGATGTTGTCGTGCCCTTTTCGGTAGGTGGGTGGCGCGATGTTGTATAAACTCATGCGATGGAATGTGAAAGCGAAACAGCCCATTTTTCCAGTGAAACTTATTTTTTGCCGTGAATTTTAATGAATTTGATTTTCGAGAGCGTGTCTCTGTCCATTTTTCTAAACCAAACTCTGCAAAAATCTTCCATAGACCATACGAAGCATTTAAAAAACAATTATAAAATCTTCGTTAAAACTCTATTTATTAAAAACTCTTGAATTAGGGGCATCCTAAGCATGCAACCTTAATAAATTTTTTACGACCCATATTGAAAAAAAAAGAATCGATTAAGTGGTCTTCAAGAAAATTATGGTTTAAAAATATTTTTGTATGAGGACTATGCTTCTTAATATAAAGGCTACCTGATGCGAATTCGGTGTGAATCGATTAGACGGTCTTCCTGAAAATAATATTTTCAAATAATTTTGTATGAGAGCCACCCTACTACATATGCACTCTAAATAAAAGTTTAATAGCCTAAGATATGCCTCTTAATATAAAATAAACGTGGTGTAAGTTCCATGAATCGATTAAGTGGTCTTTGTGAAAATGCGATTTTAAGAAAATTCTATATGAGTGCCACCCTAAATATGCACCCTTAAGAAAAGCTACAAAGCCTAAGCTTTACCTCTTATTATAAATTCCATCTGAATCGCTTGACTGGTCTTCGTGCAAATGATATTTAAAAACTGTCATGCTTTTAAGTTAGGCCAAATTATAGACACAGCCAATTGCAGACAAAGCCAAATTTCATAAAAATTGGTTCCATAGTTCAAGATTTTATTCCGAACAAACACCGTGACACATGATTTTTATATATGCTACCGCCCAAAATAGTTCTTAAGGATAAACTAGTTCATCCGAATAGTGTTATGATGAACTAGTTTAGCCGAGGATGAACCAATTTTTTTTTAAGTTTTAGTATGTTACAGTAAGTGGACGGCCTTCAATATAAACAATGTCTGCTTCGCGGTGGTCTTCGGCTGCGGCTCCCTATACTTTGTCCAACGTAGGCTTCGCTAACATTGTGGCGTTACGAGCCCGCGAAGCATGTGTTGGACATTATGAAGGATGTAAACTCTGATTTGTGGCTAAAGGCCTCCTACTTACCCTTACACGCAAAAATTTTCCTAGGCTAAACTGACTTATCCTAACACGCTCTGGATGAACTAGTTTAGGCTAGGAAAAACTAGTCTATCCTAACAACTAGTTTTGCCCGTAACATATATATTGTTTAGGCTTATTTTCTAAAAATTCGTAATTGAGAAAAATTTCGCAAATTTTAAAATACCAAAAAAAAAACCCCTGGGTTTCTATATTTTTTTATATTTTATGTGGAAGATTATGGATAGCCAAATCCAAATTCCAAAGTTCCAGCTGCAGACTTTTTTTTATGAACTTTTTTGTATTGCAATAATTAAAGGAAAAAATCTTTTTAATTCTTCACATTTTGCAATGCTATACAATAATTTTTTTATGTGCAAAAGCTTACCGTGTGAAGGGAGGTTCTATTAAAAGGGGGAGAGCAGTTAAGGGGTATTTTTCCTATTTCCATCACCTTTATGATAAAAAATATCAAATTGAATGCTTTTCAAAAACAATAGATAAGTCTCTTTTTTCTAATAACTTGAAAACTATAAAAGATATCGCACAAGCTGTAACATTTTGAGATTATCATTGCAAAATTAAAGGCAATTAATACCCATTTTAAAGAATAAGTTTCCACCGTACCCTTCCAGTGTATGGGAGGGTCCTTAAGCTGAATTTTTTCAGCCTTCAGCCTTTTTTTGTTGTTTTAACCTAAGAAACATATGAACCAGATTACAAGAGTTTAGCGTTATTATTACTATTTATCACTGAATATGATCGCCGATTTTAGTTTTCTTTACTAACTTGAAAATTATACAATATATCAACATAGCCAAATTATTCGAAATTCATCTCACATTTGTATAGGAGGCAGGTGCGTCCTGAGGCGCTGATTTTATTCATATTCACAAATTCTCATCACCTTGTTTTAACCAAAAACACATCTGCACCAAATTTCATACATACCCATCCACTATGCGTTTAGAAATTCTTTCTGGAATATCACTGGTTGATCGAGCTCTCTCAAACCGAACGATTAATTTCCGAACAATATTTTTGCCCGTGAATACTTTGACACTGATATTTTCTCCAAACTTATATCTTACATAAGAGATTAAGAACCGAACAGAATATTACTTTTTCAGTGGGCACCCTATCTTACAAATACAATTTCGCTACAGTTATATAAGTATGTATTAACAACTATAGACTCTGCTTCACAGCACTTTAAACTTCACCGTTTAGTTACCGCCAAGTCATTGCGGTGACATGTTCACATTGTGCCAAATTGACAATATCCGTTTATGGTGGTCCTTTATTAATCGAAATTCTGTACGGTTAAACAGTTTAATCGTACTGTGAACGTGCTGACATGGGTTGAATTAAGCAACAAACCAACGTTAGACCCACTTTTCGATTAATGTGCAAATGTATTTATATCCGCTACGGTTTATTATTTCATTTTCAATTTTTGTCTTCATTTCGTTTTTTTTTCTCTTTTAATCTGCTGACAACACAAGCAATGGTAAAAATAAACTTCAGTACATGTGGTATATGGGTGTGTTTTCATAACAAGTTGCAGATATTATCGTTGTTGCCCAAGCAAAAAAATAAATTTGACCACAATCATTAAATTGCGCATTAATTTCCATTCCATTGATAATATTCCAGAGAGGTGGAGCAGGATTTTATTGACAAAGGGCACTCCATTCTCAATTATGTTTGGCATTGGCTCTTCTTGCAGTGCTCGATTAACGAGTCATCAAGTCTACGGTTTCTTGTGGCCTAGTGGTCTTCCCATCATAAAAGTGTAGGTGATCAAATGTTCATGTCACGTACGTGCAATGTAATCCTTTTTCCTCGTTTTTCCGCCTCTTCTTTTATTTTGCTGCTGTTGCTACTGTTGAAGACATGGTTGATTTTGGAAATGTCCTTTGGCGGATGGTTGGTGTAGTAGATATTAAGGACGTTGCGTGACGGTGGCGTCGTTGGCTACAGCATTTTTATATTTGTATGCGCTGCAAGTTTATTGCAGAGCCGCAATAATTTCTTTGGTCACATTTCGATTTTCGTTCAATTTATTTTCTGTATATTGAATGCAGACGCGTACACTCACTTTAAACGAAGCATAGAAGGTCGTTAAATCGATAAGTTTCCCTTTGACAATTACGATAGTCGTTTGATACGTACGTAACCTACTTAGTGGCATAGGATGTGCGAAGGAGGAGTATATTCGTTAGATTTCATTGCGCCAGTATCATAAGACTTTTTCTTCTAAACCTGGTATATTGTTGATGTGAGCTATTTAATTCGAAAAGGGATTAAGTTTTTTCGCAGTCAGAATTGCTTGGGCACTACACATTTTTAAAAATTCAAATCGAACGTAATGTGCTGATCTATAACTATGTATAGCAAAATCTACTTTTCCAAGACATTTCCAGAACTTACATACTCTCACAACAATCACACCAAAACTATATGGTCACACTCCTGTAAACCATATCCTCTGACAAATTAAATAATTTTCTTGAATTTATCTTAAGTCTATCTAAGTCTTCTTAACCTAGAAAATTCAATTTTTGAATGCTCCAACCAACATTTCATTGCTACTATTTGATGCAAACACAATATGTTTGACTCAAATAAATATTTGATTGCTCTATATCAAATATACATACATACACTATATCAAGAATGAGTTAACACATTGAAAAAAAAAATGCGATTTTTGCTTATAAAAAATATTACTTACTATTTATTTCTATAAATAATTTTTTTAACAGTTATGGTTACTTACAGTATTTACAGACTTCATAAAAAAAAGTTCATATTCAACGCAAAAGAAACGAAAAATACAACAAAAACAAGTTCTACTCAATTTTTTAAGTGTCAAGTAACTCTTTACACAAATGCTTCCTAAATCATTTTTATTTTAAGCTTTTAAACTAAAACTTAATACTTAAAATATTTAATATTTCGTATGGGCACCTTTCGCATCTATCATGCATTGCAGCCGTTTTTCCATTGAATTAAGCAACTTCTGCAGGCCATGATTGCCCAAAATCTTTTGCCACTCTTTGATTATAGCAGTTTTAGGAGCTACTCGGTTTTTTTGGTGCCTTTTAGCTACTTATTTCTTTAAATAGAACCACAAATTTTCAATTGGTTTGGGACTTTGGGCTATGGTATCCATCACTTTACTACAGTTATATGGGAGCCACAATCACACCATACTCGCCTTTTGCTTTGGGTCGTTATCTTGATAAAATTTGAAATGCGGCTTATTGTTTCTGAAAAGCCCAAATATATTCGCACTGCTTTTCGAACGGCTGTTCATATGGTTGCCTCTTTAAAAGCTAATTCTCCTACTCCTCTCCTTTACTTGAGATGCACCCCAAATCATAAGGGACAAAAGTTCCAAATTATGCAGTCGGAATGATGTTGGGGTTTTCTAAAGATGTTTATTACTTGCGGCACACTCTAGTTGGTCCATCGTTATAATACAACATCATTTTCGTCTTGTCGCAAAACATGATGTCGTCCCTATATACAGCTGGTTGAGAAATGTGCATTGTACCTAAGGATAAACGCTTTTCAATGCTTTACGCAGAAAGAAGCGACTTCTTACGAGCAACTCTTGGTGAGTATTTGTTTTGGAGTATGGCTCAGAAGTAGGAGAACTGACTTTTAAGGAGGGAACCATGGACGAACAAAAAATTTAAATATTTTGCAGAACCGTTTGCAAAGCAATGCGAATAAATTTGGGTTTTTCAGAATCAACAAGCCGCATTTCAAATTTTATCTAGATAATGACCCCAAGTGTAAGGCGAGTATGGTGCGATTGTGGCTTCTATATAACTGCGGCAAAGTAACGGATACCACAGCCCGAATTCCCGACTTAAACCCAATTGAAAATTTGTGGGTCTTTTCAAAGAAAAATATGATGAGGGAGTGGCAAAAGATTACGGATAATTATGATCTGGAAAAATTGGTTATCTCGATGAAAAAACAGCTACAATGCGTGATAGATGGTAAAGGCGCCCATACAAAATATTTAATATTTTCAATACGAGTATCAAGTTTTAGTTTATCATAGAATGCAGACAACTGTACTGGTTTAGTCCTTCATATATAGAATACATATTTTCTAAAGTTAAGGCATGAATTTCGATATGAAAGGAGACGTATACGTTCTTAGGATTGATTCAAAAATACCATTAAAAACCGAAGAAAAAAATTAGGAGGAAGATGTTATATCGAAGATATTGTCAGTAGCATTTGTCAGTATATACAAATAAAAAAATGAATTTTTTGGCACATATTAAAATTTTTTTATTTTATTTGCCTAACACAACAGCGATTTTTATTCTATTCCCCTTAGCTTTTGAGAAAATTGGTTTCAAAAAAATGTTCAAAAATGCTAAAAAAAAACAAACAAAGTATGCAGTTATTTAAAGAATGACCAATATGAATTCAAAAATAGGTGTAAGCGAATTCATGACGATTTTCACATATTTTTTTATTTTTGATCTGATTTTGTAAATAAATACTAAATATGTCTTTGAAAACCTAGCCAAAAAACTCAAAAATGCTCTGCAAAATTAAAGGTTTATATTTTAACGTTAATATGTGGTCGAAATAGGTTATAGTGAAGGACTTTGCAACTTTAAAAAACAGTTTTACATACATAAACTGTACACACATTAAAGTTGAAACCTGTAAACGGCGTAGACAGAGTTTGTGTCCGACATCGCTAAAATTTTACGAAAAAACCGCAGAAAAAAACGGCCTAAAGTACTAAGACATTGCGTTTTAGATAAATAAATTGTATGATAGATTCCACCCCTTATTGTCGAATATGGTCCACATTATTTTGTGAGACTGAAAATGCGAGCAATATATATTCGAAGGTGTTTTGGTTTTGCGGTCCCCAGCCTTATATTGTAGAATTAGGCTCAAAGAAAACTTCAACTTCCTAGATCAAACCTGTAATCTACGCAAACGGTTTATTTCCTATACAAATTCTTACGGTAAGAACAACCTATTTACTAGGACTAAATTGAAATCTTTACTAAATACCAGAGAGTGACACAGGATTTTGTTATTTTAAAATTTTAACGTAGGGTGGGTTGATATTTTTTCAATCGGCTGGGTCTCAAAATTGTACAAATCGTCATTGTCTACATCACTGTGTAGTTAAAATTTTTTTAAGCGCGGGTGCCTCAAAATTGGACTTTTTTAATCAAACACAGAACAATATACAATTTTAAATTAATTTTGCCTCTCAGATAAAGAGTGCAAAAAGTTGACCTTCATATTATCTATCGAAAGGGTATGTATCTGGGCATCCAAAAAAAAAAAAAAGTAATTTTGGTACACTCGCGCTTTCTCTATGATCGCTTAAAAATATTTTAACTACACAGTGATGTTCAGAATAAAGATATCTACGATTTTAAGACCCAGCCGATTGAAAAACAAATCTATCCACCCTAATATATGTACATATGTATATATTAAACATGTTCAAAATAAGGTATGTTCTAGAATTCTTTGGGATAGCTGGGAATTCGAAAACTTATTTATATTATTAAAAACATTCCTAGGGTTGCTATCAGAGCTGCAGAGTTTTTTTTTGGAGTTTGAGTACAAAAATTAAGATATATGATTTTTTTTGTTCTCTATATTTTGTTTTTTAAAATTATTTTTCGATTCTGTATAGATTTTACCGCTGTTTTTAAGCCTATATTAAAGGAAAAAATTCCTGATCTCTATGGAAATAGAGCTTTGGTGTTTTTGTTTGAAAGCTCATACCCTTTTTTGTTTTTACTACATTCACCTTAATACACTAATTATAATTTGAAATTTTCATTCCCTATACATTTATTGCGCTCAAAAAAATAAACGAATAAAAAATATATTTAGTTGTTGGTCCCAAAATTATCAAAATAAAACTTTTTTTTAGTTTTTGAAGGTAATACATACACTAGTTACTTTGGGTGACTACCCAGTAGGCAAGGGCAGGAGCTTGCAGGCCTTCTACTATAGCAGGCCTTCCTTGGTAAGATTAAGGACTTGCCACCTCCTTTCAAACTTACTTTCTTTTTTATATGAAACGTCCCGATAAAACAGGCCTTCTTTAGCAGGCCTGATAGAAATACTCTTCAAGCAGGCCTTCCTACATCGCTTGCGTCAAGAGCCGTCCTAAGAGCGCTTACCGTAGAATGGGTCATAGAAGTACTTTGAAAAAATTAAATCTTAATACGTCGTGAGACTCTTAGTTAAATGTTTTTTTTTATCTGCGTCAACCTCCCTTGCGTTGATATTTTTAATGTTTATTTATTGTGACGTTTTCTTAATTTATAATTTGACATTGAATACACAACACTCTACCACTTTAACACTTCGTGTACGATGATAGAAGTTTGAACTTGTCTCAATCTTCCTGTCTCTTTCTCTTTGCAACTTTGAATTGTCGAGTGTTTGACGCCGATGAGTTGGAATTAACGCGTCGTTTTGTTACGTATGATTTTTTCAATATCAAGAGATTTTGTAGGGAACTCATGATAACTTTGAATTATAGAGAGGTTCGAATTATCGCAGGTTTGAATTAACGAGAGTCGACTGTACCATAGAAAATAATTATTGTTCACAATGGCACAGCATAAAAATTCATATGATTTTTCCGTTACATGAGAAATCATAAAATTTTGTGTTTCAAATCATAACTGGAACATAAAATATAAAGCCAACTTTTTCCTATAACGAGTAGATAATTCAAAACGCTCTCCAGTGTATCATAAATACAGAAATATTTATTTTAAATTTGATAAATCGAAATTTTGTGATATACGCAATACCTGCACATACCATACATACGGCATGAGCGTACAGCAATCCATTTTCATTGTAACACAGAACAATTTTTTGTTTCCAATATAAATATATGTATGCTGTTGTTGCTCATGATATTTTTTCCTCTACAAACATGAATCCAAAATTCCAACAGTTCTTATCGACATGTGACCAATGTTACTCTCGTTTGGTACAACAATGTTACCAATAACGACACAAACGTTACATCAGCTGCGATAAAATTGACCAACATTTTGCGCTGTATGGATATGGATTGCTTGGCTATCCCCGATGAACTCAATTGATGTACCAGTATGTATATTACAACAACAGTAATTTTGTCAGCACTAATGTCAGGCAATTTTCGTAGCCATGTATGACATGTTTTGGTTTCAAAGTCATCTCTTTATGTTGTTGTTTGCTCCCATAGTAACATACAATAACGCATTGCGAACTGTTTTAAAGTTTCAACACTTCAGGGTTGAACCGACTTAATTATTGTGAGTGCTTTGACCACATGCATTCTACTCTCGAGTCAAATGTGTCACACAGAATTAATTCAGCTATTGAAAAATAATATATGGATATATTTTTAGATAAGAGGAGAACGAAAATGACCCTGAAAATGTACTAGAAAGTCGCATTATATGTACATATATATTATTTAACACAATCAATCTGTCGGGACTTCGATTGGTTCGCCACTTTTTTATATGGAAAGGGTTACTATTGTGTTTAAGGACTCTTTTGTATGGACGGTGCCACGATCACACTGTCAAGTAGACAATAATTTAATAAAAGCCCAATACATGCAATAAATAGAAAAATCATAATCATGCCTCCAGAAGAAAAACATTATTAAATGATTGGATCAAACTACTACTCGTAAGTGCATATATGGACTCATGCAGCTCTTACATGTAACATTTTACCATTATCTTTAATAACAGTATAGTTTTTAAAATGTTTGTGTATATGGAGACGCCCTTCTTTCGAATTCCAGTCATTTGGATCGGTGTTTGTCTGAATCATTTCCAGTATTTGTGTTAAAATTGGTTTGAATACCGCGTTATATTTTGGAGATTTTATAATATTATTCCATTCATTTAAAAAGTTTATGTGATTTGACATGGATGAGCGGAGTGTGCTCTTTCCAAGAATTGCATTTTTAAGAATGTTAAGTCTCATGGACTTATCGTCTCTGGCATTATGTCAGTCAACTCTGTAAGTACAGAGCACATTGGTATTAAAATAAATTTCTTAGACAACGTTCAATACGTAATGTAACTATCTGAAGACTGGTATTTTAATGTTTTGATAATCGTTTAACACGAATTAACTGCAGATTTTTTTTAAAAAAAGTGCTTCAATCAATATGATGACTTGAGCTAGATTAAAATCAGATTTTTTCCCCATTCTTTCAGTTTTCTTCAAAAATTGGTATTAGAGCTAAACAAAAATGCTTTGATTTTGGGTGATAAGTTGGTGGAAAATTTCAACAAATGGTCTATGACAATGGTGTCAAAATGAGTATTATTGGAGAAAATTTATTTCATTGCTCTGTAGCTAATTAAAAACTAGTCCTTTTAAGGTTCAATATTTGCTGAATTCCGATAGTTTCATATGGTGCATATTATGTCACATAAAATCGAGGGTTTTTCAAATGAAAAAATTTGAAAGAATTTTTATTCGGCAAACAATGAATCTTCATAGAACCTTCTTTCAGCTAATTACATATCGTAATGTGCTAGGCAGGAAATGAAAAAAATCCGCACTTTATCGTAACGCTCAAATCGCACAACACATAATTTCCTTCTCACATTCTTTTTGTCGCCCTTTGACACAAAAACCCCCTCGTACTGTAAGCAAGCAGAAATAAAAGAGAGGAACAGAATAGTAACGTTCTGTTCTAGGTACAAAAAACTTTATTCGTTTTGTTGTGGTTTTGACTCGCGATTGCTATCCGAACCCATAGGGATAGGGATAGGGATAGGGATAGGGATAGGGATAGGGATAGGGATAGGGATAGGGATAGGGATAGGGATAGGGATAGGGATAGGGATAGGGATAGGGATAGGGATAGGGATAGGGATAGGGATAGGGATAGGGATAGGGATAGGGATAGGGATAGGGATAGGGATAGGGATAGGGATAGGGATAGGGATAGGGATAGGGATAGGGATAGGGATAGGGATAGGGATAGGGATAGGGATAGGGATAGGGATAGGGATAGGGATAGGGATAGGGATAGGGATAGGGATAGGGATAGGGATAGGGATAGGGATAGGGATAGGGATAGGGATAGGGATAGGGATAGGGATAGGGATAGGGATAGGGATAGGGATAGGGATAGGGATAGGGATAGGGATAGGGATAGGGATAGGGATAGGGATAGGGATAGGGATAGGATAGGGATAGGGATAGGGATAGGGATAGGGATAGGGATAGGGATAGGGATAGGGATAGGGATAGGGATAGGGATAGGGATAGGGATAGGGATAGGGATAGGGATAGGGATAGGGATAGGGATAGGGATAGGGATAGGGATAGGGATAGGGATAGGGATAGGGATAGGGATAGGGATAGGGATAGGGATAGGGATAGGGATAGGGATAGGGATAGGGATAGGGATAGGGATAGGGATAGGGATAGGGATAGGGATAGGGATAGGGATAGGGATAGGGATAGGGATAGGGATAGGGATAGGGATAGGGATAGGGATAGGGATAGGGATAGGGATAGGGATAGGGATAGGGATAGGGATAGGGATAGGGATAGGGATAGGGATAGGGATAGGGATAGGGATAGGGATAGGGATAGGGATAGGGATAGGGATAGGGATAGGGATAGGGATAGGGATAGGGATAGGGATAGGGATAGGGATAGGGATAGGGATAGGGATAGGGATAGGGATAGGGATAGGGATAGGGATAGGGATAGGGATAGGGATAGGGATAGGGATAGGGATAGGGATAGGGATAGGGATAGGGATAGGGATAGGGATAGGGATAGGGATAGGGATAGGGATAGGGATAGGGATAGGGATAGGGATAGGGATAGGGATAGGGATAGGGATAGGGATAGGGATAGGGATAGGGATAGGGATAGGGATAGGGATAGGGATAGGGATAGGGATAGGGATAGGGATAGGGATAGGGATAGGGATAGGGATAGGGATAGGGATAGGGATAGGGATAGGGATAGGGATAGGGATAGGGATAGGGATAGGGATAGGGATAGGGATAGGGATAGGGATAGGGATAGGGATAGGGATAGGGATAGGGATAGGGATAGGGATAGGGATAGGGATAGGGATAGGGATAGGAATAGCGATAGAAATTAAGACAGATATGGAGCTGAAGATAGTGACATGAACAGGGAGGGCAGAACAACGATTGCCGGGTCAGTTAGTAATATATATAATTTACAGAATGTTTATGTTGTCATTGGATCTTGTCATCTTTAGCTAAATTTTTTAGATGCCTGAGTTGGATGCATAAAGCAAAAACAACATATTCGGCTTTGTCAGCTAGCATCGAAATTTAATCAGGAATGACTGTTGGCACTGCAATTGATACCGCTACCTTTGTTGTGATTTAGTACTAAATATAAACTAACATACATACATATAAATAGCACCCAATGCAAAATTCAAGAGCTATTCAAATAGGAGCTACAATGGTGATGTTGCCGTAACTAAAAATTTTTAATTGGAATTAATAGGCCTCTTGCTTGGTTTGCCAACATATGAGTAACATGTGATTGTACATTGGCAATTAAATTTTTAGGTACTTTTCTAAAGTTCTTCCAATTTTTCTTTTGAAATAACATAACCAGAAGGTAGAAAGTCATCGAGAAAGACTTAACTTATCAGAAACTGGGTAAGTGCAACCCGACAGCTCAGAAAAGCAACAAATTTGTGCATAAACTCTTAGCTAGAATTTAATGAAAAATCAAAATCTGTGTTCAGACTTGCAAGAATATAATGAAACAGAGTCCTGATCTACCACCAATGTCAAAACTTCGATTAATGCTTACGTTTTTTTATTTTCAACTCAAACCATTTTCCGTAATCATACTACGCCTTTTTGTTTTTCTCCTGTTCTTCTGGAAAGAAGGACACAATTTGTATAGAAAAGTGAATAAAAATATCTGTGTGACAGTCAATGAAGTTCCAGATCTTTGTTCCAATTTGTTTTCACTGAACTGATCACTTGCTTACATTTGGACAGTACCCAAAAGATCGCTGCTTCTAAACGAAAGCTTGTAATTTATTTAATCCTTTTTTATTTAAATATTTTAATGGATGTTTCTTTAGGAAGAACTTGTATTGTTTATTACGAAAATCTTGAATTTGCATTTTTATAAAAAAATTCATTTTATGAAGTCATAGCTGAGATAAAGAAAATACTAAGCTTAAAATAGAACTCCATATTATAGCACAGCACGCACTGTAGACAAGTAGATTAGCTCCTGGTCAGTTAGTTAAGCATGCGTTGGTTCCAAAATCGATTGACAGAAAAGTTCGTTTGACAAGTCTATCGGTCATAATCTCTAATTATAATTTTTTTCCACAATGAATTTCAAGTTACTAATTATCTTCATTATAGAAAAAACAAAAAAAAAAAAAAAAAAATAAATAAAAATAATCGAATTATTACAACAGTTGGCTGGTAGCGGGCGTACTTAAACCTTCTTCGCTTCAAAAGCAGCAGACCTGCCCACTGACTTCAGCGTTTATGCTCTTTATAAATGTGGTATGAAAATATATATATATGAAAGTAAGGATCAACCCAGTAAGCATCAAAGAGAGAGATCCATTTTCTCATGATATGATAAGTGAGCCTACATAAGTTTAAATAGTTCCAACTCATTGCTGTAGTACATAGCTTTCAATGTGACGATAAGCACTGCAAACACAATTGCACACTCAAACATCTGCCAATACACCTGCATAGATATGTATGTATGCAAATGTTTCGTTCATGCACCGGATATAGAGATTTGTATATAAAGGGTGTTTTTTTAGAGGTATAGAGCTTCAAATTGAAATAAAACACAAGAAAATCGTTTAATGTCCATCAATTTGGCTTTATTGGAAGGATAATTTTATGCCATTAATGTTTAAATATGATTTCGGGCATGTGGCCGCCGCGGCTGGCTCGAATAAAGCCAATTCTACAGGTCCAATTTTGAACCACTTTTTCGAGCATATGGGGCCGTATGTCGGCAATAACGCCACGAATGTTGGCTTCCAAGTCCCCTAACGTTTCTGGTTTGTTGGCGTAGACGAGCGACTTCACATATCCCCAAAGAAAATAATCCAATGGTGTCAAATCACACGATCTTGGTGGCCAATTGACAGGTCCATTCCGCGAAATTATGCGCTCATCGAATGTTTCCCTCAATAAATCGATTGTGACGTGCGCTGTGTGGCATGTAGCGCCGTCTTGTTGGAACCACAACTCATCCACATTCATGCCATCCAATTCGGAAACAAAATAGTCGGTTATCATGGCTCTATACCGGTCTCCATTAACGGTAACTGACTCTCCAGCATTATTTCGGAAGAAGTATGGCCCAATGACTCCACCAGCCCATAGAGCACACCAAACAGTCAGTTTTTGTGGATGTAATGGCGTCTCAAGGGTCTCATGTGGATTCTCTTCACTCCAAATGCGGCAATTTTGCTTGTTGACGTAGCCATTCAACCAAAAATGAGCCTCATCACTGAACAAAATTTTGCGATGAAAATCAGCATCGAGATCAATCTCATTTTCGGCCCATACACCAAAATCACGACGCATTGCATGGTCTCGCGGCTTTAATTCTTGCACAAGCTGGATCTTGTAAGGTCGCAAGCCAAGATCTTTGCGCAAAATCTTCCATAAAGTTGATGGACAAAGCTCCAATTGCTGTGCACGGTGGCGATTCGATTCATTCGGGTCCTCTTCAACATTTTGCTCTACAGCGGCAATTGTTTCTTCGGTGCGCACTGTTCGACGTCTCTGCGGATGCGTATTATCACATAGAGTAAACATAGTGCGAAAACGATCCATGGTTAACCGAATTAATTGCTCTGATGGACGATTATGTCGACCATAAAATGGACGGAGCTTGCGGTAAACTTCGCGAACTGAACCATTATTTTCGAAATAAATTTGCACGATTTGCAAGCGTTGTTCTTTTGTCAACCTGTTCATGATGAAATGGCAAACCAAACTGAACATAAATGACATTAGAGTTGCCAGATTTGACCATAAAATGCCAGTTTTATCTCTATTCGAAAAACAAACCTCTAAAAAAACCACCCTTTATTACCGTCTATATTTATCGTGTGAGTGTGTGAGCTTGTACTTGGTCATCGGGTCAAAGGTTCACAAGGTACATGTGCCTTTTACAGATACCGTCGCATTTCTTTTACAGATACCGTCGCATTTCAAATGATTCAGACGAATGTTTTTTTTTCAGAGTCACACGGGACATCCAAATATGCGATAATACAAAGCAAAAACTTACAGTTATTTAGAATGGCATAGTTTCTTATGCATTCTTTTTTGAATCTTTACAACCTCAGAAAGATTTAAGAGAGCAAAAGCCCCAATGTATAATGTCTCTCTTTAAGATCTTCTATCAAAAGAAAACGTGCGATATAAATATCCAAATAAATAAAGTTTCGTTTGTGCGACCTTGCATTCGAATATCTCTAAGTGCGTTAAAAATAAATATAAAATTTGCTTACATTACTTAAATTTGATTGTTCCCTATGAAAATATAAAAGAAAATGTCTTCAAGAGCTTTTAATTTTTTTGTCATGGTGTACCTTTCGGTAGAAATGCCCATATTTTAAAAGTGTTCAAATTGGAAACAAAATTTAACACTTATTTAAAAAAAAAAATATCATTCAAAGTTAAATTATCAGAACACTTTAGAAAATTGAAAATTTGCGAATAATGCTGCAGCTAGGGGTAAAATATTATTGTGAACTATATATACATATGTATACAGTATAACCATTCGCTGATTAAAAGTACTTAGTTTTATTCAAAATTATATTAACTTTTTCTTTATTTTGATTCCAAATATATTGTCCTCGCACATGTACATCAACTTAAGTCTTTATCATAGTCAAACTGCTAAATTACGCTAATTAAATATTTTTCAAAACTTTTTTTTTACTCATAAAAGAGTAAAGATTCCTCAGTGTTTTAAAGTCGGAATACAAATACAAATTCTAAGAAAAAATTATGAACGTATTAAGCTATCACAAAGATTATCGCTGGAACCTGGTTGTACAAACGCTATTTCTCGAATTGCAGTTGGGTTTAATCAGAGAGCGTCACATACTTGCATTTCTTCAATTGTCATTTCCCCAACATGCGGTACAACTGAAAAAAACTTAAGCCAGGATACAAATGAATTAAGTAACAAATATAAGCAAATCGATCCAATTCTCATGTACTATATGTAGTTTGGTGACAAAAAATTGTATAAATAGCTTAACATTTACTGAGCCATCAGTATCTTACTGTATTTTTATCGTGGCAGAATGCATTTTGCAAATAAGTAGCTCTTGCAACACAAATTTTTAATTTTGTGTGAGAATTTGAATTCAATTTTTGATCAGAAACAAGTTATTGCTATAATTGCTCAAGTATATATCATCAAATTTAATATAATTTATATTTTATGTGTGAATAACTAACTAAAATCCAATCAGGCAGAAGGTAAACACTTTATGTGGCATTGATACTTTGGGGGTCGGCTATCGTTTTTAAATGAGACTGCATATACAGACATCACTTCATTCATTCCAATACTTAGATACTCAGCAGAAATTTTGTAACCACTCCAAAAAAAAAAATGAAAACGTTTCACAAAATTGTAATTAAAACTTACAAAAGCTTAAAAATTGACAAAATGTTGGCACAACACATCCAAGCATTGCAGCACATTGGAACGCAGAGTATCATCATCAACATCAATAACAACAGCAACAAAAACAACAACAGCAGCAGCAGGAATACCATAGTAATGCTATGGTCGATTCTTTGTAGCAACCATAAAATACAGTACCCATGCTAGACAGACATATGCCATGACGTTAACCCATACAAGGTGGAGCGTATCCCCTCCAACAACTTCTTATTCAACTTTATAGCAATCTAACATAATTGAATGCAATTTGAAGTTAACTGTTGTTTGAATTGTTTACAATCGACTGGAAAGTACATTACCATTAAATTGGTGATGCCATACCGATAGATTCTTGTTTTAATTATTGAGTTTGGAATCTGAAAAAATTAATAACAATTTGTTGGCGTTGGTGGCTATATGCATATTATACTTTTATCGGTATTCTTTAACATAGGGCTCTTTCAAAACTTTGCCACTGTGAATGTGACTTTATTTCTGCCCAACATTTGTCGAATACAGATTGCTTAGAGCAATACTTTGCTACCCGAAGAGTTTCACTCCAATTCTTCTCGACTGATATCATTTGATACATAATTTGTCATTATGTTTTTTCCGTAATTCGTATTTTTTTGGCTTTTGATGAGTAATTTGACAACGAAGCTGAATCTGAGACATCAAATTTTCTGCACTCAGTGAAGGAGTTAAAAAATTTGCAAGCTACCCGATATAAAGGAGTCTTGATTTGAAACTGTAAATTGGGTCTTGACGTGTTATGTGTGCTGAGGCTTACCTGCTTAATTTATTCCAGATGTTATTACAGTTGAGGCTTTCAAAAGCGACCTTGTAAGCGTTGAAGATGACATGTAACAAGATTCTCGTAGTGAGTATTTAACTTAAACGTGATCTTTTCTGATTAAAACTGCCTTTTGCTAAGAGCTAAGTGGCTCTAGCGCCACTGCGCTCGGTTTTGGTTAGTTGCTATGATAAAGCGATTCTTCTCTAGAAATTTGCACCAAGGTTCCGGAATTTATGGAATTTTGGGTAAAGTAAAATCTGATTGCTAGAAGAATCCGCTTAGAATTTAATGTGAGAACACCAGCTGAAATATGAGAATTCATATTGAGAGATAAAATAATTTTGTTTGGTTTGAAATTAATCGAATTTTAATTTTTTTTAATTTCGATTTTTTAATAAAGACATATGCTAAGGAGGTCTCCATCGCTCTTGCGGTGTTATTTATATTTTCATTGACCAGAGAACAGGAATTGAAACTCTCCTGAGCTTTTTCTGAGTTTGTCTAGTATCTCTGTACCTTCTAATTTAAACTATATTATTCCAGTAATCTCATTTAACAGAGACTAGATAACTCACATTCCATCTAGGGATGACTGGAAGGGAGGACTCCCAGGGAGAAGGGGCCATATTAATTTCTAAACGGGTGTCTGCAAGGTAAGTAACCAGGTGGGTTATGGCATTTTCTCTAAAGAACTGAAGATAAGAATTGCTATGCGATAACCAGACTATTGTAGCGATTTTCATGCAGAGATGATAACGATAGAAGAAGTAGCATACAAGCAGCGGATGAATGTCGTATCCGAAAGGGATATAGACATTTGTTCAGATAGTCAGACTCTAGAAGCAGTCTTCTTAAACTCACTAGTGGCCCAACAATGCTGCTCGTCTCTAAATGAGATAGCTCAGCATTTCAACACTTATCTCATCTGGGTGCCTGAGCATAGGAACATTGATGGCAATTGCAAAGCTAATGATTTTTCTAAGCAGGGACTACTGCACAAATTTCTCAGCACAAGGAAGGTGTTGCCATGCCATTTGCTACCTGCAAGTTACTGCTTAAAGAAGACATAGTAAAAAATGCTAACAAAAGATGGAGTCAAGGGTCAACTTTCAATACAACTAGGCAAACCTGGCTGAAAGGAGATCCTAAGCGTTCTTCAGAACTGATATCCCAGACTAGACATAGTGGCTCGCCAGTTGTTGCAGTCATAGCTTGCCACTGCCTCTTTGGCAGACATGCGGAGAGATTAGGTGTTAGGTTTTTTGACTTCCATAGAAGTTGTGGTGATGTTGAGGAGGAGAAAAGCATTAAAAATTTTCTCTGCTCCTGCCCCGCAATTGCTGGAAACCGCAACAAAACACTTGGTTCGCTTTTTTGATGACCTGGATGACCTGAAAGATGGTAGTATAGGCCAGCTATTTAGTTTTATTACGAAATCTGGTTGGTTCAATGAGAGGGTGCAGCCAAACACCTTGTGGTATCAAATGGATCACATTTAGCCTAAGTCAGTCGATTCGTGACTGATGCTACTCATACTTAACCTTACCTAGTCTGTCAGTAAGTTTTTCACTTGGTGCCGCCACAAATCGGACGTAAATGTAGCCAAAGTAGTCTTACTGGTATAGAGTTACCACTTGAGGAATTATTTATATGCATTTTTGATCCGATAATAGAAGAATATTATTTTGTTGCGACTTTCCATGCTAATTCTATGAAAGGTAATGACCTATGTTGCCGCTGCATTTAAGGGTAGATCCTAACTCTGGTGAGTTAAATTTCATTAGTAGACGGACTAAGAAACCACCGACTTCAGATGAAATGCTGTAAGATTCACTAGAATTCATAACATATTGACATTTTTTAGGAAAGATCTGAAGCGAATTACAGCCAGGGCTGAATTTCTTCTATTGCAAACTGTAACTTTTGTCATAACAGATCATATCATAGCTGTGGACTCTTTACGGCAACTTAACGTTTCTGGGTAGATTCAGGTGCTTGGAATAGTCATAACTTCCCAAGCGCTAATCTTTTATTGTAGTCAGTTCATTTCATTATTCCAGGCTCAGCTCCATCGAACTATCTGTCGCCACCGCTAACGTTAACATCAAATGCTTCTTATGACCATCTTTAAACGCTTTATGTAGAAACAGATAATTCGAATGCCACGTGGGAGTGTGTAAGTGATTCTATTCACTTTACTGATCTGCTATCAGCAATTTTGTGCACCGTTGGCTGTTTAAGGTACATGTAGCCTAAGCTTTTATCCAACTGAGATTGACTACTGAATTTTGTCCATGATTGTTCGGATTTACAATGCTATCGCGTGCAGTACAAAGAGCAAGTTTGAGATTGAGAAGCTAAGATATAAACACTGTCCAGAAACATTTCCACTCACATAAATAAAAACTAAGTGTGGCAACGACGCGCAAAACAATAAGTGATGGGTTGTTTACACGCAATTTTCAAGTGGTATGCAAAATATTTAATCATTTCAATTGGAAAATTGTGCTCTGCGTATGCATGGAACCAGAGATAGTTGGTAGATGAGGAAGGCATTATAGTAGAAAATGCTGTGGAATGGCACAAGGCAGTATAGGCTTTTGAGGCATTAGAATCACTTGTATCCTGTTGAGGAGGATTGGAATCATTGTTAGGAATTTTTACTCTGTTAATATATAAATTAAGTTGATGCCATAGACAAATGTAGACAGACAAGCAGTCAGTCTGACATGGAGACTGAAATTAGAAACAACTACAGCATATATATATGCTGGCAACTAAAAAACTCATCTAACCAACAATTCATTCATTTAACTTGTGCCGTCAAACAACCATCCATCTATCTATTTGTATTGACTGTAACTGCAACTGCTTGTCGGCTCAAGCATTTGTTTTGTGAAACTTCTTAAATGGAGTTTGAATTTGAATTCAAATTTGCGCACTACTTGTTAGAGACATGTATTATATTCGATAAATTTCTTCGACTCTAAGCACCAACTAGATATAAGGTTGTGATATTTTAATGTCAACTTTTCGACTTTGAGCCTAATGTCATATGACACCAAGTGATGAGAGCTAATTCAAGCTTTCACAGAAATTTTTAGACTATACTTTGTAAACAGAAATCTGAACTGAGTTATCCTCGATTACTACGGTGTGGTTCACTCTCAATTACTTTCAGAAGAAGAAACGGTAATCAAGAATGTTATTTAGACGTCCCGTAAAGCTTGCATGCGGATATCCACGGATAACGGCTGGATTTGTGGAAGGACAACTCATGAATTTTCCATGACCGTCATCGTATAAAGCGATTATGCAAAAACTTTTAGCCAAAAATTCTCACTTGACTTTTCCGATTTCCGAAGCTAAAACTACCACATCGAGGATGATACTTTCAGTCAGTTAATGTCATAAAAGCAAATTCAATACAGGAGGGGAAGGCTTTTCCTCAATCAGCCTATGAAAAATATTTAGAGTACTAGACCAAGCTCTAACGTAGTTGTATTGCTAGCGGGCTACAAGTAAAATTTTTGGTTGTTTTTAAATATTTGATATCCTTATGGCAAAAGAATTTCCAAACAATTCTATCAGCCGTGCTCCCATTTGAGGGCCTCAGAAGCCAAGGGGCATAAGTGCAAAAAAGCTATTTTCGAGATATTTAAGTTTAAAGTTAACACGCTACATCAACATTGCATGTAAATAAATTTTTTTTTTTCACACCTATTTTGTTCATTAGACTATGAAAAAGTAATCCTTAATTGGAAAAACCTTTACAATATGTCATATCGGAGTACCAGCATGCGGTAGGATGGTATTTTTCACTTATGCCCCTTGGCTTCCAAACACTTTTGCACTTATGCCACAATTTTAGATCACTTGTGCCCCTTGGCTTCCAACATTTTTTTTTTTGTAAATAAATTTAATTTAAATACTATAATTTAATTAATAACTCAATGATAAACATAATCTCTTATATATTAATTTTTTATTAATTAAATAAGAAAATAAACACAAATTTATTGATTAACCGTAATTTTTTATTACGGAGTAGTAGATTATTTTTAAAGTACAACACGGTAAACACTGCGTTTCATGGAAAATTGATATTTGTGCAAATTGATTTATTTGAGTCTTGAATACTGCAGCGACATCATACATACAAATAAAGGGACAAAATTATTGAAGAGGTTTGTAATTATTAATACAAAAATTAAATTTTCTATGAAATAAATTTTTATTTATTATTTCTAGATATTAAAATGTGATGAATTAAATATGTTTATGCTTTGATATGTTCAACTTATTAAAGCCTTTATTAAAAAAAATAAATCATAAGAAAAAAAACTTAGTGCTTACACTAAGTTTAAAAAAATATATTGCACAAATATCAATTTTTCTGATGTATATCAAATAATTAAAGCAAATTAATTTTTTTTTATTTATGTTATTTACTGTAATAATTATTTAAATATACACAATTTACAATTACTGAAATAATGTGAAGCTTCACAGCTGTACAGTTCAGAGTAAACAGGTCGTTAGAACTGAAGAAGCCAAGGGGCACTTATGCCCCTTGGCTTCCAACGTAACCGCAGCTTACATTTTTTAACGTAATTTGAAAGCACGAGATGGCGCGGGGAGAGCTCAAAAGTTAATCTTCAGTAAATATACATGTTTTCTACGGTTTTATGAGTACTTTGCACGGGCCAGCTCAAAATTTTCAAAATGTGCACTTATGCCCCTTGGCTTCTGAGGCCCTCATTTACACTTGGTTTTGCGATTTGCGTTTTAATACAAATCGTACGATTTCATTTTTAAGTGCTCCGGAATTCGTTAATTTTAGTTATCGATATGTTTAATTTTTACTTTGTTTTTGGCAAGGTATAACAGCTGTTCCTTCATTTACAAATGCAACTCTGTCAGACATATCGATAATAGTATTTATCATTTCACATATCGCTCAAAAGCAAATCGCAACTTATTGTTGTGTTGACAAATTTTTCAACATTAAATATTGAGGTGTGGCCAGTAAATATTTACTTAAACAATGAAATCAACCTGAATTTTGTTTTTGAGTACGCCAAAATTATTTTAAAACATTACAGAAGAACATAAAAAACAATTTTGATTTTAGTCTGTTGTTTATTTATACGAAAACGGCAATTTACTTTTCATTTCACCGACCCAACAGCTTCCGATTTGAAACCGGAAACATTTTGTGATTTACGAAAATCGGAGCACGTACATTTGCTATTTAAAAAGTAAATCGCAATATTTTTGCGTTTCCGAAAATGGGAGCACTGATGTATATTTAACTTTTGGTACTTTTATATGTATTTCGGGAGAAATTTCGTTGTTGATAATTTTTGTCACAACTTCTAAAAATCAAAAAATTCATTGGGAATCGATACTTTGTCTACATTCCTTTGAATATTAGAACTTCATGTTGTAGACGATGTGTAATTGTTAAACAATTTCAGGAAATTTCAAAAGAAAATAACAAAATTGTTAGTCTGTCTCACTCTCTGTTGGCCAAATTGTTAAATTTTTCCACACAAATAAACTGTAGCATGCTCAATAGACTGGATTGAAAATCCGATAGCAAAATAGCAAAAATAATGCTCTATGCTCGTGTCATGTATGCATGAGCCTCCTTAATTTTATCCAAATTAAGTTTCGATAATGTTTCAATTTTGTTTCCAATAGTATTCCATCTTCTTTATAAAACAAAATAGTTTAGACAGGAATTGGGGGACGGGTTGCCAATTTATGAGACTTAAAATCTTTCACAGTGGCATTTAAAACATCGTTTTTTGATTTAACATGTTTTTGAGCCTTAACTCAACGCTTTCCGAAGAAATCAAGTTTTTTTCCATAAAAATATGGTGTTCTTGAAAATGAATTGTCACAACTGTTGAATTTTGCGTTCTTTTCCCCAAAAAAAAAAAACTCCATCCAACTGCAGTAAGACAACAGTAAAATTTTATGCAGGCATTTTTGTATTTATGTTTTATTTGACGAAATGTTTGGTATGGCGGAAAAATTAATAGCCACATACCACTTTGCATATCTTTCCGCAAAAGAGAAATATGAAAAGAACTCTGTTTTTTCATGACAGTTTGGAAGCCTTACCTGATTTATTTTGCATGTCCTTAAACAGCTTGCATTAAACAAAAAAGAATCAGCAACAACGCGATATAACATATCCGGTGTGGAAGCCATTTTTAAAAACGCGAAACAAAAGCGGTTCGATTTTGAAGTTGTGAAATTGTGGCTTTTTTGCCTTCATATTACGCTAAATTTTCCCTTTAAGCTCAAAAATGGCGCATTAATATACACATGAGCCCTAATTAAAAATTCAAAGATAAGAGTCGCTTGATGTCAGATTATGCATACTTTTTTATTTGTATTATTATTTTGGATTTTATAAAACCTCTTTACAGATATGATGTAAGCATCGAAAAACTAACTGAAGACCCCACAAAGTACATTTGAATACAGCGCATGAAATTTGAAAAAATAACTGGTCGTACTTACATATCAAAATGATGTATCAAATATCAATCAAAATTAAAATCCATGAAATCTATTGTGAATATTTATGTTAATGAAATTTTTTTTGTTTAAAACTGAAGTGCATAGTGTTAGTTAAATATTTGTGGTAGATATATGGAGAGATCCAATGCGAAGTCCCTTTTCCAACTGGGTTGTTTTGACAGCTGCCATGTGTCAAATGGCTTGTCCATATGACGTTTGTGTTCAGTATTCAATACGACTCAATCATGAATAGACTTACTCCTGAACAACGTTTATTAATTGTGGAAACTTACCACCAAAATCAGTCATCAGTTAAAGAATATTATAGAGTTCTTCAACATCATTTTGGTCGTTATGAGCGTCCAACTGAGCGCACTATTCGTAACTTTGAGAATATTACTGCAGTAGCAGAGAGTGTTCGTGAAAACCATGAACAATCGATTCATTGCCGATATCAGGCATTGGGCATCTCTTATGGATCATTGTGGCGTGATCTTGGTCTAAAGGCCTATAAAATACAGCTCGTACAAGAATAGAAGCCGGCTGATATTAGTTTACGTATAGGCTCATGGGCCTTACAACAACTTCAAATTGATCCAGTATTTTATCGAAAAATTTTGTTTAGCGACGAAGCTCATTTCTGGTTGTACGGCCACGTTAACAAGCAAATTGCTATATTTGGGCCGATCAACAATCAGAAGCAATCCAACAGTTTCCAATGTATCCCGATAAATGTACTGTTTGGTGTGGTTTATGAGCTGGAGGCATCATCGGACCGTATTTCTTCAAAAATGCGGATGGAGCCCGTGTTACGGTCAATGGTGCTCGGTACAGAGCAATGATCAATGAATTTTTGTTGCCAAAAATTCAGGATATTAGTGTAGCCGACCTTTCAACAGGAGGATGGTGCAACATGCCATATCGCTTTAATGATGGAAACGTGCGATGAAAACATCATTCAAGAAATGGTCCTGTTAATTAGCCACCAAGCTCATGAAATTTGACGCCATTGGATTACTTTCACTTGTTTACTCATCGACAAACCCGAAAACATTGACACTTTGGAAACCAACATAACTCGTGTTATTCAAGGTCGATGTGTTTGAAAGAGCTGTCGAATATTGGACACACAGAATGTACCATTTAAGAACTAAGGACTGTCCCAGAAAAAACTTACGTTTTGCTTTTTCGCTATAAAAAAATACCCAGTAATTTTTTTGATCTTTTTTCGTTTTTTATCAATAATGGCTAATGTTCAGAATATAAATAACTATAAACTAAGTAACATTTTTTTTTTTATAAAAATTTCTTACATTTTCCTTAAGGCCCTTCATTAAATTTTGCACAGTTGTTTCATCGACAGTACGGTACGATTTTTTCCACTTAAGTCTGAAGTCTTGTAGATTTTTTGCAGTCTTACCACTCCTTCGAAAATCTTATTTCGTTAGAGCCCAATATCTTTTAGTTGGGCGAAGCTCTGGTCAGTTGGGCGGATTTGCTATTTTTGGTACGAAATTGATCTTTTTACTTGCATACCATTCCATAGTAGCTTTAGAGTAATGAGAAGTTGCTAAATCTGGCCAGAACATCACGGTAACCTCATGTGCACGAATAAATGGTTGAAGACGTTTTTCGAGGCACTCGTCTATATAAACTTTGGAATTGATTGTGCCTTACGAAACAAAAAATTTGCTTCTGAGACCACAAGTGCAAACCATATATTGCTTCGGAAATTTTGAAATTTTTTTCTTTTCCCTTTTTCGGTGATGTATAATATTCGTACCCAAGTAGCTGCTTAAAATGTGCTTTAGCGTAAGTTTCGTCGTCCATAACACAGCAATCAAATTTAGTCAGGTACCTTTCATACAATTTTCGGGCTCGCATCTGAGCCATCAACTGTTTTCCATCAGAACGGTCTGGTACTTTTTAAACTCTTTATATCTTTAGCTTACTTTTCTTCTTGATCTTTTGTACAGTAGATTTTGATGTACCTGCTCTAGCCGACATATCTCGCACCGAGGTGTTGGGATTTTGCTTAAAAAGGCGCTTCACCTTCCAAAGTAAATTTTTATGAATAAATATTTGTGTTTCGTTTTATTTTGTGATTCCGTGCAATTTTTAATTAAAATTCATGTACCAAAAATACAATTGTGAAATTCTCTTGTTACTTTTGTTCAGTATATGCGCATTTCGTATAGATCTTGTTATTTTTTGAACAAAATAAAAGGCTTTATACTGCCGCACTGCAAAGTGAAATTTATGTACGTCATAAAATACAAGAAAACGCAATTTGAGTGTACGCACACCTCGTAAAAACCAAAGGTATTTTTTTGTAGAATGCAAAAATTAAAAAAAAAAATCACTTCTTTTGAAGAATAAGCACTTTCCAAAATGATCTTATCTCGAAATAAACAAAGGTACTTAGACTTCCAGCGTCATAATTTGGTAACCGGTTATTCAACTTTGGTATATATAGTTCTGTTTTATAGACATAGCTTTCAGGTATAAATATTACAAATGTATTGATGTATATATCTTCAAAAATAGCAAATTTTCGATCCACTCTACTGCTAATTTCTTATGTACGTGCATTTTGATGCGTGCATCTATTTCATTGTAGTCTATTCATTGTCTGGAGGCATTGGGGCGTTCTATGCTGGAATATTCAAATGAATGCCTCATAAGCAGTTGATTGTTAAAGAATATCCTCTGATGCGTATGAAGGACTTATAAATCGTAGTTAGGAAAGTAACCATATAAACACCTCATGCGTAGTGAAGACGAAGCATAAAATATCAATTAGAAACAATTATGTTTCGAAGTTGTTTGAATCATCTGAAACTCGAATTTAAACTCCACCTAAACCTAGGTTATACTTAGTGGTGGATTGGAAGCCCCACATAGACACTTTGATCCATAATGATGCCACAACTCTCAAGATTTAGTCAATTAATATCAGTTGTTTGGCTTATGGTAAAAATATTTGTCTGCCTGGCGAAATCGTAAGTTCTGCGGAGTTTTAATTTTGCAACGTCGTGCAATGAGTAGAAAATAAGTGTTCTAAGTCTTGTTCGAGCGAGTGCAGGGCCGTCGCAGACTAAGTGATCTAGCGTTCCTTTCCTATTTGGCTCCTTGCAGCTCCTGAATATCCATTTTCAAGGAGTCTCATTTTAAGTGCATGCTGACCAGATAAGGTGTCAGTTATCTCTGGATAAAGATAGTAGGGATTCTGGTTTGCTCCTACTAACATTAGGCCATACTTTTGTTATTAAGCTAGTGTCCAGATGTACCCAGTTAACCTAACACTTGTGTCGCCAAAATTTTAAAACGCATTACGGGAATAGTTATTTAAGGTTTTGCTATTAAACTTCATACAAATCTATATATACGAGTATGTATATAAAGTCGGAATAGCTGTTAGTTACAGCATTTATAACTCATGAACGGCTGGACTGATTTTAATTCTCTCTGATTTGTTATTTTCTTCACGAAGACCTGCTAATCGATTCACACCAAATTCACGCCACGTAGCTTATATAATAAGAGGCATAGCTTAGGCTACAACACTTTTATTTAGGGTGGCCCTCAAATAAAAAAAAAGGTTGCATTATCATTTTTTCGAAATTGAGCTTAGTTAAAGAGGGACAGCTTAGGCCATTTTATTTAGGGTGCATTCTTAGGGTGACCTTCATACAAAATAATTGTTATTTAAATGCTTCTTATGATACATGAAAGTTAAATTTTTGTTTAGAAAAATGGGCGATGACACACCCTCCAAATTCAAATTCATCATGTCTCATCAACTACTGGACGCAGATGAATAGGACTTGATGTTAGAGGTACGGGCAAAAGTAACTTTCAAAGATAAAAATGGACGGTACCACGCCTCCCAGATGCGAATGTAACAACATTTTGTATATGTAAAGGGTGTTTTTTTTTAGAGGTTTGTTTTTCAAATAGAGATAAAACTGGCATTTTATGGTCAAATCTGGCAACTCTAATGTCATTTATGTTCAGTTTGGTTTGCCATTTCATCATGAACAGGTTGACAAAAGAACAACGCTTGCAAATCGTGCAAATTTATTTCGAAAATAATGGTTCAGTTCGCGAAGTTTACCGCAAGCTCCGTCCATTTTATGGTCGACATAATCGTCCATCAGAGCAATTAATTCGGTTAACCATGGATCGTTTTCGCACTATGTTTACTCTATTTGATAATACGCATCCGCAGAGACGTCGAACAGTGCGCACCGAAGAAACAATTGCCGCTGTAGAGCAAAATGTTGAAGAGGACCCGAATGAATCGAATCGCCACCGTGCACAGCAATTGGAGCTTTGTCCATCAACTTTATGGAAGATTTTGCGCAAAGATCTTGGCTTGCGACCTTACAAGATCTAGCTTGTGCAAGAATTAAAGCCGCGAGACCATGCAATGCGTCGTGATTTTGGTGTATGGGCCGAAAATGAGATTGATCTCGATGCTGATTTTCATCGCAAAATTTTGTTCAGTGATGAGGCTCATTTTTGGTTGAATGGCTACGTCAACAAGCAAAATTGCCGCATTTGGAGTGAAGAGAATCTACATGAGACCCTTGAGACGCCATTACATCCACAAAAACTGACTGTTTGGTGTGCTCTATGGGCTGGTGGAGTCATTGGGCCATACTTCTTCCGAAATAATGCTGGAGAGTCAGTTACCGTTAATGGAGACCGGTATAGAGCCATGATAACCGACTATTTTGTCCCCGAATTGGATGGCATGAATGTGGATGAGTTGTGGTTCCAACAAGATGGCGCTACATGCCACACAGCGCACGTCACAATCGATTTATTGAAGGAAACATTCGATGAGCGCATAATTTCGCGGAATGGACCTGTCGATTGGCCACCAAGATCGTGTGATTTGACACCATTGAATTATTTTCTTTGGGGATATGTGAAGTCGCTCGTCTACGCCAACAAACCAGAAACGTTAGGGGACTTGGAAGCCAACATTCGTGGCGTTATTGCCGACATACGGCCCCATACGCTCGAAAAAGTGGTTCAAAATTGGACCTGTAGAATTGGCTTTATTCGAGCCAGCCGCGGCGGCCACATGCCCGAAATCATATTTAAACATTAATGGCATAAAATTATCCTTCCAATAAAGCCAAATTAATGGACATTAAAACGATTTTCTTGTATTTTATTTCAATTCGAAGCTCTATACCTCTAAAAAAAACACCCTTTATATCAGCAACTGTTTCATGCAAATGAATGAGACTTGGTACATATACAAGACAGAGCCTAGAACAAATTAAGCTCATCGCCCTACCTACCTACCTACTTTGTCACTGTAAGTAGCGACAAAAGTTAATTTCACTAGAAAAATGGGCTTTTCCGTTTTTATATTCGATCGCATGAGTGCATACAAAGTTAGAAATTTTGGAATAAATTTTAATATTTTTAGGCTTACATATATGACCACACCAGAATTGTTTTAAAATTTAATACTGCCTAAATATTAAATTTCAATTTCAATACAAATTTGTATTAAAATGTAATACTCGTTTTTATTAAGATTAAAAAAAAAAAATATGCGCGCTGTAGCTTTTTGCTCCAGTTTATTCTTTTAAAAACTGATTCTTCTTGGTTGCAGTCGCATAGTTGTTTTCGTACCCATAAACAGTTCCTGTTCAACGGTATATATAACATAACACTTAATTGAATGCCAACTGTCTGCCGCCATTTTCTACAGTTTCGGTTCAATTATATTTTATTTTTTTTACTGACATTTGGCAGAAAATTTGCATTTATAAAGAACTGATGTGTAAAGAATTTCATTTATTTCTTTTCATTGTGATAATTTTTCTATTTTAGGATTTTAGTTATATATGTAATATTGGATTTATTATCTTGGCAACAATTTGTTCAGTTTCGTTTTATAATAAAAATATTGAGTTTGGCGCGCCGAAAAATGTATAAAGTCTTATTACCGCTACAAATACATACATATAGATTTGTAAAACTTTGTTGAAAGTAACTTTATAATTGATATTTTTATATATTAAGAAGAAATTCTAAAAAAGTAAGTAAGTAATTGCTATGCGCTATTGGACAGGTCTGAATTCTAACTGATCTTGCTTACTTGCTTAAAGTCCAAAAAATGTATACATCGACTTTGATCATCGTATTTAGCAAACTGTGTGTTGATTTTAATGAACCGAAAGCTTCAATAATATATCTGCATATAAATTTATAACGACAAAAACTCGCTCTATTTGACATAGTGATCGTTTCAATTATATTTGACTATGTATGAGAAGAGATATCTTATTATTCCAGATAAAACATCTCAACAGAGTCAAAAATCAAAGAAACAAAAACTTAAATCGACACTTAAATTTAAATTATTTGCTGAAATTTGAAACTAAATGGAAAATATTTCGACAAGTAACGTATTATCAAGAAATCGTTTTTGCTTTAAAGACTTATCAGGTAATATGTACTTAGTGAATTTGGCTGGATGTATTAATTTTTATTATTCCCATTTTACTAACAGAATGTACCTAACTGTTTTCAAAAAAAAATTCTTAAAACAGCTATAAATTAGTAAAATATTAAAGTTATTTTATAACTAAGACCATGTAAATATCAAAAATTGGAACAAATAACTCACTTACTTCAAGACTGGCAACTCAAAAAACCTACCTAAAAAACGCATTTAAACTTTTCAATAAGCTACTTTCTATATGAAAATGATGAAAAGTATGTCTACATAAAATCTTCTCACAGTGTAGGGCTGGGAAAATTAGATAAAAAACATGGGTAACATCGATATTTTTGAAGTCAAAATCGATAGTCATCGATAACAGTTTAATTTATGTGACATTCTCCATTAATATTTTTTTTAGGGATAATAGGGGGTAAAAAGTAAACAAAAACTAGTAAAGGTGTTATTGAAATTACTTTTTAAATAAATGTTAAAAAAATGTTGAAGAGGTTGAATAAGTCCAAAATAATGCAAAAATGTTTCAAAAATGTTGAAAAGTGTTGGAAAAAACTGAAAATGCTGAAAATATATAAAAACCATTGAAGAAAGTTGAAAGAAATTGAATGCTGAAAAATTAATGAAAGAGTCAAAGAAAATGTCGAATGAAATTGAATGGGAAAATGTAAAAGGTTGAAAATGTCAAAAAAATATGGGAAATGTTGAAAAAAATAGAATAGAAATGAAAACCACGAAATATGTCACGCCCACTTCTCCAATTGCGCCCACTTTTGTTTCAATAAATGATATTCGTGATTGACATGCAGAAACCAAATTTTAGCATAACATCTTGCATATTTTGCGATATGTGCCGTAATTATTTTTAAAATTTAGGGCGGTGACACACCCACTGGTACAATCCAGTCTGATTTTGATCCAAAAATAGCCTTCCATAAACAAACCTCTTACACCAAATTTCAGTATGATTGCTCATATATTTTAATTGTATGGGAGGTGCCACGCCCACTGTAGCTATTCCAAAAGCTTTTGATTCATACGTATCTAATACCCAGTAAACCACTTACATCAAATCTCAGATCAATTGCTCCAATAGTTCTCTTAGTACTTACAACTTTATGTTAATGAAGGCGGTGCCACGCCCACTGATGCTATCTTGTAGAGTTTGTTGAAGTTGAATTTCAAAGCTCATAGTTACCGAAACCTCTGTACAAAATTTTATGAAGATTACTCTCATAGCACACTATCTATAGCATTAAACGTATTTTGCTAATATGGGAGGTGCCACACCCAGCGGCACTATTGTGCCAAAATTTTGCAAGAAGACACTTTTTAGGGAGTATATCTGCCATATAAAATTTAATAGCGATTCCGTTGTAAGTTCTCTTTTTATAACGTTCATTAATATTGTAGGCTGTGCCACGCCTTTCAACAAAATTTTCCAGAATATTGACGAAACTTGTATTGATGACTACTTTTAGTGGTATCATCCCTAAATTTTTATGAATGTCGTATTTGCCAATTTGGAGATATACGAAATCTATATTTTTAATTGATAAAAAGTTCCACGCCCACTTTTACAATTCCGCCCAATTTATGCGCAATTTAAGATTCATAAGATATGTATTCGATATCTTTCACGGCTTACGAGCTATGGCGTTATAAAAGTTAAAATTTAGGGCTGTGCCACGCCCATTTGAGAGCCTTTGGAAACTTAGAACTTAGCATAATCTTAATTTTGTTCTCATCTTTACCAAATCACCAATTGTCATCAAAATCGCAACAACTTTTTTTCAAAATGGAATTGGGTATATTTACATAGATTATGGGTGGAAGGCGTGGCCGTTAACTGATTTCGCCCATTTTTATATGCTAGCAGCTTGCAAGAAGGTGTGACCTTTCTGCCAAATTTCAATTAGCTTGCTTAGTTTTCCCGTAAACTTGATTTCAACAGACAGACACACAGACAGACAGGCAGACGGACACAGCTATATCGACTCAGGTGGTGACGCTGATCAAGAATATATATACTTTTCCATACCTGCCACATCGCCTTCTTTGCGTTACAAACGTAAGGACAAAGTGAATATACCCTTTGTGTGGGGTATAATTATGAAATAAAAGTGTCGGTTGGATCTAGTTTCGGCGACATAGCCATCGCATATAGCTTTTGTCAAAATGACTATAAGTTGGGCAGCCCTAAATTGATCTGAAAAATAATAAGAAAGATAATTCAAAGGCCTACAATATTGCCAAGAAAAGTTTTGTAATTTAACTCTTTATTTTGGAGATATGACGATTTTTCTGAAATTTTGTGAAGAAAGCTATAAAAAGAATGAAATATACTTTGACGGATTGTCAGCTTTTTTAGCGCGGTGATTTTCGCTGTCAGAGCTTTTCACTACAATTTTTCCAGCGGAAACATCGTTCTTGAGTGGATGGTGCCCTTTAAGGTGATCTCTCAATTCTGTTCCCATTGCTAGCAACGTTTTATTTACAACCTGCAAATTGCACTCCGTTTGTCTTGGGATTGCTTGAAATATTTCCAAACGATCGATCGTTTAGCTCGAGCTCGATATCTGTTACGAAGATAATAGAAATTTTATTTCTTGAACAACAGTTTATATATTATTCATAACTGTATTTTACTTACGATCATGGCAAAGAAATCTCGCTGATGCACGCCCACGACTTTCCAAGCAAGTAGCAGTAGCAGAAAACAAAACACAGTATACAATTGAAGAACAGTGAAATCGATATTGATATTAATCGTTAGCGCTCAAAACTATCGATAGTTAGCGATGTTAAAAAAACATCGATAGCAATCTATACTCCCCTAGCCCTATCACAAAGCAAGATTATAACATACCTTTCTGTCACTGGCACCATTAGCTCAAGTCTTGAAGTAAGTGAGCGTTATGATATGCTATCATAACTCCTAAGAAAATTTCCTTTATCTCAATTTTAATTAGCGACTTAGAGATATTTCCACAAAATACGACATTAATAAATCATAAATTTTCTCGAAACAATTTCCGCTGAGGTACCGCTTTTGTGCTTCGGAGGGGTGTGTATTTCAGCCGATTTTTATGAGGATCACTTTCACTGACCATTTTGTCGGGAACTACGTCTCATTTATTTATTGTGACCCAATGAAAATACCTAAGTCTACTCAGAAAAAAGTTGTACACAAAATTAAAAAAAATTAAATTTTTAAATTTTGTTGAAAAAATAACTTTTTTTAGTTTAGAAAAAGCCATTTCGATAAGAAAGTGGATTCTTTACAAAGAGCCGTACAATGTGTATTCACTTATGGTCCATAGTTTTGGTGGTATTGTTAAAATACTAACAAATGCACAAACTAACTCCGGTCTCAAAAATCCTACGCGAAATTTGATAGCGGAATCAATAAAATACCTTTGTCAAGTTAGTTTTTCCATCTCGCTTTTTTTTTCTTTTTTTGACATAGCCAATAGCCTGCCTGGCCTCATTTAAAGATAAAACACACATTTTTGACGTTATCCATAATAAATGCAATCAATTTTTTTTCAGCTCTTACTTCAAAAATTTAAATTTCATCTTTTCACATCGATTGTTGCAATATAAAGGTGAAGATTCGGAGCCAAAAAAAGAGGACCGCAAGCTGGCGAGCTTTTCTGAAAAATTTTTCTTCATCCTTTATTCGTTAAAACAAAAGCCTGCTGCATTGATTGAATGCTTTTGCGAATTTCCGAAAAAATTCGTGAATGTACAGTTTTCGCTGGATTCCGAATATGCAAATAAAGGGTGTTTTTTTTAGAGGTATAGAGCTTCGAATTGAAATAAAACACAAGAAAATCGTTTTAATGTTGGCTTCCAAGTCCCCTAACGTTTCTGGTTTGTTGGCGTAGACGAGCGACTTCACATATCCCCAAAGAAAATAATCCAATGGTGTCAAATCACACGATCTTGGTGGCCAATTGACAGGTCCATTCCGCGAAATTATGCGCTCATCGAATGTTTCCTTCAATAAATCGATTGTGACGTGCGCTGTGTGGCATGTAGCGCCGTCTTGTTGGAACCACAACTCATCCACATTCATGCCATCCAATTCGGGAACAAAATAGTCGGTTATCATGGCTCTATACCGGTCTCCATTAACGGTAACTGACTCTCCAGCATTATTTCGGAAGAAGTATGGCCCAATGACTCCACCAGCCCATAGAGCACACCAAACAGTCAGTTTTTGTGGATGTAATGGCGTCTCAAGGGTCTCATGTGGATTCTCTTCACTCCAAATGCGGCAATTTTGCTTGTTGACGTAGCCATTCAACCAAAAATGAGCCTCATCACTGAACAAAATTTTGCGATGAAAATCAGCATCGAGATCAATCTCATTTTCGGCCCATACACCAAAATCACGACGCATTGCATGGTCTCGCGGCTTTAATTCTTGCACAAGCTGGATCTTGTAAGGTCGCAAGCCAAGATCTTTGCGCAAAATCTTCCATAAAGTTGATGGACAAAGCTCCAATTGCTGTGCACGGTGGCGAATCGATTCATTCGGGTCCTCTTCAACATTTTGCTCTACAGCGGCAATTGTTTCTTCGGTGCGCACTGTTCGACGTCTCTGCGGATGCGTATTATCACATAGAGTAAACGTAGTGCGAAAACGATCCATGGTTAACCGAATTAATTGCTCTGATGGACGATTATGTCGACCATAAAATGGACGGAGCTTGCGGTAAACTTCGCGAACTGCACCATTATTTTCGAAATAAATTTGCACGATTTGCAAGCGTTGTTCTTTTGTCAACCTGTTCATGATAAAATGGCAAACCAAACTGAACATAAATGACATTAGAGTTGCCATAAAATGCCAGTTTTATCTCTATTCGAAAAACAAACCTCTAAAAAAAACACCCTTTATAAGTAAAATCATATTAACGCACACAGCCACTTAAATGAACATACGATGTAAACTGCTAAGTTTTCCGACTAAATGACTTTAAAATTATGTTTTCTTCGTTTCAATTTTTTGATGTTAGGAACGCTACTCAATTATCTACTATAGGAAGATTAAAATATAGCACCGTCAAAAACTTTTGGGCAAGTCCTAGAAACCAGCACATCCCTAATGTAAAAGGAAGAAAGATGCTAAAGTTGGAGAATATAGTTTTCCTATTATTGGGGGTTGGAATTAATTTTAAAGGTTTTTTTCGGTTTTTGAGCATTTATTTAGAAACAACGGTACAATGTATATTATTCAAAGTATTGTCCATAGTTAGCTACAACATTTTCCCATCTTTCTGGCAGCATATGAATTCCGCGCCGGAAGAGCGACGCGTCTTTTGAGGCAATCCACAAATCGACCCATTTTTTGGTATCCTCGTAAGAAGTGAAGCGCTGCTCAGCCAAGCCATGCGTCATCGATCTGAATAGGTGGTAGTCGGAAGGGGCTATGTCTGGGCTATAAGGCGGGTGGGGTAGCACATCCCAATTCAGCGCCTCCAACGTTTCCTTGACGGTTCTTGCAACATGTGGCCGTGCGTTGTCATGTTGAAAAACCACTGAAAAACCACTTTGTCGTGTCTTTTGGCATATTCCGGCCGTTTAACTTTTAATGCTCGGCTCAATTGCATCAATTGTTGTTGGTAGCGTTCCCCAGTGATGGTTTCGTTAGGTTTTAGCAGCTCATAGTACACGACACCCTTCTGATCCCACCTTTTTCTTTTTTTTCGACTGGCCCGGACGCTCTTTGTCTTCCGTATCAAAATCACCACTTTTAAACCGACGGAACCAGTACTCACAAGTAGAAATCGATGGAGCATAGTCCCCGTAAGCCTCAGTAAGCGTGCGTTGGAACGAAAGTCGACATGTTCACAGAGAAAAAAAAATATATGTTGTTTACACTTCAGTGGAATGACACATACTGAAAAATGAAGCTTAGACCATGTGCTTTGAAATGAATGTAGTCACAGGTGTGCCCGATGCGATCTATTGATAGTTACGCCATCTCTTAGAAAACCTTTAAAACTAATTCCAACACCCAATAATTAAACCTTTATTGAGGTATAAGAAACACTTCCGATTAAAAAACACTATTTAAAATAGAAATGGGATGCACTTCAACGTAAAATTGAGGTCAAAATTAACGTATGATTACCTATGAATGCTAAAAGTTTACAATCGCAATGTAAATATGTACGTGTAACATACATACATATCGATGTACATAAGTATGTGTGTGTGTTAAATATAAATATTGAACTTTATATCATGCAAACAAAAGCTGAAATACTTATAGGATACAACACATTAATAGCAATCAATATTTCGTACGGTCATTCAGTTTATTCTTAAATAGTGCTGTAAAAAAAGCACAAATGCACCGTCAAAAATTATTAAAAATTTAAAAAATGTTTGTTTGTGATTAGGAAAATGAAATGAAAATGCCATGTCACAAAAATTAAAGCACTACATTTAAAAATGCTTCTCGTAAGAAAAAGGTAATTGTTTCTGAGCTTGATAATATTTGAAAATAAAATGTCCACATTCGTTTTAAGGATTTTTTTTTTGTGTATAAAAGTATTAATTGTAAGTTTTCTCAATAATAAAGCCGATTTAATATAGCAAAATCGAATGTGCGAGGCCATTCAACTTCTTGCATCATTTATAAAGCAATCCACACAAATATTGAATTTGCTCACCAGCATCATCGGCAAAAAAAAACTGCTGGCATCGCCCATGTTGAAGCCCGGTTTTTTAATTGTTTGCATTTTTGCTTTTGAGTGGTGGCAACGCCGTTCGTTTTCTCATATCCATATCCATGCTGTATATTGCATTGGTTAAATTGATTTTGTGGCCAAGTTTTTTGTATTGTGTTGCAATTTTTCCCCCTTGCAAAGTATGACTTGCATGGCAGTACTTGCAAATGGTTGAAATATTTTGTTCGTTTAACTGCAAACGCGTTATTAATGCAATATAGTACGGAACTTTACATGCACATCCTTTGCCAATTCTTGCCAGGATATGCAGATTACGTTAACATATGTGGAATTTATAAAATCAATCAATGCGTTAAATGGTACAATATTTTTAATGTGTGGGTGCTGTTGTAGTCGTTATGAACAAAAAATGCTATTTTAAATAAATAAGATATTTCAATGAAATTTTGTAGGCGTGCGACAATAACAAAAATTAGATCCAGTATTGCTTGAAAACGGCGGGTATGATTGCTATTTAAAGTCGCTATAAACATAGGGTCAAAGTCGATACTAGTGAACTGCTGCACCAATTTTCATGGAACTTAGCGCAAGCTTATTGGCTCAAAATGTAGAATAGCGCTATTTCTCGAAATGCTTACATGAGTTGTATGGAAAAATATGCGATAGTGGTGATTCCTCAACATCAGAGTCCTCTAGCGGCTACATAGATTTTTGGACAAAAAGCCCTAGGCTTGGTTCACACTAGCGTTTTTTCAACGCGTTAGCTAACGCGCGTTTCAGCATAACACAAAGTTATATTCAATAAGACAAACCATCATGTGTGGATCATTGCATAAAGTCTTGAGTTATGCTGACAAGCTAAAAACAACTAGTAAAGGTGTTATCTTCGGCCAGGCCGAAACTCACATACCCTACGATACATTAAAAGTACTTTTTAAATAAATGTTAAAAAAATGTTGAGGAGGTTGAATAAGTCAAAAATAATGTAAAAAGGTTCAACAATGTTGTAAAGTGTTGGAAAAAACTGAAAATGTCAAAAGAATATGGGAAATGTTGAAAAAAATAGAATAGAAATGTAAAACACGAAATATGTCACGCCCATTCCTTAAATGATATTCGTGATTAACATGATCAAACCAAATTTTAGCACAATAGCTTGTATAGTTTGCGATATGTGCCGTAATTATTCCTAAAATTTAGGGCGGTGACAGACCCACTGGTGCAATCCACTCCGATTTTGATCCAGATATAGCTTTTTATAAAAAAACTTCTTACACCAAGTTTCACTATGATTGCTCATATATTTCGATAGTTATGCCACTTAAGGTATTTTAATTGTATGGGAGGTGCCACGCCCACTGTTGCTATTTCGCCAGCTTTTGATTAATATAATTTTACATCAAATTCCAGATAAATGGCACCAATAGTTCACTTAAAATAGCACTTATAACTTTATGCTAATGAGGGAGGTGACACGCCCACTGATGCAATCTTGTCAAGATTCATTGAATTTAAAAGCTTATAGTAACCGACACCTCTACACAAAATTTTATGAAGATTACTCTCATAGCACACTATCTATAGCATTAAACGTATTTCGCTTATATGGGAGGTGCCACACCCAATTGTGCCAAAATTTTGCAAGAAGACCTTTTAGCAAGTATATCCGCCTTATTAAATTTCATAACGATTGCGTTGTTAGTTCTCTTTTTATAACGTTTATAAATATTGTAGGCTTAAATAAATTTTTCAGTATATTGACGTGGCTTGTATTGTTGACTACTTTCAGTGGTATCATCCCTAAAATTTTAATGAAAATCGTATGTGCCAATTTGGAGTTATACGAAATCCAATTTTTTAATTGTTAAGGAATGCCACGCCCACTTTTACAATTCCGCCCACTTTATACGCAATTCAAAATTCACAAGATCTGTATCCGTGTACCAAATTTCTTCACAATATCTTGCACAGTTTACGAGCAATGGCGTCATAAAACTAAAATTTAGGGCTGTGCCACGCCTCTTTAAGAGCCTTTGCAAACTTAAGACCAAGCCTAATCTTAATGTTGTTCTCATATTCACCAAATCACCAATTTTGATCAAAATCGCAGCAACTTTTTTCAAAATGGACTTGGGTGTATTTACATAGAGTATGGGCGGAAAGTGTGGCTGTGAACCGATTTTGCCCATTTTTATATGCTTGCAGCTTGCAAGAAGATGTGAGCTGTGTGCCAAATTTCATTGAATTAGCTTCCTTAGTTTTTGCGTAAACCTGATTTCAACAGACAGACAGACAGACAGACAGACGGACAGACAGATGGACAGACGGACAGACAGACGGACAGACGGACAGGCAGATGGACAGACAGATGGACAGACAGACGGACACAGCTATATCGACGCAGGTGGTGACGCTGATCAAGAATATATATACGTTTCCTTACCTGCCACGCCCCCTTCTATGCGTTACAAACGGAATGACAAAGTGAATATACCCTCTGTGTAGGGTATAAAAATGAAAATATATAAAAAGCCAACAAAGTCATCGATCCTTAAACTTTAATATTAATAATTTGAAACTCTAAAAAAAGGTTTAAAGAAAAACTAACATATTTTAAAATGTATTTTTCGGACTTTTCGGAAAAAGCTCTACAAATTTACTATTCTGAATTTTTATCATAGCCTACAAGATTATAAGTTTGAACTCATCGCAAAGTTTTAAATTTTCTTAACCGTTTGTCACCATGACACCAGTGTAATGTGACTTGTGCTTTAATATTAAAGTATTAATTTGTCCCAATTTGAGGTACTTATGAATACATTTATATAAAATTTCAGGCAAATCAATTTTTTTTTTCGACTGGAATGCTCTGTGCAACGAGCTGATTGAACTTTTACCACACGCAGCCATTGAAACTCGAACAACTCGATTCGTTCGACTCAACTCATGTTCAGTTCGTTCGTTGTCCGTATTGAAATAATGCAACTCATGAGTACCAAGCGACTTGTTGGTTCGAGTTTCGCTTTCTTCCCCATTGTCCGACTTGTTAGCAGCCATAAACAAAAGCAAAATAACGAGAAATAGATAAATAACTGAAATTTTTTGAAAAGCTCGTGAGTTTCGAGATTTTTCTAACGAGTTCGCCTCGTTGCGCAGCCTAAGTAATGTCCCATATGTGATCACTTGCTCAGAATTGCCCTGACAATAACATAATTCTATATCAAGGTCATTGGTGACGTGCAGCATATCCGAATTATTTCCACATTGTTTCTTATTAAAAATATTTTTAACCTTTAACATTTCTACTGCAAAAGACGTGTGATAATGTAAAGTTTTTTTTTATTTTGTGCTTAGCTTTATACCACTTATAAACTATGCGGTGTCTAAATAAGATAATTTTTCACATGTATGAACTTTTTCGTTGCGCAAAGTAAGAAACTTTTACCATAAAGAAAAAACCAAGCGTTTTTTTTCAATTTCAGAACAAACATAATTTTTGCATTTAATAATAATTTTGTGCAAATTTTAGTATCACAACAAAAAACAACTCAAACTGAGAGAACAAAGAATAATTTGCATATTCCCATTAAAACATGAAATTTCACTTTTTATTTGTCATCTCAAAAGAAAATTTAATGCGTACTTTTTAATTCGCTTTCATTGTTATGAGAATAAACATAAAAACAAAGTGAGAAAAAGCTCTAAAGAAAATGTAAAATTTTCCCAGACATTTTCTTAAGAGAGAGATTTTATGGCGCGATTTCTGTCATTCATAATTATTTTTCTTGCTGTTATTGTCAGTGTTGCTGTCTGTCTTGTCTTGCTTTTACTGCCATGACATTACAGCGCACGAAAACAGGCAACAGAATCTGGCTAATAACAGTTTCCTTTTTGTGATTTAATTTTTCTTTATATTTCATGTTGGTTGATTGTCTGTCTGTCTGTCTGTCTTGTTTAAAATATCTCGCAGCTACGACGCACAGTGGATGAGTTTGTATGAAATAGCGGTCAAATATAGTAATAATTGCGCTGGACTCTTGAAATTTGGTGCAGATGTTTTTGAGGTGGAAACAACAAAAATTTGTGAAGATGAAAAAAGTCAGTTAACGGACACGCCTAACTCTCATACAGAGTTGGGATGTGTTTGAGAACTTTTTTTCAAAATTGGCATCAATTCCTATTAACTTAGCAATGCTGATTGCAAAAATGTTACGAATGTTGCGATATCTTTTAAAGTTTTCAAGTCATTAGGGAAAAACTAAACACGGTGGCCATTACTAGTAATAATAGCGCTAGAGTCTTGAAATTTAGTACAGACGTTTTTTAGATGAAAAAAAACAAAAATTTGTGAATATAAAACAAATCGGTCCACCGACACTCCTACCTACCATAAAAAGGTGGGATGTAGTTGAGACCTTTTTTTACAAAATGGGTATCAATATCCATAAATTTGGCTATGTTGATTTCAAAAATGTTATTAATTTTACGGTATCTTTTAAAGTTTACAAGAAATTATAGAATAAACCGTTTGAAAAGCTTATCTGTTTTGTTTTTGAAAGGCATTGGCTTTTATATTTTTTTTTCACCAACGGTATAAAAAAAAAGAAAATAGTCCTTGCCTGTTCCCCTCTACTTAAGGGATTTTCTTTCGCTCACACTGTGAGCTTTTACAATTGATAAAATTAATGGTAAACGTTAAAAAATGTGAAGAAATAAAAATATTTTTCCCTTCAAATGTTGCAGTAGAAAACTAATCATAAAAAAAGTTATGAAAAGCAGCTGAAACGTTGGATTTTAGCTAACCATACTTTTTCATATTATATGTAAAAAAATTTCCGACATCCGAGGATATATATTTCATTTTATTTTCTGTCAAAATTTCCAAATTTTCCACTTGTACCATTTTTCATTCTAGTTTTTGAATAATCCGCACAATTCCTGTTAAGACGAGAAGGAAAATGTATATTAATTTTTATGTAGTGGAAACAATGTTCTATCTGCCAATAGGCTACATTATTGCATTTTGTTTCAAAAAATTTAACTAGAGCTCCCTATCTAACACTTTTATAGAAAGTTTTGTAGAACATTTTTGATGTACAAAGTTCAACTTTGAGCCCACTGTGTCACTAAACTCAATACAAATTTAAATTTATTAAAAGTTTTTTTTTGTATTTGCTGACGATTGTCTTAAAAAAGTTTTCAATCCTAGCACTTTCATTTTCTTCCTATTTATAACCACAAAATTCCACTGTGCGACGACGCAGTTAACAATTCAATTTTTTGGTATTTTATGTCAACTTTAAAAATTATTTGATGTACCAATAAACAGTTGAAAATATCTAAAATGAGACTGTTTTTTATAGCTATATACTTGCATAGCAGATGCATATATGTATCAAAAACAGCTTAAGTTTTGTGTTTTGCATTAAGTTATTTCCTTTACGTAAATAATTCTATCACACAAAAATTATTTTCTACAACTTTAAAGAAATTTTCACCTCTTTCAAATTTGGGTCATCGGTTATTTCCTTGAATGCTTGCTGCTGTTGCACACAATTGATTTAATTAAATTTCTATATGCAAAACCATTTAGTACAAAACTTTGTCTCAAAGGAGCAGTAGCAGCCTTACAACGGTTACCGTCACATTTACCAATTCTTCCCAAAGGAAACTTCTTCTTCAAGTGACACATTTACTCAAGCGTTACGCACTCGGTTAAAATGTATGTCAAAGGACTTCATTGTATTGTGTTGCAGCAATAGACCGAAGAAGCCAGATGGAGAGTAAATAGTTGAAAGCATGAAAGAGACAGTTACATGCAAATACTCGTACAAACCGAACAGAACTAAGCCAAACTGTAGCGAACTGCAGCAGCTGCAAATGGTTTCAGGCTGTTCCCGTTTTGAAAAGTGCAGCTGTTTCCCATTTTTATTTTTTTTTCTACCCAACTTTAAAGGAGTGACGTTGGAGGCGATCACTTTATGCATTCAAGATGGCGGCGTCTGTGTTTTAAGTTTAAATTAAAATTTCTTACTTAGATGTATGAAAGCAGTTTATATGTCGGTTATTCTATAAATGAAGTCAACAAGTTTGTTAATTTATTTCACCTTATCGCTTTCATGTCGCTATATTTCGTTATATCTCTTTCGAACTTGTTACACAAAGCGAATTGGAATCAACAATCATTTGATCTGTGAAACATTGATTAATAATGAGTTTAGATTGATGTAAAAATTTAGAAATTACAAATTTATTCAGCTGGCTTTCATGCTTTGAACTAAGACGTCAATTTCATTACATATTTTATTTGATTGAATATTCTTTAGAAGGGAGGTTCGCTTAACAATTTTTTCTATTGGACCTAAACTTCAATGTTGATTACAATGATTTTAGTAGATTCTGAGATAGGCTTGGATCTTAAAAACTACGCGTCCGCCCATGCATGAAGGAAATTGTGAAACAGCAAGAGAAACAGATTCAACTTTCAATCACTTTTACTGTTGTATGCATGGTAATGGCCCTGCGGAGAAAAGCTGAATTAAGACACGATAACAATGTCTTAGGGTTTCAGAAATGAAATTAATTTAATTGAAAGATCATTTATGATTTTCTGGCAGACTAATTTATTCCAACTGCTATAAGGCATTGACACAAAGCCCGATATTTAAATTTAAGAAACTTTGAAAAGTTCAATAAAAGTGTTTATTCCAAAGAAAGCTTATTCCACAATTTAAGAGTGTATGTAGTTAAATGAAGCGTTGTGATATTTTTAAAATGCTCATAATTGTCGCACATGCCGTTAGTTTTTGCGGCAGTGGTCTCTGACCAAACCAAGCTCTCCTTATTAAAAACTTCATAAAATATATTTCTGAGAAATGTTGTGATAAGGTCATCAGAATTTTAACCAACTCATTTTATTGTATTCAATATTACTTGCGTACTTAACTTGACAATGTGTGTCATAGCTTTCAACATCGAATCCTAAATAACAGTTGATTTGAATCATATTGAGTAGTTCAGATCAATTTATCAAGAGCAACTATATATGTTGATTGTGATTTCTCCAGATGATAAATTAAAATATGTTTTTAAGAAGCATCGTTTTTTTATTTGCAAATAACTTATATTTATAACAATAAATATTCTATTATTGATTTAATTGTTAATTTACAAAATAGTCGAAACTTATTCGTAATATAGTCCATATGTATATATTTTGTGTAGGCAAATGGTTAGGCTGAAATTTGAAGACGTTTCATTTTCTTGTCTTATTCCTTGTACTGTCATACTTCTTGTCATACCCTACATACAGCCTGTATTTATTATATTGTTCCAGTTGTAACGCACAGAAGGAGGCTTTCCTTGGCAAATAGAGATAGCAACATTTGTTCTTAGAAGCGTCCCCTCTCCAGTGTTTAATCTTAAAACCCTATTATGAATGAGTTAGTTAACTTCAAGTAAATGAAATCCACACGAATACGATATATACCCCGCGCGACAACTTTCCCCCCAGAAGTCTCTAATTAATTTCAAACAGCTCAATATTTTTCAAAACACTGGACTTATTATTTTGCACCAACACACTTATGACAGCGACTTAAAATCTACTCAAACGAGTGATAGATGTCCTGAACCGACACTGCCTTCAGTTATCGCATCGATGCTGCTTTTATGATTTCTTAGTAAGTCCTTTGAAAAACCATTTGAACACCAATTTCAGTTTCGAGATAGTGGAAAATATCACGGTGCTAAATCCGGCGAGCACGGCGGGTAGACAAGCACGCAGACGTGATTATTCGCTTGAAATTGGCATATCGAAATGGCATTGAGATCAAGTGCGTTATCCTGCAGCAAGTACCATCTCCCCGGATCTTTGTATTTTTGCCGGACACGTCACGGACATGCCATAGAACTTCAACCCTTGCTTTCGTAGAAGACGACAATCAAAATTTTTGATTTTGTTGGCACGACTTATTTTTTGAGTTTTGTGTCATTGTCTGCAACTGACTTACGACCTTCGCGAAAACGTTTATGCCATTCGAAAACTGTTGCTTAGCTTAAGCAATCATCGTAGGGATTTTTTGTATATATCTGTGCATATCTCGAAATGGGTCACATGGTAACTCCAGTACAAGTAATAACTTTAAGTCACAGAACCATTTAAGAAATTTTTGTCAAATTTATATGAGAACGTTTGATGCATGCGTTGGACAACAATGCGTTAGTTTGCAGATATGGGCGTGACCATGCACATAGAAAAGAACTCTGTTATGCCTATTATTAGAAAAAAAATTAACGGGTTGGGTGTGACACTTTTTACGCAAATTAAATTTTATAGACATTTATTTACGGAACAGTTAATAATAAATAATTTAGTGAAATAAACAAGTTCTGGATACTTTTACATGTGGCAGAGTAAATGGAGGGTATGCAATTTTCGGCGATGTCAACTATAACACCCTTATTAGCTTACATTCTATGTGCAACACTAAGGATGTCTTTGTCCTTCTTTTTAGCTCTAAACTGCAAGTTTCCTCAACTATGTACGTTGCATAAAGAAGTTCGCTTCAATACACTGAACGCAACCACAATGACAAAGTTTCAGCCGCATGCTGCAGCAAATGTGATCTATGGTTTTTCATAGCAGGCGGAGGCTTAGGCGTAGGTTTTTCTTTCCTTCTGAATTAACAACAATTCCTAGCTCACGTTGCAATTCCAGCAGTTGAAGTTGCCTGAAACTTGTGCTTGCATTCGGTATTGAATTTAACCGCAGCAATGCTGCATTTTCTGCTCTTAACAAAAACCTAAGCATTGGCTTTAAGGTTTCATGGCTGTACACGGAGAGTTTTAGTGAAATTTTCATTATAAAAATAATATTAAATTAGATGCTGCTTATTATTTTCAATTTGTTGTATAATATTTGAAATGTCGTTGCATTTTATATCTATTAGATAATGTTTATTATACTAAAAGATCATTACGTTTAAAATGCAGAATTTTGCGAATTTTTGTAGAGAGTGTCTTGATTTGATGAAAAAATAAAAATATTGCACTGTTACTCTTACATTCTTTCGTTGCACAGTGAAGCTCAGCAGAATTGTCCCAAATTATTGCGTTTCCTCTTGACACTTAGTTACCGACTCTAATATTCAATGTGTACCTAATAAAGATGCACGCACTAAAATATCCTCTCGAGCAAGATGAACAATAAACTTGTAAAAATATTAATATAATTAGTATTGAAAACACTTGTAAATAAATGAATTTGTTTTCGGAATCGTAATATATATTTGTAATTTGATTAAGATTGCAACAACAATAAATTTACTATTGTATTAAAATTGAAGTTGAGTTTTTTGTCATCAAATTGAAGTTGGGAGAAACATTACATTAAGACTTTTATCTACTTATTCGCAATCGCTGGAACAGAGCTGAACTATATAAATGAGAATTTTAAATAGTGTTTATTAAATCGATTTTGTTTTTTGGGGTAAAGGCTTTCAAAGTTTTCTTCTCGGCGCAAATTCTGAAAAAATCCATACCGGAAGCCAAGGAACCATCGAGAGAGCTTAATCTTTGCTAAAACTGGATTATCACAGTTTTGTTTTTTCAAGTCTCAATTCAACTAAGTGTTGCCAACTTCCACGTGAAGGAGCAAAATTTTATGGCAAGAAAGATATGCTTCTCCAATAGAATTGCTTTTCCAAAACTGACTACATACTTCAAATTATCTACAATCCTTATTCACTTATATATAGCGACCATTTTTTTACATGTTTTTTACATATGGGCATTTCCACCGAAAGGTACACCAAGACAAAAAAATTAAAAGTTATTAAAAAAGCGTTATTATCTGATATTATCTAAGAAAAATATTCAAATTTTATTTATTTAAACAATTTATACTTGAATTCATTCACAACAGTGGGCAAACCGACTTCAAAATTGCACAAATGCAGTTTCTCTTTTATATAATTTTAAAGAGAATTTTGTCTTAAATATTTAAATATATAAGAGAGATGATAGTTATTCCGAATAATCTCTCTCCCTACATCAATAAGCTAAAAAAAATGTAAAGACATCAAACTAATCTCTATTAACTGTAAATTTTTAATTTGCTTTAGTTCAAGTTCTAATGTCCCGTCCGACATCAAAAAACATCATTTGTTCTCATTTCGTGGCTAAAAACAGCAGCAAATGTGTCAAAATATTTGTTTAAACAGAGTTTTATGAATACAATTAAAAGAAGAAACAACGAGTGCAAAAAAGTAAAATTTAAAATTTTTAGAGCTGTTTGAAGTTTGTCCCGTCCGAAAAATTTTTGTAAAACTTTTGTAATTTAAAGTAAATATATACTATATAAATATAAAATATGTGTGTATAAGTGTACTTAGATATATATATATATGTATATATACATATATATATATATATATATATATATATATATATATATTAGGGTGGGTCAAAAAAATCAAATATTTTTTTTTTTGGATCCGACACACGAAAACTAGTTCCTTGGTACCTCTAGAAAGTACTTACCAAATCTGAGCTCTTAATATTAACGTGAAGATTATGCTCATCATAGTTTTCCATTTTAATTTAGTCTCATATAAAAATGGTCATATCTTATCACCAATAGATTGTTTAACCAGTTGCATTGTCAATATTTATAGCAAATTAAACGCTCTACAAAAATGATGTCAAACACTTTTTTCATTAATCTTACCATTTGAAAAATATTCAAGGTCAAAGATTGAAGTATTTTAAGGAAAATTATTTTTTTGTTTTGAGTTTTGTAACTTACTAAAAAATAATTATTGTCAAATGAGCTTCAATTATTTCTATAAGAAATTGAGCGCTCTACAAAAAAAGTGTTAAAAGGTTAATCAATTACTCTGACCATTTAGAAGATATTTGCAGTATTGTTTCGAGCTTTTTTGATTTTTTAAGAGAATTCCGGTGCAAATACATGGAATGGAACTACTTCGCAAGCTCACATGGAAAAGGCGCAGTTGATGGAGTAGGAGCAAATTTAAAAAGAAAATAAAATCAAAAAATTTCGTTTTACTTGATGCTTTTGCTTTTTTCAAATGCGCACAAAATAACATTAACGGTGTACAAGTTCATTACATCTCTTCAGAGCAAATTAAGGAGTTTTCACTACAATTAGTAGACAAAATGAAGGATGTGTCAAGCATCCCTGGTACCCATAAACTACATAGCTTTTCTTGTGATGGTCACCAAATTAAAGCAGCTCGGACTGCATATTCTTTTAAGAAAAATATTTAATTACAAACGTTTATTACTGTATCCTATTTTTTTGCTTAATATTGATCTCGACCATTTAATTTGACTTTGAATAATATTAAATTTGGATTTTTTAATTACTATATAAATCTTAAATATTGTTACGTACATAAATATGAAGAAATCTTATGAATACTCGAAAAATTTACCAAGTAAACCATAATGGAAAAATATGTCCCATTCGCAATGTCCCGTCACGACACTTTGTAAGAAAAAAAATAAAAAAGATTTTTCAATTGAACGAAATTTAATAAAAAGTGCTATTATTCCATATTATTTTAAAATTAGTTGCGTTAAAAAATGTTGGTAGGTTTCGCTGACTTATGCTTTTCTATAAATGGCCATGAAAACCACTTCCATTTTTTGTCCCATTCGAATGGCTCTTTTATTGCCTTTATCTTGGAACCGGTAGCACGTCTGCCCTCAAATTTGCCACTAAATATAGTGCTACCAAAGGGCTATTCCTATGAGTAACAGAAGAAAAAGAAAGTGTTTTACTTTGACTTTTATTCCACTTTAAAAGTGTACGACGGTCCCATTCGACAGTATGGAAATGCCCATATATGCATGCATTTGCTAAACTAAATGCATTCGGCTTCTCAATCAGTATCTTAATTGGGCCAATAATTCGTATATCGGCTTGCGATAATACGATTTCTGCAAAGTAAAATTTTTCTCAATGGCCAAGGACTGAACTTTAGCGAGTATCTGGAACACCTTGCATATGCCGATGACATTTGCCTCTTTGCCATGCAAGACAAACTCAGTTCCGTCAGATCTTCTTCGGAAATAGTTGGTCTGAATATCAACATTAACTCAAAGGATTTAAGTTATTGTTGCTGATAAAAATGGAGACGCTGACTAAGTAAATGAAGTTATTCATCTCTTCTAATGCTGTCTTCGCCTATCATGGAGCTATTGATGGCAATGGTTGTGTGGAAAGACATGCTTTTTCTTTTATTAAACCAGTTCTTTTGTAAGTCTGTGAAACCTGGTACACAAACAGCACTCTGGTGCAAAATTAACAAGTGTTCAGGAATAATTGTCTTCACCGAACTCTGAAAATTTGGTGGCCCAGGATCATTTCCAATGTTGAACTGCTTACCAGGTGCTGTCAAGACCCAATATCCATTCAAATCAAACGACGAAAGTGAAAATGGATGGAGCACACGTTCCGGAAACCATAAATTGAAGTCTGCCGGCAAGCATTGGACTATAACCCTCAGATTAACAGAAAACGCAGTTGTCCTAAATCATCGAGGGAACGTTCTCTAGTGCAGTAAATACGTGAATCAGGGAAATGTTGGAGAGAATTAAAAGGACTCTCTAATGCTTGTGCATATTGGAAGTGTTTTTTGGAAGCCCCATGCTCCGTGAGTGAATGAAGGACACAAGAAGAAGAATGTTATTCACTATTTTACTGAAAAGGAAAATTTAGATTTACTTTAGAGAAATACATTGACAGTTAAATTACTCTAATATTTATACCTTACAGCAAATCTCTGCCAATGGAAAGTCTTACATCAACTGATTTTTATAGAAATCAATGTAGTGGCTTTTCTAGGTCCTGTGTATAATTCTAATCTACCTTCCATTACCATTCCTCAATACAAATTTTTTACACACTGAAAAGAGAACAGCGGCAGAGACGTTTTCAAATTGATGAGCAAAAAAATTCTATCGATCGAAAATTTGCAGCCTCCTAAATCGAAATATAGCTTCGCCATACGATAGATTGGTATATCTGTTACTGATAATGAGAAGAAACTTTTGAAATCAAAGAATGTCGTTTAATTCAGCTTACAATTTGGTTGTGCATCATTCGATTATGAGTAAGAGTTGATTTTAGATTTGGTCAATGTATATGTTGAAACTGAGGCCCATAAAAAAATGTCACATTGATATAATCATAAATGATCACAATGGTCAAATTCATTGTTCTGTAGTTGTAAAGCACTGCCCATGTGGTCGACACTTTGTGGATTTGCTTAACATCAAAACACAAAATAACGTAAAGCATTTACTCACTCCATTCCGAGATGAAGATGTATCAAATTAGAACTGAAATTATATTGTTGTTTTTTCAATGCATTTGATGTGTACATAAAGACCGGCCATGTTTCATTTCCTGCACAGAACTTTGACTCAATAATCACTGCGGGCCGAAAATTGCCAAATTTCGATAAAATTTTGCAGTTGAAAATGTTGAACGTAAGGAGAATGGAACACTTTGCAAAAATATTGATGCATTCATCCACCGTACAATTTGTAGCACTCTTGCTACCGCAAAGTTTCAGTTAAATTTATGGTCGAGCAAAGAAGATATTGTGACTTGTTTTGGAGAGTGAAGAATTGAAAAATTTCGGAGGGAGAATTTTTCTAAAACTTTTTTTTTTTTTGTACGATTATAGCGATATTTTTGTTTGAACATTTTTTTTTCTCAGTGTATCAACTTGATTTGTAAATAAAATCCCAACTTAACCAAAATTGAAAACTTTGTCATTTTCTTCGTTACAGCAGTCGATGCTGTCATCGTAGCTTTGTATTTTAAAATTCACTTTTTGTGTCGGTGGATCATCCAGGATGTATCGTATTGTACATCCATGCATGTTGGTATCTACACACATGTATATGCACTGCCGGATCTACAAATCAAGGGGCCCATGGCCACAAGAGTGGTGGGGGCCTATCCGGACTGAAAAAATTAAACCGAAGTAACCGAGTCGACCCATTCAACATGTAAAATTGTTTATTCAAAGTTGAAAGATACGTTCCGCTACGAAAAAATGCACGAGCTGAGTCGATTTGGTTACTTTGGTTTGCATATTTAATTATTAAAAAAATGCACGAGTTGTTTTTTTATTTGTATCCGAAAAGACCCAGCTCGTTACTTAGATTTGCATATTTATTTATTTAAAAAAATGCATGACATGGGTCGATTAGGTCAGTTGGGTTTGCATATTTAATTATTTAAAAAATGCAGGAGCTGGGTCGATTTGATTACTTGTGTTTGCAAATTTAATTATTACTTATAATTGATTCGGTTACTTCGTACCCTGGGACTTTTCTTTCATTCGCAGCCTGAATCATTCCTTCAATAAATAATTTTTACTAGCGTCATACCTCGCTCGTTATTTTTATATTGGTGGGGGCCCTTATTGGTGGGGGCCCAGAGGCACGTGCCCGTAGTGCCCTTATGCAAATCCGGCACTGTGTATATGTGTATATGGGAACGTTTTTTTTGCTGAGCCCAAGAAAATAATTTCACAAATTTTCAATTCTCTCATTCTAAGCCGCACAGCTCAGCTGTTCCTATAACTGGAGCAATGTGCTTGCAGTAGCAGCGTGAAATTTGTATGAGACTAGCTTTTCAGTTTAGAAGCTTGTCATCGTATTCGTATTTTTGTATATAACTTTCGTTTTGTTAAAGTCTATAGGTAAAACGATTTGGGTTACGAATACTGATTTTTTTTCATTTAAAAAAAAACCGTCTCCAACAAAAAATACTTATAAAAGTACCTATTTGATTTCTTAGTACACTCTAAGAAAAAATCACTACTTTAGTAGTAGGCAACCGGATACCTATAATAATACTAGTAACATCGCATGAGTTGTGGGAAAAAATTTTCACACTATAAAAAGTGTAAACTGAATTACAGATTTAGTGTAAAAATCATACACAAAAATGTTTTTTTTTTCGCTAAATAATTTGTAATTTCCAGTGCAGTGTGAAATAGTGCGAAAAATAATTTTGAAATAAAATTTACATTTTTATTTTGCACAAATTTTTCTTTATTTCTTTATAAATTTTGTTAAAAAATTTTAGAATTTCAAAAAAATTATTAGGATGTATATATAAATGTATAAATAATACAATACATATTACAGAAAAGTAACATTGAACAATATTTTGATCGAATTTTACAGTCTTAGCAGAAACCGATATTTTTGTGTGAAATTTCACAAATCGGTCAATGCTTTTTTTTTTATCAAACATGACTGAGACAACAAATGGAACAATTTAACCTGGTAATTGGTGACATATGTTTCGGCTATTACCACGTATATACATATTCACATACATATATATGTACATAGCCTCATCAGACCAGTTTTGGTTAATTTGTTCAAATCCGAAAATGGGACGACGAATATCAATCATCGCACTAAAAACATAACACATAATTAACTAATTTATTACAATTAAACCAAATGCATTACAGCACTTCATATTTAAATTAATTCGCTAATTTTAATGAAAAGCACAACAACTGAACAGATCACGCATGTCAAAAACTATAACTGATCATGTTGTGACAAGCCTTTGCTAACACAAAATTTTTACACACAATGCTTTGAAATACGAATATTGTGTAAATACTCGTACTCACAAAAATACTAGCAATGCAGCACAACTACAATTAATGCACGAAAATCTGTGTAGATGCAAAACAGCCCAGCAGGCAATTGAACAAGGCCTTCCCCGGAGAAGGCCTGCTAGCACTGCTTCGATTGTAAGAGGCCTTCTCAAAACTAAATTTTCATGCAAATTTTTTTTATTTTTTTTTGTATTATGGCTTTTGTTTTTATTTGCAATCTGTCAATATTAGCAATAAGTAAATTTTATAAGTAGTAAAATTTTAATTAGCAGAATAGTTGAGTGTATACTGATGAAATGCTATTATGCCTTACTGCAGCAGGCGTGCTATTATGCCTTCCCACAGCAGCAGTGCTATAAGGCCTCATAATAGAAGGTAAAAAAGAATGACTTCATGTATTTTTTATTTCATGTATTCCAATGTTTTATGATTCGACACTACTTTTTTGTCATTGGATTGTACTTATACGACATCAAAAGTAGATAAATGGTTAGAAGTAAGGAACGGTGTGCATGTTGCTAGGCTGGTCTTCTGTTTCATGTTATGCTAAAGTGGTAGAGTGTTGTGTATTCAATGTGAAATTATAAATTACGAAAACGTCACAAAAAATAAACGTTGAAAATATCAACGCAAGGGAGGTTGACGCAGTTAAAAAAAACATTTAACTAAGAGAGTCCCACTACGCATTCAGATTTCATTTTTTCAAAGTACTTCTGTGACCCCTTCTTCGGTAAGCGCTCTTAGAAGGGCTCTTGACGCAAGCGATGTAGGAAGACCTGCTTGAAGACTATTTCTATCAGGCCTGCTAAAGAAGGCGTGTTTTATCGGGACGTTTCATATAAAAAAGAAAGTAAGTTTGAAAGGAGGTGGCAAGGCCCTTGCCTACTGGGAGAATGTAAATTCCCGAATATAAGGGAAAAACACACATTAATAGTAAAATATTGAAATTTTCATATAAAACATTAAAGATGTGTGTGTTCGCTGTTCAATTTTTTTTGTATACAAAATTATATTAACAACTATTGTAATAGTAATTTTACTAATTTAAAGCTTGATTTTTTAGAGTGTAGTGATAACTACTAAGTACGTATATGTGTACATTTAGTTCTAACAAGAAAAAGAGATCGGTCCTATAGAATATTTGGCAGTCAAATATTAAGTGGAGAATGGATATGGTGTGAGGTGTGAGAGGAGTGAATCAAATATCTTATTAAGTCGAGAACAAATATATGAATATATGCATATATATATCTTGTGGCAGATTTATACTGTCCCTTAACATGAACGGGATGAAAATACGAAGCACCCTCTCATTCTCTTTTCTTCAAAGCTTAGCAGTTAAGCTATGGAAAAGAAATCTTCCAAATGTATACCTCATCAGCGTCAGCGTACATTACTAAAAATCTCCAAAAAGTGCTAAATTCATGCATGGGTGCTGCAAAATAATATCACGTTTGTATGCCACAATATCAAAAGTTCCCAGTAATATATTTTTTGTACAAAAGAAAAATATCCAACAAAAAGTCTAACAGTAAAAGTAAAAGCCGATGCGTTCCTTGTTCACAAAAAACTTCAACTGACGCAACTCAGCTTGAATCGACTGGATGGTTGTCATCTTGTGGCAATTTCTCCTTCAGCATGTGCAAGTATAATCCAAGCGGTGCACTTGTATAACTTTACCACTAACGTGGAATTGGTTAAAACTAAAGCAAGTAGGTTATGTCTTCAGAGTGCAACCTACATATATTGATGCGAGCGGTGGGGAAAGGAAATATTTTAGTAAGCCCATTGACTCGATTACATAATACAATGTTTTCCGATGACAAGAAAGATGATGTTGAAGTAAAAAGTTTCTGAAAAATTCATTTTATATATAAGGCTCCTTATATTTCCGCACAGTGCTTTAATGTTAAAATATCTAGGCTTAAAAAGGAAAACGATGGCAGCAATTGAAAAGAGGCTTTTAATTAATTGTATCGTTCATGCATTTAAATCTAACTTAGTCAAATCACATCTTACAAAGTTTATCTTTTAGGGCCTAACTCAAATCATTCCATAATTGAACATTATAAGATTTGGCAGCGTTTTCAGTCTCAACTTTACGTAGCAATCCTTAAGACAAAACCAAATTAATTGAACTAAAATGCTGAAGCAAAAAGAATCAATTTAACCAATGCAAATGCAACTAGACCAGTTGAAATAAAATCTAAAAGACCGAACCAAGTCAACATAAATGATATGAAATCGTACTGAATAAAGGCCAAAAGAACTAAAACGAACTGATTTGGGCCAGATCGAACCATTTTCAAAATAAGTGTAACAATTGAAATCTGATTTGAATAATTGGAGCATAGTACGAATAAGTATCACCAAGACAAATGAAACGAGACCCAACAAACTCAGTCACTTCCAGTCTCATATATGTAGTCACAATCTCAGACGGTCATGAGTTTTATATCACTAACGCTCAGTGCTTTGATTGAATCAAAAGTAGCTTATATGGATGGTATATTATCTCCAAATTCAGTCAGAAAGCTTCACCCGCAGTAAACGCTTGTTGAATTTTCGATGCTGTGTGTGATCTGTGTTCAGCAAAATTTATTTTAAGCCTTTATATTCATTGCTCTTCATTTGAAAACAGATCGTGTATGACTTTTCGCGCACCAAGGAAAATAATAGGGAGAAAATGGAGAAAGATTTTCTCTAGTGCAATTTTCGACTAAGATTTTTCTTTGGAAAAGCTATTATCACCTTAAACTCAAATGAGTTGTGTACACATTGATCAATTTTAACTCAAACTAGTGAAATTTCTAATACTGAATTGCTTTGTACTAATGAATAGAAGTGAAGGGCGTACCTGTTGCTGTTGACTAGTGAGCAGAGGGCTGAAACAGATATTCGGAAAGTGGACCGCTTTCGGCATCGGAATAACTTTTGATACTACAGCAACTAATAAGTAACTACAGAACTGAACGAAGGGCATGTGGCTTACCGTCATCATACCCATGAACTAACAGATCAATGTTCGTCAACGAGAATTGAAAGGATTGAAACGAATTGTACATCTTGTCAGCCTCAGATATTTTCACTTTTTTCAAGAAGCAGTCGATGGGCACCAAAGGAGGATTACGATTATCTACATCTTCTGAGCATTTACACAGATGCACTCTCCACAACAAAGTGCTATCATAGTTGCAAGGAGACACCTTTGGTATCTGTCAGAAACGAACGCAAGATTGGCTTTTTTGGACGAACATATCACTTATTCTTATAAGGAAAATTTAAAAATTAGAAACCAAGCTTACAAAGAAAATTTAGATAATACGATTCGGGGGTGAACTTAGTTTTTGAAGGGAAATATCGTTACAAATAAAACACAGACGTTCTTTGAGTTGCTTGTGATCCACCTGACAGTGATTCTCAAGAAGCCATGTGACATGAATCGGTCATGCAAAAACAACAAAAACAATTTTTTCTTATAGTTTTCGAGCATCACAGAAATGCCGTCATCAAGCGAACAAAAGATGGCTTTGCATCGTTCCAAGTTGATTAATATAACACATGCTGTGCCTATCATACTACATATTAATCAGTGATGGATTTAGGCCTAGGCCCGTGAGGCCCGGGCCTAGGGCGACATAATTTGAAGGGCGGCAAGATCTTTGAAATGCCAAAATTTTAGAGGCAAAAAAAGTAAATGCAATCAATATTAAAAAATTCGTTCAGATAAGTTTTTATAAAAAATTTTCTATAGAATATATTATAAATCAATTAATTAATTTACTTCTCAATTTCTATGGGTATGATGTTAATTTTTTAACAGATTAATTATAGCGTTTATCGAGTAATGTTCTTTACTTTCTGTTTCTTTAGTGAAATTAATCTCACGTGTATGAAGCGTTTTGAAACTACTTAATCTGAATAACTTCTCAATTTGTTTTTAGTGTGAAATAAAAATACCGTAGATTTGTATGTATTGAATATCATTTCGATATTCATTCAAAAGTGTCAGAACATTTTTTGTTTATAAAAAGAATTTTTCATGAAAAATAAATCGCGTCGTTTTCCATATTCAATTTTTTTAATCATCAAAATAATTAGCAATATGTCAGGCATATACTCGAGCGTTCAGACACGAATTAAAACAATTAATCCTTTAGCAGTTTACGTTCCTTGTGCAGCCCATTCTTTAAATTTGGTAGGATCATGTGCAGTTGAATCAGTAACAGAATCAGTCGACACCTTTTCTACTTTGCAAGAACTATACAATCTTTTTACTATATCTACACGTCGTTGGGAGATTTTGGTGCAGCGTACAAATTTAAGAGTTAAGAGTCTTTCTCAAACTCGTTGGTCTGCTCGACATGATGCATGTTACGCATTAGAAAAAGAGTGGTCTGCAATAATTGATGCACTGGAATTCATTGCCGAAAACAGAGACGAGAATCCGGTTACGCTATCTGAAGCTACAGGATCCTTAGAACGTTTTAATGCTGCTAGTAAAAAGCTTCAAGATTCTCAAGCTGATGTATCATCCGTTGTTCAAATCTATAGTTCTCTGGCTCTATTTCTTAAAGACATGAGAGATAGACAATTTTCTGAATATGAAGAAAAAGCCAAAGCGCTATTCACGATTATTATCGTTATGATACTCGTCGCAAAAAAAACAGAAAAATTCAGCCAGATGAGTCACGGGTAAATGAAAGAACACCTGTTTCAGGACTAGAAAATTTTTGGACTAATGTTTATTACTCTATTCTAGACACTCTGAGTGTGCCTTTGGCCAGGCATAAAAGTGCATATGAAAAGCTCTACACAAATTTAAATTTTTTTGATAATTTATCTGAAATAGATACAAATGAATTGAAAATCCTGGCCAATCAACTATTCAGCAACTATCCTGACGATTTGGAAGAGACTTTAGGCAATGAATGTATTCATTTACATTGTCAACTCGAAGATTCCTTGGCAAATACAGAAGATGTACGCTCGGCACAAAAACATGCAATTTATTGCATTCACGGAGTCTTTGAGACGTTTAGCCTAATGTGGACATTGCTTCCGTATTTTTTTGGGTATTCCGGCTACGAATTGTTCAGGAGAAAGATATTTTTCTACTCTAAAAAGGGTAAAAACCTATTTGCGTGCAAGCATGGGCCAAGATAGACTTAATGCTCTTGCATTACTGTCCATTGAAGCTCAACTAGTCCAAGAAATTAGTTATGACGATATAATCGACATTTTTGCGCGGACCAAAGCCAGGAAAAAGAAATTTTCAAATTGATTTATATAAAAAAAAATATTTATTACTTATCGGTCTGAAGTTTATAACTTATTTATTTGTAATGTGTATTAGTTATATTAAAAAAATCTATTTACATAAATAAAAATATTTTTAAATAAAAATATTAGATCAAAATTAATTAAATTTATTTTTAAAAAAAAAAGTGCGGCACATCGAACGGGGCCTAGGGCGGCAGCAAGACCAAATCCGTCACTGATATTAATCTTAATGTCTAGTTTTATTCTTATTTTAAATTTGTGACTTAAATTTTTTCCAATAAAAGTAATAAACATTGATAAGTAGTATTTTTGACTGCTTTTACAAAACTTAACAAAGTGTGCAACCTCTAAGAAATATTCAATCTTCTTAAAATTTGCCATATACGAGTGTATATCTTACATTACTAATGCTCGGGGCGATAGCAAAGTTAGCCAAACTTTTTAATTTTATTCTTTGCCTTACTAAATGAAACACCCTCAAGGTATTATTGTAGCAAATTATTATTTTGGAGTATTATTTTCAGTATTGGAAATGAAAAAAAAAAACAGTGGTAAATATAGAGAATTTATCGTTGGTACAAGAATATCTGGAAAACTGATATCATTGTAAACCAATTGCATAAAATTCAATCTCATAAACCATAAGGAACTATGAAAAAAAATTGCTTAGCTTGTCTTCAAGTTGCATTAATGTCCCCGACATCACGATTTTCCTAAGCAATGGGAAACAGTGCTAAAAGAGGCTAAGTCAAATGACATGCTTTTTGATATTTGTCCACTTTGAAAGCAATGTAAGCCAACTGCCAACTTCAAACGATGCCAGCTCTCTGGCACACCATCGCTGCTGTTGTTCAATTAACTGTTGGCGACAAAGAAGAATGATTTTACAGCACCTGGCAAAACTTTTTAATTACATTAGGAAATAAAGACAGTTTCGAGAGCACAAAAAGGAACACATAGCTGAAGACTCCAGCAAAGCGCAAAGTTTAGGAGGCGTAGAGGGAAATAAGCACTTGGCGGTGTGAATGCAGTTGCGAACTAGACGGCAACAAAGATGGCAACGTCCTCGTCGGCAATGTTCTGGCACATCGTAAAGTAATTGACAAGAATTGATGGGGCCACAAGTGATGGTGATGGCATCGGCAACGGCAACGGCTGCAAAAGTCAGAAAAGAAACTTTTCAGCTCTTTTGAGATGAAATTAAATTTTTATTTGTTTCGCGGGCAGATTACACTGAAACGAAAAATACAAGGACAGACAAATGAAACAAATGCGCGACAATAGATGTCGATGTGATAGAAAAAAATGCAAATTGTTGTTACTTTTGCTGTCATTTGGCGCAGCAACAGCCATCGACATGCGCGTAATCAGCAGAATTTAATTTTTAGTCTAAGACTTGACTCTGATTTTTATTTTCTCAAGTTTTCGTAATTGTATTTTAAAAGTTGCTTGCTTCCCGGCAGAAAATTCCCGAATACTTTAAGTCTTTGTTTTAAGGATATTTTTATTTAATAAAATGTGTTCAATTTAAAATAACTTTAAATGAAAATACTAATAACAGATAATATTAATGCAGCTACTAGAAGAGCTCCTTGCGAGGGTATGGAGGAGCTAACGCAGTTGACGTCAAACAACAGCGAGTCAGAAAAATATGTAATACAAAAACGAGGTTTATCAAAAACGGGCAGCTTGTGTTGACAATGTGAAATCGTTTTAAGTTCTCATAAGTAAAATTAATTGAAGTTTTATAGATTTGTAGACAGCTAAGATCTTACCCGAATTTTCGAGATTCAGAGTTTTGTGCAGGCTAAATGCCAATACCTTCAATACAGCTCAACCTTTTTCTTTACATATATATATATATATAACAGCTTATTGCAATAGTGATTTTTTTTAGTTCTAGAGATATTGAGCATTTAAATTTGAATCTTTAAGCTTTGAAAATTGAAAATCTATGTTCCTCATACTTCCTGTAGGATTTATATTATATAGTGATAGACCTACCAATTTAGACAATATTTTTTAAATCCGCTGTCAATGGCAACATTCAATGCGCATTGTTGGCAGCAAAGAATTTAAATTGTTTGTTGTTTACAAAAGTTGTACTGAAGTGTCATTGCATAGTTGTCAAAGTAACTGTTTCATCACTATCATTTTGTCGTTTTCTTTTATTACATTAATAGGTGTCAATGTGCATGTGTCAGTAGTCAGTCGGTGTCCTGAAAATTAATGTGCCACACTCTTTTGTGTGTAGTGCGTTCGCCAAGTGCACACCAAGTACTGTTGCTTACGCTATGATGCGCATGTAATTAAAGTTAATTTAAAAGTTTCGTCGTGTATTTTGCATTTAATTAAAAATAAACGTTAAATAGAAGCACTAGTGAGACCAATAAGGTCTGATTTTCAACACGTAAGCTCAGCTCAATTTTTTTAATCTTAAACATTTCGAAACATAAAATGTATCGTGAAATTTGTTGAGGTAAATGTAATACAAACAGAAAAAATATTGGTACGAATTGATGGTTGTCTCCCAAGGTGCCAAACGATCCGTTTCTGATCCGTTCCTGCGAATTATTTATCCGAAACGGATTCCGTTCGGATCCGTTGTCGGATGAAATTCCTCTCGAAAAAACGGAAGGATCGTCCGCTTTGCCGAATCCGTAACGGATCCCAAACGGACTTCAAAAACGGAAACAAACCGGAATCCGCTTTTTCGTATTCGTAACGGATCCGAAACGGACGTCATGTACGGATCCTTTTCGGATTCGTTTTTCTAAATATAACGGATCCGAGACGACCTTTTTCTTTAATAATGCGGATTTTACTGTACAAAAAAAAAATAGCGCAATTAAAAAAAAATTTTTTTTATTCTTTCCCAGATCTAATTTTTTTTTGAATTTTTACTTATTTTCCATCTATTTTTCTTTAATGCTTTTCAACTTATTTTTATTAAGTGAATATGACGATTAGAAAGGAACTAAGGAACTTAATTTTTTTTTTACCTGCCACCGATCAGAATTGATCCTGCGCGTCCTGCGTCATGCCACTGTTCAAAGATGCTCATCTTAACCAACTCAGCTGCTTTCGTTATTTTTCTGATTTTTTAATTACTTCTCTATGAAAATGAAAAAGTGAAGATGCATTTTGAGCAGTTGTCGATTGCTAATTCAAAGAATATACTTTTAACCAGCAGAAAACAAGTAATGCGGTGGCTGATGTTGTTAAATTACGCATGCAACAACTATTGGATAAGCAGAGGGAAGATACAGGTTGAAACCCCGGCGACGATACATCTTTTTTCTAGCTTTTTTTATTTTTTTAATTTAAAGATATATAAAAAACAAACAAGGAGTAGAGAACTGTATTTGTTTATTGAAAATCTCTTGATAACTGCCATTTATATTAATAATTAAAAATAAGCGGATTCCGGTTTTAATCCGTTTATGACGTCCGGACGATCCTTCCGTTTTTTCGAGAGGAATTTCGTAAGACAACGGATCCGTATATGACGTCCGTTTCGGATCCGTTACGGATACGAAAAAGTGGATTCCGGTTTTTTTTTCGTTTATGATGTCCTTTTCGGATCCGTTACGTATTCGCAAAAGCGGACTCCGGTTACGTATTCGCAAAAGCGGACTCCGGTTTTTTTCCGTTTCGGATCCGTGACGGATTCGCATCTATTTTTGTACACATTTGGCTAACACAAATTTCTTAAGAACTTAATTCGCTTCGTAGTTTTTAGCCGCATGATTTTTGTTTTTTTTTTTGTTTTAATTATACCCTACACAGAGGGTATATTCACTTTGTCATTCCGTTTGTAACGCATAGAAGGAGGCGTGGCAGGTATGGAAAAATATATATATTCTTGATCAGCGTCACCACCTAATTCGATATAGCTGTGTCTGTCTGTCTGTCTGTCTGTCTGTCTGTCTGTCTGTCTGTCTGTCTGTCTGTCTGTCTGTCTGTCTGTCTGTCTGTCTGTCTGTCTGTCTGTCTGTCTGTCTGTCTGTCTGTCTGTCTGTCTGTCTGTCTGTCTGTCTGTCTGTCTGTCTGTCTGTCTGTCTGTCTGTCTGTCTGTCTGTCTGTCTGTCTGTCTGTCTGTCTGTCTGTCTGTCTGTCTGTCTGTCTGTCTGTCTGTCTGTCTGTCTGTCTGTCTGTCTGTCTGTCTGTCTGTCTGTCTGTCTGTCTGTCTGTCTGTCTGTCTGTCTGTCTGTCTGTCTGTCTGTCTGTCTGTCTGTCTGTCTGTCTGTCTGTCTGTCTGTCTGTCTGTCTGTCTGTCTGTCTGTCTGTCTGTCTGTCTGTCTGTCTGTCTGTCTGTCTGTCTGTCTGTCTGTCTGTCTGTCTGTCTGTCTGTCTGTCTGTCTGTCTGTCTGTCTGTCTGTCTGTCTGTCTGTCTGTCTGTCTGTCTGTCTGTCTGTCTGTCTGTCTGTCTGTCTGTCTGTCTGTCTGTCTGTCTGTCTGTCTGTCTGTCTGTCTGTCTGTCTGTCTGTCTGTCTGTCTGTCTGTCTGTCTGTCTGTCTGTCTGTCTGTCTGTCTGTCTGTCTGTCTGTCTGTCTGTCTGTCTGTCTGTCTGTCTGTCTGTCTGTCTGTCTGTCTGTCTGTCTGTCTGTCTGTCTGTCTGTCTGTCTGTCTGTCTGTCTGTCTGTCTGTCTGTCTGTCTGTCTGTCTGTCTGTCTGTCTGTCTGTCTGTCTGTCTGTCTGTCTGTCTGTCTGTCTGTCTGTCTGTCTGTCTGTCTGTCTGTCTGTCTGTCTGTCTGTCTGTCTGTCTGTCTGTCTGTCTGTCTGTCTGTCTGTCTGTCTGTCTGTCTGTCTGTCTGTCTGTCTGTCTGTCTGTCTGTCTGTCTGTCTGTCTGTCTGTCTGTCTGTCTGTCTGTCTGTCTGTCTGTCTGTCTGTCTGTCTGTCTGTCTGTCTGTCTGTCTGTCTGTCTGTCTGTCTGTCTGTCTGTCTGTCTGTCTGTCTGTCTGTCTGTCTGTCTGTCTGTCTGTCTGTCTGTCTGTCTGTCTGTCTGTCTGTCTGTCTGTCTGTCTGTCTGTCTGTCTGTCTGTCTGTCTGTCTGTCTGTCTGTCTGTCTGTCTGTCTGTCTGTCTGTCTGTCTGTCTGTCTGTCTGTCTGTCTGTCTGTCTGTCTGTCTGTCTGTCTGTCTGTCTGTCTGTCTGTCTGTCTGTCTGTCTGTCTGTCTGTCTGTCTGTCTGTCTGTCTGTCTGTCTGTCTGTCTGTCTGTCTGTCTGTCTGTCTGTCTGTCTGTCTGTCTGTCTGTCTGTCTGTCTGTCTGTCTGTCTGTCTGTCTGTCTGTCTGTCTGTCTGTCTGTCTGTCTGTCTGTCTGTCTGTCTGTCTGTCTGTCTGTCTGTCTGTCTGTCTGTCTGTCTGTCTGTCTGTCTGTCTGTCTGTCTGTCTGTCTGTCTGTCTGTCTGTCTGTCTGTCTGTCTGTCTGTCTGTCTGTCTGTCTGTCTGTCTGTCTGTCTGTCTGTCTGTCTGTCTGTCTGTCTGTCTGTCTGTCTGTCTGTCTGTCTGTCTGTCTGTCTGTCTGTCTGTCTGTCTGTCTGTCTGTCTGTCTGTCTGTCTGTCTGTCTGTCTGTCTGTCTGTCTGTCTGTCTGTCTGTCTGTCTGTCTGTCTGTCTGTCTGTCTGTCTGTCTGTCTGTCTGTCTGTCTGTCTGTCTGTCTGTCTGTCTGTCTGTCTGTCTGTCTGTCTGTCTGTCTGTCTGTCTGTCTGTCTGTCTGTCTGTCTGTCTGTCTGTCTGTCTGTCTGTCTGTCTGTCTGTCTGTCTGTCTGTCTGTCTGTCTGTCTGTCTGTCTGTCTGTCTGTCTGTCTGTCTGTCTGTCTGTCTGTCTGTCTGTCTGTCTGTCTGTCTGTCTGTCTGTCTGTCTGTCTGTCTGTCTGTCTGTCTGTCTGTCTGTCTGTCTGTCTGTCTGTCTGTCTGTCTGTCTGTCTGTCTGTCTGTCTGTCTGTCTGTCTGTCTGTCTGTCTGTCTGTCTGTCTGTCTGTCTGTCTGTCTGTCTGTCTGTCTGTCTGTCTGTCTGTCTGTCTGTCTGTCTGTCTGTCTGTCTGTCTGTCTGTCTGTCTGTCTGTCTGTCTGTCTGTCTGTCTGTCTGTCTGTCTGTCTGTCTGTCTGTCTGTCTGTCTGTCTGTCTGTCTGTCTGTCTGTCTGTCTGTCTGTCTGTCTGTCTGTCTGTCTGTCTGTCTGTCTGTCTGTCTGTCTGTCTGTCTGTCTGTCTGTCTGTCTGTCTGTCTGTCTGTCTGTCTGTCTGTCTGTCTGTCTGTCTGTCTGTCTGTCTGTCTGTCTGTCTGTCTGTCTGTCTGTCTGTCTGTCTGTCTGTCTGTCTGTCTGTCTGTCTGTCTGTCTGTCTGTCTGTCTGTCTGTCTGTCTGTCTGTCTGTCTGTCTGTCTGTCTGTCTGTCTGTCTGTCTGTCTGTCTGTCTGTCTGTCTGTCTGTCTGTCTGTCTGTCTGTCTGTCTGTCTGTCTGTCTGTCTGTCTGTCTGTCTGTCTGTCTGTCTGTCTGTCTGTCTGTCTGTCTGTCTGTCTGTCTGTCTGTCTGTCTGTCTGTCTGTCTGTCTGTCTGTCTGTCTGTCTGTCTGTCTGTCTGTCTGTCTGTCTGTCTGTCTGTCTGTCTGTCTGTCTGTCTGTCTGTCTGTCTGTCTGTCTGTCTGTCTGTCTGTCTGTCTGTCTGTCTGTCTGTCTGTCTGTCTGTCTGTCTGTCTGTCTGTCTGTCTGTCTGTCTGTCTGTCTGTCTGTCTGTCTGTCTGTCTGTCTGTCTGTCTGTCTGTCTGTCTGTCTGTCTGTCTGTCTGTCTGTCTGTCTGTCTGTCTGTCTGTCTGTCTGTCTGTCTGTCTGTCTGTCTGTCTGTCTGTCTGTCTGTCTGTCTGTCTGTCTGTCTGTCTGTCTGTCTGTCTGTCTGTCTGTCTGTCTGTCTGTCTGTCTGTCTGTCTGTCTGTCTGTCTGTCTGTCTGTCTGTCTGTCTGTCTGTCTGTCTGTCTGTCTGTCTGTCTGTCTGTCTGTCTGTCTGTCTGTCTGTCTGTCTGTCTGTCTGTCTGTCTGTCTGTCTGTCTGTCTGTCTGTCTGTCTGTCTGTCTGTCTGTCTGTCTGTTTGTTGAAATCAAGTTTACGGGAAAACTAAGCAAGTTAATTCAATGAAATTTGGCACAAAGGTCAAAACTTGCAAGCTGCTAGCATATAAAAATTGGCGAAATTGGTTCTCGGCCACGCGTTCCGCCCATACCCTATGTAAATATATCCAAGCCCATTTAGAAAAAAAATTCCTGCGATTTTGATGAAAATTGGTGATTTGGTGAAGATGAGAACAAAATTAAGATCAGACTAGGTTCTAAGTTTACAAAGGCTCTTAAAGGGGCATGCCACAGCCCTAAATCTTAACTTTTAAAACGCTATAGCTCGTAAACCGTCCAAGATATTGTGATGAAGTTTGGTGCGCGAGTACAGATCTTATGAACCTTGAATTGCACATAATGTGGGCGGAATTGTAAAAGTGCGCGTGTCACTTCTTAACAATTAAAAATTTGGATTTCGTATTGCTCTAAAAGGCTAATACGATTTTCATTAAAATTTTAGGGATGACACCACTGAAAGTAGTCAACAATACCAGCTACGTCAATATACTGAAAAAATTTTTTTAAGGGTGTGGCACAGCCTTTAATATTTATAAACGTTATAAAAAGAGAACTAACAACGCAATCGTTATGAAATTTAATAAGGCGGATATATTTGCTAAAAGGTGTCTTCTTGCAAAATTTTGGCACAATTGTGCCGGTGGGTGTGGCACCTCCCATATAACCGAAATACGTTTAATGCTATAGATAGTGTGGTATGAGAGTAATCGTCATAAAATTTTGTGTATAGGTGTCGGTTACTATAAGCTTCAGAATTTAATAAAACTTCACAAGATTGCATCAGTAGGAGTGGCATCTCCCTCATTGACATAAAGATATAAGTGATATTTAAAGTGAACTATTGGAGCAATTGATCTGAAATTTGATTTAAGTGGTTTACTGGGTATTAGGTACATATGAATCAAAAGCTGGCAAATTATCAACAGTGGGCGTGGCACCTCCAATACCATTAAAATACCTTAAGTGGCATATCTATCGAAATATATGAGCAATCGTACTGAAATTTGGTGTATGAGGTTTGTTTATAAAAAGCTATTTCTGGATCAAAATCAGACTGGATTGAATCAGTGGGTGTGTCACCGCCCCAAATTTTAGGAATAATTGCGGCACATATCGCAAACTATACAAGCTATTGTGCTAAAATTTAGTTTCTTTATTTAAGCAAAAGTGGGTGGAATTGGAGAAGTGGGCGTGGCATATTTCGTGTTTTTCATTTCTATTCTATTTTTTTAAACATTTCCCATATTCTTTTGACATTTTCAATCTTTTACCTTTCTCCTTCCATTTCATTCGACGTTTTCTTCATTCTTCCGACTTTTTCATCAATTTTTCAGCATTTTTCATATATTTCGACTAATTAAATTTCTTCCAACTTTCTTTAATGGTTTTCATATTTTTTCAACATTTTCAGTTTTTTCCAACACTTTTCAACATTTTTGAACCTTTTAACATTATTTTCCACTTATTCAACCTCTTCAACATTTATTTAAAAAGTACTTTTAATGCAGTGTAGGGTATGTGAGTTTCGGCCTGGCCGAAGATAACACCTTTACTAGTTTTTTACTTAAAATGTGCACAATTTAAGTAGGCAATATTAAAATAGAGTTTATATAAAAACATAGCTTGTGTCATCCATAATATTATATACATAATTAGAGAGTAAGTTTGAAGCGTTCAAAAACTACTGAACAAATTTGATAATTTATTTCACCATTTCAACTCTTATTGATCTTTAAATGTTAAAAGGCATAATTTATTTCAAAAAGGTCGTGGCATCTTTTGAGCGAGTATTTATAGCATATGGTATGGTGATACAAGCAAGCAATAGCCAAACAGTTGTTGCCTTGGGCGTGTCTCCTCCTCATACAAGGAAAATATTAAGGCGCCATGCATAGAGAAGTGTTCAAACGAATATTACCAAATTTTGTACGGGAACATTTAGTGGCAAGCACTGAGCCAAATGTGTACGGGGCCTTACAATTAAGCGTGACATCTCTCTCACAAGCAAAAGCTAAAAGACCTTATGCGCAGATATGCCCAAATCATAATACATCGAATATAAACGTCTGAAGACTCGCATAACTCTAGAGAAGCCGGAGGTAAAAGGAAAGTTAGGTTTCTTACTTATCAGTGACTTTCGGCAAACATGCTAAGCATTTGACTGTTGCCTACAGTGACTTCTACAGAAGCTGCTGCGAAGAAGAAAAAAAAAAGTACTAAGCACTCACGCTGTAATTTTCCTGCTCTTTAGAGGAGTAGGTTAAGATGGTTTCGGGGTTACTTTTTCATTAATCTAGCTGACATCTTCAGTCTTCTTTTTGTTAATTCAGGACTTCAAATGGGTGTGGGAGTATTGGAGCTAAACGTTTCTTCTTCAGGGTGTCACAAAGGAACAACTCTGTTCAAAAAATTATGTGTGGCAAGAAGGAAAAACTACATCAGTCCCATGCCACGGATACCTAACATAACCTAGCCTAACCTTAACTAGCCTAATATTGCATATGGCATAACACAGGGGTAGCCCACCTTAATGATCTTGCGGGCCAGATATAAAATTATATTTCCCTTATTAGATTTAGCTATACCATAGACATTTCTTTGGAGTGAAAAATTGAAACCTAATGAGTTATATTATTGTGTTTACTATTAATCTTACATGTAAACATAGATATTGTTATAATGAAACTAAACGTATATATATATACATAAATATAAATTAAATAATAAAAAATTAAATCATTAAAAAAGTATTTATTTTACTGGTGCGTTATTTGTTTACCCTCTCTTCACTTGGCTTTTGCAAATCGATCTCAATTTGAGTATTTGTATATCGTAATTGGTGTTGCAGGTATGGGTCCGATATATTTGAGCGTATCTAATGTTTATTCGATTTCATTTTCGAAAAAAAAACGATTCGCAGGTATAAGTTGAACCAAAAATCTACTTATGATTCTGATGTTTCAAAAATGTCTATGAATTCAATATTGCACTTTAATACAACCAGTTTCACTTGGACGTATTCTGGGGAGGACTCGATTTCAACATGAAACAGATAGGAATATATTTCAAAAACTTGGTTGTATTTGTCTAACTCTAAATTACTGAATCGGCTTTCAAAAGCAGCTGTAAGTTTTCTCATTTCTTTTGCATATTTGATATATTTTTGCTACATTTTGATTTCTTAAATTCTTTCAACAATGGGATGTGGTGAGCGTTGTTGCTTTTCAATTGCGATTCAATTAACAACAGTTTCTTCTGGAATGCTTTGATGTGATTAAATGCATCGTTCATAATGTCATCTTTTTCTTGCAATGATATATTTAATTGATTAAGTTCTTCGACAATGTCCACTAAAAAGCATAAGTCCAATAACCACTCATTATTTCTTATTTTTTGTACAGGTTTTAGCTTGTAATTCACAAACAAGTCAATTTCTTCTCGTCAATTTCTTCTCATAAATCCGCATTTAACATCTTCCGCGACTTAGGCATCTTATTTAATTGAAGTATAAAACGTCATCATATGCAGAATCTAATCCTTTCAGGAACTCCTTAAATTGCCGATGTGGAAGTGCATTTGATACAATGTACTGTTTTTATTACTTCCATAATGCCATCCATCGATAATACGTGAGCACACAAAGTTTGTTGATGAACCAAGCAGTGGATTATAATTACATCCTCTATTTACTTGCTTCAAACCAAAAATTAAAGTTAATTTTTTTTCTCATAAATGTGACAGTTAATTTTTAAATATATGCACACAAAATGTATTTATTTAATATATTGGTTTTCACTACTTTGGCCATTATAAAATAAATATATTTTGTAAAAGTGTGATGAATCTCACAGGGCGGAAAAAGGTGAAAGGCGGGCCACCCCAGGCTTAACATGTGACATTTAACATATTTATGATATCTTTAAAACGCCGGTCAATGGATAGTCCACTATTAGAAATAAAGTTTTAGATAGAAAGACGTTAGGGACCTCAGAAACAAAAATGACTTAAACAGCAAACGTAATGCTCTATACCTCTGTACCTTGAATAAAAGTTCTGTTTTTTAGGTCGTGTTTCAAGAAGTACATCTTTGTTTCCATAACTTAGCGATTCTTATACTCATCTTCAATTTATGTATTTTTGGAGAAATATAAGGCTTCAAATTCAAGATTCCACAAAATATGTTCTCCAGAGATTTTTTGCATTACATACCCGTCATTCAGTTAGAAACTTCGTATTATTTAGAGATCAGTGCAAAATTTATAATTTTTTGATGAGCTCAAGCACAACAGGTAAAAATCAGGCTACCAGTTGTGCCGCTGTGAATTAAATAAACCATTTTTGACGCATCCTTACACGCAGCCATCGTAAAACAAAATGGAAAATCTGCATTAAATAACAATTCAATGCCAACATAACAATGCCATAATCGCAAAAAGCTTTGAAATATGTTAAAAGTCAATTCAAAAGGATCATGAAAAAATAATAAAAATATAAATAAATTTTTAAACGAAAATAAAAATAAAAGTAAACAAAGACGCCACAGAAGCGATTTACGTGAAAATTTATGTGATTTTATAAGGAAAATGCTAACAATAAAAGGATTTTCACGGCAGAAGCGCATTTTTGCACCGTCTGTCTACTTACAAAAAAAATTTGCATTGTTGCTATTGTCATTGTATTGGTTAATTTGTTAGAAACGAAGAAAAGCATCATAAATTTTGACACCATTTTCCGTTACGCCTTTTTACCTCTGTAAGCCAAGGGGAAAAATTGATGCTATTGTAAAATTTTCATACTCGCAAATTTTCTTTTTATATTTTTTTGGTATTGCAAATATTTCCATTATCCTGATGGATTTTACCGCAAAACACATGCACACAGACAGTGTCGGCTGCGTATACGCACACAATACAAGTGTAAATATTTTTTTTGAAAAAATCCAGTAAAAGCGCGCAAATAGCTGCTTCCTGAAATAATAATTCAAATATTTTGATTGTGATAAAAATCACATAAAGAGTAAAGTACCATCGGTATATACAGTAGTAGAAAATGCAAAAAAAAAGTAAAAAAATTAAATGAAGCTACTCGGCACGGGCTCAATGTGTATGCTAGTCTTTTAAAAACCCACAAAATTACGGAAACAAAAAAAGTTACAGTGTTGCCAATAACACAGTTTCTAAGTACATAAGTTGGAGCACAGTGATTTGTGTATAAACGACAAAATGCTGTTTGAACGGAGTATTTAACGTAAAATTTATTGAACGCAAAATATATTGAACGCGATTGTTAATACATTAAGCAATCTTGGCTTAAATGTCCAATTGTTTAAATTTTCGTGTCTCTTTCCAAGCTTGCCTTTCAAGCAAGGAGATAGATAAGTATACCAAAGAAAACTAGACAAGGTCCCTGTGAGCTTTCAAGTAATTCATTTACGATATTGAAGACAGCACAAAAACGCCTTGTCATAAATATAAGTTACATTATCGATAAGCGTAACATCACGGTTGTCAACTAACTAACCTACCCTAAAGTCTGCATAAATTAAAAAGCTACAGCTATATGAAAATCCTTATTTCATGTTATGTCTAGAATTATTCACGAACAGTCATAGCCAGGAACAAAGAAGCCTTGCATTCTCCATTAGCCTATGCGAGCTCTCTTCAATTTTGTGTCAAAAGTTACCTGCCTTTTTATCCCGAATTTTTGTTGCTATAAATAGAGGATTCGCCTAAATGTAGGTTTATTTTTCATTCGCTCGATGTATTTTGGGCCTATGTATGTATATGGTCGACTAATTTTGACTATTTGAAATAAATATACTTGATTTTATAGCTTTAAAAATTATGTGTTAATTCTTCTACTCCATGTATTATCCTAACATATAGCACTAAAACTACGACATAAGATTTGCTTACAATATTTCCCAATGAACTGCTCTGCAACTCTCCTCATTACTTAGCGTTCGGCTCCACACAGACCAATTGGGAGAATTATTGTTCTACACAGTATTATTATGGTATTTTGATATGCTTTTTTCGAATTCAGCAGCTTCGATAGTTCACTGACGGCTTAAGGTAACCCCATTTTTGGATTTTCACCATTATGTTCATATGTTGACATTTCCTCTAAGGAAGACAAACTTCGAAATGGCGGCTAGTTCTGGAACAATTTTGTCCCAAATGTTGGACAGAGATTGGATTTTATCCATACATTTAAGCTTGCTTTTGTTCTCGTTGATCTCCAGTTCTATTTATTTTCATTTAGTCTTTCTTCCATCCCAACAAAGACTTCGCAGAAAATTTCTTCGAGTCAGCGATAATGTCAATGTCATTTGTTCGTCCTAGCAGCTGGAAAAATTTGTTAATAGCAGCACATATCCAATGGAGAATTATTCTACTAAGTAATTTTCGGCATCCCTTAAAAGTAAAATCCTGAGAGGAATTTCGGTGAAATAGATAAAGCTTTTGTGAAGTAATTTTTTCCAATGTTTTAAGAAACTTTGCATTTCGATTCGTATTGAAATGATGTGCCAAGAGCGTGATTAATGCTAATTCTGCTAATTCTGCAATATACAAAACTGAAAAAACTTAATTTTTTGTTCGGCAAAAGTTTTGCCTCCACTTCCCACAATCATTTCTATTTACATGAACCCTATCGGGTATTTTTGAAGCATATTAGTAAGCTTCCCATTCATAGTTCTTCTCTTATATATCATTTCAGGGAGGTCACGATTCTAATTGAAGGAATGTGCATAATAAATGTTGCTACTATCGACAAACGAATGTTGTAAAAGGGATGAAAATTCTATTGAGTGAGCAACTCTGTTTGAAGTTCAGCATTATTAGCACGTGCTTATTATTTAACTTCCCCTTATGCGTCGCAAAGAATGTGCAGAAAACGTTAAAAAGAGTGGCCCATTAGATCATGAGTTTTCATCAAGATGCTTGCCAAAAGATTTGCCTCATGAAGAGATCTGAGTTAGTCGATGAATACTCACTCTTAATTCTTTTAATAAATGCCCAAAAACTGTTGCTGCCTTTTTGTAGGTTAAGGACTCTTTCGCATATGTTAAGTTCGCTCATATTAAGTACTTCCAGCAATTTCAAATCTTAAGGGTATCACAATTCAGTGAATGAGGTCCCTCTCTGAATGGCGCTTTAGTCCATGGCCAGGGTTTCCAAGTGTGCAGTAATGACCCGGCCATGTTATGGATTTTATGTCAAAGCCGGGGACAGGTAGGAATTGAAAATTTTTCTTCCCAAAAAAAAATTTTACTTTTTAGCTTTGAGAAAAAATATTTTTTTTTTTTGAGACGGCCAGAAATACTTCGGTGGCTATCATACTGGAACTTAAATGGAAATGTTAAAAGATTGGATAAAACGGAATAGAAATAACTATAGCACATTGAGCTGATAAATCTGAGCTGATCCAACTGAGCTGAAATGAATCATTCCACTGATGACAACTTTACTGAATTGGAAACCTTGTCTACAGGAGAGCAGAGAGTAAGAGACTTATTGCTATCTAGCTCACTAAGCGTATTTTTTTAGAGCTTCAAAGTTCTTTATCTTATAATTTTTTGCCAATGTACCGTTTAACTGTAAAGTTATTGCTTGCGCATATTGATATTCGAAAAAATCTCGTTATGCTATGTGTACGTACGTGCGCATATTTTACTCGCTAACGACCCCTTTTAAGTTAAAAAATGTGTTTTCCTTATTTCAGACCATTTTACCATCTTTATCAAATAATAATATTATAGACGTACCTATCGCACGATGCAATGAACCGTCGCCGTGCATGCGTTGAGTTGGGTCTCTTCAGCAAGCCTAGCAACGGCACCCTAACATGCCGATTTTCGTAAGAAAAAGTTATGTTGTTTTCTTTACCAATATTTTTTTTTTAATTCAACAGCAAAAAAAAAAAAAACAAAATATGCTAAAATGTTTGAGGGGCAAAATTCGTTTCCCAACAACAATAGAATGAGCAAAGGCAACTGAAAAATGAAAAACTTTTACTTACATTTCATTGAATCCTTTTACATATCTACGTCAAATTCTCGCCGTTTTCATCCAAAAAATTGCTATTGTAGTTGTTTTTGTTGTTGTTTCTATTGCTGCTACGACGGCTACTGTTACTGTTGCGCGCAATTCGCATTTTCTTCTTCTCCTCAACCATTTTCTACTTTATATCTTTTGTACTCAATTGAAAAATTTGCATGCCAAAACGTAATTTATGCAAAGGAGCAACAGCTCAAAGAAAATAACAAAAATAAAAAAAGGAGCACACAACATTGTTCCTTTCTGGGATATGCTTAAACATTTATAAAGTTGCGTGGGGTTCAACTTGAGTCCAATAATATTTTAGTTGGAAATTTAATCAGACTTCACTTGGGTGAATGTCACAAAAATTGTGGATTTCATTCAGAGATATCAATTTGTCTATGTAAATGAAAAAAAAATACTTTTCAAATGGTTGATAGTTTTATATTTTTATAGGTTTTTTTTTATATCCTAAGGTAAGATAAGAACTGTGCTTTTTTACAGAATTTTTCATAATTTCTATGTGTCAAAAGGTAATGCTATAATAAACATATGTACATATATACGACGGTAAGAGCAAAGACAAAATGCTCTTCCTTTTATTATTGCAAAAAAATATATATATTTATGCAATGGTTTGACCTGATATACAGGCTGCAGACTACACCTCGTTATATTCAGACACATTAGTGTAACTCAACTATGGCTAGAAGAATTAGTCGGCAGTACAATATAAGCTGAATACCCTACCACAATTGATGAGACATGCTTATTATTATTTTGAAAATTGAAAAAATATCAAAAAATTTGCAATAGTGAATCAAATATTTATTTGGAGCCATACATCGATTTCTTTCATTTACTTTTTAATGATTATTTCATGCGTCTACGCCTGAGTTTGTTCATCCGGAAGCTCTAATTTTGGCAAACTCTTTCCAGCATTTCGGCCGGTAGCTCACCAATTATAGCTGTAACATTATCTTCTAGGGCTGGAATTGTGGCTAGCTTGGCCTTGTACACGACAGACTACACTTAGCCTCACAAAAAATATTCTAGTGGGGTCAAATCGCATGATCTTGGCGGCCGATGCACTGCTCCGAAACGTGAAACCATGGTATCGCGTGTCGTGTGGCACGTGACACCGTCTTGTTGAAACCAATTCTTCCATTCGAGCAAAAAAAAATCGGTAATCATCGCATGGTGCCTTGCTTCATTGACTGTAACGTTGCGATTTTTATTATTTTTGAAAAAGTATGGTCCAATGAAACCGCCGGCCCGCAAACTGCACCAAACAGCCGGTAACACAGAGCACGAATTTTGATTATAAAACTTAATGATTTTCAAGCGCTGTTGGTTCGTAAGTCCATTTATGGTGAAATGGCAAACCTTACCGAGCATATTTAGCGCTGACGCATATTGCGAATCACGCGCGAAGTTTTAAAAAATTTACACAATAAAATCACTCGCTATAACACTAAAGAAGATGCAAAACATCTCTTCTTTGTCAAATAAGGTAGATTGCAGACTTTCTTTCCTCACGACTTTGTACGGGTAGCCTTTTTTCTGTATCATAGGTTCCCAAGCTCAAATTTTTAAATCATAAATACAAATTATATACTATATATGCAATTATTTTTATGTCTCTACAGCAGTTCTTATTTCTGTATTTTGTTTTCATTTTTTTATGAATAAATCCGAAGGCCAATTCATAGAAGGACTTGCTGTCTCATCGGCCATTCTTTTAATCTTATTAACTTAATTTTTGAAAACCGATTTAATCTCACGCCTTCAAAAGGTTTTCAATTAAGACACGCATGGCTTTCCCTAATAAAATCACTTTCAATTTAAAAGTTTTGTTATATTTGCAGGCTTGTTTTACAACCAGTGGCGTAGCGTGGGGGGGGGGGGGTTCGGCCCGCCCTGGGCGGCACTTATCTAGGGGCGGCAATTTTCCACAATCAATATCGTGTAATCCAACAAGCGGCTAGTCAGAATGCAAATTTTTGTTTTGCATCGCAAACTCACATGTAACATCGCATGTGTGTAAGACCCCTAATGCAGTGCTACCCATTCTCAAAACTGACAACTCGGTATGTGTCCATACCATCTTACCATCATTAAATAATATATCTTACTGCGATAAAAATGCTGCTTCTTCCAAACATACATATAGTGTCAAATTGTATTGGTTTTTTTTCTTTTTTTCCTTTGAACTTCAATTTTGACACTCAGGCTATGAGTTTGACAGCTTTCGATAACCTATCTTATTCAATGATATATGCCTACGTGACTTAAGCTTTTGCCATTGTCATTTCTATCACTTTGCATTTTCCGGCATCAGCAGCAACAGGCATTTTTGTGAGACTTTTTAATTCAGCAAAACAAAGTTAACAAAATGCAACGTAATCAATGGCATAATTTAGTGCTTATTAAGTACTAATTTAGTGCTGTAAAAAAATTTACTGCTGCACGAATTCTTGAAAAAATTAAGGTTTTTGCTAGCTGAATGAGAAGCTAGCAAAGAATATATTAAATTTTTTGACTAAATTAAATTTTATCAATGCCATAATTAAGCGCATATTAAGTGCTAATTTAGTGCTGAAAAAATACATTTATTGCTGCACGAATTTTTGAGAAAATCATGGTTTTAAGATTTTGCTATCTGCATGTATGAAAATTATTTCTAATTTATCTCCAAACTTTTAAAAATTGAAAAAATTATTTAGTGCTAATGTAGTGCTGCAAAATTATTCTAATATTGCCAACACCTGTTTTTTAAAACTTGTGCTACTGAGCTTCATACACATTTAGCAGAGCATATAGTGTGGCTATGTTAGAAAACGTTAGCACAATTCAATTTAAGCTACGAGTATGTCATAATTTAGTGCTTAGTAAGCGCTAGTTTAGTGCTGAAAAGAAAAATTTAGTGTTGCATGATTGCGAAGCTGAGGCGTCTGAGTCACTCCATATGATTATTTAAGAGCTGTGAAATGTTAAGTTATATTCGATTCGATATGTAATATAATATTTCATAACCTTAATCTTTAAGGCTTAAAGTATAAGAAACTAAAATGGCGATTTCACATAGCGATTTCTTATGTGCATTCTAATTGTTAGAATAAATATGAAATCAATAAGTGTCGCTCGGATATGCTTTCGGAGATATAGCTATGGGAAGTTGCGTGGATATAGTTTTTTTAAAAATCGCTATAATTCGGGAATACTTGCAAAAAAATGTGGGTGATATATGAAAGTTAATTTGTCAGGCTACAATTTTTGTGAATTTTCATATAATATAATAAAAATAAACTCGAGATATCTGAAATTTTGACTAATTTTTATTCCCGAAACCTTATGATTTTAATAGAAGAAGCTCTATTCATTCTCTCTAAAATGAATTAACATTTGTGCTAAGTTTTTTGTATGGACCTTTTTTTACCGGAAAGAAAAAGAAACTAGTTCATTAAATTTTTATGAACTTATGGATTATAACCACAACTACTATAACTATTACAATCACAACATTACTTCAGTATGCGATGTTATTTTTCATAAAAAAGGCCGAACTTATGTATAAAGATTATCATCATAAAAAGCGCAGGCTGTGCTAGCGAATCTGGTGTTGGACATATTGGAGACGTCGTGGTGACATTGTCGAAGAAAAGACTTCTTATCAAAAATATATAAAAATCTTGCCAAAATTCATCAGAATGACTTTAATTTTTTTTGGTAGGAAAGCGTTAATATGATAAAGTTTTATACAAGTGTTGCATCATTTTGAAGGGAATGAATTGAGTTTTATGGTAATTAGTTTAAATTATAAATACCATATTTTTTTGGAAAAATAAGTGTTTTTCGAAAAAAAAAAATCGGTTAATGTTTCGGAGAAGTCGTATTATCTCGAAATTATGAGTTAGACGTCCAATATTTATGTATCTCATTAAGTGTTTTTTAATTTTAAAAATAAATATGTAAACAAAACGTTGCACGGATCTAGTTTCGGAGATATATCCTTCGGAAGATGCGCTTCTCTTTTCTAAGGGTCATCTTAAGTTGGGAGGCCCTGTAGGGGCTTCCAAAATGTGAGTGTTATACGAAAGCTAATTTATAAAGCTACAAAATCGGTGCATACATTTTTGAAATTCAACCAAATTCATTTCAAATTTATAGAGCTGAGTGAAGTGATGACCTTTTTCGTTTTAGTTATTTATTTTTGTAACGTTTTTTTTTCGCTGGGGGCGGCAAATTAGCTTTCCGCCCCGGGCGGCACATGACCACGCTACGCCACTGTTTACAACTTGAATAATTTAATAATAAATAGGAATATCGTAAGTTTTTTTTTGAAGCCAAGCGACTAAGGAATAAAACTAAAGAAATTTGTTTAAGATCGATCCAGTAGCTTCTGCGTGATGCGCAGCCATAACAGCACTAAAAAATCCCAGTATATTTCAAATGTATAACGTCAGTGAGGGCCAGAAAATTGTATTTGGACCCAATGGAGCTTCTCATATATATGTATTTATGTACAATTAAAATAGTATATATCGTCCTATTGAGGTTTATTTAACAAAACAAAAAAAGTAACATGTAAGATACTAACGAGAAATGGAAATTACTATTTCTACTGTTGTTCATCGGGTTTCTTTTCTTTTTCTTCCTTCTTCGTAGCTTCTTCATCACTCTGATTGGCATTTTGTTCATCAGAACTCGATGAAGAGCTTGTGTTACTTACACGCCCTGATGCTGTAGTATCAGTTGAAGGACGTTGCGAAATTGATGGTGAGTGTAACTGGGTTTGAGCAGAACGTACAAACTTTTGCTTCTGCCGATCTATACGTTCTTTTTCACGCTGCTGACGTAAACGCTCAAAATCATCTTTGCTTTCTTCGGGCTCTATATATAAAGATATAAGAAAATCTTATATGTCTAACCATTTAGAGACACTTACCAATATTTTCACCACTCTTGCTTACTGGCATAATATCGATAGAAGATGATGCTCCCATCTCATGCTTTTTAAACAGTTCGCGTACATCAGCAGCATCGGTAGCTGCTGGATGATTTTGATTGGTAATTGTAAGTTCATCTTCAATATCTGTTTCAGTCTCTTCTTCGATAGTGGTTTCGTGAATTCGCACAGATCGTACAGAGCTAGTTGAGGGTTTACTTGTAACTCGCCGTAGTGATGGTGGTGTAACACCAATAAATGTAGGTGCGGACTGATCTGGAGTCGGCGTTATTATGGAATCCACGCTCTCGCCACGTTTATTACTGAAGCGTTTAACAACACCACTGAAGAATGTTTGCTTTGATGAAGCCCTAGCAGGCTGGGGATCAGCTGGTGCTTTACCATTAAGAAGTGTGGACATCTATCAGTAAAAAAGTTTTCAAGTGATAACATTAAGTTTCGTATCGACTTAACATACCGACGCAGTAAGCTTTGCAGTATTCGTCGGAGCATAATCTATTTTTGCAGTTGATGGCTGAGGTGGTTCTTCGCGGTTACCCTCTGGCTCGTTAGCATATGGCAACTCTGGTGGGAATTTTTCATCCCAGTATTGATCTTTGACCAATTGTGGATGCTCGTGATGCATCTCATCAACAATGAGGTAAGAAACTTGCAAGTTGCGATCAATAATCCAGTTGACCTTGGAAATATTATAATAAGGCTTAGTCAAATACCGTCTGAGCAATACTTGTCATAAGAAATTTCACGAATTGCAATATCGTTTAAGAAAGTAAAAGCATACCTCAAAATCATCGTCATCTTCACCAAACGGATTTATCATTGATTCGGCTACCTTAAGCCAACCCATGTAGAAAAAAAATTCCATTGTTGTGAAAACGGGAAAGTAAAGGTCAATTAAATTTCTGTAACCAAGGTCATCGACTCGATCAACCCATTGATTTCCAATAACATTGCACAAAAAATACGTATATACAGCCAATGTGACGACTTGAGTATACACTAGTGGAATGCTAATGGCATCATAATGCATCATTACACCACACATGCCACGAAACCGATTCAGCTCATCAATAATGGTCTTAAGTGAGAAATCATCACGTATGCGACCTTCTTTACGTGCACGCGTTACAATGCTGGACGCCCAAACAATACACATCCAATGTTTTGGATATTTAGGAAATTTTTCATTAAAATGTTCGATTACATCTTTTTCGTTTTCCATTAGCAAACCAGCTTCGACCAGATGATCATGCGATGGAAAACGTTGCTTAACGCGTGGCGAAACATTGCAAAGTACCATGGTCAAACAGAGGCAGACATAACGCATAACAGTACGCCGCATAAGACGTCCACGTTCATCTTGTCCATGCAAATGTGCGCTGACATAAACGGCTAAGGTGTCAGGCCATGGTATTGTCATATATTGATCCCACCAACGTGTCATAACAATCTGCACATAGAAACCCAGAACGAACGATAGTGGTATCAGCGAACCATAGCTATTGCAATAATGTACAATACTTTCAAATGTTCTGAAAAGTGATAAGATGCTTTTGGTAGGTACAATAAAAGCTGTCAATCTATAAAGACAATGCAGTTGTTAACCGATTGAATTCATTTGGCAGAAAGATCTAATTCAGTTCTACTAAGCTAAAATGCTTATAGCTTTTGAAGCGATTCAATCTATCATGAACATTTTCCAAACAATTGCAATATCTTAATAAATTGACACTATTTTGAATTTTATTAGAGTTAAGCTTACCGCTGCTGATCGGCATCAAGAAAATAACGATAAAAAAAACTAAGCGAATAATAAATAAATAGAAATGCAATCAAATCCATCCATACCAGTTTGTAGACACTGCCACGCCATCTATTGATATGAGATGTTAGAAACTACATTTTCATACTGAAATCAGACACATTTTACCTGTATAAAAGTGGTATAAAGCAACCAAAACCACGACAAGTGGCTACTTCTGCAGTATAAGTAACAGTCATTTTGAAATTAATTAAAATGTTTTACGAAAATGAATTTTTTATCTTGCTATGAAAATGTTTTCAATGAAATATTGATAACGAAAAATTTTTTAATGCGAAAATTTATGGATGACAGTGAAACTGAAGATTTTGGAAGCCGGCGCCGTTAAAATTCAGTAGCCATCAAAAAATGATAGAATACAAGATTACATAATGCGCATTTGAGCCATGTTGCGATATCTTTTTAGAGCGTTAGAGCGGGGGCGGTTTTGACACATCTATTTTCATTTAGAGTTGCCGTGGAATAAGAAACCTACAATCAAGTCACTACTTAAGTACTAATATTCCTTAAAAATAGTACTAAGCACTCGTACTATTATGTCATCAACTGCTTACTATATAAAATTCAATTTTTGTCTGTCTGTCTGTCTGTCTTTTATGGACACGGAAACTATACGTCTGATTTCGATGAAATTTTTACAGTATATTGGTAACGATCAAGCGAATGTCATGGGCTATAAAACTTTTATTTAAAGTGCATATTTAGGGTGGAACATATACAAAAATATTTTAAATGTAGCATTTTCACAAAGACCACTTAATAGATTAAACCACGTGTCTTTTATATTAAGCAGCATAGCTAAAGCTAAAAAACTTTTATTTATGGTGCATAGGGTGGGTCTTATACAAAAATATTTTTAAAATATCCTTTTCACCGGTTAATGGATTCACACCGAATTCACAGCGCGTAAGTTCATTTAAAGAGGCATAGCTTATAGCATAGCACAAAGCTTTTATTTAGGGTGGCCCTTATACAAAAATATTTTTTATATACTATTTTCACAAAGTCCTCTTAGTCGCTCCTCATGGAATTTCCACCACGTTGCTTTTATATCACGAGGCAGGGCTTAGATTGTAAAAAAACTATTCAGGGCGCATACTTAGGGTGGTCCTAATACAAAAGAATTTTTATGGTCTAGGTTTTTGCAAAGTTTGGCTTTGACCAATGGGCGTTGAACGCCTTCCAAAATCAAATTCATCATATCTCCCCAACTACCTGACGCAGCTGAATGAAATGATACTAAACAACGTTTTGTGTAGATTTGTCAGCAACTACAGTATTTCTTGCGGATGAATGAAACTTGGTACGTATAAAAGACAATGATTCACTTAAGAAAAAATTACTGCTATAATAGTAGGCAACCGGTTACCTATAATAATACTAGTAAAATCGCATGAGTTGTGGGAAAAAATTTTTACACTATAAAAAGCGTGAAAAAATCACACATAGAATGGTGTAAAAATCACACATAAAAATGTGTTTTTTTTCGCTAAATAATTAGTTATTTCCAGTGCAGTGTGTCTTATTGCACTATCAAAATAGTGTAATAAAACACACGAAAAATAGTTTTGAAATAATATTTATATTTTTATTTTGCTCAAATTGTTCTTTATTTCTTGTAAATTTAGTTAAAAAATTCAGTCTTTAAAAAAAAATTATTAGGATGTATATATAATAAATAATATTATGCATGTTACAAAAAAATTACATATTAAAAAACATTTATTTATTTTCATTTTAGTGCAACTTAAAAAAAATTAATACGAAATCAACAAAAACAAATAATAAAATTCTTGTCACGTTGAATATATATACATATGTACATTAAATTGAAACTTAAACTTACATATTAAAAAAACATAAAAATTTATTTTCATTTTAATTCAACTTAATTCTTTGGGAACAAAATTTTTAGTAAAAAATTAACAAACACAAATCAAGAAATCCTTGTTACATTGAATATATTTAATATATATGTATATAGTACTATATATTCCCATGGAATTCGAAACTGTGCGAACAAATTATTTCCATGTTCATTCAAACTAGACGAAGATGAAATGGCACCGCTAGTGATGGCAATTGTGTTACTAATGATTCAATAGGTGAACTGTAACATAAATTTGAGTTAATTTAATTTGGATCGCCTTGTGCTACAACATAATAATTAGCGACGTCTCCCGATTCACTCAAATTAATAGTTTCATCTACGAATGGCAATACTATATCGTCAGTATTGTTTTTGACAGTAGTTGTTGATTCAGGATTCAATTTTTCATTTTCATTAAGTATCATGAAAACTGATTTTTCATTAGCAAAATATTCCAGGATATCGTCATCTTCAAATTGGGTTCCATTGTCTTCCAGGACGAAATGAAATCCTTACTATTAGCTATAATTAAATATTTTAAAAATTAATTTTACATATATTGTACTAAGTTTTTACCTTTTTCTATCAAATCATTTATTTTTGAACAGCACATAAATGATTTTTTAATTTTCCTGTCCGCACTCTATAATTGAATTGGAATTTTCGCCATATCAATTAATTTATATTCCTAAATTAATTTTAATACTAGTTTTTTTTTTTGCAAAACCAGCCTAAGTTTAATTTATATCTAAATGTAGTTAAGAAAATGTGTATGTAAAATATGTTCAGTTCAGGATACGTAATGAGTGCAGTTTGGAGAGAAATAATGTTTATTTTTATATTTTTAAATATTTAATTCGAATGTACACCTTTGTACATTGCAATTATACTTTTTCAAATTTAAATTAGGTGTGACCACAGGATTTGTCTTATGTAATGGATTGTCATGAGAGCGATACCAATGAACTTTATAATTGTTATAGGCCGCAAATTTCCTACAACATTTCTCCCACAAACAATGAAACTGTGCTTTTTTTTCACGATGCACATACAGATGAGCATTATATGTTAGAATTTTTTTTGAAACCACATGAACATAAACTACACATAAACATAATTAACTAATTTATTAAAATTAAACTTAATATATTGCTGTACCTTTTATTTAAATAACTTCGGTAATTTTAATGAAAATCATAACAACTGAACTGATCACGCAGGCTAAATAAAAACTATAACTGATCGTGTTGTGACAAGTCTTTGCTAACATACAATTTGTACACACATTACGATAAAATACGCATATAGTGTAAATTCTCACAAAAATATCGGTAATGCAGCACAACAACCATTAAAGCACGAAAAACTGTGTAGATTCACGCAAAAAAAATGTAATTTCCCGAATATAAGGGTAAAACACACATTAATAGTAAAATAATGAAGTTTTCATATAAAACACTAAATATGTGTTTATTCATTATTCAACCTTTTTTAAACTCAAAATTATATGTATATTAACTACTATTGTAATAGTAATTTTACTAATTTAAAGTTTTATTTTTTAGAGTGTTGTTAAAAATTGAACTCATCGCCCCAACAAGAAAACCCATGTGATTTTGACTCTAGGCAATATTTTTTCATAAATAAAATAGTAAATTGTTTTGAAAAACTTAAATATATTAATATTAAAATAAAAAGCAATGCTCCCTTTTTCATATACCGCGTAACTCTCCAAACATGGAACTAGAGACAAACAGTTTGGATGGAGGTTAGTTAAAATAAGAAATCACTAAATCTTTGCCGTTGGAATCATGTTATGTAATTTTAAATATTGTTAGGCATTATGCGAAACTTTTGCATTATGTGATTACTACTACACGTTTCATTTAACATTGACATCCTTAAGAAATTACCAAAGTTAGAAAGTGCTGTAATGTCAGCTGTAAGCAATGCGAATGACATTGTGTTGGAAATGCGTAAATACGTTTATAATTGATTTTTTCTGGTTCAAAGAACCCACTTTTTAGACAATCGTGCATATTTGGCACACAAATTACATTACGTATTCTTGATGTATAAATTATAGGAAGTATTTCAGTTGCTACACATTTTTCTCTCGCGTTGAAAGTTCTCATTTTAAGTGCGTATATAGTCCGGAACAATAAAGCAATAATACTTCTTGCCTCGAATTTTAGCACTCGCAAATGTGAATCATTCACAAATGTGATCAAAAGCAAATTTTATGAAAGATTTTTCCATTATCGTTCAGAACGTGACGTGATCTCTTCACTGACTTGTATAATAAAGGGTGTTTTTTTTAGAGGTTTGTTTTTCGAATAGAGATAAAACTGGCATTTTATGGTCAAATCTGACAATTCTAATGTCATTTATGTTCAGTTTGGTTTGCCATTTCATCATGAACAGGTTGACAAAAGAACAACGCTTGCAAATCGTGCAAATTTATTTCGAAAATAATGGTTCAGTTCGCGAAGTTTACCGCAAGCTCCGTCCATTTTATGGTCGACATAATCGTCCATCAGAGCAATTAATTCGGTTAACCATGGATCGTTTTCGCACTACGTTTACTCTATGTGATAATACGCATCCGCAGAGACGTCGAACAGTGCGCACCGAAGAAACAATTGCCGCTGTAGAGCAAAATGTTGAAGAGGACCCGAATGAATCGATTCGCCACCGTGCACAGCAATTGGAGCTTTGTCCATCAACTTTATGGAAGATTTTGCGCAAAGATCTTGGCTTGCGACCTTACAAGATCCAGCTTGTGCAAGAATTAAAGCCGCGAGACCATGCAATGCGTCGTGATTTTGGTGTATGGGCCGAAAATGAGATTGATCTCGATGCTGATTTTCATCGCAAAATTTTGTTCAGTGATGAGGCTCATTTTTGGTTGAATGGCTACGTCAACAAGCAAAATTGCCGCATTTGGAGTGAAGAGAATCCACATGAGACCCTTGATACGCCATTACATCCACAAAAACTGACTGTTTGGTGTGCTCTATGGGCTGGTGGAGTCATTGGGCCATACTTCTTCCGAAATAATGCTGGAGAGTCAGTTACCGTTAATGGAGACCGGTATAGAGCCATGATAACCGACTATTTTGTTCCCGAATTGGATGGCATGAATGTGGATGAGTTGTGGTTCCAACAAGACGGCGCTACATGCCACACAGCGCACGTCACAATCGATTTATTGAAGGAAACATTCGATGAGCGCATAATTTCGCGGAATGGACCTGTCAATTGGCCACCAAGATCGTGTGATTTGACACCATTGGATTATTTTCTTTGGGGATATGTGAAGTCGCTCGTCTACGCCAACAAACCAGAAACGTTAGGGGACTTGGAAGCCAACATTCGTGGCGTTATTGCCGACATACGGCCCCATATGCTCGAAAAAGTGGTTCAAAATTGGACCTGTTGAATTGGCTTTATTCGAGCCAGCCGCGGCGGCCACATGCCCGAAATCATATTTAAACATTAATGGCATAAAATTATCCTTCCAATAAAGCCAAATTGATGGACATTAAAACGATTTTCTTGTGTTTTATTTCAATTCGAAGCTCTATACCTCTAAAAAAAACACCCTTTACAATGAAATCGACTTTTTCGGGTCACACAAGTTAAGAAAAAAATGATTATGTCTTTCTCCTTGGCTAAATTTCTAATCAATCGTCGAACAGGCAAGTTTTAAGCGTTTTAGATTTGCTATGTATAATGTTAGAGTTGTAAATCTTACACAGAAGAAAAGTGTAGCAGTAGTGGTTTAAGAAAATTAAATTTTTTGGCATGTAGCACAAATTCCGACTATATGATGATTGGAAAGGCTTACAGAAAAATTTCACGAGAACTGCGAGCAAGGAGACAGAAAAAAGAGATGTTTATGTGGAAATTATTGATGATTTATAAAATTGCTCATTCAGATGCTTTGACGCGGTGGGCTTTAACCAAGTTAAATGACAAATTGAATTACTACAGAAACTTGAATGGGGAATTTTTTTGGGATGTTATTTGTAGTCGATGTACATCAAAAGCAAAAAATCCCTAGAACTTTTGTTTTTAAATCCACATTTACTGATTTTTAATGATATTATATGCGTATGAAATTTAAAAAAACATCCGACATTCCTCTAACTTTTACAGATTAAAGGACCATGAAAGAAGTAGATAGTCGGAGTCCTGAGTATTGTTAGGTCAAAGTTTGAAAAAACGCTATTTTCGCGAAAACAACCGAATTCGATATTTAATATCTCTGAAGTTGGTCAACAAATTTTACTGTGTGACATCTGATGTTTAAGGGTATACAAATTTTAGCAATATAAAGCATAGTCGAGATATTATGAATAAAACCTCGATATGGGGCATCATTTTCAAAGTTGTCACATTTTACAAAAACTTTTGTCACGTAATTTGGTCGCAAAAAAGGTGTTAATGTCACGAGGCTTAAAACTATTTTTTGTGTATGTAGATGATATAGCAAAAAAAGTGATATCGACTCTTTTAAATTTAGACTAATGGGTTTTTCGAGCTAAAATTTTGAAAACGGACTAAAAACGGCTATTTTCAGGAAAAAAAAAATTCTTTCTCAGTGCCCCAAACCGCTAAATGTGGTGCTATTCAATAGAGTACTTATCGGTGTCGAAAATTGAAAAAATCGAACGTTTTTTAAATTTCATACGTATGTTTTAGTTATGCAATAACATTAGAAAACAGTAAATATGGGATTAACACGGCATCTACATGAGCTGTAATTTATGCCTTACATATGGTCATGTTATACTTTTTTTCTATTAAAATTTGAAGTGGGCAAATTATGTAAAGGCATTTCATAACTGAAAATTAATTTGAGCAGGCAACAAAGATAAAAAAAAAATCAATTGCCTTAAAATTTTAATTGTAAAATTTATGGTAAACCGAAAACAGCAAAGCTGACAAAACAGAATATAGTGTCTATATTAGACATTTTGATGGTAAGACATGAACATAGCCATGATTTTTTTTGTTTTATCAAATATCAACTCTAAATTGCATCCCAAATAATCCACAATTTAAGTTTTTGTAGTAACTCACACTTTTATTAAAAATTGATTAAAGCCCACTGTGCTAAGTCAGATAAAAAATGAAGAGAGGTTTGTTAGAGTTAAAGATGATCGTTCTTGAAGACATTTCGAAGAACGAAATATCGAATCGTGTACTAGGAGCTGTAGGTCAATATATGGATGGCAAGGCAATAAATGCATTCAAGATATACATGCATGCCTGTTTCAAGATCAATGTCAGGCAACTCGCAAGGTGAAGAAATCTTTGAAATGAACATTTATTTTTCTTTCTCCAGTGTACGAAGTGGAGTCTGCTTTCTGTCATCAGATCCAATTCAAGCTTCTTATCATGATTTCTTATTTATGTGCCAACTGATAAATATTCAGAATATTGCTTCAGAAATCAGAAACTATGGCTATATCGTTATGTGATGACTATCAAAGGCAAATATGGCTCAAGTTTGAAGAAGAGGAAGATGACTAAAATCAATAAAAGACCCACATTCTGCACCAAGATAGTTTTTACATCGAGTTTTCGTCATTTGCAGCTAGTGGTACATGAACTTTCTTGACGTGATTTTCTATCAATGCCAATTTCCTCGACATAGACCCTTCAACGTGGAAGGATTATCCCGATTACAAAAATGGAACTGAAAAATTGAAGTAGGCAGTTGTAAATGATGTTGCCTAAAGAGGTGCCATATTCATTCAGGATTACAATATTATACTCTCAAAAGATAAGAATGATGAACAATTTGTTTTATAGGTCGTTGCCGAAGACCGTACAAAATACCCAACTAAATTCTCTCTTCTTTGGCTCTATAGAAATTATTGTGTAAATAATAATACGGCACAGAAGAGAATTTTTTAGCCTTATTAAAAGCCTAATATAAGAAAAATTTTTCAGAATGTTTCAGGAATTTCTCGAATTAAGTTTTGGAAAATTTGATTGAAAATGTTTTTAAATAACGGCTGGAGTTGCCTGCACGGAGAAAATACAAGCTCAAATTTTGAGCAAATAATAATAGAAAAATACAAAAACTAGTAAAGGTGTTATCTTCGGCCAGGCCGAAACTCACATACCCTACACTGCATTGAAAGTACTTTTTAAATATGTAAATGTTAAAAAAATGTTGAAGAGGTTGCATAAGTCGAAAATAATGATAACAGGTTCAAAAATGTTGAAAAGTGTTGGAAAAACCTGAAAATGTTGAAAAAATATGAAAACCGTTAAAGAAAGTTGAACGAAATTGAAATGGAAAATGCTGTAAATGAATAAAGAAAATGTCGAATGAAATTGAAGGAGAAAAATAAAAGATTGAAAATGTCAAAGAATATGGGAAATGTTGAAAAAAATAGAATAAAAATGAAATACACGGAATATGCCACGCCCACTTCTCCAATTCCACCCACTTTTGGCTCAATAAACAAACAAAATTTTAGCACAATAGCTTGTATAGTTTGCGATATGTGCCGTAATTATTCCTAAAATTTAGGGCGGTGACACACCCACTGATGCAATCCAGTCCGATATTGATCCAGAAATAGCTTTTTATAAACAAACCTCTGACACCAAATTTCAGTATGATTGCTCATATATATTTCGATAGTTATGCCACTTAAGGTATTTTAATTGTATGGAGGTGCCACGCCCATTGTTGCTATTTCGCCAGCTTTTGATTCATATGTTTCTAATAAACCACTTACATCAAATTTCAGATCAATTGCTCCAATAATTCACCTAAAATAGCACTTACAACTTTATGTTAATGAGGGAGGTGCCATGCCCACTGATGCAATCTTGTCAAGTTTCATTTAATTCCGAAGCTTATAGTAACCGACACCTCTACACAAAATTTTATGAAGATTACTCTCATAGCACACTATCTATAGCATTAAACGTAATTCGGTTATATGGGAGGTGCCACACCCACCAACACAATTGTGCCAAAATTTCAAGAAGACACCTTTTAGCATAACGATAACGTTGTTAGTTCTCTTTTTATAACGTTTATAAATATTAAAGGCTGTGCCACGCCCTTAAGAGAATTTTTTCAGTATATTGACGTAGCTTGTATTGTTGACTACTTTCAGTGGTATCATCCCTAAAATTTTTATGAAAATCGTGTGTGCCAATTTGGAGTTATACGAAATCCAAATTTTTAATTGTTAAGAAGTCACACGCCCACTTTTACAATTCTTCCCATTTTATGCGCAATTCAAGATTCATAAGATATGTATTCGTATACCAAATTTCATCACAATATCATGCACGGTTTACGAGCTATGGCGTTATAAAAGTTAAAATTTAGGGCTGTGGAATGCCCCTTTAAGAGCCTTTGTAAACTTAGAACCTAGTCTGATCTTAATTTTGTTCTCATCTTCACCAAATCACCAATTTTCATCAAAATCGCAGGAACTTTTTTTCTAAATGGACTTGGATATATTTACATAGGGTATGGGCGGAAGGCGTGGCCGAGAACCGATTTCGCCAATTTTTATATGCTAGCAGCTTGCAAGAAGGTTTGACCTTTGTGCCAAATTTCATTGAATTAACTTGATTAGTTTTCCCATAAACTTGATTTCAACAGACAGACACACAGCCAGACAGACAGACTGACAGACAGACGGACACAGCTATATCAACTCAGGTAGTGACGCTGATCAAGAATATATATACTTTTGCATACCTGCCACGTCCCCTTCTATGCGTTACAAACGGAATGACAAAGTGAATATACCCTCTGTGTAGGGTATAATTAAAGGCTGAGAAGAAATATTACTCTTTTACAGTAATAAACAAGAAATCATTATGAAAAACTCTATTCTAATTTGTCATTTATTTAATTTTACATTTTATATTAAGTGCATATTGAAAAATTATTTTCTTCATCTTATTTATCACCTAAAACTTGGAAATTATACAAAGAATTTATTAAATTTTTACTAAAGCGCTCATGATTAGAAAAATTATTTTATAGAAAATAGTTTTTACAAGCTCTAATGTTATAAAGTATAATTGAATTTGTTCATATCCATGCATATTAATATTTTAAATCAAGATAAGTAATCTTTATTATATTGAACTTCATTCCTCTTTTATTTTTTATTTGTATTCTGTGATCATGTGTTACATTTCCATGATATGAAACATAGACAAAATAGAAATGTGAACGATTAACTAGGCTGTGTTCGACCTTTACTCAAAACATTACATTCAGAGAAGCATTGTCTTCATTTCAATGCCTTTGTCAGTCCTCTGAAATATTTCTTGTGTTGTTATTTGTTGGAAGCTCTGTCCGTAATTACATTAAGAAGTAACGGTATAATGTTCAGCATAGTCTAACTAATTAGTCTATGATGTTCAGCTTAGTAAGTTACTTGAGAAGTGTCGACGTGTTCACATCAGTGCAGTTAAGTGAAAAAGAAAAAGAATAAGAATGTGACTAAGTGAAAGACATTATGAGTACAGCAGAATTGTTAAGTGCGTGGAATTTATGTCACCTCATCGATGCATTTGAAGGTTATTTCTCTATATATTTCATACCAAATTAATAAATGTAGATTCTTCGAAATTTAGCGTTAATTTATTTAAGATATGTAGCTGCAAATTGTATAACATTGATAAAAATATTAAATAAACAATGTTGGAAAGTAATGTGTCTTTCATTCAATATACAAGTATGTACTATATATACATATATATAATTTTTAGGAAAAAGAATTTTATTCAACAGAGTTTAAGGTCTATTGTAGCGTACAATAACCACACTTATGGTTTAATTTAACATACAAATAAAAAATTTCATAGCTGATGTAATAAATTCTAAAAATCAATTTCATGTTTCCACTAATTGGAGGACTTTAAACATGCATTCAGTTTATCAGCTTGCGTTGAACGTGGAACCAGCGGCAATGTTTGGCGAAAATCTCCTGATAATAAAATCATTGCGCCACCAAATTGATTTTGGTTGTTCCGTAGATCTGTTAAGGTTCTATCTAAAGCCTCTAAAGAATTTTTATGCGCCATCGTGCATTCATCCCACTCATCAGTTTACATTGCTGCAAAACCTTTTCCATTGCCGAATTCTTGGAAATGTTGCAGGTTGGAGTTTCAGTGCTTTGCATATTCAATGGCAATTTTAGAGCTGAATGTGCTGTTCGACCGCCTTCAAGCAAAGTTGCTGCAATGCCTGACGAACCAAGAGCTAGAGCAATTTCAGTTTTTGAGCGAATTGTTGCCAATATTAAAGTAATCAAAAAAGTTTTTTCTGTACCACCAGAAGCGTCCAAGAAGTAAATCCCTCCAGTTCCATCATTTATTACTTTCATAAGAGTATCGAATACATACTTTTTTTCTTCGTTCAATAGTGGAAGATTTATTTGAATCGATTCTTTCAAAGGAATATTATAAAAAAAGAATTAACGAAATCGGTCCAGCTGCTCTCGAGATTTGCGCTTAGCAACACATTCAGCGATTCATTTTTATATTATAGATAAAATTCTTTTCTTAGCTCCGAAAATTTTAATAGCTTGATCCAATTTAAGAAAAGCAACTTCTACGTAGCTTACGTCAAAATTCGTAACTCGCTTGAGATCGAATTCTGGAATAGCCATGTATGACTGTTATATACAAGTACCTACATTGAAGATTTGGAGATAGGGAAAAAGATTCAATAAACATATATTAATCTTTATTTCAATGATAATCTAGAGTAGTTAACAAACTATATACAGAGTGGCGCATTTTAGTTTAAATTGAAAATAAAATCTCGGCTAGATTGCATCAAGAGTTTTACAATAAACGATTTTTTCTAATTAAAATGCTCTTTTAAGCAAATCTGCAGTATAGAAGCTACGAAGAAATAGCGCATACTGCAACATACATCATGTATTTATTACGGTACACCTTGAACAAGCGCGTTCAGTTGGTTGCCGCAATCTCCGGATTAACCGCTTCGGAATAATTTCTTTGGATCTGTTTCCATTTGAAAAAAAAATACTCAAAATTAAATATATGCCAGACAACTAAAAATTTCCCGAAAGGAAAGAACACAAAATGGCCACCATTCAAGTTAATGTCAAAAAAATTTCCAAGTGTACTGTACTCAAAAAATTAAAAAAAAATATAGCAAAATATTAAAACAAGCTACAAATAATAAATGTAATTGAGCGCCACCCTGTATGGCTGATGCTTATGAAAGAATTTTTAAATTTAATAAAAATGATATCGGACAGTATCACTCGAAAAATTTTCCTTACATCATTTTTGAAAAATTTTTACAATCATAATCGCCGTCACATTTAGCAAAGATTAAAATATAAATTAAAAAAATAGACAATCTCATCCAGTTATGGCATGAATCATGTCTTCTACATGAGCTCTTGATGATTCAGTAGTAGGTGGTGATTTAATAGCAAAGTCACCAGGCTCTTTACCAATTACGGCATTAAGTAAATCGTCAATACTAGTAGGTGGTGATTTTGTAGCATGACCAACAAGCACATCACCAATACCAGCAAGTCGTGGTTCAGCAGCATGTCCACCAACAATAGCATTAAGCATCTCTCTCTGACCAGCGAGTGGTGAATTAGTAGCATGTCCATCAGGTTTTTTACCATCCAAGGCATTAAACATATCTTGATCAGCAACAGGTGGTGAATTAGTAGCATGTCCACTAACAATAGCATTAAGCATCTCTCTCTGACTAGCAAGTGGTGAATTAGAAGGATGTAAGCCAGGTTTTTTAAGCACATCTTCCTGACCAGCAGGTGGTGAATTAGTAGCATGTCCACTAACAATAGCATTAAGCATCTCTCTCTGACTAGCAAGTGGTGAATTAGAAGGATGTAAGCCAGGTTTTTTAGGCACATCTTCCTGACCAGCAGGTGGTGAATTAGTAGCATGTCCACTAACAATAGCATTAAGCATCTCTCTCTGACTAGCAAGTGGTGAATTAGAAGGATGTAAGCCAGGTTTTTTAGGCACATCTTCCTGACCAGCAGGTGGTGAATTAGTAGCATGTCCACTAACAATAGCATTAAGCATCTCTCTCTGACTAGCAAGTGGTGAATTAGAAGGATGTAAGCCAGGTTTTTTAGGCACATCTTCCTGACCAGCAGGTGGTGAATTAGTAGCATGTCCATCAGGTTTTTTAGTAACTATAGCATTAAGTACATTTTGATCAGTAGTAGATGGTGATTTAGTAGCAAGTCTACCAACAACAGCATTAAGCATCTCTCTCTGATTAGCAAGTGGTGAATTAGTAGCATTTTGATCAGTAGTAGGTGGTGACTTAGTAGCAAGTCTACCAACAACAGCATTAAGCATCTCTCTCTGACTGGCAAGTGGTGAATTAGTAGCTACATTATCAGGTTTTTTGCCAACAATGGCATTAAGAATGTCTTGATAACTAGCAGATGGTGATCTCGTAGTTGGCGGTGATTCTTGACAATAATCAATTTTTTTACCATTATCGGTATTAGGCAATTCTCGGCCAGTGGCAAGTTGTGGTGATCCTTCAAAAATACCAGTTTTTTTACCAACAATGGCATTAAGCATTTCTTCGTCAGTAGCAAGTTGTGGTGGCGTTTCTTCAGAATTACCAGTTTTTTTACCAACAACGACATTAAGCATTTCTCCGGCAGAGGCAAGGTGTGGTGGTGTTTCTTCGTGACTATCAGTTTTTTTACCAGCAATGGCATTAAGCATTTCTTCGGTAGAAGCAAGTTCCGAATTGTTATTAGCTAGTACAGCACCATGTGTAGATTTTAGAGAACTTGCTATGTTATGGCCATTTATCATTAGTTCATGTGTTTTTGTTGTTATAATTAGAAAAATAGCGTAAATCAGTAAGCCAACAAGTACATAAACCAAAATTGTGCAGAGAAAAAAGATAAACAAGTTGCATTTTTCCTTTGTACTAAGATTAGCCCAGGGTGAACTGCAGAAAGTTAGAAAAAATCCTAATCTCTATTTAACAACAGAACACATATTAAACGCTGTACTTACCCTTCTGCCATTGTTTTTTTAAGTATAATTTTTATATATTTGACAGCTTTTGTAATTTCTTTGAATTATTTTTGTAGGCATACGTTAAAAAATTTGAAAGTAAATACACACCTACTTGCCAGGAATGAATTATTTTTTATTTTTTCTTCTTTTTAATGCATCTTTCATATATCTGTCTGACTTTTATTTAGTTCAAGTCTGAGAGGTTTGATGTCTGGAGCATAGCTGTTACAAAAAATTTTCTTTATTAACCATATCTCGGCCGCACTACTTGTTAACCCCCAATGGAACATTTTAGTCGAATTTTCTGAAATATCTTTGTTACGAAACAAACGACCAAGAATTCCTTCCAATGGCAAAAATTAAAGGAATGGTGCTGGAGGGGTAGCGCTTATAAAAAAAATCAAGTCTTTTCATTGTGAATAACTTTGCCCCAGACGTCAAATTCCTCAAACTTGAAATAAAAAAAGTGATCATAGTGCCCGATCTTCAGTGACCCCAAATTACTTATAATTGATATCAGTCAATGATCTTCCGGTATTAAGTTCTCATTTTTGCACAGTCTACTTGTCGATGAAATTGATATATGCTGAGCAATGGAAAATGCCATTGGAAACCTTTAAAAGTATCGGTTATTGTTAAATAAATCGATAAATCTCGAACTGTATCGGAAGAGTCAACAAAATTCGAAAAATGTTGAATTATTTCAAAAAAAATTTTATCTATGCAAAAAATAATTTTTCTTTTTCTACAAAATATCTTTGGATTATTTTTCAAGATAAAAGTGTGGATATAGGCTTTTCTGATAGCTCTTAGCAATTGCATATTATCTTATATTGGCGCCGAAAAAAAATTCAAGTGCTTCATAAAGTTTATAAATCAGTAATCCTCCTGTACAATTCTAAAATTTAAATTTTTTTTATTAAAACTAAATTGATTAGTTTTCTCATTTGTACATTTTATTTTATGGAAGTACTTAAAGACTGTCCCAGAAAAAACTTACGTTTTGATTTTTAACGGCTAGTGTTCGGAATATAAATAACTATAAACTAAGTAACAATTTTTTTTTTTATAAAAATTTCTTACTTTTTTCGTAAGGCCCTTCATTAAATTTTGTCCAGTCGTTTCATCGACAGTATGGTACGATTTTTTCCACTTAAGTCTGAAGTCTTGTGGATTTTTTGCAGTCTTACCACTCCTTCGAAAATCTTATTTCATTAGAGCCCAATATCTTTCAGTTGGCCGAAGCTCTGGGCAGTTGGGCGGATTAGCTATTTTTGTTACGAAATTGATATTTTTACTTGCATACCATTCCATCGTAGCTTAAGAGTAATGAGAGGTTGCTAAATCTGGCCAGAACATCACGGTACCCTAATGTGCACGAATAAAGAAGATATCTACCGCATTACCACGAAAAATAAATTGGCAACGCATAAATTCTAAAAAATACTCGACATCACACTAATGGGACCTATAAAATCCAATTATGTTCAAATTAGAAGCCACATGCTTTAAGCCAATAGATTCACAAAATTGGGAACTTCTGTTGAAAATTACTGAATATTCTATTTTATCATCAAGAAAAAAGGCTTACACCACCATAGCAATGGAATCTACAATAATGAGCTACCGAATAGCCGGGAAGCTATCGAACCATGTTTTTTGAACGATAATAATTTTTACCAATTCTTTAAAATAAAAACTTATGCTGCTAGCATTGAGGGAAATTATGTTGAGGTTATTAGAACTACCATAAGATATATCAGACATACTACTAGAATTCATACTTTAAATACTTATAAAAAGATTAACAATCTACACGGAAATCCAGGTGAAGATCATTAACTATCAACTTTTCCGCAATCGCCGCACGCACCAGATCCTTCATTAAGCAATCGATTTCAGCTTTGTCGTTCAGTTGGATCGGCCTCGCATCAGCATTTGCTTAAGCAAAGACGCGACCGTGAAGACTACACTGACGCATAACCTAGTTTACGGAGCTTACCAGCATAATACAGCAAATCTAAGGGTAGATTTGGCAAGGATTCACATATAGAGACGCGTTTATTGGTTCTTGAGTTATTCAAAAATTTTTTATTTTTTATTAGCTCATTTGAATTTGAAAATAATTTCGGGGGGGGGTGGGGGTTTTATTCTCTATCAGCCCCCCTAGATACGGCCCTGTCAGCACATATTTTTGCAAAGCGTGGCACAAGGCACTATCTTTCTTTAGCTTTAAGTGCAAAAAATACTGGAAATATATTGAAAATTTTTTTGTGGGTCTGTGTTATCAACTATTTCTTACAGCTGATCACAAAAAACAATTTCAAGTAGTGTCTGTTATTTGCACAAAATCGTGTTGGTATGGTGTATTCTTCATAAATTCAATTTTACGTAGTGCATATTCTTTGCAAAATCGTTTCTATATAGTGTCCGTCAAAATATTTCGAGGGGGTTCTATTCCCTAGCATCCCCCCCTAGATACGGCCCTCACAGCTTACAGCAGAATTTGTTTCAAAATTAAGAAATTGTAATTCTAAAGAGCAACAGTTTATCGTAATCACACAATTAGCAATTCAGTTTTTATATTTTGTTCTAGTTCTAGCCTTCTTTATCATCCTTACGAATAGTATTTTGGAACTGTAGTTAATGGCCTTCTTTTATTATTTTAATGGAAATTGTTTTGGGCTTTGGCCGTTGGATAAAATCAAAGGTTCAATTCGTTTTTAGTTTTTAATATTTTATTTCCGATATTTCGACCTAATTTTTAAGTCATCTTCAGAAAAATAAAAAGAATATAAAACTAATTTTAAAAAACAATCACAAATCAAAATTTTCTAATTTTTCTTTAAACTTGTCAAATTCTACAAAAAATTATTATTTTAATTCTTTTCTAATACAAATTCCGTCTAAGCTTTTAGCTATGCCGTTGTCAACTGGTGTTAATTTTAAGTATGTAATTGTCTATAAATATGCGCTCAGTTTTCGGTGTCAGTTTTGAAGTATAACCGTTTTTCTGTAGTTGTGTTGATTATATGTAACATTTCTATTGTTTACAGTCGGTTATAATTCTGTTCTTTTTGTAGTATCTTCGTACCGTCGAAATCAGGAGTATGTCCTCTTTGTAAGCAATGCGCCGCGAGAGCAGGTTTTTGATAATTTTTCGATTTTAGATCCGATTTATGTGACGAAATGCGAGTCCTTAGCTTTGATTTTGTTGTGACAACGTAAATTTTTCCACATGGGTCAGACAGGTCTCTCTTGCATTTAATCTCGTATATCAGGTTACATTTTTCCATGTCATCGATTTTGCCGACGGTACACAATATAAATGTTATATACAAAATTAGCCCTATTGCAGACTTAATTCAAAGTAGAACTGATGGGTTAAAGCTATTATGTGGCATGTCTGATAATTATTACACAACAAATTTAGTTAAATATTTTTTATTTTCTTTCACAATATTAGTTCTTAAGTTTCGTTGAAAGTTTTTTGTTGGTATGTTTTCCTTTTAAATGTAAATATTATTTTATGTATCTATTTTATCTCTTTAATATAATGTCTTAGCTGTCAATTATTTCTATCATCCCTGCATAATGTGCGATAACTATAAGTTTTGTAATGTTTCCAATACTTCAATAAACAACAACAATTATAATAATAAAACATAAAAAAAAAGATTTTTCGATCTAAACTGAGCAATTGAAATTTTGTGCCTTTTAAAAAAGACCAAAAAATTATATTTTTTTTTTTTTACTTTGATCGCTTGTAACTCTATCAAGTCTTATCCTCATTCTCATTATTAGCAAATCGTTAGAGAGAAACAAAATTGCCTTTTGAACAGTATGAAACAGATTTAGGTCAAAAGAAAAATTGATGGAAGTATGGCCAAATAAATAAGAAAAATTGCAGAAAAATTGGTTTTTTTGGGAGATACATACATCGAAAACGATTCTAAAAAAAAAATGGTTGGCATTTTTGGAATCTACGCCCTAAAAAACATACAAAAAATTGTATGATATCTCAAGATGAGGCTCAGGTTTGTAAACTAGTGTAATATGCCCTTAACTCAATGTATCAAAGGCCGACAGAATAAAATAAGATAATTGTTTTGCATTTTAAAAATTCATTAAAAAAACGTATATCAATACAAATGACAATAAATTCATTAACCTTCAATATTCACCGGCTCTCTAGCTATAAGAAGTTACAATTTATTTTCAAATCGAAAATAAATTAAATAAAGTTTTAGAAAAAAACGTTTCAAAAAAAGCAAGAAGAAGAAATCGAAGAATTTAATCTATGTATAGATTTTAATTTAAAATTAACAATTTAGATTTTAATTTAAAACTAATAACTTAAGAAAACAGTTTGGAAGCATCAACTTAGCTAAGCATCCTTACGCTAGGCTCACAGTTTACGACGCAGCAGCACAGCGTAAGCAAATTTACTCATTTAACAGCTTAAGTTTTTGAAAATTATACACTTTTGTTTGTTAAACATAAACAATGTTAATAATGTTAACAAAATTAAAAATGCAAATATTTAATATAAAATATTTTACCAATATTATGATATAATAGTGGTACTCACACCAACTTCGTTTAATCGTTAGTCGTTAATCATTACTATTTTATGTGAATTTTGTTTTTGTAAAACTATCGCACAAACGAGTAACGAAGTAACTAGGTGTCATTCCTGATAGGTCTGTTAGTTCGTTGTCAAAAAAATCAATTGTTACTGTCAGGTTAACAAATAAAAACAAAAATGATGCTTTCACAGTAACAAGTTTTACCGAATTACCAACTAACGATGTATCAAACTTACGAGGCGGGTGTGAATACTACTAATTAAAAGATAGGTAAAAGATCTTAGCCATGCGTGCGTATATACGCCATTTTTTCCCGCTCTAAATGTAAGGTTTCAGATAGTTAATTTGAAATATCACAAAACGAATCTTACATAAATCTTTCTGATATATTTCAAACGTAATATTTTTTTACATGTAATCATGAGTTTCTGCGTTTCTGTAATGCTTTAAATGAAAGACACATTGCAGAAACCTTTCTGTAATGGAAATGAAAGATTTTTGAAACGTAAATTAATTTTTTTAGACTTCTTGAGATAGATTTTTGAACAGTTTCTGAAACAATATATGTATGTATGCCAAGTGCATTTGAATTTTTTTTGTTAGAGTCTTTTTTTTTTTTTTTTTTTTTTTAATAATAATAGAGTTTAGCTACTACAGCTATTAGCCTTCTTAGCTATTTAGCTTGAAGCTTTAAATCAAGTAAAAAGCTTTTAAATAAATAATGAAGATAGAAAAAATTATACATGCAATTAATTTGTTATTTTTTTATAATTTTTTCTTAGCTTTAACGCACTTTCTCAACATACTCACTCAGACCATGTGATATAGATATTAAAATAATTATATGTGTAATTTTACATGGTCCAAGGAGTAAATGTTAGAAAAAATTTACCCTGCATGCTGTGGGGCTCGGACAACACAAACATAAAAATACAGACCACCATTAAGCTACGAATTTAGCTACAGTTTGCTTTCAATCTAAGCTTAAGTTGACCTTTTGACAAGCTAATGTTATAAAAATCGCAACTGTTAATAAGGGTTGTCATGCGATTAAATGGAGCTGTAGCCATATAATTTGTTCTACTAACCGGTTGATAAAATAATTGATTAGAGTTACGAGTACTTCTCCGATTAGTATTAAAATGTATGTAATCAAGAAGCTCTGGTGCAGCAAGAGACCCAGTTACAAGTTGATGCAGATAAAGTATATCCGCAATATTTCTACGGGACCTCAAAGACTGCAAATGTAATAACTTCAAACGATCCTCATAAGGAGGAAGGTTCAAAGGGTCAGTCCAATTTAAGCCATTGAGAGCAAAACGAATAAAGTTTTTTTGAATTCTCTCAATTCTATTTATATGAATATTATAAAATGGTGACCATACTTGGCTGCCGTACTCTAAGTGAGGACGTACTATTGTATTATATAAAGTCACCGTTACTAAAGGGCTATTAAATTCTTTTGCCCACCTCTTAATAAAGCCAAGCAGAGATGAGGATTTTTTACAAATTAGATCAATATGCTCATTAAAAGTTAATTTAACATCAAAATGTATACCCAGGTCTTTGACTAAATCGACTCGACATATTTTCTTATTTTTTAATTGATAATCAAACTTTACCATATTTTTCTTCCTGGTGAAAATCATAGATTGGCATTTATCAGGATTAAGATGTAAGTTATTTTTAGAACACCAAACCTCGAAGAATTTCAAGTCAGACTGAAGTGCAGTGAATTGATATACAAAACATATTATGTAATATAGAATATTTATATACAAAACATACTTATATATTATTATTATTTATATCCTTGTTTTTTTTTAAGCCATGTTGTTGTTCTTAGTTTGAAAAGATTTGGATAGGTTTGGGAGAGAACTGGGTAACTCAGGACTATGGTTTGGCAAGGCCTAATATCCGAGGCAAATATTAACACTTTTCTGCCTCACTCGAAAATTAAGTACGTTTTACCCTTCAGAAAATGTTTTGTTTGTTTCCTTTTCGATTTTCTTTCTTTTGCCTTTAAAATAACATTTCGAACCAATAAAATTTTTTGTTTGTGTTTGATTTTTTCTTCTTTTGTTCGTGCATGAACTCTTTTTATATTAAAGATAATGGGACAAGTATGTGTAAAGTACGAACCTCGACTTAATCGATGAGTTAAGTCCCTTATCAAGTCTATCACTCAATAGAAAGAATTGCATCATTGTGACTTGAAATATTATTTATTAGTTATAGCAGTTTTCTTTAAAACAATTTTTTTTGAGAAAATGCTAACCTTTCATCCATATAAATCCAATTTCATGCAAAAAACATCAGCAACTAAAAACAGAACAAAATGATAGAACAGCCAGCAATTATTTTGCCCTTAGTCGACAAACATTCTACTAATCACTGAACACAGTGCCGAAATCAATCGCTAATCGAAAAAGAGCGTCTATCTATCTGAAATCGATAACCCTACTAGGGCATATTTACCAGATATTACTAGCATGCACATACGCTCCATGCGACCTTAGATCTCTGCTCTGCTCTTTGGTGAGAAAAGGCAAATTTTTCAATAGCTTATTTGATTTTCTAACCAAACTTGTCATTATATATTAATTTCAGAGGAGTCAAAAGTTTTTGAATAGTATTGGAGAAGTGTAATAATAACGAATAACATTGAATGACTATATTAAAGTCGAGAAATATATAGGCAATTAACACAATGTTCTTAAGTGTCATGTTTTAAAATTTGAAGAATTGAATTTGTCTACCTTATGAAAATAAAATAAGACCATACAACTCTGCGCCCTATATTTTTCGAAATGAATAGATTGTGGCAACTGCTTATACTGCAAAAGACGCCATGGCTCTATCACGGGACAACTTGAACAAGCGTATTCATATAGCGATTTTAAATGGCTGCCACACTCTCCGAACTTATCTGTGTTCCCCACTATTTTCTTGTCTATAAGAAGGATTGTACATCAATAAGCCAGCGACCATCACCCAATTGAAAGCCAACACGCAAAATTAAATCTAAGAGGGCGTCATTCACGTTAAGATCAATTAAATTCCCCATGTGTACAGTACTAAATAAAAATGTATTTAAATATTAAAACAAAAGTTGCAAAAATTCCAAATTATAAATGTCTTCCTGTATATGCCAGTTGTTATGGAAGTCAACTATTTTATTTACTTTTACCATTGATATAACTAATAACATACCGTATTAGCGCAAAAACATGTCATGAACCATTTATTGAAATAGTTTTACTTTCATTAACACCATATCAAAAAGGAGAGATTATATTTAAAATACAAAACCCTCAGCCCGTTATAGCATGAATCATATTTTCTGTGCTAGCACGTGATGAATCACCAATAGATTCACCAGATCTATTAGCAACTACGGCCTTAAGCATTTCGTCAAAACTAACAGGTGATGATTCAGACGGTGAATCAGTTGCATAATATCCACGATTTTTACCAACAAGCGATCCTTCGTCAGTAGCAGGTGGTAATTCCGTATGTGGCGTAACTATTTTTTTACCAACAATGGCATTAAGCATTTCTTCGTCAGTAGCAAGGTGTGGTGGTGTTTCTTCATGACTATCAGTTTTTTTACCAGCAATGGCATTAAGCATTTCTTCGGTAGTAGCAAGTTCCGAATTGTTATTAGCTGGTACAGCACCATGTGTAGATTTTAGAGAACTTGCTATGTTATGGCCATCTATCATTAGCTCATCTGTTTTTGTTGTTATAATTAGAAAAATAGCGTAAATCAGTAAACCAACAAGTACATAAACCAAAATTGTGCAGAGAAAAAAGATAAACAATTTGGTTCTTTCCTTTTTACTTAGCTTAGCCCAGGGTGAACTGCAAATAGTTAGAAAAAATTCTGATCTCTATATGACCGCAGGAAAAAAGATAAACGTTGTACTTACTCTTCTGCCATTGTTTTTTATGTTAAATTATAATCAATTTAAGAGCTTTTGCAATTTCTTTGAACTATTTTTGAAGACATACGTTAAAAAATTTGAAAGAAAATACCCAGCTACTTGCCAAAAATGAAAATTTTTGTTTTTATTTTCTACACTCAGGGTATAATCACTTTGTCATTCCGTTTGTAACGAATAGAAGGTAGCGTGACAGGTATAGAAAATTATATATATCCTTAATCGGAGTCACCACCTGAGTTGATTTAGCCATGTTCAGCTGTCAGTGTGCTTGTCTGAGGAAATTACGGAAAATTGAGGGAAATAATTCGGTACACATAATACACCATTGAACAGGGTTCTAGGGATTGAAAATGGACGAAATCAGTTCAAGGACATGCATACCGCACATGCGTTTGAATCGAATTTAAGAAATACAATATTTAATACGCATTATTCAGTGAGTTATTTGAGTTAGTGATACCAAACTTCGCACAATACTAAGAATGAGTTGGACTAAAAATTGGCTAACTTCAACAACAAGACGTTTCTACACTAGCAAGAACTTCAGAACGATATTTTGAGTAAATCACTTAATGTTACGGAGCAAACTATCACACAAACAGTAGGAATGGTTATGAAAAGCTCTGAACAAGGCGAATTCCAGTGGGAAAGGCGCTCCAAAAACAACAAAACATTTAAAACGCTGTACTGGAAAGTAGTGATACCAAATCTTACACAAATGCTACGAAAAGTATAAAAAATTTATAAAGATTCTTCATCATATTTGATAAAAAACAATCAAAAACCAAATTTTTTTCGGCCTAAAAACTAGTGAAAAGTAACAACTTCAAAACCATTTTTGATTACGAAACTGACCAAAAAAAAATCAATAAAAAACTTATATTTGTATTGTGTTATTTATCATATTTCATGGAAATATCAAAAAGAAAAATTTAATTTCTTAGATTATATTATAATTCATTTACTTATGAAAAAACAAAATACTACATAAGAAAATCGATTAAGAAATGGAAAAGTTACATAAATTGTAATGAAAAATGACCGAATTGCAGTTTTGCATTTTTCCCATTTTTATACCCTACATAGAGGGTATATTCACTTTGTCATTCCGTTTGTAACGCATAGAAGGGGGCGTGGCAGGTAAGAAAAAGTATATATATTCTTGATCAGCGTCACCACCTGAGTCGATATTGCTGTGTCCGTCAGTCTGTCTGTCTGTTGAAATCAAGTTTACGGGAAAACAGAGCAAGCTAATTCAATGAAATTTGGCACACAGATCAAACCATCTTGCAAGCTGCTAGCATATAAAAATTGGCGAAATCGGTTAACGGCCACGCCTTCCGCCCACACCCTATGTAAATATATCCAAGTCCATTTTGAAAAAAAGTTCCTGCGATTTTGATGAAAATTGGTGATTTGGTGAATATGAGAACAACATTAAGATTAGGCTATGTCTTAAGTTTGCAAAGGCTCTTAAAAGGGTGTGGCACAACCCTAAATTTTAACTTTTATGATGCCATTGCTCGTAAACTATACAAGCTATTGTGCTAAAATTTGTATGCGTATGTATGCTAATTACGAATATTATTTTTATTCCAAAAGTATTGAAGAAGTGGGCGTGGCATATTTCGTGGTTTTCATCTATGTATTTTATTCGACATTTTCTTTATTCTTTCGACTTTTTCATCAATTTTTCAGCATTTTTCATATTTTTCGACTTTTTCAATTTCTTTCAACTTTCTTCAATGGTTTTCATATTTTTTCAACATTTTCAGTTTTTTCCAACACTTTTCATTATTTTTGAACCTTTGTACATTATTTTCGATGTAATCAACCTTCTTAAAATTTTTTAACATTTATTTAAAAAGTACTTTCAATGCAGTGTAAGGTATGTGAGTTTGGGCCTGTCCGAAGATAACACCTTTACTAGCTTTTATTTATTTTGTCATAATTTTTATATGATACTTATATATAATAATATATATAATAAATGTATGTTAGTTGACACAACGGGCAATAGAACGCGGAATTTTTCATTTATTTACTTATTTTATTTCGTTATTTTTAAATTTTATTTGTTATAATACTTTAAAGTATTAAAAGGTCGAGTGGCTTCTATTTACTATTTTAGATATTTCGCGTAAAGATTTTCCGTCTTTCTTATGCTTTATTATTAATTTTCTGAGTTCAACACTGGTTTGACCACTTTGTCGTCCCATTTTATCGAATTTTTATAGAACAATACAGTTTTCTCTTCAAATTATATGAAAGTATAATGCTCGGGGATTCCCTAAACCAAAAAGTGTAAGAGATTATAAACTTGTTTGCGCTAAAAAAACAGGGTTGCTGAGTGAGTTTAACTGTACGACTTTGGCTTTGGTACTCTATATACTTAATTTTTTGTTGCGTTTTATTTGTTTCCTATAAAAATTAAAAATTTGGAGTTTTGTTTTTTGTTAAGATTAAAGGATTAAAATTACTATTCATAAAAATACTTGGAATTTTTTTATCCTTTTTATTAAATAATTTTTGAGTAATTGATAAATAATGTCTGCGATGTACGAGTTTGGCTTTGACCTACTGTAGGTTATAATTATATTTTTTTAAACATAAAATAGAAGAATAGAAGCATATATATAAATTATTCATTTTGAACTTGCATTGTAAACTAAACAATTACTACTCCTGTTTTGCCGGTTATACGATTCGAGATTTGTTTCTCTGATAAGAAACCAGCAATAGTCGCCTAGCATTCGTTCGTCCCAGAATCCTTGGTAACGCTTCTCAATGGCCTTCATCTGTTGGCGAAATCTTTCTCCATGCTCATCATTCTCGTCTCCAAGACGATTCAAAAATCCAAATGAGGGTGTAGGAAATGAATTTTTAAAGACAAATTTACACCTAAATTTAATTTGAAAGAAAAAAAATTAAAAAAAATAATAATTGATACTTATTAAGTGATGAAATTGGATATAAATAAGAATAATAAAGTATTTAATAAAAAGAGAAGCAAGAAATTTTACATACCCATTTTTCATTCTCTTAAGGAAATTGTTCACTATTTTCTCATAACATTCACTTTTGTTGTTTCCAAGAAAAGAAGAAACAATCATCTTAAAAGAATTCCACGCCTCCGCCTCTGCTGGTGACAATATTTTTTTAAATTCAATATTAATCAGCAATTTTTTTTTATACGGCCCAACGAATATACTTTACTTATCTTGGCTTCAGAAAGATTCGAAAAATTGTTTTTAGATAGGTGAATGCTTTGCTTTCTTTGTCTAACGCATTGACAAAATTCTTAACATGGCCGAGTTTAATATGAATTGTGCTCTCAAATGTATAATATATATACATTTCCAAATACTTAGACAGCGAATGAAATGTCTTCAGGTAGATATGTAAGCGCATATTTGCGTGGAATATCTTCCAAATCTTTCTTTTTACAGGTAACTGACAGCCCGCAGACACAAAATCGGGCGATTCGGAAATTTTTCATTTAATTTGATATAACTTTTCCATTTCTTAATCGATTTTCTGACATAGTATTCTATTTTCTTCATAAGTATATAGACTATGGTATAAAAAACAAAATGATTTTTAAAAATTTTTTTTCTCACATAAATTTTCAGATGATTTTGACTTTTTTTGATTTTTTCGGAAAAATATACTTTTTTTAGAAATCAATCTATTTCGCCGAAACTAACAAACCAACCAATGAATGTACTGTTGTCATAAAATTTAGCTGAAAAACGTGACGTTTAATGCTTCCAGAGAAACATCAAATAGGGCACAGGGAATCATCGGATAGGGCACATTATTATTTACCAAAACAAATGTGAGAAAGATATGATTCGCCTTTGGCATATGATATAATATACATATATATGACAGGTAGCCTAATAGGTACCGCGCAGGACTACCAATCGCTGGGATATGGGTTCGAGACTGACTTTGGAAATTGGTAAATCGTAAGTAAAAATTATATATGATAATAATATAAAATTTAATGTAATATCTACAATAAAGCTTTAAAATTTGCATATTAAATAATTTGATAATAAAATAAAATAAATTATAATAAAGTTCTACAATAAGACAAGACACACGGAATTCTTTTTTGTTGTGCTTTAAGGGGATTTTAAACTTTTCGGTGAAATGTACAACTTTTGATTTTTTCTTCCTAAAAAACTTTTTCGTAGGCGAATCGTATGTAAAGTTAGTAAAAAGAAAACATTTGCTGAGAGAATTGTATGGGAAAAGAGAAAAAATAAGAAACTTAGAGAATGGAAAGCGAAATATATGTAATTTTTGTATGGTTTTTTGAAGTCTGAACTAAAGACCTTTTTTTTTTTTTGATAATTTTTTCCAGGTATACTACTTTTGTAATCAAGTCAGATGGTAACTCCATATCAGAAAAATAGTTTACTAAGTCTCTTGAAAGATAACAAAGAGGGGAAAATGTCTTTATACTTCATACACCAAATGACTCTTATAAGCCCTTATATGAAATTTATATATATAATGTGTTGTTTTAATACGTGTCTTTAAAGACCTATAAGAGAAGCAAAAATTTGTTTTGCTACTAGGTACCTCCTTGAATATTTATCAAAATCGTGCAGTACCTGACAAAAGTAACGTAGACTGATGTTTGAAACGTCATGTAAAAGTACTACTATTTGATAGAAAATGGAAAACACTTCGGAAAACTTTTTTTAAGTAAAATAGTCCGCGAGAAAAACTACGATTATACAGAATTCTCTTTGAAACCTTATATTACTTCTTCTAAAGAAAAGAATAAGATCACTTGCGAATTTGGTTGAATAGCGGCATCTGCATGGAAACAATTAATTTTTAAATTACATTTTAAATTGGATTTCTTGAATCTCCTTATAACTCAATATCAACCTAAAAATTTGCCAATCAAGGTATTGGAAAATTTTTAAAATAAATGTAGCTCCACGGGTGACTGAAATTCTGAATTTTCTTGAAGATATTGTGTATGAACTGAATAATAGCTATCTTCGTACAAAACTTCACTCAAATAAAATAATTTTCGAAATGTTAACATCTGTGCATCAATCTTTTCAAGTACTAGTAAGAGAATGGACCCACGTTTAGAGGAATCAGCTTAGAAGTTTATCAAGAAATAATACATTAATTGTTGTGAAGATTAAAATAAGCATTTCGAGTAGCAGTGTCTAGGATTGACCGAGTTAAAGAGAACAGAATAAAGACAACCAATAAATTAATCAAAAATGTCGAAAAATTTTAATAAAACAATTACATTTTTGCAACAAATAACAAATGAACTAAATGAGACACAAAAACAACAAATATTAATATGCAATATCATCATCGTTTCACTATGTGCCATTTTCATTAGAATGCTTGTTTTTATCTGGTTCTTCTGTATCCGATCGACTGCGTCTCGCCGCAATGTTTGCAAGGTCCTCTTCGGCCACACTAGCCATAGTTCGTGCTAAATTTTGCCTTTGACGTACAGTACGTTCCTTTTCACGATCTCGACGCAATCTTTCAAATTCAGAAACTTGCGAGCTTACTCTGGTCATATCTTCTGAGGAGCTGCTATCAAATATGTCTTTACTAGATCGATTCGGCTGGGGCGAAAATCCTGCACTTATTATTGAAGCTGGATCACTAAACAAAGACGGCAGAGATGGATGTTGGGCATCAATGCGGCGAGCATTTGCACTGCTTAACAAACGACGCACACTAGCTGTGAGGTGCGACAAACTTGAGCGTAAATTAAAGGTCGTAGCAGTAGTTGTAGACTGCGATCGCAAATTAAGGCCACTTGCACGTACTGTATGCTGTGAAGGTATAGCAGAATACTAAATAAAAAAGTTGATTTGAGTTAAACTTTACCCTGATTGATGCTGCATCTGATTTCATATCAAGTTTAGCTGTTGATGGATCGGGTGGCTCTTCACGTTTCGATTCAGTTTCATGAGTATAAGGCAAAGTATCAGGTAAAACTTGATCCCAGTACTGATCTTTTATTAGTTCTGGATGTTCATGATGCATTTCATCCACAATTAGGTACGATACTTGCAAATTGCGATCGACCATCCAGTTAAGCTAAAAGAATGTTATTAATACTGGGGAAAAGGATGAAAGTAATTGGTCCAGGTCAGATACCCAGCTGCTATCATTAAAATTTTACTTTTGTTATGTTGGAACAAGTGCTGCAATTAAGTGCGTCAAGTGTTAACTCGATCTGTCTAACAGCATTCTTTATATCGCTTTTGAAATTAGACATGTTGTGTATTTTTCGATGAAATAGGTAACCTGAAATATCGTACCAATTTCTTGATTTCGGATGAAATAATACGGAAATTCATTCGAAATTGGTACAAATTTACAAAGAGCCTTGGAAGCAGTGATGGTATTTTCGGTACATTTGCCCCATTTTCAAAAGATTCGGTTGACTTTCAGTATATTATCAGTAAATTAAGACAATTTCTAAAACTAACCATTCGATAAGTAAGCTTAATGGCCATAATGCCTGTAAGCTGTGGTGACATTTTTTCCATGCAGTAAATTTCCACGAAACCCAAATGCCATCACTGCTTGGAAGTTGAGTTAAACTGTGAGCGAAATTCTCTAAAATGATTTACGTAAACGTTGGCTACAAAATGCAACCAAAGTTACAAGTGTCATAAAGCTGGACAGAATTGCATCGGATGGTCGCCGATGGCAACTACATGATATAACTGAGGTCGTACGGAACATTTGATGCTTGATTTTCTACTAAAGATAGGCCTTAGTTCTTTCCTTTAGGAAAGACACACTAGTGAATGTATCTATGTGTATGATGTAAAAATGTATCTTTCATCAGGAGGAAGCTAATCCTTTTATAGATGTTGTGGCAATGGGGAATCTGATGAGCTCAAAGTAAGGATTGTTGTCAGTGATGGCATTTTTGGTAAATTTGCGTCCTAAGAATCCTCGTCAGTACATTAGGTACATTTGCCGCAATTTTGGTACATTTGACGAATTTTCAGCACATTTACAGTACATTTTCGGTACATTTGGATAAATTATAATAGTTAAATTTTTTTTAGTAAATGAAAATAATACATTTACCTTTTATAAAAATTACCTTACTTTTAGTTAATGAAAAAAGTAAAGAGTTAATTTAATGTGAAATATATCTAATTTTGCTAGTGTTTTTGAGATGCCAAAAGAGAGGACCTTTTTTTTAGTAATTTTTTTTTCGTACATTTTAGAGAATAAGTCGGTGTTCAAGACAAAATAAAAGTACATTCAGCCTATAAAAAGTACATTTTAAGTCTTATGTTCCCATCGGAAATATCATCCAGCTACCATATACCAAGTGTCACTGAAGTCATTTACATATATATGTAGCTGTCGAATTATGAAGACTTGGTTCTTAGTTGGAGGTGTAATACTACCTTAGGATTGTAATACCAAAATATGTCTCCTTAGTAAATACATATATTTAACGACCACTCTAAGTTCATAATCTTTCAGCAGCCATCAGAACAGCCCCAGAGGGTGGCAACAACAGACTGATGGATAAGTAATTTTTCCATAGGGATACATAAAAGCTTTTATGAACATAGCTGTTCAGGAAACACTTATAAACGGAAAGAATTCAACTTTTAAAACATATACTTAGTTTTCGAAATGAAAAATAATTTCAAACATACCTCAAAATCATCATCATCATCTCCAAATGGGTTAATCAATGTCTCGGCCACTTTCAACCAGCCGACATAGAAGAAAAATTCCAATGTAATAAATAAAGGAAAATAGTAATCAACCATATTTTCATAGCCGTGTTTATCTTCTCCTCGCGTCCACTGTTTGCCCATGATATTGAAAAAGAAATAAGAATAAACTGCCAAAGTAACCACTTGCGTATACACGAGCGGTAGACTTAGAAAATCGTAATGCAATAGCATGCCACAATTACCACGAAATCTATTTAGTTCATCAATTAGGGTCTTAACTGAGAAATCATCACGTATGCGACCCTCCTTGCGGGCACGGGTCACAATACTACCCGCCCATATGATGGGCATCCAATATTTCGGATGTTTAGGAAAATTCTTATTAAATTGCTCAATGACGTCTTTTTCATTTTCAGTCATTAAACCAGCATCCACCAGATGATCATATGTTGGAAACCTTTTTTTAACTCTTGGAGAAACGCTGGATAATACCGTTGTCAGTGCAAGGCTAGCATAACGCATTATAGTTCTGCGCATAACACGTCCTTCTTCATCTTGCCCATGCAGTAGGCTGCTTACAAATACAGCAAGCGGATCAGGCCACGGAATGGTTACATATTGATCCCACCAACGTTTAACTACCAGTGCTACGTAGAAGCCCAAGACAAAAGATATTGGTATGGAAGAAACATCACTGCTACAGTAGTCCACCATGGCTTCGAAAACACTTTAAATTTAAAAAAATGGGTAATTATGAGACACAAAGATAAATTTTTAAATAAATAAAACTTACACTCTTTGTTTATCATTTAACATAGCGCGATAAACAAAGGCACATGCGTAGTATAGACTCAAAAATAAAGTTAAGTCTGGCCATACCAATTTATAGATGCTGCCGCGCCATCTGTGCAAAAAATTATTATTTTCAACTTCAAAAATAACTCACAAGGAAATACAGGTCGAATTATTCAAATGGGGTAGAACCAGTGTGAACGATTTTTTAATGTTTTCGTACATAAAATACGATACATATGGCGCTTGCTTACGCCACTTACGCTTAAAGTAGTTTGTGTGAAAGTAGCTGGAACTATCATTCCTTCAGGATTTACTCATATACTGTCTACACATCTCTATATATATCATTGGACACTTCTGAGCAAATATTTAGTTTTAGTTTCATCATATTTTCTCAATCGTTTCCCTAACAAACGAGTTGGAATGTTTCCACATTGGTTCTTCGAGCAGCAATAAAGAGTTTTTCTTAGTAATCACGAAATTGAAACGAAGAGTAGTATAGAAAAGAAATATTTCCGAAATGCTAAATACGCTGTTCATCCACTGTTTTCTTCGAGTTTGCAAAAACTTTGTAACCACGGCAAAATCTACCTTTTCAATAATTTCAGAAAGCATCCAAAGCCTGAGCAAGTGGCAACTTCCGCGGTATAAGAAATGGTCATTATGAAAAGTTTTTTGATTTGAAATTCCTTCTTGATCCTTGTTTTAACTTTTTTTCCGAATTATTAATTATATTTTCGTTTTTGTATTGAACAAAATATCAATGCCTGATTTTGTATTATGATAAATATCAGCAAAATATTTTTTTTTGTTTCCAAGTTGAACTGAAGAGTTATTGAATATTTCTCATAATTTGATTACGTCGTACATAGCCGTAGGTTAGAGCCATATCGTTATCTAGGCGTATGACGTACCTACATCCAATTCTAGCCTTAAGACTAGGCATAGAGTGGTGCTTCAAAATCGCGATATTTTAAATTCCTTTTAAAGAAACGCTTATCCCAATTGAGGTTTGAAAATCAGTTTTAGTCGCGTTGCGCTTAAAAATCAATCCATCCGACATTCCAACATATCTTGGAAAATATGGTGTGCGCAATTTTAGATAAATTGAATCAACGCAACGCGATTTCAATCGATTTCCAAATGTATCTAAGTTTTTGTTCAATCAGAACTTGATGTAGCATGCTCTTCAAGCGCCAGTAGAGACAGTGTGGAGTTGAAGACCTCTAAAGAAAGTAAATTTGAAAGGATTTTCTTTAGGTTGAGATAGACAGAGTATGCAATTGGTCCTTACTTTGCTATTGTCCTTGAAAGGAAAGCAGGGTAGGCAAGGAAAGTTTATTTTTGCCAGTATCGTAGATTAGATAGGCTATGCCGTATATACTCCGGAGAAAAATGCAGTGTGATAAGATTTTATTTAATCATAAATTTATTAAAGTTACCACTTCTTTTATACAATTTTTTTAAATACACTTAACTAAGTTCTATCTTATTTCCACATAGATGTAAAACTTAGCTTATCCATTCCAGCTTACATGAATTTGAGTGGCGTTCTATTTTTGAGTAATGTTTGGATTTACTTGGCTGGCTAAGCTTACAAAATTATTTGGGGATTTGATTACTTCAAATTTTGTATTTTCTTTATGTTCTTGACATGCGTCATTCGATTGCACTTTACAAATTTTTGGTTTGCAATGTCCACTTTGCATGTTTAGAGTTAGCGATAGTAGTCGCAATATTGGATACACTACAATAGATCTATTTTACATGCGAAACCAGAGAAATATTAAGTTTCTGTCTATTCTGCGATATCAGAGGACAAAATATCAAATCGTAAGTAGAAAGTCCGTGTCTATATTAATCAGCCAATTACCGATATAAACTGCATGATGTTGTTATTACTGATGATGCAGGCACAGCTGTCTTAAACACTCAGTGGACCTTTAGTGAAGGGCAAACTAAGGTAAACGATTTTTATCTAAAAAGTGGCACATTGAAAGATAATGGTACTTCTTTATAGCGCTTTCGAAATTATGACGCTCTATGTCGAAAATATCATGTTTTTATGTCATTTAATTTCCATTGCCAAGCCAACCATTTCTGTCTGCCCATTCTCACCACGGACCTTCCTGATTAACGTTAAACTCGATATTTATCCATTATCCACATTCAACATCTCAATCAAAATATCGACAGTTTATACAAGTTTATTTCATATTTAAATTAAAACCTCCAATCAAATCACCGTATATGATTTATATGTCATACAATATGGTTAATCTTGCGCGTTATGCCTACTAAAATATAGAAGTCATCTATATAGTACATATATGTATATGCACTAGAGCGGCTTTTTGTTTTTTTCACGAAATGTCCCGTTTGAAGTCTTAAAAATATTAATTTTAAAATAGGTTATCGAGTTTTCCAGTTGGGCTGGTTTCAGGCTTATTATCAATCGAGGACAACAATTTAAAATTGATCGAGAAAGCAAGATAAACTTACTTTCAAGTTGCAAAATCGCACCATATTATTTTACAACTGATCCAGTAAAACTTAATCTTGAATGTATTTTTATTTGCTTAAAGAAATGCGGTAAGCCGCATTTCATTATTTTTCTAAATAAACAGGCCTCGCATAATTTGAAATTTTCGAAATTCGTCATTGTTGACGTCATTGTTTTGCTGCAACCAAACCAAGATGACAGAACAATCAAAAAAGTCATGTGTCAAACTGACAGAATACGTGTTAGCTCATTTGAAGACAATTTTTATTTTCTTCTCTTAATTTTTTTTCTATGTTTCACACGAACTCACAATTGTAAAAGTTTTCGACGCACGGACTGTCCCAGAAAAAACTTACGTTTTACTTTTTAGTTATAAAAAAATACCCAGTATTATTTTTGGTCTTATTTTGTTTTTTATTAATAATGGTGTTCAGAATATAAATAACTTAAAACTAAGTAACATTTTTTTTTTATGTGAAAATTACTTACTTTTTTCGTAAGGCCCTTCATTAAATTTTGCGCAGTTGTTTCATCGACAGTACGGTACGATTTTTTCCACTTAAGTCTGAAGTCTTGTAAATTTTTTGGCAGTCTTACTACTCTTTCGAACATATCTTTTCATTAGAGCCCGATATCTTTCAATTGGGCGATGCTCTGGGCAGTTGGGCGGATTTGCAATTTTTGGAACAAAATTGATATTTTTACTTGCATACCATTCCATCGCAGCTTTAGAGTAATGAGAGGTTGCTTAATTTGGCCAGAACATCACGGTAACCTCATGTGCACGAATAAATGGCAGAAGAAGTTTTTCGAGGCACTCGTCTATATAAACTTTGGAATTGATTATGCCTTGCGTAACAAAAAATCTGCTTCTGAGACCACAGGTGTATATGGCCTACCAAACCATATATTGCTTCGGGAATTTCGAAATTTTTGTTTCTTTGCATTTACTAGACACATGTCCCTTATTCGGTGAAGTATGATATTGTGGCCGGGTAGCTGCTTAAAATCTGCTTTGACCTAAGTTTCGTCGTCCATAACACAGCAATCAAATTTAGTCAGGTACCGTTCATACAATTTTCGGGCTCGCATCTGAGCCATCTACTGCTTTACATCAGAACGGTCTGGTACTTTTTGAACTCTTTATGTCTTTAGCTTACTTTTCCTCTTGATCTTTTGTACAGTAGATTTTGATGTACCTGCTCTAGCCGACATATCTCGCACTGAGGTGTTGGGATTTTGCTTCAAAAGGCGCTTCACCTTCGTCGCTACCTTTAGATTAGAAAATTCTGGTTTTCTGCCTGAACCTTTTTTTCGTGAAACAGGTAGACCCTTCTTATAATTAGAAATAGCCATAAAGGCAGTTTTTTTTGATGCACCAACTATTTTTGCTATAGCTGAATATTTTAGTTTTGGATTTTGCAGGTATGTGGACAAAATCAGTTGGCGGACTTTTTGTTGCTTGCTAGACATCTTTGTCGTCAAAAGTGCTATCTTCAAGTGTTATACATTATATTAAAAGTCACTTTATATAAAACAAATATTAGGTCTTTCTAGACCTGTAAGATTATCAGGTAGAGTATAATACAAAAAATAAAAAACGTAAGTTTTTTCTGGGAAAGTCCTTACGTCAAAAGTTAAAACTAGCCCAATTTCATACGATGCGTTGAAGGATAAGTATCGATTTGGCCGCACTTGTGTAATCCAAAGATATGGATTTCATCTAAGTTGGCAGTTGCATACTTGGACGCAACGGACTTGACGGAATCCATGGGTTGAGGCCTTTATTCATATGACTAGCAAAGTGGTCGACAAACAAATTGCGCAAACTTTGACTTAAAGAAACATGGGAAATAAAATATTTGAGAAACAACAACTTTAAACTTGTGCGCTTGTAAAATGTGGCAGAATAGAATGAGTGCGGATGTTGACTACATAGAACAAAACTCATTGACGATTTGATTTGAACATTTGTATTTGACGAGAGAGTGTATTCAGATGATGTGTGATATCCTGGGTCGTGGAGAAGGGGGAGGAGGAGAAACCCCTTGGGTCTTGGCTTTGCAAAGGGGTCCGTAAGTCGGAGGCACGACAAAAAATATTTCGTTTTCGCTTTTAATTAAAAAATATTACTGGCAGCCCCAATGATTTACTCTCATTTCTTTTATATAATATGTATAGCTGGTATTGCTGCTACACATTTTTTTATAAATATTCACTTTTTTTATTAAATTCGTTCGTTATGTTTCGTTTAATTTTTGTACACCGCAGACAGTGGTAGTTTTTGGTATTAAAATATCATCATGGATATCATATCCATATCTTATGCAGTTTTGCTATGACGGTTCTTACTCTGTTTGATCTTTCTACAATGCCTTCCACGACATCGTTTCTAATATTGAGAATTTGCCAAAACAATAGTTAGGGAGTCTGTGTCAAACATTTTTATGTGATTATTTCATGCGGCAGAGGTTCAAAATCATGAAGATCTAAGTGATATAAATAACACAATCAATCTCTGTATTGCGTTGTCCTTTAAGACAATTTCATCGCATTTGCCTTATATTTTAAGAAATCTGTCCTTTTTTGTTAAAAACAGATAAATGCAAGAGGCAGACGTTTTTGTTTCTGCGCATAAAAGATGTTAGATTTTTTTTTAAGTTTGATATATGCAAATTTAAGTAATTTTATCGTCAGACAGATTGCGATATTTATAAGGATTAAGTACATAGCACAAAATACGAGAGAAATAACCTCAATCAATGGTAAAGGCAGCATTTAAAAATTGCAACATAAACCAACAAGTTTCGCGGAGCAAAACGTCTTATTTTGCTAGGGTTTTCGGAGAAAGTGGGGACTTTTTTTGTTTTTTTTTTTCCTTGTAAATATCTGATATTTTTTTTAAATTTTTCGAAATATCTGATTTGCTACGGTGTCCGCGAATTGAAAGTGAGGACCTTTGTTTTAAAAACAAACGAGTCTTCAAAATAGTTTCATCAGCTTTTGCCTGCTCTGCGATTTGGTGAAAAATATCTGGTCACGTTATTATAAGCACATATTAAAAACAAAAATTTAACATTAACTCATTTTACCGCGTCTGCCTCTTTGCTGACCGGATCTTTTTTACTTATAAAATCAGAGAAAGCACGCTGATTTTTTGAAGGCAGGCGTTTTTGAGCACTTTAGGTAAATACTGCTAAAGCTATATCAATCGTATAAAAAGCCAATTCCGTGCAAAATTTGTTATGCCAAATTTACTTTTCTGCTTTATCGGACACTTACATATTTCTTAAAGTTTTCTGACTGTGTCCACTCCAAATCGGATACATTTTGATTTGGCTTCTCTGATTTTTTAGAATTTTTCATTTTTTTAATATCTGCTAGTGGAGGCTAGCCGAATTTTTATTTTATTTTTTTTTTCTCCGTAATATCGTTTAATGAAATTTAATACACAGGCCTTCATATAGATCTCTATAAGTTCAAGTACCACAGCATAACTGAAAAATTTAGTTCTTAAACTTTATAATTAAATTTATTTGGAAGTATTTGGAGTTCTTAAAATAAATAAGCGATATTGATCAAAATTGACGATTTTGATAAAAATTTTAAAAATATATATCAGAGGCAGACGCGATAAGATAATTTACAACAGTTTTGTTTTAGCAAATACGAAAATCATTTGAAAAAAAGTATTGCTTAGTTTGTATAATTCGTATAAATGTGAACTACATTACATATCAATCAAACGATGACGGTGAAATTGTATATGTAGCTAAAAGCCTACCGGCTGCATAACAATGGCATGATGTTTATAGCATCCTTGGATGCATCCTTGTTGACATTTCTATGAATTTTGCTGAGTTAAAACGTAAACCATCTGTCAGTGTTTGATAGCTGGGTCAAATATTATTGGTTTGTATATTGGACGTTCTTGATGACAGAAGTGATATGGAGCCGGCGTAAGCTAGCTCTACCGGATGTCCCAAAAAATCTGGAATAACATGAAACAAATCGAACCACCTTGTTTGATATTTGCGCAGATATCTTTCAAGTTTATTTTGAATGCGATTAAGAAAATAAGAAGTGAATTCCGGACGTACATAATTCCATTATAGCCTTAATAAATTTTGACAAATTTATTAAAAAATTATCTGCGATAATCACGGATCGGCGAAGAAAATAATTGAAGAGTCAATCCATCTATGGGCTGCTGAACTATATGCAGTATTTATTGATAAAATCTAACACTATACCTAGTGACCATCCTGCTAATTACCTATTTCATGAGTTTTTCCTTCCTTACCAATTTCAATATACTACTTTTCTACATTTCTTTAACAATTTTTAAAAACCTTCCTACATAAATTTTTCTACTACTACCTTTTTTTTTACTACATACTACAATTTTTATCACTAGCGTTGGTAACACTTTAAGCTACACACGCTATAGTTCATTGTTTCATTGTGCGCACACCATCGTCGTCGTCATTGTCTCAAAAGTCCTTTCGTGTGCATGTTTAATGCATGTCCCACTAATTCAAGCGTCGCCGTATGTAAAGGACCTTTTTTCCTACTGCAGTTGCTGTTACATTTTACATTCCACAGCGGTCTTTAGTCTCATGTTCGTACCCGTATTTGTTTAATATTTCAATTGTCATAATGCACACAGAAATTTACTTTTGTCTGGTGCAATTCGTTCTGTTTGTTGTCGTCCTTTTTTTTTCATTTGGCGCGCCATAATTTTACTCTTTGGTGTTGTAGCAACAGCGGCAAGGAGGTTGGTGATTTTTTTCGGTCTGGTGTTGGGCTTAAGGGTCCTTGGCTTTTTATGCTGATGCTATAGTGTGTATTTTCAATTTAATAAATTGCATAATATACGAGTAGTATGTGAAATATGCGAACGCTAAACAAGTGTGGATTTCTGATATTCTGTCGTCGGCAGCATGACATTCGTGTGAGTAAAAATATGTGAGCGATTCGCTTGAGTGTTGCAAAAAAAAAATGCCAGTAATTCTGATGAAAAGAATACAAGCTTGAATCACTGAGTTTTATCTTAAGAACATTTTTATTTCTGTGTGACGATTTTATCTATTATTTGGCTCTAAACGAAATGCTTAAGACCTGTGGCTAAACTGTCTATACGAGACACAAAAGTGGTGCGAAGTGTGTACAAGCGTTAAAACAATCAGATCATGTGACTTGCGCTTTGATTTTCTATGGAATCGCAAATTCGGGTTTGTTTTGCCTAAGGAAACACGTAGGAAGATTCAGGTTTGTTTTGGCGGAAAACGCGGGTTCATAAAACAGTGTGATGCCTTTTGTAAGCCCACAATGTACAGATAAAGAAGTAACAACTGTTACCTATCAAATTATCTATAAATACACATTTTTTTTTTCAAAATGTAAAATGGCAGATATATATAGGTACATATATCTGATCAAGGTATTGAAATTGTAAATGCATTCAATGTGTGGCTTTTTAGACTTATGTTACTTTTTAGATTAATGCGGCTCTTTAGATTCATGCGACTTATTCGTTTTATGTGACCTTTACATTTTAAGCGACTTCTTGGTATACGAATTTTTATTAATCCGCGACTGGTCTTCTCTGAGTTTTTTGTCATTATACGTGTTTGCGTCGCAAGCCGCTTCATCGTCGCAAGCCGCTTCATCGTCGCATGCGTGTGCACGCACTCTAAATGCATATGCAATACTTTTATATGCATTGGCAGCCCTGGTATCATTATATGTTTTGACAGTTCAGGTCATCTTTAGCTCTTTAACTTTTACATTCGTTCTCACTAATCTAGCAGCCCAAGCACAGAAACGAGGCCCAAGCGCTAGAAAACTACAAACATTAAAATAACTTAAAACCCTTAAGAAAGAGAAAAGTGTGTGCGCCAGTGACGTCATAAAAAGTTTCATTGTACTTATGTTCCTATGAACATACCACTTTTATTTTATAATTAACTTTTTAGTGTGAAGCGACTTTTAATTTACATACGGCTTTTCAAGGTATTCACAATTTAAATAATGTAAGGCTTTTTTGTTAATATAGTACTAAATATTTATTCATATGCAAGCTCAAAGTTGCGGTGGGGTTTTTTCAAATCGTATGAAACTTTTGAGTGATATGCGACTTTTAAGTTTCATAAGACTTTTAATTCTAATGTAGATTTGATCTGCGGCTCCTAAGTCTTTTGCGATTTAGTTTTAGTCGTAAAACAATTTCTCTATTATAAGATCTTAAATGATTCTTACTATGGGCCTTCACATTCAGGCCCGGCAGGAGTAGTGGGTTGAGTGGGTAGCTAGACCCACTCGAGTAATCCCGAGTAGGAAAATTACCCACTCGAAATAATCAAATACCATATATCGTCAATTTGGTCGATTTATACATTTTGAATTTCACGCGGGAAACATGCGCGCTCGGAGCATGCGCATGGTAAACGTTAAAATGCATGGAGCTCTACATATATTCACCAAAACGCGTTGCACAATTCAAAGAGTTGCAGACTGAAGCGATGGAAAAGAACGACGAAAATTTACCTTTTATCGCAGCCTTCAACCCGACAAGGTAAAAACTACGATCGAAAATTTCGTCAAATATTGTATCAAGTTTTAAAACCTTCTTATTAATATTTTCCAGATGGGCGATGCGAATACGGCCTCTCAAGATAATCAAGGCGAATTACCCTGAAGTGCTGAAATCGGTGGACAACCAAGTCGATAGTACGATCTCCGCCAAAGCTACGGGGTTTTACGATTACGTGGAGTCTTTTGAGTGCGTGTTTTATTTAACAATGATGATTGAAATTTTCGATCGCATTGAAATATTGAACATAGAACTGCAGAAGTCGAGCCTTTGTGTTATTGAATCGCATGAAAATGTGAAAGCAGCTGCTGATGTGTTGAATGCGTATCGTGATTCCAAATTTGAAGAAATTTGGTAAAAAAGTGTTAAAGCTGTAATTGATTTTGAACTCAGAGAACCTCAAAATCCCCGTCAGCGTAAAATTCCCAAACGTTTTGATCAAGGTATAACAGAAAATTTCAAGTTTCTAACACCCAAGGATTATTTTTAAATAATCTTATTGTGAAGTCTTTGGCCAGTTGATTGGATCGTCAAAAAGTCGATTCGATACAGAGGCAGCAAAATTTTTCGAGTTTCTGGAGCGATTCGCTATCGGTCAGACCGCTGATGTTGACAAGATAGTCAATTTCTATAAAGACGATTTTGACAGAGCGAGGTTGTTGAGTGACCGTGACATGTTTTTGCAACTTATGCGCAGGCAAAATGAGCAAGCAAAAAATTTGGTTGAAGTTGTGAATGTCTTGAAAAAATACGAATGGGCTAGAGGGCTCATTCCAGATTTTGTTTGTTTTTTTCGTCTGTTAACAACAATTCCAGGGTCTTCCTGTTCAAATGAGAGAAATCACAAAATCGGCTGAGCAACGTCGCTCTTCAACATATTTATTCAAATATGACCGACGAAAATAAGTTTGTTTTTAAAAAATAACGCGATTTTCATGTTTTTTTTACGTATATGAAGAAAGATCTCAACAAAAATAATTGTATCAAATTGATTTCTTAATATAAACAACTATAAAAATTATCTCATAGAAATTTTTCTTGATCCACATACGTTTTGCTCCCCTCCGGACCTACCACCCCCCTCGGTCTCCGCTAATCACTAATTTACTACCCACTCGGGCCGAACATGTCTTGCCGGGCCTGTTCACATTGCCAGTAAATTTTCCATTCATTCTTGACGAAATATGCGCTTTACGCCAAATATTTTTTTAATCCCTTGTAAGGACATTTCCCACCCATACTTGATGCACATAAAGTATGGGTCTATTCAGTATTGAAACAATGCACAAGTACTGCTGCAGTAATGCTGCAGTAATACAGACTTTTGCAACGTTGCCTGAAGATTTTTTCACAAAAAGCAATGCTTTATGTACTGCAGCAGTAATAGTGCATTATTGCAATACTGCACAGACCCTATGTAACAGCGCAAGTGAGAAATTCCCTTTTAATTTTTGCAACAGTCTAGTAAACCTGCACTTTTCAGCGCAGTGTGGATGTGCAGATTTGCATTTGAAATGTGTGCCAGCAAAAGTTCAGTTTGATGGTTGAATTATTAATGGTGGCGCGCATTTGTTCGCAAATGTTTAGTTCACAAAAAAAACGAAAACCTTTTAAAAATTTTAAAACGTTTTCATTTTAAATTAAAATGAACTCAAATTACATAACAAAAGAACCAAACATTTACATACATACATAAATACATGCGTGTGTGAGAAGTGTTAATGAGGCAATGCTCTTTTTGCATAAAAAAAAATAGTTTCATTCCCATGTGAATTAACATTAAAAATTGGAAAATATTGTACACACAAATCAAATAATTTGAATCGATATCCTTTTATTTAAGTAACTGTGCATAAATTTAGTCTTAAATGATTGACGAATACCTTAGAGTTTCGGAAGATTGCATTTTTAAAAGATCCTTAGGTGCTGTAAGTTTGTTTGTGGTAAAATCGACTTAAAAAACTATTTTTTTGAAATTAAATTCCTTAAGGGCACATATTGAAGTTTTTCGTACACATTGAAATTGGAATAGTAAAACACGAAAAACGGTCATTCTTTTACAGGTCGCGCAGCATTTTAGACTTGATATCTTAGAACCATCAGACATTTTTTTACAGCTTATATTCATAAATACATTACAACTTCAGCTTTCGAAGTTAGTTGAAAAAAAAAATTATATGTCAATAAATGAAAATAGTGCAAGAAGTATCTCAATCGAGTGTTCATTCTCAAAACATTGTATACAATCCTCTATAACCAATAAAACCATAATTTAAAAAATTCAAAATACGTAAAATGACAAAACAGGAGACATCTTATCAAACTGAACCGTGACCCATTAAAGGGCTCTGCTGCAACAATAACTGGCTGCAGGTGTCCTTCTGTACTGTTAAGCAGAGATTAGTGAAAAACCATCCTTTTGGAAGAACATCGCGAAAGGTGCCCGATGCTGAATATAGGCATAGAAAAATCGTTTGTTGTAGAATGTTGCACATTGCGCCAGTTTTCATCATTCTAAGTACCTGCCTAATCAATGTGGGACTTTATGCTTTTAGGTCAGCAGCGGTCACCTTTGGTGATATTTCTTCAAAAGAATGTTTTTTTACTAATCTCTGCCTAACAGTACTGGAGGGCAGTTGCAGCCCCAGCTAAGTTGATATTGCACCAGAGCCTTTAGGTATCTATCCTGTCGGACTCAAATAAACTGGTTGACGATTTTTACTAATTTTTAAAGTAGCTAATTATTAACTAGTTGTAAAAGTGTTTTAAAAAATATGGAGAAATCAACCAGTTTTTTTCCAATTATTTATGTTTAAGGGAAGAAAATTTAAAAAAATGGAAATAAATAAACAAAATATGTCATTTGCATGAAACAAAATAGCCAATTCAATTAATTGTCATTTAATTTAAATCTAATAATGAATTTAAATAAATAAGTTAAATAATTTCAATTTAAACATTGTTTATTAAGTGCGAGAGTGTGATGTGCAAAATCTTTTTTCGAGCTTCATCTATCAATTCGAGAAAAAAAAGCACTTTCCCGAAAATTTTGTTAAAAAACGATACTTTTCATGGTCTGGGGACACTACAAGAGAAGTGCAAATTCTATTTTGAACATATTCCTACGGACTGGAGCAGATTAAAAAGCAAACACGGTTCTTTCCATGGTAATGGAAAACTCCAAGTGAAAACCAATTTTCGACCTTTCTCCATCGATTTGAGCAAAAAAAAAAACAGTCTTCTTAACTAAACTTCAATGTGGCTCGAGCCATTCATTGCTTCATAAATACTGAATACAAGGGAGTGTGAGCTTGCCACGCATTCACATTCATCAGATCCGAGCTACTTACATGCTGACATTCGTGAAAGGCATGTTATCTTCGTATTCGTGAGCGCAACTCAGATTCGCGATCATTATTGCATGCAAACCCTCAAAACTATCAGTGAAGCACTCAATGCTGATCTCTGATGTGTACCAAGTACTAAATATATGGTAGGTTTAATGAATTCAAAGTAAAATATTTCATAAATTTTGCATATTTTGTGTTTTGCACAAGCGATCGAAGCAAACGATGCTGGTAAATGCCTGCGTAAGGCTCTACAAGTTGCAAGAAAAAAACACTTACACAAAGTTTGCGTGGTAAAAAAGTTTATTAATTATTACCAATAATTTTATTAAATAGTTCCTTCGGCTTAAGTTTACTTTAGCTGACATTCTCCAATTTTATTTATATTTTTAGGGGTACAAGAGGATATAAAATAAACAAGAAATATGAAAGACAAAAGTGCTGCTCGGATCTAGTTTCGGGGATATAGCCATCGGAAAAAACACTCCTCAATTATTGAACTACGGCTGCAAGTAAAAGCGGAACTCAATTTTAATATGAAGTATTCATTGAAATTTTGTTCAAAATAAAATCTAAAATACAAAAAGAAGAATAATAATTTGATAAATTTTTTTTTCGAAACGACAAATTATCGTTGACAAAAAAGAAAAAGTGTAAAAGTTTAGTTTAGTTTTTTTCTAACGAATTGGAACGGAAGATGACCATCTCATATTCCACAGAGGTAGCTTCCACCAAAGGTTTTGGTTGTTTTCTTAAACTGCTCAGGAGGTAATTAGCTCACTGGATAACATTGCCAACACTAATTAAAATTTCATACACATACTAACCCGTTTCTAATGCACACAGGTGGCGGGGCAGCATCTACAAACTGATATGGCCAGATGTACTTTTATTTCTATTTCTTTACTACATATTCGCCATTACCTATCGGGTCTTTTTGAATGACATGCAACGAAAGTAAGTCTTCTACTTGGCCGCATTTGAACAAAAGAATGAATTGAAAATTATTTTCATTTTTCAATCCAAGAAATTTCGAAAGCATAGTATCCTATTGCCATACAGAAGTTATGGCCATACCATTGCCTTTTGTCTTGGGTTTCTATGTCGCATTGGTACTGAAACGTTGGTGGGAGCAATTTCAAGCTATACCGTTGCCTGATCCGCTTGCTGTATTTGTAAGCAGCCTACTGCATGGGCAGGACGAACGTGGACGTATTATGCGACGCAGTATCATGCGTTATGCAATACTAGCTGAGGCAATGGTATTGGCCAACATTTCACCGAGTGTTAAAAAGCGCTTTCCCACATTCGATCAAATGATAGAGGCTGGTTTAATGACAGAGAGTGAAAAAGCAGTAATTGTGAAGCATGAGAAAAATTATCATCAATACACACCGTTTTGGATGCCAATCACATGGGCTGGTAGTGTTGTGACACGTGCTCGAAAGGAGGGTCGCTTACATGATGATATCACAGTGAAGACCCTAATTGATGAACTAAATAGATTTCGTCATTTTTGTGGTCTGCTGTTGCAATACGATAATCTTTGCATACCACTGGTGTACACACAAGTGGTAACTCTGGTGGTCTATTCATATTTCTTTTTCAATGTTATGGGCGCACAGTGGACAAATACAAAAGATAAATCAGGCAATTTCAATATTGTTGACTATTATTTTCCTGTATTTATAACATTGGAATTCTTCTTTTATGTCGGTTGGTTAAAGGTGGCCGAAACATTGATTAACCCATTCGGAGATGATGATGACGATTTTGAGGTATGTAATAAGACATGCTGCACTTAAGGTTTTAAATTAAAAATTTGGTTTATATTCGATGAAGTTGCTATATAGTATATGCATTAGTTATTTCGTAATACTTTAAGAAAAGCACCTCCCAGGATATTGAATTTTGTCTCAAGCCATGTAAATAAACATTTTTTTTTTGAAACTGAATATAAATAATTTATCAGGCCAAACGGAACATGTCAAATTCACATGATATAGATCCTTTCACATAGACTTTATATATAAATTAGTGAAGCATTTCAATGAATAGTTAAGTATCACATTTTTCAAATGATATGCGCAGATGTAATACTCGAAAAATTCAAAAGAACGCAGATTTAATTAGGTACTTGAATATAATGTTTGAGTAAAGGCATATCATAGTCTAAAAGAAAAGAAACATTTTGGCAAATGAACTTTAAGTGGTGGCATGCAAAATTTTTGCAGAAAGTAATTTAAATATGGTCTTAATGAACCAATTAACTGCAACCACTTCTGAAATCACAGGAAAAAGAGAAAATTTTACAAAAAAAATTCTATCTATATGGTAAGGTAAATGTTAAAAGAAGGTGACAATAAATTTTGTATTATTTTGAAGTTCATTACTTACAATATGTGTACTGAAAGATTTTTTTATAACTAAGGCCTATAATTTTCCATAATATTATATATTCTATTCGATTTCACAATGATCAATCTTAACTGAAAGTTTGATATGTACATAGTTTCATACAAAAACTCGATTATTCACACATGAGCGCATTTATATCTACTATTATTGTGTCTATATAAATATATACGTTAATATGTATATCGGATATTCTTTTACCAAGTAGACGCTTGGATATTTTTTACCTTTTCGTTAGAAATATGCTCAAAAACTATTGGGATAAGATAAAAATCATTCAATCATTTTTGTTAAGAAATACTGTCTCATTAATAAAAAATTAAAAAAAACTGAAATAAATTTATTGAAACATTATTTTTATATATAACAAAATGTTTCTCACATACATATCTTCAACACTACATATTCTTTTTTTATGATTTTTTTATATGCTATTCCTTAAACAATCCTAAGAAAACATGTGCTTTCACATCGAAATTTCCGAATTTCAATCAATCCTATCAATGTGTCTGCATTAAAATCGATATTCCCGACATAACATTGTAAAATATCATACAGTTCATAGAATTAGACTGGTGCGCACCCTCATAAAAAACTCATTTTCCAAAATTATGACGGGAATTTCGAAATGAAAGCAGATACATTCTTTAGGTTGGTTGAAGAACAACATATTTATATATAAAAAATAAAAAAAACTGAAGATGTTACAACAAAGATATTTTGATTAAAAGATTTGTGAATAAAAAAATTAATGTTTAAACAAATTTATTTTTGATTTCTATATGTTTTCCATAAAACTAAATCATTTTTGAGCAAAAAAGGCCTTAGGTTTTTTTATTCTGCCATTGAAAGCAGACATCAATGGAACTTATAGAGCTCACAACGCATTTTTTATGAAATTTAATATGGTAGGTCTATGTGCTATATGGGCGTTTTAGTTCCTGTGGGCGTGGTGCCCCTCATACGAGCAAAAACGTTGAATGTATTATTTAGTGTAGAATCAGAGTAATTCTTATGAAATTTAGTTTGGAGATTTTTGTTAATATAAGCATCAAAAGTAAATGGAGTTTGTCTACTTTGCAATAGTGGGCGTGGCGCCTCCCACACAAGCAAAGACGTTTAGTGTTATGTTTTGTGTAGAATCAGAGTAATCCATTTAAATTTGGTGTTTATTATTAGCTTTGCAATTAAATGAAATTCGACAGGATTGAATCAGTGGGCGTGGTGCCAGCCATACATACAAAAAACGTTAAATGCTATATTTATTGCATTATTTTTGTGTTGAGATGTCAGTTCCTATAAGCTTTGAAAATATATGAAATTATACGGGGTCGCATCAGTGGGCATGACGCCCCCATATTATCAAAATTTGTAAGAGATATTTAGGACACATAGATCTAAATCAATCATATCTAGCAAACTATGTCAGCGATCAGACTGAAATTTATTGTACGAATGTGGTTTATTAAAACCAATGGCTGCCCTAAATTTCAAAACTTTTTTCAACATTTTCCATATCTTATCGATTTTTTCAGTAGTTTTCAAGCATTTGAAACTTTTTCAAGCACTTTCAACATTTTTCATACTATTGTGGGCTTTTTCAACCTCGTTGAATTTTTTTCGACTTCTTCAACCTCCTTCAACTTTTTTGAGCATTTCAACCTCTTTCAACTTTTTCTACATTTTTGATATTACATCGACTCAACGATATTCTTTCCAACATTTTTCGACTTTTTCCATATATTTTCGAATTTTTTAGTTCGTAGAAATTTTCTTTGAACTTGAAGCAATATTTATTAATTGCAGAAATTGATATCGCTAAGTCTAGATTGATTTCGGTTGTAGTCAGACTTCAGCAATTTGAAGATTTTTACATATATTAAAACTTGAGCCCACATAAACAAATTTTGCAATGTTTATTCTTCATTTATGCATTTTATTTACATGGCAGGATGAATCATTTCCGACATATCTCATTATGATGAGTCCTTTACTGCTGAATCAATATTTTATTTCATGTCTCGGATTTATTTTTTTTTTATTTTTTTGCTACTAATTTAGATTAATTTTATGATCGATCGGGACTTGCAAGTTTCATATTTCATTGTTGATGAAATGCATCATAAGCATCCTGAATTAATGAAAGATCATTTCTGGGATCGACAACTACCTATTCACTTACCATATTTTAATAAATCTAAGAAGAAAAAAAAGATCAAACTTGAAGAGCCTCCAAAACCATCTACAGCTAAATTGCATAAAAAGAAAGTTGCACAAAATACGGTTTGACTTAATTTACGCTAACTTTTTTTCCAACTCATTGTTTTACGTTTTTTTTTGCAGCAAACGACTCATATTGGTAGCCGCAATTTGCGTACAAGTTTGGGCTTCGTCAGTGCTAATATACGACGTTCCCTGTTTGGAACATCTGTGCGCCGTATAGATCCTCCTAGACCGCCTCCACAACCTGTAGTGCCACCTGCAGTATTGAGTGTGCATGAATCATTGATAAGTGAATCCTATATGCCGAAGTCGCATAAGCCTTCTGAAAACATTTTTGATAGCAGCTCCTCGGAAGACTTACGTTCAACGCATACTGCCTCTTCTGAGTTTGATCGATTGCGTCGAGAACGTGAAAAAAAAGGAATTGAAAGACACCTCCCTGCTGTTTCCGAATTTGAATTACTTCGTGAGGAACGTGAAAGAGAACGCACTGAGCGTCGCCGGCAGAGTTTAGCACGTCACACTTTCAGGGTTGACAATTTTAATAATTTTGTCGAAGTACGTGATGGTTCATGGCAATCCGGACAGACAGTTGACTCTGGACAGCCAGCTGACGCACAAGTGGAAGCAGAGACAGCTGATTCACAAGCTGGAAGCCATGAGCAAAGTGCAGATATACAAGCAGATGATGAAATATCTGATAAATCTAAAAATGATGATACCAAATAAGGAAATGTTGCCTTGTTTGATTGAGTAGTTGTAAATTAGAGAATATAATCGCCAAACCTTGTATTTTTGTGTCAGTCAATTTATTTCTGTTGAAATGTTAGTTTCGTGGTACCATGAGCTGTAATCTTATATAGTGTTAATTAAAATATCAAAATTGAACAAAAATCAGACATTTTAAGGCATCGGGACATGCCTTGGCAAAGCAATTCTAGTTGACTAGTTTCATCAAAATGCATCACTATCTTTCCTGTACATCCCATCCTGTATTCTTATACACTCGATTTTTCTACAACGGTCTCTGCGCCCAATATGCGACTATCAATATAGAGTAATCATATCAAATTTTCTGAAATTGATGAACTTGATAAGCATACGCCCTTAAAACGTATTCAACCTTTGTGCCTTAGCGATGAGATATTTTGAATGGGAATCATTTTTTCTATCTCTCCTGAGCAATATAAAATAAAAGAATCAAAAATCGAAGTTTTTAAAGAAAGTCGGAAACTAAAAAAAAAACTGAAAATAGAGTAAGGCAGACCATTCTCTTAATCCCAACAATAAGCATCTTTTTTCGAAAGTATTTTAAGTACCATTACCATTACTTAGACAATAACTTTAGAAGTTAAGCACCAGAGGCCGATCAAAATAAATAAAAGATTATTACTATCAAACGCAGCAGTAATTTCTACACCAATGGTGTATATAAGCAAGTAAGGTTCAATTTGCAATATATGATGTTAATGTAATTTTATGTTTAATATTATATAGTTAGAAAGTTTTATGTAGATTACACCGTTAGCCAATGGCTTTAACTTATTATATGTAACTATAAATATTACAAGTATTTTTACATAAATACATATACAGGTAGTCCCCGACTTACGACCGTTCGACTTACGACTATTCGCACTTACGACCAATTTTTTTCATAGAAAATGCTTAAAATAGTTTCGGGGAGTCCCTAAAATATGTATATGAGAAAAAATTTTAAAAAAAATCAGTAGCATGTACAAGAATTCGATTTATTTCAGTACAAATAATACGTTTGTTTAAGTGAATAATTTTATATCATCCCAAAAATGGCTGGAAATAGTAGTACAGTATGTATGTAATATTTTTCTTTAGTTAGTTTTTCTGAAACTCGACTTACGACTTAATCGACTTACGACCGATGACTAGGAACCTATCTCGGTCGTAAGTCGGGGACTACCTGTATGTATAGTTACCGGCCAAAACAGTTTATCCTAGGCCAAACTAGTTAATTTGTATGCATAAGATGAAGCACATTATTTTTAATGGAAAAGCCACTTACCACTTGCTAAGCATAAAATGAAATTGATTAGATTTATTGTCTTAAAGTCTTTGCTACCGTCTTAGTCTTCACTAGCCAAAGTGCTTTAGCATTAAGATTTCATCGCATATCTTATGGCTGAACGGTAACTAGTTTGGCCTAAAACAAGTTAGGCCGGTAACATATACATACATATATATTTAATGCACTTTGAATACTATGCTTGACACATGATAATGACATCACATGTGTACCAAACACATTCATTTTGAGGTTCTGTCTAATCGTACTCCCTGCGCCGCACTCAGATGCTAGTGCTCTAATATAATGATATCGATAATATTTAAACACTGATTTAAATTAATCGTTTGTTAAAGACTTAATGTGGTTTATTTGGTACTAATTTGTAATTTGTCTTTAATTTCGTATTTCAGTTCGTCTGTGATATTTCTATATTTACTGATTGTAGATAATATTTCCAAAAAGTGATTTCATGCTTCTTTTGTTTTAGCAAATACTAGTTTGCTATTAATTTGCATGGTAGAAAGTTTACATTTGTCATATGGTCTACGTGCTGATAGACTTGTAAAGCGCTTAGCCTTTTTCTTTCTAACTGGTGATAGCATTTATTTAACTTTTGTTTCTAATTCAGAACTAAGTATTCGTGTTGCTTTGACGTGCCATATGTGATTTGTGTTGATTTAACACATAAGCCAAAGAAACCCTCTCTATGACATTTTGTGATTAGATATGAGGTAACCTTAGCTGGTCGTAAATAAAGTCTTATTACTCGTAATATATAAAATGTTTTCTAACATTTTTTGGAAATTTTAGAATCTGTTTAAAAAAAAAAAACCTTGCAATCTATCCACCTATTTATGAAGGCTCCAACCCAGTGACGGATTTAGGCTTGCTACCGCCCAAGGCCCCGTTCGATGTACTGCCCTTTTTTTAAAAATAAATTTCATTAATTTTGATCCAATATTTTTATTTGAAAATAACTCATATAATACGGAGAGCATTAGGATAAACGTCTTGAAGACTTCGTGAATGCAATAAATTGCATGTTTTTGTGCCGAGCGTACATCTTATGTATTTGCTTAGGAATCTTTGAGTTGACAATGTAAATGAATACATTCATTGCCTAACGTCTCTTCCAAATCGTCAGGATAGTTGCTGACTAGTTGATTGGCCAGGATTTTCAATTCATTTGTATCTATTTAAGATACATTATGAAAAAAATTTAAATTTGTGTAGAGCTTTTCATATGCACTCTTACGCCTGGCCAAATGCATACTCAGAGTGTCTAGAATAGAGTAATAAACATTAGTCCAAAAATGTTCCTGTCCAGAAACAGGTGTTCTTTCATTTACCCGTGACTCATCTGGCAGAATTTTTCTGTTTTTTTTTGCGACGAGTATCATAACGATAATAATCGTGATCTCCGGATAGCACTTTGGCTTTTTCTTCATATTCAGAAAATTGTCTATCTCTCATGTCTTTAAGAAATAGAGCCAGAGAACTATAGATTTGAACAGCTTGATGATACATCAGCTTGAGAATCTTGAAGCTTTTTACTAGCAGCATTAAAACGTTCTAAGGATCCTGTAGCTTCAGATAGCGTAACCGGATTCTCGTCTCTGTTTTCGGCAATGAATTCCAGTGCATCAATTATTGCAGACCACTCTTTTTCTAATGCGTAACATGCATCATGTCGAGCAGACCAACGAGTTTGAGAAAGACTCTTAACTCTTAAATTTGTACGCTGCACCAAAATCTCCCAACGACGTGTAGATATAGTAAAAAGATTGTATAGTTCTTGCAAAGTAGAAAAGGTGTCGACTGATTCTGTTACTGATTCAACTGCACATGATCCTACCAAATTTAAAGAATGGGCTGCACAAGGAACGTAAACTGCTAAAGGATTAATTGTTTTAATTCGTGTCTGAACGCTCGAGTATATGCCTGACATATTGGTAATTATTTTGATGATTAAAAAAATTGAATATGGAAAACGACGCGATTTATTTTTCATGAAAAATTATTTTTATAAACAAAAAATGTTCTGACACTTTTGAATGAATATCGATATGATATTCAACACATGCAAATCTGTGGTAGTTTTATTTCACACTAAAAACAAATTGAGAAGTTATTCAGATAAAGTAGTTTCAAAACTTCATATACGTGAGTTTAATTTCACTAAAGACACAGAAAGTTAAGAACATTACTCGATAAACGCTATAATTAATCTGTTAAAAACTTAACATCCTAGCCATACAAATTGAGAAGTAAATTAATTAATTGAATTATAATATATTCTATAAAAAAATTTTTATAAAAACTAATCTGAACCAATTTTTAAAATTGATTGTCTTTTCTTTTATGTGCCTCTAAAATTCTGTCATTTCAAAAATCTTGCCGCCCTTCAAATTATGCCACCCGTGAGGCCCAGGCCTAAATCCATCACTGCTTCAACCTCATATGTTTTTTCAATATAATCTTTAAAAGAGCACTTAGGTATTAGCACTACTACATGATATCAATTTAAATGTACATTTTAAATATTTTAATAAGCATTCAACTTTTTTTAATATAAATTTATTATAGACGTTGCTATATGTATGTATTTCTTATTCCATAGCTGGTAGTACATAAAATAAAATGCAACTTCTAAACTTAGTCACAAGGTTATTGCGTTACATAGGGTTTTTGAGATATTCAACAGAGAACATTATCAGAACAAAGTTTTTCGAAATTGTGATGTACTAGATATTTAATGAACGTTCCTATTAAGATTATGCATTAACAAAATCAACTGATGGTAACTCTGCTTCAGAGTAAAGATCATTCTAAATTATTGTCTACTTTTAGGCACTTATGTTGAGTTTTGCTGTTCTAGAACTTCTTAACCTTATAGAAACCGTTTCAAAATATTCAAAATGAAACAAATGTGGCTTTCAAAATAAAGCGCGCTGTAACTCAAAAATAACGACATTTACAAAATAAAACTTTCTACGAAATATATAGAGAATCTAAATACATACATAGTTTGGAAAAGTAATATCATAATGTGAATTGGATGATATTTTGTTAGAAATTAAAACTTTGGGATCTATTTAATTGAAGGTGTTAAATTCATGATATTAAGTTGAAAAGTTATATCGGTCATAGGACCACCTCCACCTGAGTTGATGAACATTTGTGGTAATATAACGGCATTTTGAAATGGTGATGCTGACGTTGGCGCCCTAAGAAAATAAGGACCAATCAATGCATCGCTGCAAATACTGCACGAAACAGTCACTTTGAGGATGGGGGGCGAACAAATAGTCGTGGAATACATCTCATTTGCTAGAGTAAGTACCTTTTTTTTAGTAGATGAAAATACATAGTTGGACATAGTAAATTGCAATGTGTAGGAGGAGATTTTCAAATTTAAAGTGAAATATATCTAATTTGCTTCGGTTTTTGAAAGTTAGGACCTTTTCTTTTGCTTAAGGTATATATAACTTTTCTTTGCCCCGGTCGCCTGATATCCAAAGTACGCCACTGCACATAACCACTTAAGTGGAAACTGATGCTGAAAGTAGAACTGCTAATTTTTAAATATTCAACTCCTTAAGTCTTAAGAGTTTTGGTCTTAATTCATCGTTTAATTAAAACACAACTCAAAACTGGATTAATATCCCAAAAGATTTAATAATCAACGCTGAATGAATCACCAGTCTAAGTTAATTAAGAAATTATAATTTGATTTTAATATTCTTATTTATGTATTTGGCAGCTTGTCGCTTAAGTTGTAATTAAAATTAAATTTTCTCAAAATTTTGATTGACATTTTAAGAACAACACAGCATGCGTCGTCGCCTTCGGAAAACATCAACAACATTTTTTAATTCCTTTCAATGACATTCAATTTATTTCAACGTAGAGTTCAGTAACTCCACAAGGTTGTCCTGAAATTGCAAGAAAAAATAAAAGAGATATTTTAAATGAATGTAAACATGGTCTAGACGCAACAATTTTTGAACCAGTCCAAGAACACTTCAATAAGAAAAAATTTATATACCTACGTGTATAGCCGCCTATGTCAATAAAATTAAAAAAAAAAGTTAAAAGGCTGTACAAAAGCAAATCGCTCTTAAGATATAAAATGCGTAACAAAGTATGTGCATTTAGCAATGTATTAAATGCGAAAATTTAATAACGCTACCAATAAGTATTTGAAAAATATAATTAGCTTCCCACTTTGTGTTTTTGTGTGTGAAGCGTTTAAAGACTGTAGAATTATCAAGCAGATAAAGACTTTGAAAATCAGTTCACTTTCACATTTAGCGATGAAATGGTGAGAGGCATAAAATACATGGCTGAAGTACAGATTACTCTGTACCGATGATATTCCTCATTCCATTTGTGTTTTTCTGGTTATCTTTGTATCATAACTTGATGAAAGATTAATTTGCTTCATGTCGATCTTAGGATTGTCTGCCCCTAATGGAAATATGTGGCGACAAATATCACCACTACCAATGTAGACACATTTTTGTTACAAATTAAACCATATTATTTTCGTCCGTTCGGGGAATAAATTTCCTTTGAAAAGATGTATTGCGATTAACGACTTCGTCGACCCAAGAGAATCAAGAAAGCGTCTGCTAAAGATTGCGCGGCTTGGAGGTCAGCGTCTGCTTCATACTGGGTGGCTGAGACACAAATTCCACACCAGTGAGCATCTGTACTTACAAAAAGTGGCCTGAATAAAAGAAACAAATCTCTGTATTCCAAAAACTTAAAAATAAAAAACAACATTTTCTCGATGAAATACAACATTCATACACGGAATAAACAAAGCATCCATTTCATGGGATACTCAATACAAATTGATGGGTAAACTGCGAACATTACAGTCCAAAACTTTATTTTTACCGTTTCAGAATGTAAAATATACAATGTGGTCAGGAAAAAATTTAGTTAGCAAAAAATACTGAACAAATATTGAAAATATCATATCATTGACAAATAAAAATTACAGGGGATGTAAATATATAATATAAAAATTTATTTATTTTATGATTCGGTATTATTTCTTTTTATCAGCATAGTACAAATACGACATAAAATGTAGATGATATGGTTAGAAGTAGGAAAATGTTGCCAGACTGGCTCCCTGTCTCATGGCATGTGGTGATTTAATACCACTATATATACACAATAGCACACAAGAAACACTAGACACAAAAACAACTTACATATCTAAAATAAATAATGTTCAAGTTTTTGTTGTAAATAATTAAAAAATCAAAAATTTGTTCCATATAAAAAATGTATTTCAATTTAAAATTATTAATCAAATGAATAAGACTTAGAAAAAAAAAAACAATATATAAAATAAATTTTATGAAATCTAATTAAAATAAGATTCTTAACAACTACTTTAGCTACCTTAGGAAGCATGGTTTAATAAAAGTGTGATTTTAATGAAATATAGATTTTGGATTTAATAAATATTACATTTTGCATTAACACTCAAATCAATTATTTACAGTTTTTCGCTTACTATTCGTACATCACAGAGTAATAAAACTGTTATTATTATCGGAAATCCAATCAATTTTTAGAGATTTTTTTCCTGTGTATTGGCACATGGAACGTTCGAACACTCAAAGGACTCAGCATTTAGTTATTAGGGATGTCCGAATGCAGATGAAATGGTTCAAGCGACCTTACTTTTACATACACAACGATGGAGACGGTCTCCTCCTCAGTAAACGAATCGCAAAATCATTTACAAATTAAATATCATTGTGGGTTCGCTTCAAGAGCAGAACTGGAAACGTGATAATGAAATAAATATGTGTTTGGAACACATATAACAATGAAAAAAAGTTTTATAAAGAACAATTGGCTACGGTAAATTCATCTTGCAAAAAGGACATACTTATGGTTATGGGCAACTTCAACGCTAAAATGGGTAACGAAACCAATAACATCAAGCATGTTATATGTGTCGACGTGGCGTTGACGCCAGAAATAAAAACGGTGTACTTCTTACCCAGTTCTGCAGTGATAATTTTATGATAAGAAGGACTTTGTTTGAAATTTAAACAAACATGTGGGTTTCAACTAACCCCCGTACCAAAAAACAAATACACAATATCCCAAAAATCGTGCTAAGATAGCCCTCAAGAGAAGTGCTGACATCGGTTCCAATCACCACCTCCTAGTGGCTCTTTTCAACTCAAGAAAGTATAAGTTAAACAGACCAACGCAAAACAAAACAGTTCACCTAACATAAACTCAAGGACACCTGTCTTCGCAAAAACTCCATCGACGAAGTAAAAAAGGCTCAGCTGCATACATTGACCCCCGAAGCTCAAGTGAATCTAAATGGCAAACACATAGCAGCAAGTGAGACCATACGTGGCTGTACCTCACGGAGCGTTAATGATTGGGATGACCTCTGCAGAGCTCTAGACTATACAAATTGTATACAGCGTGCAGTAGATCAGAAAATAAACATAAATTAAACCAAAAGTATGTCCATTCGCCTCATCGGTTCCAGCAATAGTTTCATGATAAGTGAATTCAGTCTAGTAGATGTGGATCAATTTAGGTAATTGGGCAGCATAATAAAACCTTATGGTGGTATCATTAAAGACATCCATTCCAGAACAAACAAAGCGAAAAAGCTTTTTTCCAACTTCGTTAGGTCTGACAATCTTTATTCTTATCCAGCGGCAGCCCGTTTTTTGTACTACTATGAAACTTGGCTTACCAGCGTGCCCTGCTACCGAACTTACAAGTGTTCTCCATCAATTGTCTTTGCCGAATCCCAAAAATTTGGTTGCCTAAGTCCATCTCTAGTGAGGTATTGCCAAACCAATGACGTCAAGATGCGATTTCCATTAAAATAAAGTGTCGAAGATGGAAATAGATTGCACACAAGTAATCAAGGTAGTAGGAAACGCGGCCGTCCTAAATCATAGTTGCAACAGAACAAGAAATCAGAGACATGTTGGACGGAACTGAAGGCACTCGCTACAAATTATGCACGTTGGGAGAGCTTTGTGAAGGCGCTATGCTCCGTGAGGAGATAAAGGATAAAGGAAGAAACTATGTTTTATACAACAATAAACATAAATTGTGCCTAAGTTCATGGAAAATTTTAGTTTTTAGATTAAGACTAAAACTATGTATCGATTTATATGTCGTCATGTCCAGTTGTTAAATTATTATCTGAAAATATTTCCCTAAGAATTTGAAAAATATAACAAAACAACAGTTGGTATTTTTTCTTTATCAACGTTTTGGAAAAATAAAATAAAATATTTGGACCTACATTTTTCCCATACACTATCTAAAACATGTAGCTATCGTAAAAAACGACAAAATTCGAAAAAATACTAGTTGGCTTACAAAATAGAGCAAATTTTCCAAAATAAGTGTTAAGAGCAACCCCGCCCTCCCCTATTGCACTATTTTACATCTTACGAATTCAATATTTTTGATCAAAATACTTGAAACTTTCAAGCAAACTAAAAATAAATTATGTCTTTTATTATATTTTAATAATTCCTTGCATTAATTAAAATGTACTTCATTTTGGAATGGTTCTTTTCAGATTTATGTAATGTAGTTTGTATTAAAATGTAATCCTGAATTTCTTACCGTACCAAATGTGCTGTTTCTCATTACCAGTAAATTCGGATGGTCAGACGAATCAACCCAATATTTCCTTAATGCAGTTTTATGTCAAACAGAAAATAATATTGTAAAAATTAAAATACCCAAAAATGTTCCCTAAAAAAGTTTTCCAACGAAACAATGCATTTCAACTCATTAAAATTTAATGCTTAAGTTAATGTAGAAAAATAATATGCGTAGAAATCCCTCAGCTAAGCAGATTTATTAATGCCAAGTTTTTTCGCCTTAAACCCAGCAATTTTTGTTGGCATCCCTTTTAACATTTTAGCTATTAATATTTTTGCTGCTGCTCCAACTAAATTGTTCCAATTGAATTTTCCCAAATTGGAATTGTTTTGCCTTACAATTTTCGATTGGCATCATTGTTGGATATATCACGTTGCTTTGTACGCAGCTCTCATAATGGGGTCGACGTTTTTCTCCTTTCGATTAGTCGCCCTACCTTGCAAGTACAAAAATGTGAAACAATTTATTGAACTGAATACCGCTTAAGCTGCTAAATCTATAGGAATCAGTGATTGTACCCTCTTTGTTTCGATTTTCTCCTACCCCTCTGATGCAAGTCGAACTTAATAACAAATACACAAATTGTATGACATCTATGTGGAAAATTCGTAGAAATTGCAGATTTTTTTGAAATTAATTGACGTGAATTCATTCACCTTTTTCGAATTCTTTTACCATGGCATCAGTAAGATTGTAGGAAATTATATTTTATTTTTATTTCATATAAGTAAATATATATACTTTCACTCATGTAACGTCAAAGAGAAAGTTTGCTCGGCAGGACATCTTTGATTTGTGTGAAGTTTGGCGCACCGATTTTCATTGATCAAAAAGCAGCACTTGGTCTTTTTTAGATCTAAAAGATGAATAAACAAAAGGGCAAATTTCCGTAAATTAAAAAATTCATTGCACCTCAATTAAATTTTGTTTTTTTTTTTTTTTTTCGTGCGTGGGGAGTTAAAAATGCCTAACGCACCATTATAGCCACAGCTATGGTGAGAGGGGCTTGCACCCTCTAAACCAGTCTCCCCGTACCTAGACCTAATTCCACCCCTAGGCCGACTTCATGTCATTGCAGCGGGGTGGGGTCTTTTAGATACCGCTTAGAACGACACCCGGTGGGTTAATAATACACTGCGTATGTGCATGTTCTGCACTTACTCGCTAACTGCTCCAGCGGCATCTGCTTCTCTCGTTGATCCTTCGGTCGCCTCCAGATCTCGTTTTTTCAGCTTCAGTATCCTTTCTGAGTATTTCACGATTAAGAGCCAGTGTTCTTCGCTGGACACTATTTTCTCCACGATGTTGTTAGGTGATATAGCGCCCATTTCGCTCTCGATGGCATCTCGCATTGGTTTCCACCTTTTACAGTGGAAAAAAGTGTGTTCTGCGTCGTCGTTGTCGGAATCGACATACAAGCAGCAGGGTGTTTCACATTTATTAATGCGGTGCAGGAATTTTCTGAAGTAGCCATGACCTGATAGCAGCTGTGTCAGGTAATAGTTTTTATCACCATGTGTTCGAGCCGTCCAAAGTGAGATGTTGGGGATCAACTGGAACGTCCATCTGCCGTGCTCCTCGTTAGTCCATCGTCGTTGCCATATTACCGTTGTCTGCTTTCTCACTGAGTTAGCTGCCTGTTCGTTGTAGGTGCCGTTTTGTTTGAGTTCATACTGCTTCTTTCTTTCTTAGGCTAGGAGGTCGATTGGAATCACTGCTGCTATTACCATGACGGCTGCTCCTGATACAGTGCGGTATGCTGACGCTATTCGCAGAGCGGCTGTTCTTTGCACTTTCATTAGTTGCTTTCTTCTGCTGTCGATTTGTAGGGTGTCTGCCCTTACTTCACTTCCATAGAGCAGGATCGCATTAGTGGTGGACATTAGCAGCTTTCGCTGGCAGGCAGCAGGGCCATTTACGTTTGCCATCAATCTGCTAAGTGAGGCTGTGGTTTTTGCTGACTTTGTTGTTGCGTGCTGTAACTGCGCCAGGTACGTTAGTTTTGGGTCAAGTCTTACCCCCAAGTAGTTAACCACCTGTTGCGTCATAATTACGTCTTGGCCTACACGCATCTCAATTTCAATTGGATTATGTTTTTTACTAAAAAACAGGAGCTCAGTTTTATGAGTCGCTAACTCCAACCCTCTCGGATTAAGCCATGCTTGCACTCTGATCACGACTTGATTTAGTCTTCTCTGTGCATCGTCTGTATTTCTGGTGGTGATAACGGCAACAATGTCGTCAGCATAACCAACTAGGAAGGTATCGTCGGGCATATCGATGCAACCAGTGAAGGCATTTTTGTGATAATATACTGAATCGAAACTTGAAAAGTTCTTTTTAGAATACAAATGTACTTTTTTGCCTGGAACACCTAATTTTACTGAAATGAATTGTACGAAATTTTTCCAAGCAAACTACTAAGAAAAAAAGGTCCTCCCATCGCAAAAACCCTAGCAAAATTAAATATAATTCAGTATTTACGTGATCATCGAAGCTTATGGAATTTTTTTTAGTATTTGATAAAACAAGAGGGGAATGAAACTTATATCATTGGAAAGGTATTTTTTTATAGATGTGTACAAACAAAAAGAATGTTCGTAGGTTACCGTTAAATCAGGTAAAGAAATAAAACTTACACATATGACTTTCCCATACAAAACGCTTTAACCAATTAAATGAAAGTATTTTGATCGCGTTCATAGCTGCATGATGTACACTAACGTTTTTCGTATGATTATAAAGCTTAAAAAAATATTTGGATTTTATTTTATATAAATACATTAAATTATGCATTTGTAGTCAAATTAAAAGTTTAAATTTTTTTGGAAAACTCAAAACACATCATATTGGATCAGTGACGTATCCAGGATTTTATTTCGGATTGGGTTTTGGATATGAGATTTTTTCTACGTAGTGTATATTCTTTGCAAAATCGTTTATATACAGTGTCCGTCAAAATATTTCGGGGGGGGGGGGGCGGGTTCTATCCCCTAGCATCCCCCTAGATACGGCCCTGTATTGGATAGTTTTTAAGCTATACATAAATAGGCAGTTGCAAAACGGTTCAATCGCTTGATTTTTTTGTTAAAATGGCTGTGAAGTGTAAAGAGAGGGCAGTGCAGATTGAAATTTTTTTGTCCTAATGAGAAAAAACTTTGAGGAGGTTGAGCTGCCACACCGATTTTGATACAGTTTGGTACATAAATAGCTTGAATCCTGGGGAAAGATATTTGTTTTAAAGTAGACGATGCTACGCCCATGACAGAAGGCTAGAGTGAAACTTTAGAAAGAAATAGATATGGGGGTTGGAATCGGGCAACATGATACCATAATTTTATTTTTTGGGAGTAATGAAATTTTATCAGTTAGGATAATACTGAACTGTTTTGTATTGTCTCTATAATGGTTGAGTTTCAACCAGTGAGCGAAATCTATTTGTTATAAATTGTCCGAATGTACCGAAAATGTACTGAAAATGTACTTCAAATTGGCCAAAGGTATTAAAAATACGGCATATATGCTGAATGTACTGAAAACTTGTCGACGGAACTGACGACAATTTTTCAGGATGCAAATGTACCGAAAAAAGTACAAATGTACAAAAAATGCCATCACTGACACAGAATACATAGATCGTGGGATTAGAAATGGGCGAAATCTATGAGTTGTAACAAACCTACACAAGAGATCGAACTAGCAATGCACAACAAATTAGTAAAGAGAGCGGGGCACCTTGCATATAAACAAAAATCTTTAGAACGTTATTCTGAATGAATTATACAAGGCCCTGCACTCAAATTGCTCACCAGTATTCCCATATCAACATGTATGCTTCAAAATGGTATACTGACAGAAATACTTAGCGCAATTGAACCAATTTTCAAGCATTGCATGGAACTTTTATGGAAGAGTACTACACATAAAGTAGGCAGATTTTGACAAGATGATATTTCACTTAAAACCGCTACACTAAGAGCTTATTAAGCAAATGTCGTCAAATTCAATTGGTTGTAATGAAAAGGTGTATCTTTCATCATACCACCACGCTTACTTATTCGATTAACCGATGTAATAAATATAAAATCGTTTAAATACTCGCCAGATTTTATAATGGAAAGTTCGATCATGGATATATGATTTACATATTTCAGGAAACCAATAACTTCTCATTTCGATAAAAATATATAAATTAAAATGTTGTTTAAGTCTTTTCAAAATTTCACATCAAGCCTAAGCCTATTAGGAATTAAAGCTAAAATAAATACATTTTATGCACAATGCTTCCTTACATCTTCTTATAAGTTCACAAATACAAATTCTCTAAAGCTAAAAGCAGATTCTTGTTTCCACATAATTCGTCGAAAGTGCGTAGTGGCTAATGCTATTGTTGCCTAAATTAAATCTATAAAACTAAGCTGCAGCTGCAATTTAGTAGACTGGCATGATATATTTTGAATACTATGAAACACATGCATATGCCATACACATGTACTACAAACCTACATAGACAGTATGTTGCCTATGCAAAAACATGCAAATTAGGGTGGAGCGATCGAAAAGAAATAAAATGCTTGCACTCTTACACAAAAGTTTTGACAAAAATATAGTTAAATTCAAACAATGAGCTTGGAAAATAGAGTTCCGGTTCGACATTGGTAATCAAGACATTTGATGGAGATTTATTTTTTTTGAGTTTTCCCTGAGTTTTCAGTGAAAAACGTCATATAAAGTTTATGTGCTGTAACGGAACAGAAATTAATTTCTAATTATTTTACTGAGCTTACTGTAAGTAAGTACAGTGTGTATTAATATCAGTTGCCTTAAACACAGCTCAATTAAGAAGAAAATGGCAAAGCTATTCATACAAATTTCTTCTAAGCTAAGCGGAATTATCAGCAACTTTTGACACGATTAGTAAAAATTTCTTAGACTGATGTCTCCTTTTTTAAATAGATGTGTTGAGAACCCAATCAAAAAGTGAAAGAAAGCAATAAAGCAGCTAACAGGGAGAAAACAATTCCGTTTACTTTTCTATTGTCAAGTCATTATATCGATTGACATTTGAGATATGAACATGTTTCGGTCAAGCTTTTCACTATTTTTTTAATCAGAGCACCCTATTATAAATGATGCTTGCACAAGTGGACTTTACTCTACATATATTCTTTTAGTTATCTTTCAATTTGGTCAACATGGGTGCATTTTGTGCTTTGCTGTTTTTAGCCTCTAGGAAAAAGAATTATTCTTTATACATTGTGAGAAAAGTGAAAGATTGTTCCTTGCTTCTTTTGAATTGGCGTGGTATAAGCCTTATCGCTACTTTGAGAATGATGTTTCAGAAATATTTTTAGAAGTTATTCGTACATAATGTTTTTTCAATGACCTTAACTTTTTAATAGTTTCCAATAGAAAAGTGAAGAGAGCAATAGTACATACTGAAATAATTTTTAATGCTTGCAATACGTACAAGACACAATACCAAGCAGAAAATGTATCCAAACTAGATGTCGATAAGTGTTGAGAAACTAAAAACCATTAATTTCACTCACAGACGCTGAAAATTCAGGTAGTTTAAATATTTAATGAGAAATGTTTTGAAACATTTCATAAAGTTATTCGTTGCATGACAAGTAGCTTTATAATCCTTTAGTAATCCTTGAAAAAATTTTGTTGCATAAGCAGAAAATTTGTAATTAAGCCAAAATGTGCAACAGCAGCAGAAACACTAACCGTAGAAACATTGTCAACACATGTTATGGCCAACATCAACAACAACAAGATGCCAAACAATATTCATTTTCATTTCAATTTCAATTTAGCCTGACAATGACGACAACAATTGGACAATTTCAGTAATATACAGGATGTTGCATTCTACTAATGTAAAATGGCTGAATACTCTACAAGTGGGGCGCGCGCTGGTATACATAACTTTAAGCTCAACATTTCAGAGGCAAGTTTGGACGGTGGAGCAAATTGTATTTGCCGGTTAATGCTTCAGCCGTTCGTCAATTTTGTTGTCTTTACTGCTTTAAGTTATACGCATATCAGAGTATTTTGAAGGTCAGTAAGCTCTCCAGGTACTTCAAACTGAATTGCAATATCATCCCATAATTTATACAAAACAAGATTCAGGTGTTACGAAGTGAAAGAAAATATTTATGACATAAACATTTGAAGTTCATGTGGAAGATTGTTGCACGGTCCAATATCATCCCAACGTTGGAAACTACCCAATCCTGAATACAATTTAAGTCTTTGTTTAATCTAGCAAACTGTATTCAGACATTCATAAGGGTTTCAAAAAAATATATAATGAGGTGAATGGTTTATATAGAGTGAAAATAAGTAACAATAGCAAGTATTCTATTCTAAAGATCAAATCGTGTCAGCTTAAATGACATGCTAGAAATAGTTTGCTTATGTTTGAGCTTCCTCGAATGAATAAAGTCATCGACATAGTTGAATACTTTTGAAAAGTCTAACATGACTATAATCAGATATTTTCACTGAATGCAAAACATAAATCAGTTGTTACTTTATTGAAAATTTACTAGCAATCAGTATGTTTGTTACGAAAGTCAAACTGTCACTTATTGAGCTTCTTAACATTTTGCATGATAATCTTAAATTTAATTTTTAATATTAGTTTTTGTGTTGTTTCAGATAACGAGACGACATATTGTAGTTGGCAGATTTGACAGTATCGTAAATTAATTCAAACTTAAAATGCCACGCATACTCAGTTTTTGAGGAACACCAAAGGACATCAACGCGTTAAGCTTCAATGTTAGTTACAGCGGTTGGACATTTAAGAATACCAGTTTTATTTATCAACGGAATAGTTGGAAATTGATTAAACTTTTATTCGTTTTGGGTTGAATTTTCTTAGAGAATATATATGTACATAAGTATATACTAACTCAATTATTTTTCCAAAGATTTGTAATTAAATTTCATAGAATACTATATGTACTTAAAATAAGTAGAAAAGAAAGGAAGGAACATGCATTAGAAGTAAAGTGGCCAAATGAGAGCTGGTGTCAGATTCAGTGACTGAAAATCCATCATAGGGACAAGGTCTGGGTCGAGAATATATATAGCAAACTAAAAATTAGTGAAAATCGGTTTCATTTTTTTACCAAAAGAATCTAGAAACACGAAAAAAGTAAGAAAAAGCTGTTGAGTGTGTTATCTTTGATTTCGCCAAAATCAATACACGACACCGCGTTAACAGTAAAAGTGCGTACCTAGCCACATCTAACTTGGCAACATTTACTTTAATATCTTTTCGTGTAGTGTTTGAAATTTTTGTCTGGTACTGGACGTGTCACAACCTGTTATAGAAATTCACCAAATTTTTGCCTGATACTAGTTATACTGAACTTAATTTTGCATTTGTGTCAAGTTTTTTGGCCAGAGTTTTTTCAAGTTATTCCTTGTATTTGTGAAAAATTTGGAAACACTACATCAAATAGCTCTCACAATATATCGCTTGTAAGCGTGTTTGTTAACCGATTTTGCCTATTTTCAATGTGTAACTGTATAACGAATTTCATGCACTTATCTTGGTTGGTAAAATTGAATCGGGAATTCTGATTTAAAACAGATACATTCTCAGGATTTATTGAAGAATAACATTTATAAAAATTAAAAATAGCTAGTAAAGGTGCAATCTTCGGCCTGGGCGAAACTCACATACCCTATACTTCATTGCAACGACTTTTTAAATAAATGTTGAAAAAAGGTTGAAAAGGTTTAAGAGGTTGAATAAGTCGAAAATAATGTAAAAGATTCAAACGGGTTAAAAAGTGTTGAAAATGTTGAAAGAAAATGAAAAAGTCGAAAAAATATGGAAAATGCTGAAAAATTGATGAAAAAAAAGAAAAAATAAAGAAAATGTCGAATAAAGTTGAATGAGGTTTAAAAAAGTGAAAAATAAACATATGAGGTACATTGGAAAAAGTTAATAGGTTGAAAAGTCAAAATAATATAGAAAATGTTAGAAAAATAGAGTCGAAATGATAAAGACGAAATATGCCACTACCATTTCTTTAATTCCGCCCACTTTGGGATCAAAGAACTATATTCGTGATTGATATACGCATACAAATTTTTAGCGAATAGCTTGTACACTTTGCGATATATGCCATAGTTAGTCTTAAATTTAGGTCATTGAAACACCCGCTAGTACAATCCAGTCCCATTTTTATCCAAAAATAGCTTTCCATAAACAAACCTTTTACACCAAATTTCAGTTTGATAACTCATTTATTTCCATAGACATGCCACTTAGCGAATTTTAATTGTATGGGAGGTGCCATGCCCACAAGTGCTATTTAGGCCGCATTTGGTTCAGATGTGCCATTTCGGATTGAAACCAATTTCTTGAAATATCATACCAATTGCTGCAATGATTCACCTAAAGCAGCGCTTACAATTTTATATCAAAATGGGAAGTGCCATGCCTACTGATGAAATCCCGTCAAAGTCCATTTAATTTCAAAGCTAAGTACCTGATATCGTTACACCACATTTTATGAAGATTACTTGGAATAGTATCTATAATATTAAACGTTTTTTTCTTCTTATATGGGAGGTACCACGCCTACTGGAGCTTTTGTGCCCAAGCCTTCCAATAATATGTCTTTAAGCAAGTATATATATCTGTTATATTACATATCTTAACGATAACGTTGTCCGTTCTGTGCCAAGCACTTCAACGTGTTTTTCCAGTATGCTGACGTAGTTTGTATTGTTAAATGCTTTCAGTGGCATCATCAAAAATTTTAATAAAAATCGCATGTGCCAATTTCGAATTATACGAAATCAAATCTTTCAACTGTTGAAAAGTGCCACGACCACTTTCACAATACTACCCACTTTAACAACATTAAAGATATATGTGATTTGTGTCCGTGTTCCGAATTTCATAAGAATATCTTTCACGGTTTCCGAATTATGGCATTATAAAACTTAAAACCTAGGGCTGTGCCACGCCCTTTTAATAAGCTTTGCAAAGCTCAAACTTAGCCTTATCTTAATTTTGTTCACATGTTTACCAAATCACCAAGTTTCATCAAAATCGCAGCAACTTTTTTCAAAATGGGCTGGGGTATAGAATACGGGTGGCAGGCGTGTCCGTGAACCGATTTCGCCCATTTTTATATGCTAGCGGCTTGCAAGAAGGTGACCTGTGTACCTTTCATTTGCTTTAGCTTACTCGGTTTTCTTGTAAACGTGATTTCAACAAACAGACAGACAGACAGACAAAAAAACAGACAGACAAACCGACAAACAGACAGACAGAAAGGCAGACAGACATTTCCAGTAGGAGCTATTACTGTACTAGACTCAGAGAAAGGCTGAACCACTGTGTATGGCAATATTTTTAGAGAACAATGATAGCTTCACCTCTAAATGCTTGAAGTCTTGAAAAAAGCTCATTGTTTCGCCTCACTTGTCGCCCATTTATAAGAGCTATGTAACTCTTAGCTCGATCCGTTATGGCTTAGTAATCGTAGGATATCCGTTATAACACAAGCTATAAACCAACATATTCTGTATATAATGACACACAAGTTTTCTGAACATTTCTTATGTTTTTGCCCTCTGTAAATAATTTGAATGCAGCGCACTGCTTATAGCTCTTCAAAGACATTAACTGAGCTTAACTGAGCTAAGCTACGTGAAATTCTCTAAAGTACTAAGCGTACTGCAGATAACAGAACTCTTGAAAAAACTCATCAAATCCTCAATGAGTCCTTTTGCGGTGCACCAGCTCACTTACTCCTCACAGCGGTAAAAGGGAGTAACATAATGAACTGCATGTTGATTCTTAGTTCTGCCATTCCATCTAACGCTATCCAAGTTATTTTAATATTTTTCCTTAATGAAAATTTTCAATTGTAAAACATAAATTGTGTTGCTTGAAAAATGCATATTTTGCATATGTTGCATGCGGTGGAAAAGAAGCAGCAACAAAGATACTGCATAAGCAACAACAATTGCATTCAACTACAAGATGCGAACTGTTGCAACAGAATATCGTACGATGCATACAAAAACAATAATTTTTAATGCCATTCCATAAATGTCACTGCAAAACAAGGTAGGGAAAAACGGAAATGCATTTTATGGGTTTCAAGGAACTTTCAGGCATCTAAACAATTAAATTTCTTTGAAGAAACGTTTTTAAACTTTTGTCAGTGTACATTTAACCATAGATGGGCAAAATTTTGGAAAAAGGAGCTACTAACAACAAATGCAACAACTACAACAACAGAAAAAAACTCCACCATAAATCTCGGTCACGATAGAAAAAAAAAGGTCGACAGTAAACCAAAAGTCAATACCAACAAAAGTAAACTGATCTGACGGAAGAAGTTGTCCTCAATGTGCGCATTGTTGATTCCTTGTTCGCTCGCTTCGGTTTTTATGTTTTTTGCTGAATGATGCAACAATAATAATAATATAAACATGGTTGCCACATAACTTAACATAACTCGGCCAAATGTGCCGAGAAAATGTACCAAATAGGGAGAAGATCTACCAACATTTCTGATAGTTATCTCTTTTATTAACAAATGACATTTGTTCAAACTCGGCTTGATTGCACTTCTAGAAGGCGTTAATATCTAATTTTTTTTTTGTTTTTTGTATGTGGCTTAGTTGCCAAGTTATGGACTTCTTGAAATTGAAGTAATTTGAAGAACGGATTCGGAAACAGCTTTTCGAACTTAGCGGATTTCCAATAAAATATTAAACATTGTGGTTCCTATATTAAATTTAATGTTCTTTTCAATTATGAATTCAAATTCGAAATTTGATTTTTTTTTTGTATGTAGATAACCGGAAATAAACATTTCAAATTAGAACCTCAATATTTCAACAACAATTTCGTGCACTTCTTTGTAAAATATATGTGGCTTAAAGTGCATAAAGGAATTCACAATGAAAATTATATTAGTTTAGGAGATATATGAATTTAGAAGCCCATAACTGAACAAATAATCCTCATACAAAACAAAAATTGAGTGTTCACAGGGATGCGAGTGCACTTGTACTTGTTTTTGACCAAACTAGTTTTTGGGAGAAACTAGATTTTCCTAAGCCCAAAGGGTTTCGCATACATACTGGTGTTGGACATACCATGGTGAACAGTGGCTGGATGGTTAGTGTAACACTTATTTTTAACGGCTCCCCATAAATGTTCAACAATAGGCCACACATAATCAGTTGCCATTGCAGGGTAACGCTCACCATGTTCTCAAATTTTCAATTCCTCAGAAGAATGGCGAATTGATGTGCTTGGATATTCTTGCAGACACTGAGCAACAGCAGTAATATTTTGGACTGTGCACTTTGTACGAGAATGTGTTGTTTTATAAAGTTAAGACTCAGTTCCACGCATATGTCTCACAAATCGATCCACAAATTGCGTGGAAGGTCCTTCATTTCCACCGAAACTGTGAGAAAATTACGTTTCACCACTTTGCAAGTGAATTTTTATTATTTCCCATCCCATTTCTTTAGACAGAGGCTTTAATCGAAGTTTTTGTCATAATACGATTGACATTATATCCGCCACCTTATATATATTATAATTATCCAAAAGATTTAATAAAATACTTAAAAAAATGTAGGTAGTTGCCATTTTCAATAACTTTCGCAAGCCCTAGCGCATTTTATTTTTAAAGATATATCTGAATCTAGACAACATGCACTCAATAAATTCAAATTCAATAAAAGAGAACATCACCGAAAAAAGCTCAGCAAGACGAACTTTATTTTCTCAATGTGTTTCCTTTTGGAATACATCAGTTTTGAGCTAATTTCGTTTTTGCCAAGATTTTGGGGGTGAAGACTGTTTTTTGAATGGCTTTTCAAATGGGACAAGTGGTTAATTAAAGACTTCTCGCATTTTGTGGTGTGTGCATGAGTTTGTAGTTTTGGTTCTTTTCTGAAGAAAAGCGAAGTGTTTGTTGTAATGAGATAGAATTGGCTCATTTTTATTCAAACATGATTTTTGTGGTAAAAACCGTGATCAGAGCTAAAGCAATAAGTTTGATTTCAAATTTATATGAATTCTCGGTAGTCTCGATGTTGAAACGAGTATTCTTAATGACCCAAATAGCTTTTTGATGCGTGCAATCAGCTTTTGATATTCATAAAAATATCGGTTATTTTTGGTGAGATGAATGACAATAAATGCATTTGAATTTTACGAGAGATTATTGCTGGATGGGCCTAATATTTATCCGCAGCATATACAATGTGAGAAGTAGCACAGAAGGGTACAAATTAAGAAATCAAACGGACTAAATGATGAATTCTCTTGACTACATCTCAGGCCTTAGGCATCCAATAAAATCAATCCAACTCAAAACACCCAAAGTCAACAAACACGACCGGTGTTAGGAAAATTAGTGCAAGAAAACCTTCGGATGGGTTGAAGTGAGAAAGTCCTTAAACAGAAGAGTTGCATTAAAAACGATTTAAGTTTAGTCCTCAATTCATTCTCTCACTACTGTGAATAGATGCTTTGCTCTCGAGTTAGCTCATCTTAACTTCCGGGTCCTTATTTAATACTTAGTTTACAGCTGAAAATTTAACTTATTGGTAATCTAATTTTGGTTCGATGTCCCAAAAATAAATTTTCTGATGTTTTTTAGAGAAAACTGCTTAATTTTAAGGAAGCAGTGAATTCAGAGACATTATTCGATTGGAAATAAGCTCTTCAGGTGAGCTGATTAATGGGCTGAAAAACTATTATCTTGTATGAGAGTAATACTAATAATTTTAATTTTATTATTACCGAACTTAATGTTTTGATAGTTAAAAGTAAAAGTTGCAAAGTACTAGGTAATAAATTTTGTATTTACTTCTGAGCAGCGTACTTCGAGTATGAAAAAATGACTGCCTGTAAAAGCTGTATTTGCTAGCTTAAAAATTTAGTCGAGAGTATTCTATATCCATTGAACGCTTTTGGAAAACTTTAAATGAACCTGTTCCAGAAGCTTCAATAAAATTCTTTTCGGTTTCGTAAGAATCTCTATCGTTTATATCGTGTCCGAGTATCCCAAAATCTTTTAGTAAAAGTGCAGCTTCTGGATTTCGTTAATAAGTACTTGTAGTTATCAGTATATTGAAGGCACCTAAAACATATGTGTATCCTCCGGAGTAAAACTTAAATTTTAAATATCTACATTTCTGAAAAGACACATTTTAAAGATCATATGCAAATTGAACACAATTTTCATACATACAGCACGACAAGTCGACAACACCAACAACGACAACAGCAAATTCTTTTCCCTACAAACACTCCTCCGGTGGAACATAAAATATGAACATATCTGGAAATTTGATTTTCTTACAAACTGCATTACTCTTCAAAACCAAACGAGACGAGTACATAAGTAGTGCAGAGGAAGATGCGTAAGAATGGGTTGCATTTTATTGCTGCTACATCAACTTGGTTTTTCTAATAACTGTCACAACTTGTAGTTAGTTGTTGCAACGAAGCAACTTGGAGTGCCGTCCAACAATTTGAGTCTATGCAAGGAGCACACAGTTAAATGTTTGACTTTATTTCGTTTGCAAAGTTACGAACGCACTGGAATTGTATGATTGTAGGCTTAGTAAACACAATTTGCTTGGAGCAAAAACTTTTTCATGCTTCTGCTGGGATACTACAAGAATCTGTGAGAAAGTTTGTGACATTAAATTTTATAAATATTAAGTTTTTTATCAACTTAACAGCTGCTGTAGAGTTTAAGAAATTTTCTTTTTGAATATGCATTTAAAAACCTTGAAATGAATTGAACTCTTAAAGCTTTAATCGCTCAAAAATAAAAAAATGTCTTAAATTAATTTATTTTATTCATTGAAATTTGTTGCACTAAATTTGTAGAGGTAAGTCATTTTTAATTAAAAAATCTACAAAAGAGCACCTCATCATAAGGCTTGTACTGCTTTAGAACTCCTGTTGCTTATCGTATGACATAAAGTTGGTGTCAGAAGATCGTGCTTAAGTAGCATATAACAAAAGAGCAACAGGAACTTAATTGATGAATACGAATACAACACCCCACATGTACACAATGTTCGAAAAAGGCAAAAAAATCATAGCATACATTGTGGCACTTAAAGTAAGAGCTTACACTATGCTATCGATAAATAGTTGACACTGAAGTGTTGCCGTTTTTGTTATGCATCTTCACTGTTGCTTCTTTTTAATAACCTTTAGCCGTTGAGACCACAAATCACATTCTCCACCAACATTTTCTCTCTTTGAAGTAAAGTAGTATGAGCAGCATGGCGCTAAGGACCAGCTTAATTACAAAGGCTACCACACGAGTGATTTATTTTTATGGCGCTTTCTCTCTCCATCAATTTTTCGCTCCCGTTTTTCCGCTCTTTTGCTAGTTCACTTCTGTTTGTTCAGTGTTTTTTTTCAATATTGTCTCGTTTACAATTTTTCTGCAACATTCTTTGTCGCGGTAGCTTTCGCACACCCATGTCATTGTTTTTCTCCACTATTTTACTTTATAAATTTACTGTGGCTTTTTTTTTCTTGGCTCAAATAGTGGTTTAATAAAGGAGAATTTGTGGAACGTAATTTTGCTGGCATAAACACTATAAGTATGTACTGTGAGAGCTTTCTACTGGAACATTTCCTACCATAAAACCGCAGGCATGTTCGTTATTGTTGGTATCTACAGTTTTTGTAGTGACCAAGACCGTCAAGCTTAATAAATTAACTGTTTATTTCACGTGGTGGTGCAGTTTTTACTGGAGAAAAATAAAATGAGAGGATTAATTGAAGTAGTTGGCAAAGCCAACCACGGGTGAGTTCTAAAGCCATGTTAAAAGAGATGTTGTTTAAAGTGTTCGCGTCATATTTTTTCTAAGCAAGTGATTATTTTTTATCGGAAGAATAGCGTGTTTTCTTTTCCATTTTAGTATTAATTTTTGTTTGCTCGTAGCGACTTCGGGTATGAAAGAAAATCTGGAGCAATTTGGCTACAAGTAACGTTGACTCTGGTGATTTCCCATTTGAAAAACTTATCGTTTTTTTATACTCTTCTACTTACACTGAACCAAAAATGTACATAAATTTTTATGAAAAAGTTTCTTCAAATTATTTATGTATTTTTACTTACACAATAAATAAAAATTTCTTCGGATAACTTTCCATAAAATTAGATATATCATAAGAATTGTTTCTTAAAAGTTTAAATATTTGATTCATAAAGTCATTGAATATAACCATCTTTATGTTATTAGAAATTTTTTCTAGAATATAAGAAACCGAGTTTTTGAGAAGTTTCTTGTCCAAACATAAGAAAAAGTTGCTTATGATCTTGGATTTCTTTCTTAAAATTTAAGAAAAGTTTATATTTCAGCATACATTCAAAAACATTTGCTTATAATCTACGAAATTTTTCTTATATCCTAAGAAGTATTTATTTCTCTGCCCTTTCGACAAACAAAATGTTTTTTTCATATAAGAAAAGTTTCTTGGATCATAAGAAAACTTTCTTAGCGAACAGAGCTGTTGTCATTCTCTTTCTGTATAATTAAATTTGAAGACGTTGGCTACACGTGGTTCGTCTTAAGGAGTATTTTCATGATAATGAAATACTTAACAATATAATAAAATAAAAAGAGAAGAAAAATGTCGGAAGAATTGATTCTTTTTGACGAGAACGGTGGTACTGTAAGTCTGACTTTATTTTTATACCCTACACAGAGGGTATATTCACTTTGTCATTCCGTTTGTAACGCATAGAAGGGGGCGTGGTAGGTATGGAAACGTATATATATTCTTGATCAACGTCACCACCTGTATCGATGTAGCTGTGTCCGTCTGTCTGTGCGTCTGTCTGTTGAAATCAAGTTTACGGGAAAACTAAGCAAGCTAATTCAATGAAATTTGGCACACAGTTCACACCTTTTTGCAAGCTGCTAGCATATAAAAATGCGTAAAATCAGTTCACGGCCACGCCTTCCGCCCATACTCTATGTAAATATACCCAAGTCCATTTTGAAAGAAAGTTGCTGCGATATTGATGAAAATTTTTGATTTGGTGAAGATGAGAACAAAATTAAGATTAGGCTAGGTTCTTAGTTTCCAAAGGCTCTTAGAAAGGCGTGGCATAGCCCTATATTTTAACTTCTGTAACGCCATAGCTCGTAAGCCGTCCAAGATATTGTGATGAAATTTGGTACACGAATACTGATCTTATGAACCTTGAATTGTGCATAAAGTAGGCATAATTGTAAAAGTGGGCGTGGCACATTTTAACAATTACAAATTTTGATTTCGTATAGCTCCAAATTGGCACATACAATTTTCATTAAAATTTTAGGAAAAAGAGAACTAACAACGCAATCGTTACGAAATTAAATAAGGCGGATACACTTGCTAAAAGGTATCTTCTTGGAACATTTTTGCACAACTGTGCCGGTGGGTGTGGCACCTCCCATCTAAGCGAAATACGTTTAATGCTATAGATAGTGTGCTATGAGAGTAATCTTCATAAAATTTTGTGTAGAGGTGTCGGTTACTACTACATAATCTTCGGAATTAAATGAGACTTGACCAGATTGTATCAGTGCGCGTGGCACCTACCTCATCAACATAAAGTTATAAGTGCTATTTTAAGTGAACTATTGTAGCCATTGATCTAAAATTTGAAGTTAGTGGTTTACTGGGTATTAGCTACATATGAATCAAAAGCTGGCAAAATAGCAACAGTCGGCGTGGCACCTCCCATAAAATTAAAATACCTTATGTGGCATAACTATCGAAATATATGAGCAATCATACTGAAATTTGGTGTAAGAGGTTTGTTTATAAAAAGCTATTTCTGGATAAAAATCGGACTGGATTGCCTCAGTGGGTGTGTCACCGCCCTAAATTTTAAGAATAATTACGGCACAAATCGCAAACTTTACAAGTTACTGTGCTAAAATTTGGTTCATTTATTGATCCAAAGGTGGGCGGAATCGGAGAAGTGGGCGTGGCATATTTCGTTGTTTTTCATTTCTATTCTATTTTTTCAACATTTTTTATATTCTTTTGATGTTTTCAATCTTTTACCTTTCTCCTTCAATCGACATTTTCTTTATTCTTTCGACATTTTCATCAATTTTTCAGCATTTTTCATATATTTCGACTTATTCAATTCCTTTCAACTTTCTTCAATGGTTTTCATATTTTTTCAACATTTTCAGTTTTATCCAACAGTTTCCAACATTTTTGAATCTTTTGACATTATTTTCGACTTATTCAACCCCTTCAACATTTTTTAAACATTTATTTCAAAAGTGCTTTCAATGCAGTGTAGGATATGTGAGTTACGGTCTGGCCGAAGATAACACCTTTACTAGTTAAAATTAACTTTTATATTATTTTTAGGTAGTTGTGTGCTAGTAGATGACAAACAAAATGCAAATCTGATTAAATGAAAGCCTTAACGTTTTCTATGTGCAAAAAACAATTGACTTTTTCGAAAAACATCAATTTCCCAAGCACTCCATCAAGAATTTCAGCCTTTATTAGGCTCAAAATTTTTAGAACATACTCCAGTACCATCCCTGAAAAGTTTATCCATGTTTTTTCACCCTATTTGATTTTAAAAGCATTTGAAGTTAAGATTTATGATTTGCAATGTAAATTGAAACATTGAGAATGAAAGCGAGAGAACAAAATTTGAATTGATTTCAGCCATTTTAGGCTCAAAATTTTCAGAACATTCAGGAGTAACATCTCCGAAAATTTCATTCATTTTAAAGTGTGTGTATGCAGTGGAATATTTATGGATGAAAAGTAACGGAATATTCAAATTTTCTCGCTCTCATTCGCAAAGTTTCAATTTACATTGCAAATCATAAATCTTAATTCAAAACGTTTGTAAAATCAAACAGGGTGAAAAAACATAAATGAAATTTTCAGAAATTGTACTCTTGTATGTTCTGAAAATGTTGATGCTTAAAAAACTCATATTGGTGATGGAGTATTTGGGGAATTAATGTTTCTTGAAAAAGTCAATTCTTTTATCTTTCTAATACGCAACTACCTAAAAATAATATAAAAACTTATTTGAATTGTGTTGGTTTGTTTTTATTCATCAATGAATTTTTTTGTTTTACTTACAAGCTTTTTTGAACACAATTTAAAACTTTTTTTTTAAGCAATGATATTGGTCAAAACAATTTTATTGAAGTTTTTTATATCTTCTACATGATAGACCAATCACAGATAAAAAGTTTCAGCCCATTTAAAAAACATGATGGTAACGATAAGCTCATTATAGGTGGAATGACCCATACACATATTAATACTATACTATACACCGTTTCCACACATAATGTTACACCCGGAAAAGACCACGCTGCGATTTGATATGTCACTCCTGCAAAATAGATAATGTGGTCTTTCAGACCACAAAGTATGGCTTACCGCCTTTTAGGTTACCGCTAATCGCAGGGATAAAACGATTTATGAATTGATTACAAATATGTTGTCCTTAGAGGTCGTGAAGATCAAATCCCAGAACCAACACTTGAAAATCAAGATTTAACTTAAAATAGGACAGTTTAAACCACATAATTAAAAATTACAACCCTAATTCAAAGCTTTTAAAATATAAAGATACATTTACATTCCAAAAAATCGGAACATCATAAACTAAAAAAAATAATAATTTTCGAAATACATTTCTTTTTTCAATTTAGCCGGAAACGAATCAGCGACTTCAGGGATTTTTCGCGTAAGACCTTGTAATGGCATACCTCCAAACGCGAGAACTCAAAATGCATGTAAAACTCAAAAGTCTTCGAGCTTGATTGCGGAAACAGCCCCATCTATGCAAACGAGTGAGCAGTGATAATTTGAAATGCAAAAAATGTATCATTCTCAAAAGAGAAAATGTATCGAAAGAGGTAGAATTAAGTTAATAACTAACAAAACACAAATAAGAAATTAAACAAGTCTGAAAATCGTTTTTTTAATATATTTCAAAAATTTAATGTCAAATTGGCAACAAATTTTTTTCGACGAACGGTAACGCTGATTCACAATCCGACTTTTGAAGGCTGCCTTGTCATCAAATTTGCCTCGAAAACTTTGCTGCGTAAATTTTGTTCCATTCAAATTTTTATCGCGGTTCGAGATCATTTTCGAACCTCGAAAAATACTTCAATTGAATGATCTTAGCTTACGCAATTTTCGAGGCATCTTTAGAGCGTTTAGAGGCATAACCTCCGTGACAACCAAGCGTTTTAATGCTGTTTGTTAAGGAAATCAGGTAAGACAGCAATTTGCAAAGCCAACAATCTCTGCTTGTACAGACAACCATATTATCATTTTTACATGCTTACCGGTAAGTGGGCACCTAATTGACAACTTTTAGTTTTCTCTCGCTCACAAGGAGAGAGAGCTAGTTCTCACCAAAAAACAATAGTACATATGTTGTTGTACGCATTGCTGAGTGTAGGGCTCGCACCAACCAATGTGCATAAAGGGTTTTGACCAACATAATTTTTGTAGCGTGTTAGTGTCATATAGCTATGCAATAAGTCAACGCTTACACGAGGAAATTCGGTCAGACAAATTCTTGTCTATTCTCTTTTGTGAATTTGTTTTGCGTTTACACACTAAAACTAGAATTTCTTTGTGCAAGAAAATGTCAAAGCAATTACTGCGTCAACTCGCCACAGCAAACGTAATTTCAAAGCATAATATCGGGTAACGAATAGAACGAAAGAGATTTCGCGGGTACGACAAATTCAGTACATCACCCTTTCGTTTTTCCCTTCTTGCCCACAAACAGGAAAACTTTCCCTCAAGAGTTTCCTCGTGTAAACGTTGACTAAATAAAAATACAATATTATGACATGCTGAGCGGCAGCTGAAAAACAGCAACAACAAATGCTTTGTTGACACACATTTGGAAATGCACAACATATTTGTGTCATTAATTTGACGCCAGACACAAAACCAAAGCAAAGGGATGCAACAAAACTCCACTACTATTGTTTTTTCATCGTTTTGCTTTGAGCTAATTATAATGTGTCCCAGATGCATGGAATGTGTTACAATTATTTTTGTAAAAAAAATATGAGGAGTAAGAGTTTTTGGATAATGAGTGAAGAGAAGAAATGTATAAAAGTAAAAGTAATTTACAATAAACCATCGATTTTTATCAGATCATTCAAAAGCAATAGAAGTGTTTTATTTTTGCTAAGGATTTGCCTAGAAGCCTCACCAGGCTCTTTCATTGCTTTCCTTCACCTTGCAGCCTTACCAGAGTAAGTAAGTGATAGCTCATGATGAGCTTCAAATAAAGCCCTTTACCTCTGATTCCTTATTGCAGTTTACAACCGGGAACCAGACGTATTCACGGTGGTCTTTAAAAAATTTTAATTTTTCGAAATACCACCCGCGATTTTTTTAGGGAAAATGTTGGGGGACCCTTACAGCAGTGGCGTTTACTCTAAGGTGCGCAGGTGTTCTCCGCACACCCAACCAAAATCCGATGCATTTTTTTTAATGCTTATTAGAAGGTTTTCATATTTGTTAATAATTTGACGCTGTTGCTGCTGGCACGCTGCAGCATACCATATCCATCATATCATAGTTCTGTCCCCTAAGCGTACAATATAAATATGTACAATAAAAATATGTACATAGATCAAACATCAAACGCAACATTTTTTGACGACGTTGAGTGTGCGCTTTTAATGTCGCACCAACTCTTTTTGCGCACACGCAACGAACAGCGGCCGCTTCTCCGGCAGAGAACCTCTGCCATCCAACAAAAAAAAACGAATATACGTTTGCCGAAAAATTCGCACTTCAACAATGCAGCACAGTGCTGTTTAAAAATTTTTGACATAGAAAACTGGGATGTGTGCGCTGAATTTATTGAACTTGCAATGTTTTGAGTTGCGATACAAACGTGTATTTTTTGAAATAATTATACTTTGTCAACACAAATGGATATAAGATTTAAAAGATTAAAATTTTTGGAATTGTTGAATTCAAAAAAGTTTCTCAATTTCGAAAGAAGTTTTCCAGATGAGGCTATTGAAAGCCTTAAAATTTCATATGCCCTCTTCTTCGAATTTGTTAAGCTAAGAAATGAGTTGGGTGTATTATATAGCATTTTCATCAGAGATATACTCGAAATTCTTTTGAATTTGGAATCGAAAGATAAGTTTTCAGAAATTTTAAAGCTAAGTTCCTTAGTTTTGACAATTCCAACTTCAAGTTAGTTGAAAGATTATTCTCTGCATTAAGCGCATAAAGACTTTTTCGAGAAACACTATGTGTGAACAGAGATTGTCGGAACTGGCTATAATTTCCATAGAAAAAGTATTTCTTAAAGAAATAAAGAGCAAAAACAGCTTTTATGATGAGGTTCTGGAAATTTTTTAAAAAAAACCACGTCGTATTGAACTGACATACCAATGAAATTGTTTGGATTAAAAAAGAAATAATAATAAAAACTTTAAACAAATTAAAATATTTATTAAAAAAAACAGAAAAAGAACAAACAAAATATATAAAAAAATAAAAATGGGATCTCAGTCTATCACGTAACCGTCGTGGGCTTGCAAAACACTTAGGATAGGCTTTCATATTTAAACAACATATACACGTTGAATACCCTGCTGGAAACGCCACGGCACGCCACTGCCTTCCAGTGTCAAAGTCCGTGAACCGCGAAATCAAACGTCCAGCCGTTTTTTTTTTCGACATTTTCATTTTTTAATGATTTTTTGAGTATGTCTCGGTATTTATTTACATATTATGTGCACATATATATGTATATACGTGTATATATATACTTATATATGTATATATGTGTAATACTAATGTGTTACAATGTGTATGTAGGAGGAGCACCGTGTTGTTTCGGAATTGTGTAAAATCACCTTATAAAAATCGAGCTATGTACAAGAATAGTAGATTTGTAGCATGAGTTATATACTTTGAACATAACAGGTTGAAAATGAACGACCCCAAACTATATGTACTTGAATTGCTTTAAAATTTAAAATACAGTTTTGTCCTGATAATCTCATTTTATTATGTGGATGTAATTTATTTAAATGACATATTTTAGATTAACTTCAACTTTTCATATCTATAAGCTGTTTGAAATATCACTTTTTATGTTCAGCCGATATCAGATATATGTATACATGATATGATGTATTATAAAATATTTTCTTTAAATTTTCTTACACAAATTCCGAAATGAAAATTTTCAAGAGCTACTTTACTGAGTGAAAACATTAAATCATTTCGCATAAAAAAAGTGCAGTCTAAAATGCTTACGTATTTACTTTAAACATTAAATAAAGATTCTATAAAGTAAAACACCTACCGAATTTTTCATTGTTCGAACACACAAATACATATGCCCTTGGCTATAAAATCGCACACAAAGTTTTCTACAAGAATAACAACCCAAATATACCAATATCCTTCAAATGCAAATGTAAGGCAGCGTGACAAAATAATTGCCCAAACTTTTGGCTTGCTTTTTAATAAGCATTAAAATTTATTTTTGTATATTTTATTTTTCAATTTTATATCCGCATAAATGGAGGTTTCCGCACATAGAATACTCACAAAATAATGTCCCTAAAATCAATTTAAATATCCTATTAAATTGTTTTTTATAACTTTTTATCCTAAAATAAAATTTTCTACGGAATTTTTCACAGTAAGCTGGAAAAAATACGCACACATTGTCATAGCGTGATATACACATATACTATATGAAGGTGGATTAGCTTTTGAAATAAGGACAAGTATCTTGAAAATTGTTTTTTATTATTTATTTATTTTCAACTTGGCCGATGTTATGTGTACACATATATAATGCTTAATCCTGTCGTCGTCTTTACTGCAACTTCAACATTTTTATGCGCACCCTGCGACACCATTAAAAATGACCCCTGCACAAGTTCGTTCTGCCTTAAGAGTGGACCATTGTACACAGGAAAAATTTGCTGGACATTGGACTACTGCGTTTTTAAACAGAGATTGTACTTGTAAAGGATATTCCAAAACTCACGCAAGATATAATTTTGATTGAAAACACAGGATTTTGTATAAAGAATTTTTTATTGATTCATAAAGTGTGGAGTTTGAAACAGCATATCGGATAAATGGCCTCAACGGCTTTGCAGGCACCACATATGCACTCTTTGTCAAAATGTTCCATGTCCGTTATGCTTAAGTGTGGCTGACCTCATGTGATACAACGCACAATTTCCTCTATCTAGGCGTGGGGGTCGTGAACTAATTTGCAATAACCTTTGACTCAGAAAACTAAAAAGGAACAGATCCGACTGCGTTAAAGCGCATGATATGGGCGGCCAATTTTGATCATCAAAACGGAAATATACACAGAAATGACTCATGCAATAGTTGAATTGTTTCTCGTGCTATGTGGGACCGTTTTCTTCAAACCACATGTAGCAATATAGAGCGCCATCAACTTTTTTGACTGACCAGCCGCATTTTCTCAAAAGATTAGTCTTGGATCAAGTGATGCATCAAGCCCAAAATCATTTAAAATCAGCGACATATTGCGGATGCATTAATTGCTGTTCGTGGATTTCTGAACCCCAAATGCGACAATTTTGACAACTAACGAAACCATAACGTTAAAAATGAGTCTCATCGTTGAAGATGATTTTGTTCGAAAAATCAGCATCCACTTGGTATTCCATGATCTATCCAAGGAACTCTTTTCGGTGTCCGTACTCAGAAGGGTTCAATTTTGGAGTTAAACATGACAGCGCAAATCTTCGAAGGAATATGATGTGGAGGGCTTCTTGAAATATCCATCTTTTATTTTTGCAAATGCATATGGTAATGCCAATTTCCATTGCTTTGTTTCTGCTTCAATGATTTTGTTTTCTCAGTGATGTTTTAAAAGAAAATGACTATGAAAGCATCAAATAAAAAATCAACCAATAAGAAAAAATAAAAACACCAAAAAAATGGAGCCACAATTCAAAAGCCATTGACACCCTTCCATGACGTTACTATTGAATGACCATCATAAATCATATCTGAGTGTCATATAAAAATCGTAATCAGATTTTGAGCGAAAAATATGTTTGCATACACTACCACAGACACACACATACGTACGTGCACATGTGAAACATGTTGGAGGAAAAATAAAATCCCTTTTCTAGCCATTGAGCATCCTTATAAATAAGGTACTTGAGTCCACTAAAAGTGTGAGTCAGCGCTTGAAGTGACATCATAGCCAACAACTGTGACGACGCCCTCAAAAATCGGCTTTGTATCTCTCTATTGTCGTCGTACTTGCAGTAGTGTGGTTTACAGGATGCAAGGAAAAGCAAAGGATATCAACCCTGTGTTTCCGGTAGTGGAATTCATATTTTTATTTCACACTGTTTGCAGTATTATTCAAGTACTTATACGATTATTGAAAAGAGTTTTAAATGATGCCTATTGAAAAGGCTTTATTCGAAGGGGATAAGTTTTTAAAATGTATTGCTTTTTTTTACCAATTTCTATGGATTTTCAAATAAAACTATCAGCTAAAGCTTCTTGATTCTGAAGAAATTGCTTAATCTCAACGTAGTTGCAAATGAAAATTGAGTCTGCAGTACCCCTAAGCTTTCTCGCATCTTTTCATGTTTTCGAGTATGACTAGCTGAATGCCATTTTTATCTTGAATTTATCTCTGTTAAGCTTAATTTTTTTTTGTGTTGACATACACTGATTTCAAATTATTTTTTGTTCTGATACAGCACATCAAAAGGATTGAACAACGACTAGTTAAGGTTGAAAGTTCCTTTTAAATAAATGTTAAAAAGACGTTAAAGAGGTTGAACGAGTCAAAAAAGTTGTTAAATGTAAAATGGGTTGAAAAATGTTGAAACATTTGATAATGAAAAAGTTGAAAATTGATAAAAAGTCGATAAGGTATGGAAAATGTTGAAAAAAGTAGAAAGAGGTTGAAAAACTCAATAAAAATTGATAGAGGTTGAAAAATGTTGAAACAATTCAAAGTCGATGGAAAAGTCGAAACAATGAAGAAAAAAGATGAAAGGGAAAAAGTTAAAAGAAAATCGAATAGAAATGAAAAAGTCAAAATATGCCACGAACACTTTTCCAATTCCGTCTTTTTTTGGTTCCATATATTATCGAATATAATCGGCATTCGCATACCAAATTTTAGCACAACAGCTTGTATAGTTTGCAATATATCCGAATTAAGTCCACAAATAGCTTTTGATAAACATAATTCTTACACCAAGTTTTAGTACGATTGCTCACGTAATTTGAAAGATATGCTACACAAAGAATTGAACTTGTATTGGTGCTATTTCGCACACTTTTGATTCAGATATACCTAATAGCAAGTAAGCCACCTGCATTGAATTTCATACCAATTGCTGCAATAGTTCACTTAAAATAGCGCCTTCAACTTTATGGTAATATGGGAAGTGCCACGCCTAGTGATGCAATCTCCTCGAGTCCCATTTAATTTTAAAGCTTATAGTAAATGACACTTCCACACAAAATTTTTTGAAGCTTACACTCATAGCACACTATCTATAACATGCTATTGTGCCAAGTTTTTATAATCACATACCTTATAGGAATATTAACTCTCATAGCGATTAGCCTGTTGGTTCTCTTATTATAATGTCCACGTGCCACGCCCTCCAACGGAATTTGTTATTATTCTGACTTGGCTTGAATTAATGACTGCTTCTGGTAAAATCTAAAACTTTTATGAAAATCATGGGTGCCAATATCGAGTTGTACAGAATAAAATTTTTCAGTTGTTGAAAAGTGCCACGCCCGCATTTCTACTTTCGCCCACTTTTAGCACATTTCAAGATATGTATGATATGTATCCGTTTACCAAATTTCATCACAATAACTTGCGTGGCTTATGGGATATGCCGTTTTAAAAGTGAAAATCTATACTCAAGAGTATTATTCTAACTCTCTCTCATTCGATTAGAGATAATTTTATTACTGCTGACTCTAAAGACCGAAGATATGACGAAATATATGAACTCTAAATAAAAGTAGCCTAAGCTGAGCTTCTTAATGTGAAAGTAAGTGTGAGTTCGGTGTGAATCGGTTCACCGGTCTTCGTGAAAATAATATTTAAAAAATATTTTTGTATGAGGGCCACTCCAAGGATGCACTCAAAATAAAAGTTGTATAGCCATAAAAGACAAGTGGAGTATATTCCATGTGAATCGACTAAGGGTCTTTGTGAAAATGCTATTTTAAAAATATTTTAGTATGTGGGCTACCCTTAATATGCACTTAATCGAAATAAAAACTTTCCTATCTTTTTAAAAAAGAGTTTACGTATAGTACTCTCCGACCTACTGAAATACACACAAAATTCATAATTTCGGTCAAGTCGATTCGGAGGAGTTATGTTACAAACACAGTGACACGAGAATTTTATATACATTAGATATACATGTCCAGATCGAAGTCAAATTTTAGGAAAAAAATTGGCATTACTAATAAATAAAAAATCGAGTCAAATTTCAGAAAATAGCATCAAAACAAAAAATACTTCACTCACTTCTAAAACGAGATAGTGTTAAAGCGAGGCTGCGAGGCAATCTCGTTCTCAGAACAGAGAACGAACCGAGAACGAGGCTAGTTGCCGGTGTGAGCTCGCCTAACCTCGGCCGAGCGAGGCAAATTTAATTTTCCACGTTGCCTCGTTCTCGCCTCGTTGAACGAGGTTGCCTCGCAGCCTCGGTGAAGCACTATTCCAATGTTGGCATAAAGCTCTTAAATCGTTGCTGGCTAACTAACGTAAACTATTTGAATAAACTACCCATAAATCAAGTAGTTGGGGCTTTTCAATTCGATAAACTGATAACTAATCGCTCAGCAAAAATATTCTTCAATAGCGAAATATTTTCTCGGCATCTTACTGGAGCTACAGTTTAGGATAGTCGACAAATGCTGACGATATTGCTATCTATTTGCGGTTGCTGCGACACCTTCCTCATTTTCTAAGAAGTATGAATCGATCTCTCTCTCTCTCTATTTCGATACACCATACTGTACACTTCTATGACTGCAATTCGTACAGTTTACTAACTATTTGATTTCCACTGCCGTAGATTCCGCTGGTCGTTTTATTTTTTTAGGTCATTATGAGCTTTATCGTATCTTCGAACTAGAAAAACATATACTCTCATTGCCAGGCTGCGATTTTTTCATCTCACCTTAATGTATCGCAATCTACCTATAAAATATCAAAAATTATATTAAAACAATATGCAGTATATTTCTGCTGTCAACTCGAAGAAGATATATTGGAACATATAACATGTTATCAAAAATCTATGCCGATGCCTCTAAAAATGGAAAAGTAGAATCCATTTCATAGCCATGTTATTATATGCGATGGCAATTTCGTGTTGATTTATAAACTGAACTAAAAACCCATTGGTTCAAATTGGATGCTGCTCTCTATACTGCGCTGATGCTGTGTCTTTGCACAAATTCAATTTTGCACTATACGTTGGGCATATGTATGGTGAAGTAACCTTAAGCTGCGGTCCATATAAATTCATAAATTTATTTTTATATGACGCGCGACGTTGGGCATGTGAAAATTGAAAGGACAAAAGTTTTCTTTTATGTGATTTCATACATTTTTTCGCTCCAATCTCTTACTGGAATTATTCACGCCTCATGCATTTTTATGTCAAAGCAGCTAAATGTCTGGGCATGGGAGTAAGTGCGACAAAAAATACTCATTTTATGCGCCGACAAGGTTTATTAAGTAGACACGGTAAATCAGATTATGGTCCCATAGCAGCAACTGGCTTTTTCTTCTACCCATAAAAATTAAAAAAATAGGGAAAAATTCTATTCTTGACATATGCGAACCTCTCCACTAGTGGGTATGACATACTAAAATCTGTTTTTGAGTAAATTGGCTAAAATGTAGCACTAAGCTGATGCTAACAATTATGGACTGTCCCAGAAAAAACTTACGTTTTGCTTTTTAGTTATAAAAAAAGACCCAGTAATTTTTTTTGGTCTTTTGTTTTTGTTTTTTATCAATAATGGCTAATGTTCAGAATATAAATAACTAAAAACTAAGTAACAATTTTTTTTTTTTTATAAAAATTTCTCACTTTTTTCGTAAGGCCCTTCATTAAATTTTGTCCAGTCGTTTTATCGACAGTATGGTACGATTTTTTCAACTTAAGTCTGAAGTCGTGTGAATTTTTTGCATTTTTACCACTCCTTCGAAAATCTCTTTTCAATTGGGCGAAGCTCTGGGCGGTTGGGCGGATTAGCTATTTTTGGTACGAAATTGATATTTTTACTTGCATACCATTACATCGTAGCTTAAGAGTAATGAATGGTTGCTAAATCTGGCCAGAACATGACGGTACCCTCATGTGCACGAATAAATGGTATAAGACGTTTTTCGAGGTACTCGTCTATATAAACTTTGGAATTGATTGTGCCTTACGAAACAAAAAATTTGCTTCTGAGACCACAAGTGCAAACCATATATTGCTTCGGAAATTTCGAAATTTTTTTTTCTTTGAATTTACTAGACACATGCCCCTTCTTCGGTGATGTATAATATTCGTGCCCAAGTAGCTGCTTAAAATCTTCTTTGACGTAAGTTTCGTCGTTCATAACACAGCAATCAAATTTGGTCAGGTACCTTTCATACAATTTTCGGGCTCGCATCTGAGCCATCAACTGCTTTTTATCAGAACTGTTTGGTACTTTTTGAACTCTTTATGTCTTTAGCTTACTTCTCTTCTTGATCTTTTGTACAGTAGATTTTGATGTACCTGCTCTAGCCGCCATATCTCGCACTGAGGTGTTGGGAATTTGCTTAAAAAGGCGTTTCACCTTCGCCGCTACCTTTAGGTTAAAAAATTCTGGTTTTCTGCCTAAACCTTTTTCGTGAAACAGGTAGACCCTTCTTATAATTAAATATCACCGCAATGACAGATTTAGCTGATGTACCAAGTATTTTAACTAAAGCTGAATAATATATAATATATTTTGTTGCTTGCTAGACACCTTTGTCGTCAAAAGTGCTTAGTCCTTGGTATCACAGAGGTCATGCCGAATATATATACTATATACGTTTAGGTATGTATACATATTTACTGCACATAATTAACATGCATAATGAGCGATTCACACATTTGAAGCCGAGATCCAAATGAAATCAACTATTTTCCGTATAAATTTAGCGTTAACATAAATTTAGTGTTAACATAAATTTAGCGTTAACATATATTTAGCGTTAAGCTAAAATCTCTCGAATGTCGACAAATTTATTATCAGAAGATAAGCAGTCGAAAAGTAAGCAACTTTCTAAGGCCTGTGATGGCTGACCAAATAAATACTTTCCTATATTAATTGAACTGAACTTCTGTCCCCATTACAGTTGCAAAAATTATCGATGACATTAGAACTTCATACGACAAGGATGACTTTCCATTACCTATTAGACTTCTCCAAAGCTTTCGATAGTGTCGATCATGTCTTGCTTTGTACTTTGTGTTACTTGGGGTTTTCTGACAATGCTGTGCAATTCCTTAAAAGATATTTAGATGATAGTCTGCAGAGAGTTAAAATTGGAAACCAATACTCTAGTTACAAGACTGTAAGCTGTGGTTTGCCTCAAGGTTCAGTCTTTGGCCCGCTACTTTTTAGTTTATTTCTAAGCGATATTTTCAAAATCTGCAACGATGTTGTAATGCATGGGTATGCAAATGACCTGCAACTTTATTTATCACTATTATTCAATATCTGTCCTAAATTTAACTATTTCTTTCCTTTACCCACTTTTCTTCTATGACTTGAACATTAATTTTTATTTTTTTACTATTTTCTTTTCTCTTAAATATAGATTAAAATGAAATATAATGTACTTTGATTAGATTTATTTAAAGGAAATGTATTCTTATGTTCTAATTTTTAGCTAATAAATGAAATAAAATTAAAAAATATATAAAATGGAATGGAAAATGGATTATTTTGATGCATCTAATGTCAAAAAGAAGAATCAGCTAATGTCAAACGAAAAAAAATCCATATGATGTAAGACAGAAATTAGTGTAAAAAAAAAGGAGTCAAGTAACTTAAAACAGAAAGCTTCTGTTAGCGAAATCGCGATAAAGGTAGTTTGAACAGATCCGACCACAGGAGGGGGGGGGGGGCGGGGCTAACGGGGGACCCCTCCTAGTAAATTCTTAAAATCACTATTAAAAAAAATAAATCATTCTTGAAAATAAATTATCACGATCGAAATATTCAGGGCGGTTTTTCTTAAGCATATTTATGAGCAAACTTTAGGGCTTGTCTCATTCCATATGAGCTGTTGAATGTCATTGCTCGTAATGGTTCATAATAACACGCTTTGGATGAACTAGTTTGGCCTAGGAAAAACTAGATTGGTCGGTAGCACACACAATAGACTTCAAAAAATCTAAATAAGGTATATTTATCATCATATATTGAATTATACATTACTTCTACCATCCTACATCATTTTTATACCCTACACAGAGGGTATATTCACTTTGTCATTCCGTTTGTAACGCATAGAAGGGGTCGTGGCAGGTATGGAAAAGTACATATATTCTTGATCAGCGTCACCACCTGAGTCAATATAGCTATGTCCGTCTGTCTGTTGAAATCAGGTTTACGAGAAAACTAAGCAAGATAACTTAATGATATTTGACACACAGGTCAAACCTTCTTGCAAGCTGCTAGCATATAAAAATTGGCGATATCGGTTCACGGCCACGCCTTCCGCCCATACTCTATGTAAATATAACCAAGTCCATTTTGAAAAAAGTTGCTGCGATTTTGATGAAACTTGATGATTTGGTGAAGATGAGAACAAAATTAAGATCAGGCTAGGTTTGAAGTTTGCATAGGCTTTTAAAGGGGCGTGGCACAGCCCTAAATTTTAACTTTTATAACGGCATAGCTCGTAAACCGTGCAAGATATTGTGATAAAATTTGGTACACGAGTACAGAGCTTATAAATCTTGAATTGCGCATAAAGTGGGCGTGGTACTTTTTAGCAATTGAAAATTTGGATTTCGTATATATCCAAATTGGCACATACGATTTTCATAAAAATTCTAGGGATGATACCACTAAAAGTTGTCATCAATACAATTTTCGTTAGTATTTTGGAAAATTTCGTTGAAGGGCGTGGCACAGCCTACAATATTTATAAACGTTATAAAAAGAGAAGTAACAACGCAATCGCTATGAAATTTAATATGGCAGATATACTCGCTAAAAGTTGTCTTCTTGCAAAATTTTGGCACAATAGCGCCAAATAGGTGGGTGTGGCACCTCCCATATGAACAAAATACGTTTAATGCTATAGATAGTGTGGTATGAGAGTAATCTTCATAAAATTTTGAGTGGAGGTGTCGGATACTATAAGCTTTGAAATCAAATGAAACATGACAAGATTGCATCAGTGGGCGTGGCACTTCCCTCATTAACGTAAAGTTATAAGTGCTATTTTAATTGAACTATTGGAGCAATTGATATGAAATTTGATGTAAGTGGTTTACTGGGTATTTGGTACATATCAATCAAAAGCTTTTGAAATAGCAACAGTGGGCGTGGCACCCTCATACAATCAAACTAAATTAAGTGGCATAACTATTGAAATATATGAGCAATCATACTGAAATTTGGTGTAAGAAGTTTGTTTATCGAAGGCTATTTTTGGATCAAAATCGGACTGTATTGTACCAGTGGTTGTGTCACTGCCTTAAATTTTAAGAATAATAAGTGTTTCATATTTTTCAGTTCTATTCTATTTTTTTCAACATTTCCCATATTCTTTTGAAATTTTCAACTTTTACCTTTTCCCATTCAATTTCATTCGACATTTTCTTTGACTCTTCTAGAAACTTTTCAGCATTCTTCATATTTTTCGACTTATTCAATTTCTTTTAACTTTTTTCAATGGTTTTTATATATTTTCAGCATTTTCAGTGTTTTCCAACACTTTTCAACATATTTGAACCTTTTTACATTATTTTCGACATATCCTCTCCAGCATTTTCTTAACATCTATTTAAAAAATACTTTCAGTGCAGTGTAGGGTATGTGAGTTTCGGCCTGGCCGAAGGTAACACCTTTACTAGTTAATTTTATAATTGTTAGGGGGAGGTTGGTCCCGTGCATGGTTACCCCCGGTCCCGGAATTCCTCTCGGCAGCCCTGAGTATGAAGGTTATTTTTTAAAAACGCGACACAAAATCGAGATATCTGATAAACTGATTTTGATGCCTGTGTGAACTGTCTTAATATTCTTCAGATAAAGAGAGGTACTCAGTTATTGTGAATGAGTTCTTTTTTGACATTTGCCTTTGGCAATTTTAGTCATAAATAAGATTTGTATAATGTAGAACGCACAAAACTTTTTTCCACATACTGAAGTCATCTAATTCAATATATTCCGGCTCATTCTAAGTTTTTCGACTATTAACATAACTCTAAGTAGCATTAAGTTCACAAATCACAATTTGAGTGCTGTACTCACCCGTTATTTTATTTTTTAAAAGAATGCAAGAATAACACAATTTGAATTTTACCAACATAACAATAGGGATTACAATTTACCTACATTAACCACAGAATTCAATATGATTCCTAATTGGTTTACAAATCGAAATTACCACCAATTTGCATTCGTTTTCGCTGCAATAAATACTAATTAACAATTTGCCGTATTACCAATGCAGGCGCAATGCAAATGCATCCTAGAAATATCCAAAGGGGTCAGCAACTCAGTCTCTGGATTCTGACTATTATTGCAAAAATGCCAACAGAAAAAAAAACTCAAAGTTCAGAATTGGCATTGAAATTGGCCTTTTCGCATAGCAAAGTGTTGTATCAGGCAGGTGTTGTTGCCCAAAGTGAGCTTAAACTGCATTTGTGAAATGTTGCACTGTCTGCTATGGTAACTCAAATAAATAACTTAAAATAAACGCACTAGTGCCACTGGTTCGTTCTGTCAATTTCACCAATAACTGGCAAATAAATATTTTGCAAATTGGCATAAATTGGTATTTGCACTTTACCGCCTCGAAATGCAGAGCTTGTTTTCTGCCATTTCGTTTGCATTGATGCGTCTGTCCATTATTTTATGATCCCTATTTCTGCTGAGACCAGAGTGCATTTTTAAAATACATAGCCCCTGCATGAGTGTCATGGTACGGTATAACTTGTTTTGTAACGTCATTACAAAATTTTATTTCCTCACCAATATACGTAATTGAAAGAATCGAGGAGAAAAGATGGATTGTAAGAAGAAGCAAGACTGAAATGTGATATATTCGATCAAGTGCTCATGCAGGGGTCACAGCCCACGAAAAAAAAAGGTTCCCACGCAATTCATATTAAATAAAATAAGAAGAATACGAAAAGTATTTGCCGAGAAAAAAAAAAGTTAAATGAAAAGTTTGAATAAAAATTCTGATATGCTGGTTCCATTCGATTTTAGCCATTCGTCATCATATTAAGAACAGTATTTCGGGCATACAAGCCCAGAGATTCTGCCAAAGCACTGAAAGAGTTTTTGTAGCATCTACACCTCACAGTGTAGAGCAGGAATGGCCGGAAGAGTCGAGTGCGGGAGCAGGAAATCGCTAATCACTTGATTAAAAGAACTGAGTAATTTTTGAAAATCTAGTTCCAAGAACTGAAAATATTTTGAAATACAAAATGCAATGGGAGCGATCGCAATAACAATTCCATACATTTCTTTTCGAAGCACAAGCATTAAGACAAATGTGTTGAGACGTTTTTCATTGCGAGCGTCTAGCCACGGCACTAGTTTGTATTTTTCCGTATTGTTGTTATTGTTTTTTATTTTGAAAAATATAAAATAGATTAACGGTAAATGCAACATATCTCATATTTATTTATTATTCTTTCCTTGTGTAAAGTATTTTTTTAGACCTTATGGAACATGCAATCGACATTTTTCATCAAGAATATAAGAGTGCTCATTATATTTGGGAATAAGCAGGAATAATGAAATTTTGTTCGACCTGGCCATCATTGGTGTGGAGGATAACTTCTGTGATTTGTCTGTAATATTGGCAGATAATGTGCTGATTTTTTCGGAATTTTAAGGAATTGACGTTTCAGACTGAAGAGCCCTATGACATAATTCTGGAATTTTGAACACGGAACCATAAGAAATCATAGATGTTCTTATAAAGCAGCATGTCGGACAGTCGTTTAATGGGTAGTGGTCGTTATCCGATAGACCAACAACAAGAAAACCCATCTTAATGGATTAAGCTATTGTGTAGAACAACAAAGTGTGTTGAACAAAAAAAAAAATGTAAAAAAGGTGAAAAATATTTAAAAGTTTAAAAGTGTCGAAAGAGTCGGGGAGTGTTGAAAAAGTCAAAAATGTTGAACATACGGAAGATGTTTGAAAGATCTAAAGAAATTCTTGAGGTAGAAATATGTTGAAAAGCCGGAAATTTTGAGAAACTCGACAAGTTTTCAAAAAGTACAGGTCTTGAATTGAAATTCTAAAAATATAGGAAAATTTTTGAAAGTCTAAAAATAAAGGAAAATTCAAAGAATATTGGAAAAGTCGATTAATGTTGAGAAAATCGAAGAAAGTTAGTCGAAAAATGTTGAAGTAGTGAAATGAGTTGAAGAAGTCTAAAAATATTATTTTAGTAAGTCGAATATGTTAATAAAGTCGTTGAATTACATAGTTGATAAATTTCCAAACATTCGAAATCTATTCAATTAGTCGAAAATATAAACAAATCAAAAAAGTTTAAAAAGTCGATTAACATTGAAAATGTTGAAAAATATAGAAAAAATCGAATAATGAGACGTAAAATGTCGATAAAGTCAATGAATGGAAAAATTTAAAAATGTTAAGAAAGCGAAACGTGAGAGAAGCTCGAAAAATATTGGTGAGGTCGAAATGTGTATGAATGTTGAGAAATACTGTCTTAAAAAATCGATCTACATATGTATGTATGGTGATAAGGGCGAAATATGTTGTAGAAATCGAAACGTGTTGAAAATGTCGAACAATGTTGAAAGCTCAAAATACATATGGAAGTTGTCAAAGTTGTTGAAAAGTCTAAGAGTTGAAAGTGTTGAAAAAATCGAAAAATATTTAAAAAATCGATAATTGATGGAACTCTCATCAGCACGAGGCGTTTTTTTTTTTTTTTGTTCAGCCAATATATTTCAGTATAAATTTTCTTTCATAGCCGCCAGTAAATATGGCCACACATCATAATTTTATTCCATAAGCTCACTTTTCATTTGAGTAAACGAATCACTTCAGATATGAGTTTGCTCCATTGTTTCGCTTAATAATTTAAGAGAATGAGAAACCAAATGGATTGATTTCAAGTTCATTCCATTTGATTTTCACTTTGCGTGTGTTTGCTGTGTAATTTTTTTTTAAGTGACTTTAATTGAAGCATAAATTGGCGGTTGTCTGGACCACTCACACAATTGCAAACAGTAAACCGCGCAGTTGTTGGCGAGTTATTGTTTTTTTTTGCTTTTTTTAATGATTAACAATTATTGTAGGCTACAGCAGCCTGGACACATGCATGTATGAAACTTTTGGGCAAATGTTGTTGAAATTGATTCGGCTTTTGTGGTCAATAACAAAGAGTTTTGTTTTTTTTTTTTATTTACTTACCTATTAAATGTTTGACGCCAGCAATACGACAGCAGACCTACAACAAAAGCATATACTTTAAAGCAAAAACAAAAACTCTTCAAATAATGAATGCATTCGGCATGAGTGTACTATATACCTACAATGCGTACTTATGAACATTTATGCACCCAATTGGAAATTAATGCAAAACTTTCTCAAAATGTCCTTGGCCGAATCGCATTTGCTTGTAATAAGAACAGAGGATATTTAAATTCGGAAGAAGTTTCAAGTCAAAGAAGCTTGGTTGAAGTAATTGTTTTTAAGGATTATCTTGATGAGTGTATTATCACCTAGATGGAGAATGATCAAAAAATTAATTGCAAAGGGCCTTGAAACAAAGATGAAATCCTCACAAAAAAAGTTGCGTCAAGGCAAAACTAACTTTCAGGCTCATTACTCCATAAAAAACTTACTGCAAAGGATATCTTATTTTGGCTATATTTGTCTTACAAAATACGATATCCTCCTGGAGAAACAGCCCAAGACAATGGTGCATGTTGTCGTGGTGATAACGGGACAAGCATCGATACGCAGCTATTACCCACCGTAGGCTAGAGATGGGCGCGTGTCGATTTTTTCAAACACAACACGAGCACGACTTACTAATTTTAAACACGAACGAAACACACACGGTTCAAAATGTTCCCAACACGAACACCACACGCCACGCACGACTTTTTCAACTGTAAACAATATGTCTTCGTATGATCCAAAACCCATTATTGTCTTACGTTTACTGTTTGTGTTTGGCAAAATGTTTATTGAATTGGGTTGTGTTAGTCGTGTCAAATTTATTCAACACGAAACACGCACGAGCACGCACAAATTCAAATTTTCTAACACACACGCACGTTATACGTGTTCGTGTCTCGTTGTGCGTGTTCGTGTAACATCGTGCGTGTTCGTGTCACGTCGAAAAACACGACACGCGCCTATCTCTACTACAGGCAAGAATGTTTTTGCTTCGGAATTTTAGCAAAACGAACTGACTGTTATCACAGTGGACAAAAGTGATATTGTTGAGGACAAATATGAGAACCGTGGTTTGATCCCAAAGATATCGTTTAAAAATTTTGTTCGATGATGTACTTGTCGTTAGAGCACAAGCACTACTGAAAGATGCCATTAAGCAAAATGAACTCATCGTGAAGACACAAAAGGCTGAGGCACCGCATTCTATGCATAAGTTACCCGAACAGGACCATTCACAAAATACTGTCACCGGAAGGAAAAAAAAACTGGCAAATGGTCTTAGAGTTAATTTTACTTATTTCCCTTATTTTATATTTTGAGCGAGTAGTTCCCATTACCTCAGTGAATTATTTATAAGTACTTTTGCTTATATCATCAAATATTTAAGAAATATTTTTCGTTTATATTATTCTTTGCATTTAATATTCCGGTGTTTTCATATTTAATCGCAAGTAAGTTCACATTAAATCAAAATTCCAAAGGTTTTAACCATGACTTCGTTTAATGAGATTTGGCAAACAAATTATGAATACTAAAGCTGCGTCCAATAAAAATATGACTATCGCCATGTGAGGGTTTTGATTGGTTTTCTGTTAAATATTGCTGGGGAATTTTACGAAATTTCTGAAAATGGCGAGTAAATTTAGTGCTTCTGTTTTCTTCAGATATATACCCTTTATACACAGTGTCGTCGTTATTACTAATGGTGCCATGGCCAAAAATTTTCAAAGTGTCGCTTAAAGCCATTACATTATCTCGTTTACTCATTAGTCAATCAAATCAGTTAATATTTTAGCTTGTGACGTGAACATCGAAGCAGTGTTAATACGAATTGTGAATTAATGGGAATAATAAATAAATAAATTCCTTTAAATGTTCACAAGTAAGTTTTTATTGCAATACAATCAACTTAGTAAGTAATTTTTTATTTTGCAGCAATTTGACATATTTTTCTAAAACTAAATTTTTTTCTTTTTCAATATGTAAAAATGTTACCCAAATCTGCTTGTGAATTTATTTATGGCCTCTTAGAATGGTTTTATGAGGTGGTTTCACCATTCTACTTTAAACGTATTTCCTGATGGTTGGCTATTTAAATCAACATCAACATTGCAGACGCTGAAAAAATAACAACATTCTCTCCCCAATAAGTTTTTGTAATTAAGTTTATTTTAGCCACCTTCAGTGACGTATCAAGGATTTTATTTCGGGGGGGGGGGCGGCGAGTGGTTTTGGATATGAGATTTTTTCTACGTAGTGTATATTCTTTGCAAAATCGTTTGTATACAGTGTCCGTCAAAATATTTCAGGGGGTGGGTTCTATCCCCTAGAAACCCCCCCTAGATACGGCCCTGGCAACCTGCATTTATTATTGAACATAGCCTCCATGGTCGGTGCTAAAATTTGCACGCAAAAAACATCAATCATTTTATAAAATTATTACCATTACAGACGCTTTGTTGCAAGCGAAACTAAAACGCTGCTTTTGCATTCGTTCCGATAACAGGGTGTGTAGGATGCTGTTGCACAATGCTATAGTAATGAGCGAGCCAACGCACATATAGACAGATCGGAACACATGAGGTGAGAGAAAGTTTTGTAAATTAATTAACATTTAAACAAAGTCGCCATATAATAAGCCGGTTAGTTTTGCATTTGACTAATAATCATGCATGTACTCGTACACATGTCCGTTAAGGTGGTGCAAAAAAAAAAAACAGAATGAAATTAAATTGCTACCAAATTTGTTAAATAGGTTTAAATATTAATGGCATTGACTAAATACTTTAGTCTTTCAGATATGATGACGAAGTAATAACCCAATGTGCACAAAAACGGATGCGGACCTCATATACGGATCCGAAACGGACCTCATATACGGATCCGTTCCGGACTTCGTTTCTGATCCGTTTCAGATTCTTTTTCATATGAAATTCCGCTCAAAAACCGGAATCCGCTATCTCGTATCCGTAACGGATCCGAAACAGACGTCAAATTCAGATCCGGATTCCGGATTCCGTTTCAAATCCGTTTCGGATCCGTTTTGGATTCGTTTTCGTATAAAATCCCTCTATAAAATCATTTTTGTAAATAATAAATGTTTAAACTTATTTACTTTAAGCTGGTTGCTTTTTTTTATTTAAAATTTAAGCATTTTAAAACAAAAATTTGCCTTTTTATTCTATTTCTCATAGTTGTTGAGATATTTCACTTCAAAGAAGGTTTATAAAATAAAAAAAAAAAACTAAATAAAGTGCAGCTATGTAAAAAAGAAATGATATATTGACAATCAAAGCGAGCTGGCCGAACATAGTGTATAAGTAACGGTCGTATATTATTTTTGAAAAAAAGCGGTATTTTTCTGGGAGAATTAATAAAAAAGCGGTATTTTTTTCTAAAAAAACAGTATAAAAAGCGGTATCAGTATTTTAAAAAAAAAAGATAACGTGGTTTTTTAATGCGTTTTATTAAAGAACTTCATATTCTTCCTCACTTTCTGTGGTTGGAACATATTTTTCTTTTGCGCCTATTTGGCGAAGCAAGTTAGTCTGTGTCAGCAAGTAAGAGTAAAAATTTATACAGGTATATTTAAGATTGCATTTCACAGCCATTATTGCAGCCAAAGTGTCAACGCTTAATTTTGTTTTGTCCGATGTCCATGTTTTATTGACGGCAGAAAAAATTCTTTCCACCGAAGCCGTGGTCCCTGGCAAAGCTAAAATGTACTCGACAATGGTACTCATTTCCTGAAATTGGCATTCAACTTTGTCGAGATGCGTAAAAACTTCAACCCAACGACTCACGACTGTAATTTTTTCTTCTCTCCACTGTTTAATTTTATCTGAAGTGCAATATTCTTTAACATATCGAAATTGAGCGTGAAGATGAACTGCTTTTTCGTCAACGTTGTACAAATTATTTTCTTCGAGACTCCTCATTACGGCCTCAACATCTTGCCATTTTAGAGTGTCATTTAATCTTATCCAGCCAAACATTTTAAATGATCGAAATTGTGAGGTCCAAGTTTTTAAATAATGCAAAGCACCATCTACAGAAGAAAATTTTAAATAAGTTTTGTTTTTAATAACAACAAAGCGAAATACCAAAAAAATCGTCGCAAATAGAATTAATTTCATCTAAACTACAATGCTGATTAACAATTTTTTCTCTTTCTCTAGCTGCAGATGGAGATAAAAACCGATCTTCTTTTCTCATCTTAATGGTTTCCTCTAGGTCGTTCAAAGCATATGCAACCTCAACTGCAGAAACATCATCCCCCTCAATTTTCAACACATATTGAGCAAATAATTCGGCCTGCAAATAATAATTGAATTTCATTAATCTAAAATGTTATTGTGATACATTTTCTTACTTGATCAAGAACGAATAACAGCCAAAACTTGGAAGATGGACAGTCAAAAAATTCTTTCAGCTTTTTTTCTCCCTTTTTGATGGAACGAAAATATGTTTGTAAAGCATCAAATATTTTTAAAATTCGTTGAACGGCTGGTGCAAGAGCTAAGAACCTAGTTTTGGCATATCCTAGCAGTTTCTCATACTCTACATCAGATTTTTCACAAAATGCTTTTAGTTTCGTGTCACGCACTGTATTGAGGTAGAAGTGAGAATATATTTTGACTACGACCCATTCGACGTCGAAAGGTATTTATTCACATGCAAACTTTAATGCATTGTGCGTTACGTGGGCGACACAGCCGATACCTAACAAATTTGGGTAGACCTGTTTTAATCGGTAAAAAACATTGTTTTGTCCACCACGTGTTTCTCCGCCGAAATTAACTTTCGCATTATCTCCACAAAAACAAATTACTTTCGTCGATAAATCAAATTTTTCAACTGCTTTCATTATTTTATTAAATATTAATTCCGATGTTTCACCATCTGCTCTGGTTAAATTTAAAAGTTTAACATGAACTCCGTCAGTAGGAAGAAAATATCGCACAACGACAGGAAAAATCTTGATATTTCCATGGTTTGAAGCGTCAGTATAAATGGACACATAAGAACATGATTTTAAATTAATTTTCAGCAACTCTTCCGCATGTGGTGCGAACACATTTTTTACAATGGCCTGACATTTCTTTTGCGAACATGAAAACTTTTTTAATTGAAAGCATGTCTTAAATATATTGCTCGCACAGTCTGAGGATTGAAAACTGTGATTTTAATTTATGACATGGTAAGCCCAAACACCTTCCATGGCCGCCACATGTTTGTCAAGCGCTGAATGAAAATGACAACTGATGTCTTTAGAACTGGCTGCGGCAAGAAGTGCGTCCTCGTGTTTTTTCGTTTTGATATGCCGTGCAATATCTGAATTACCGCCAGAACTTATTGAAAAGGTTGTTCTGCATTTTGTGCAAAACACAACACTATCGCTATTCGATTTTGCAAGAAAAGGATACTTTTCTTTTAATTTATCACTGAAAATATTTTTTCCTCTTTGCTTTATCATCTTTATCACTTAAAATCAGAACTGTCAATGTCAAACACAATTAACTATTAAAACACCATGACAAGTGATCTCAGTGATGTACATCTGTTTGTCCCACTCTTTAATGTGTAGCCAAATGTATACTTTGTACGCAAGTGAAGTTTTTCGAATCAGTGGTGTCATTTACAAAAAGGCAAATATAATTCTTATACCAAAAAACAGTACTTTGGTTGAAAAAACAGTATTTTTCAATCAAAATGCGGTATGCGGTATTTCGGGTGAAAAAACAGTATAATACCGCGAAAAACAGTATAGATACGAGCGTTATGTATAAGGCATCGAGGCAGGAATCGAAATAGTCAAAAAGCATTGTTTTTATTGTTGTTGTTTTACTCTCATTTATACCAGTTGTGTATGGCTTCGATCTTTAAAGAAAAGATGGACAAGACTTTGGAAGCAAAAGCAATTACAACAAAAGTAACAACTGCAACAACATAACAAAAACCCACCATAAAATCGATATTAAAAGCAAAAAAAAAACATTAAATAAATCTGCAATAAACCAAAAGCCAATTCCAAGAATCAAGCAAAAACAACATGAGTGCAGAGACAAAACTCCATTGATCAAACGAAACGAGAGAGGTTGTCCTTAATGTGCGCACTGTTGTTTCCTTATTCTCTGGCTTCGGACAATATCACAAATCCTGTTCATAGCGTGTATAAAAAAAAATGTGCTTGTGTTTGTTGTTTTTATACCCTACACAGAGGGTATATTCACTTTGTCATTCCGTTTGTAACGCATAGCAGGGGGCGTGGCAGGTATGGAAAAGTGAATATATTCTTTATCAGCGTCACCACCTGAGTCGATATAGCTGTGTCTGTCTGTCTGTCTGTCTGTCTGTCTGTCTGTCTGTCTGTCTGTCTGTCTGTCTGTCTGTCTGTCTGTCTGTCTGTCTGTCTGTCTGTCTGTCTGTCTGTCTGTCTGTCTGTCTGTCTGTCTGTCTGTCTGTCTGTCTGTCTGTCTGTCTGTCTGTCTGTCTGTCTGTCTGTCTGTCTGTCTGTCTGTCTGTCTGTCTGTCTGTCTGTCTGTCTGTCTGTCTGTCTGTCTGTCTGTCTGTCTGTCTGTCTGTCTGTCTGTCTGTCTGTCTGTCTGTCTGTCTGTCTGTCTGTCTGTCTGTCTGTCTGTCTGTCTGTCTGTCTGTCTGTCTGTCTGTCTGTCTGTCTGTCTGTCTGTCTGTCTGTCTGTCTGTCTGTCTGTCTGTCTGTCTGTCTGTCTGTCTGTCTGTCTGTCTGTCTGTCTGTCTGTCTGTCTGTCTGTCTGTCTGTCTGTCTGTCTGTCTGTCTGTCTGTCTGTCTGTCTGTCTGTCTGTCTGTCTGTCTGTCTGTCTGTCTGTCTGTCTGTCTGTCTGTCTGTCTGTCTGTCTGTCTGTCTGTCTGTCTGTCTGTCTGTCTGTCTGTCTGTCTGTCTGTCTGTCTGTCTGTCTGTCTGTCTGTCTGTCTGTCTGTCTGTCTGTCTGTCTGTCTGTCTGTCTGTCTGTCTGTCTGTCTGTCTGTCTGTCTGTCTGTCTGTCTGTCTGTCTGTCTGTCTGTCTGTCTGTCTGTCTGTCTGTCTGTCTGTCTGTCTGTCTGTCTGTCTGTCTGTCTGTCTGTCTGTCTGTCTGTCTGTCTGTCTGTCTGTCTGTCTGTCTGTCTGTCTGTCTGTCTGTCTGTCTGTCTGTCTGTCTGTCTGTCTGTCTGTCTGTCTGTCTGTCTGTCTGTCTGTCTGTCTGTCTGTCTGTCTGTCTGTCTGTCTGTCTGTCTGTCTGTCTGTCTGTCTGTCTGTCTGTCTGTCTGTCTGTCTGTCTGTCTGTCTGTCTGTCTGTCTGTCTGTCTGTCTGTCTGTCTGTCTGTCTGTCTGTCTGTCTGTCTGTCTGTCTGTCTGTCTGTCTGTCTGTCTGTCTGTCTGTCTGTCTGTCTGTCTGTCTGTCTGTCTGTCTGTCTGTCTGTCTGTCTGTCTGTCTGTCTGTCTGTCTGTCTGTCTGTCTGTCTGTCTGTCTGTCTGTCTGTCTGTCTGTCTGTCTGTCTGTCTGTCTGTCTGTCTGTCTGTCTGTCTGTCTGTCTGTCTGTCTGTCTGTCTGTCTGTCTGTCTGTCTGTCTGTCTGTCTGTCTGTCTGTCTGTCTGTCTGTCTGTCTGTCTGTCTGTCTGTCTGTCTGTCTGTCTGTCTGTCTGTCTGTCTGTCTGTCTGTCTGTCTGTCTGTCTGTCTGTCTGTCTGTCTGTCTGTCTGTCTGTCTGTCTGTCTGTCTGTCTGTCTGTCTGTCTGTCTGTCTGTCTGTCTGTCTGTCTGTCTGTCTGTCTGTCTGTCTGTCTGTCTGTCTGTCTGTCTGTCTGTCTGTCTGTCTGTCTGTCTGTCTGTCTGTCTGTCTGTCTGTTGAGATCAGGTTTTCGAGAAAACTAAGCAAGCTAACTTAATGAAATTTGGCAAACAGGTCAAACCTTCTTGCAAGCTACTAGCATATAAAAATGGGCAAAATCGGTTAACGGCCACGCCTACCGCCCATACTCTATGTAAATAGACCCAAGTCCATTTTGAAAAAAGTTGCTGCGATTTTGATGAAACTTGGTAATTTTGTGAAGATGAGAACAAAATTAAGATTAATCTTGGTTTGAAGTTTGCAAAGACTCTTAAAGGTACGTGGCACAGCCCTTAATTTTAACTTTTATAACGCCATAGCTCGTAAACCGTGCAAGATATTGTGATGAAATTTGCTACACGAATACAAATCTTATAAATCTTGAATTGAGCATGAAGTGGGCGTCATTGTAAAAGTGGGCGTGCCACTTTTTAGCAATTGAAAATTTGGATTTCGTATAACTCCAAAATGGCACATACGATTTTCATTAAAATTTTAGGGATGATACCACAGAAAGTAGTCATCAATACGAGTTTATTCAATATTCTGGAAAATTTTGTTGCAGGGCGTGGCACAGCCTGCAATATTTATAAACGTTATAAAAAGAGAACTAACAAAGCAATCGCTATGAAATTTAATATGGCAGATATACTCGCTAAAAGGTTTCTTCTTGCAAAATTTTGGTACAATGGTGCCGGTGGATGTGGCACCTCCCATATAAGCAAAATACGTTTAATGCTATAGATAGTGTGCTATGAGAGTAATCTTCATAAAAATTTGTGTAGAGGTGCCGGTTACTATACGCTTTTAAATTCAATGAATCTTGACAAGATGGCATCAGTGGGCGTGTCACCTCCCTCATTAGCATAAAGTAGTAAGTGTTATTTTAAGTGAACTATTGGTGCAATTGATCTGAAATTTGATGTAAGAGGTTTACTGGGTATTAGGTACATATGAATCTAAAGCTGGCGAAATAGCAACAGTGGGCGTGGCACCTCCTATACAATTAAAATACCTTAAGTGGCATAACTATCGAAATAAATGAGCAATCATATTGAAATTTGGTGTAAGAGGTTTGTTATTGGAAGGCTATTTTTGGACCAAAATCTGACTAGATTGTACCAGTGGGTGTGTCACCGCCCTAAATTTTAGGAATAATTACGGCACATATCGCAAACTATACAAGCTATTGTGCTAAAATTTGGTTTGTGCATGTCAATCACGAATGTCATTTATTGAAACAAAAGTGGGCGGAATTGGAGAAGTGGGCGTGCCATATTTCGTGTTTTCATTTCAATTCTATTTTTTTCAACATTTTCCATACTCTTTTGACATTTTCAGTTTTTTCCAACACTTTTCAACATTTTTGAACCTTTTTACATTAATTTTCGACTTATTCAACCTCTTCAACATTTTTTTAACATTTATTCAAAAAGTACTTTCAATGCAGTGTTGGGTATGTGAGTTTCGGCCTGGCCGAAGATAACACCTTTACTAGTTCTTATTTTCCTAGTGTAAAACGAAGTGTTTGTTGTTAAGAGCTAAAATTGTCAAAGTTTTCCTATTTTGCCCATGGTTGCTGCCACATGGCTCGTATTTCTTGTGTTGACACTAATTTTTTAGTCTGACGTGTATCGAAATTAGGTGGATAAGATGTGAAACTCTCTTAAAATTACTGCAAACAGACTGTCTTAATAGCCCTGATATACATTTAATGTGAGAAAGATTTATATGATTATTTTTTGAGTTAATAAAAAATTAATACAACTTTGTCAAATTAATTTTTCAATTCAATGGTCTTTTTAACAAACTACTATCAGGCATCAAACTTGAGCGAAAAATTCAGAATTAGTATAGAAAGGCCTAGAAAAATGCAGACCTACCAGGACAACATGTGCGATAAATGTCTTTTTGATTTTTTTCAAAGCAAAGGAACTCTTTTCCATTTTATGTTGAAAGTTTCACTTTTATAAGCTTCAAGTAATAAATTAAAAAGTATAATATAAGTATAATATAATATGATATGTAAGCATATGTAAACATTTAAACCAATGTCTACTATTGTAGAAATTTTTTAAGAACTCGAACCTTATAGTTAGATCTTTCATCAATCTGTTCGTTATTTTTTTGTGTGCCACCCTTAATTGCTTATGCAATTATGCACGTCGTAGTTATGAATTTGTTTGTTAAACTCATTCACCTGCTTCATTAAATACTTTATTTTTTAATTTATAACATAACAAGGTTTTACGTGGCACGTGCGTGTGTGTGCGTGTGTGTGCGTATATAGCCGCGAGTGTACGGTTGAATATGTGAGCGTCTGCCAATGCCATTTTGTGTCCAGTGCTAGACTTTGAAGGTATTATTTTAATTTGATAAAGTATTCGAGGAACTATAGCGTATATGCTGGGCTCACAGTGAAGGTTAATTGATTGCATTATTTATTTCTTATGCATTTAAGAGATTTTTATTGCAATATGAAATAACCATGTTTTGTAAAGCTTTGTATAGTTTTAATTTTGGAACAGAAGGTAATGAAAGTTATAAAAAGATTAACAATCAAAATATTTTGTGCTGCTCTTGAGAGGACTATTTTCTTCTTAGACTTCTATTTCTTTTTAAACGATTCACGACAGAAATGCTTGAAAGCAATTTTAAATAAAAATGTGGTACTTAAAAACTCTACTGCTAAACCGATATGTTTCTGAATTTGAATTACTTAAGTTATTCGGGAATCGATTTAAGCCTGAAAAAGATGCTTTACGAAAATCATTAAAAAAAGTTCAGAGCTCAGCTTTGAAAAAGAATTCTATAATAATATCGGGGTAAGCTTGCGACGCTCCTACAATTGCGTGAATCAAATGAAATTTCAACTTTATGAGCAATGATGTAAGTAAGTAATTTGAAGATGCTACACCTCGTGAGACCTATGGACGTATAAAGCAGGTGGGCCAGGTGGGTCGTGCCTACCCCAGGATGTTCGATTAACAGCTCAAGACTTTAGGGCGAGCACTTAACACTTTCACAGAAAAACACATTCATATAATAAAACTGGTACGTGTATCAGTGTCACACACACGCAGGAAGTGAAACTCTACAGGATATATATATGTTTAGTGTATTCCATAACATCAAACTATCGTCGTGTTGTCGTTTAGTTGTAGCCGTTAATGTACAATTTAAGTAAACAAATTTTGCAGTCAAAGGTCATAAATATCTTAGGTACACTTCAAACTGGACTATACCTCCATCGAATTGACTTTCCCCGTACAAAATTCAGAGAAAAGTTACATGCGTTTCGTGAAAAAAATTATGAGAAATATAATTGGTAAGGATATAGTGAAAAAAGTATATTGTGTTGTGTGCACAATTTATGGCAAAGAAATCCAGGATCAAAATGAGAGGCTCTGCAAAAACACATGCAGTCTACAGCTAATAATTGGAGTAGAGAGATGCATTACACATACATATCTGCATCAAGAAACAAATGTCCAGGAGAAAAATATTTCCCAACACGAAAGGAAGTTAAGCAACATAAAGAAAGTTTGTTAAAAATTATAGATACTTATTATACAGTGTCTGGAACGTCATACTGTGTCATTGCCTTTAAGAAGCCACCGTGAAAATCATAATCAAAAAATAAATTTAATTGAGCTGGTTTTGAAAGACCATGAAAAATTTTGCCAAACACTTAGAAAAACATGAAACTTTTTGCTATACTGGTATACAGAATGACTTAATCAAAATAATCAATCAGATCACAGTAGAAGGAATTGCGGAAGAAATAAAACAGTGCGGATTTTTTCAAGAATGGTGGGTGAAGCGAGATGTTATAAGGAAGAATATTTGTTGATATTTATCAAGACGGTTTTGATGTTGATGTTGAAGAGTCGTTCGTTTGGTTTGCTGATTGCTCTACAAATAGAGATGGAAAGAGTTTGGCTGAGATCATTTTTGATTTTTTTTTTTTAAATTAGGCTTAGGAAATGTACCTTTACTTTCATTTGGCGCGAGTGTGATGTCAGGAAAACACCAAGGTCGTCAAGCAATTATAAAAGAAAAGTATCCTAATGCTATTAACGTTCCGTGCCAAGCAGATAAGCTTAACAGCTAGCTGTTGTTAACTTATGCGCTTAAGTATCAGCAACAACTAACTTTTGTAATAGTCTTGAAGCACTATATATCCATTTTTCACATCGTAGTACATACGCGTGATGATGAATATTTGAAAATCAACATCTGTTACCCAGTGATGGATAATATAATAGTTAATATGACTGACAGGTTTGAAAGTCTTCCTTGAACACAATCGCTTAAAGTATTTTTGAAGTTAGATTTCGAAATTGGAAAGCTTTTTACAAGTTGTTATAAGGATATTATTCAGATTGGTAATAAGAAACGCATTAAAAAAAGACGTAACAATTAAATTCCTGAAGGATAACGTAACAAAAGGTTGTTGTTCAAATCTTTACAAATTATTACAATCTGTCATTGACATACCATTCAGCTCAGCCAGATGTGAGCGCTGCTTTTCAGCTATGAGGCGAATCAAGACATGGTTGAGAGAAGAAGAGAGATTCTCAAGTACTTATCTTCTTGATATAGAAAATATATATGTAAGAACAAACGTCACGCCCGAAAAAGTTTTAAGTATTTTATCCGAAAAACAACGAAAATTAAAGCTGGTTTAACCAGCGTGAAAATTATAGTAAATATTTATATTAAATCAAAGATTAAAGACTCATTCCGCAAATCGACTGCTCTTCAAGTTGAAATTACTTTTTGGGCTTCGGTTTCATCGGCTATCGCTTTTCAGGGCCCTGGAAAATGTTTCTAGACACGCCCATGCCCATGAGGCCAGAACTATCAATCTCATCGAAGTTCACCAAACCTTTTGTTGTCAGACTTTTCTTCGAACCTATTCAAAGAGATCAAAGACACAACATACATTTTCCAGCAAAACACAAACCCTTTGAAAATCAAGAGTTTTAATTATTTAAAATTATATTTCAACATATCTTAATAAAAATTTCTGACTATTTTTTTTTTAAGTGAATAAGAGGTCTTAATTAATTTTAAGAGTTTACTGGTTTTGAAAATGCTCAGAGCTCTGTTCAATCTGGATTTCAAGATATTTCAAAAACTTGGTTCCGAAAACATGCTTACACACATATAATAGATTTTTTGTATCTGTCCGAAAAGGTTTTTGCAAATCTTTTAAACAAAAGTCAAACAAAATTACATGATTCATAACATTCAAAGTGTCGTAGCAAAGATAATTTTATATAATTTTCATGTAACTTATCTAGTCTAATGATTCTACTGTTCACTACAAAATGAATGATTTAATAATAATTTTCAAAGTTAGACCAACCACTAATTAAACAACATTACTGTTGGACCGATTGGACTAATAGATTCCTAGATTTGGTATAAAACTGAATCCTTTATTGAAATCATTGATTTATTTTCAATAGGTAAAAAGGTTTTTTTTGGTTAATTAACTCAAAAGAGTACGTAAAATTGATACATGTACATGGACCAAATTGTATATAGAGCTACATAAGAACATCGATATGCTGTTCCATAAAATTTCTTACGATAGGATTTGACCAAGTTCCGTCAAGCTTCTTTCGTTTACGGTTCAAAAAAGATATAAAATTTACATTATCGGACTTTACATCATGACACTAAATTATCAATATCTATATATTTTCCAAATAATTTTGTCATAGGGAAACATTATATGTATTGGCCTAATTATCCGTTAGAAACCAAAATATCGTTTTCGATAATTTAGTCTTGGAAAATTTCTATCTAATTTAATTTTAAAATTTCTTTGTGTTGGAGTTAAAGTATAAACTGATGCAAATGGAATGGAAATTGTTTGCGATATGACACTTTTAGCTCGGCCCGATATTCGAGTATCTTTAGACAAAGTTTTCATATATTCTTGATAACGAAGTGTGTGTTTTTTTTAAGATTTTTTAGCTTAGTAAATTGATTTGAATAAAATGAAAAATTCGGTTTATTGAACTTCTAGATGTTTTTCAAAACCGCTTTTATTTGAAATATCTCAGAAACCAGATTTTCACAGTAGTTGGGTCAACTTTTATTTGCTTTTAGAGCAGTATATTCTTAAAATTATTGGCTATGGAAATTGTGCATCACGTCATACGAATAGTTGTAAGTTCATTGCCATCGATTCAACTAAAATCTTAAAAATTACTACAAAAAATTGCGTAGTTAAAAAACTTTGATCTGTTGCGCTTTTAATATTAATTTCCAAATTAAATTTCCATTAAAAAAACGTAGAGCTTAAAAATTTTCCTTGTTGCACAAAAAATATATTTTTCAAATCAAATAATGTCGTTATAAGTTTTTTTACAAGCTTAATTAATTAATTAATATTCTTATAAAAATCGTTCGGATAAAACCTATCGCTTGCAAGGTATCAAACGAGCTTGGGAAAAAAATTTAGGGAATGGCAGCAGTGCGACGAACTCTTTCACAAAGCTTTCTCAGCTCAAGATATAAAAAATTTATGAAGACAGGCGTGGGAGATTAACTGCCACGCGTCCGTTGTGAGCGAAATTTTAAAATGATTTTAAGAATTTTCAGTCAACGAACTTTTGTGCCAACTTTACATAGATAAAGAAGAAGATGATTAATATATATGGGCGTGACAGGTAAATTGCCACGCCTTCGAAAATCCATAGAGATTACAAAATTGCAACGAATTCTAACACAGACCTAATATGGAAGTGAAAGATAAACTGCCATGCGTAATTGCCATGTGAAATGCAGCATTTTGTGTTTATTAAATAAACACATAAATGCAAGATTTTTGAATTGGAGAATGGACCCTTTCAGTAACTAGCAATAATGCATGTTGCATTTAATAATATAAAATATTATTCACTTTATGTAATAAAAGGCGTGCAACAAAATTCGATGAGGTTGATACCGCAAAAAATAACGTAAGTTAATATAAATTGACCACTCTATATATTCACTGGCTATTGTTCTTGCTGCAGCTTTTGCAAATACCGTAGTTGTTGCTGTTGTTATCACAGTTTGTGCAACCAATGAATGCATTGAGGTGCGTAAGCGGCAACAACAACCAAATTAACATTAATAAATGACGTTGCATGTTGCGCCGCAGAAATATTTACAAGGAAGCAAACAAAAAAGCAACGCTGTCGACTGCACTGCCATTGCCGTTGATGATGTTTCTGTTGTTGTGTTTGTTTCTCCTGTATTTGCAAAGATGTCTGAGCTTAAGTGCAGCCAAACGTAGCCCACCGCTGTTTGTGGTTCTGTGGGTGATGGTGCGTGCATAATGAAGTCTATTTGCTCATATGAGTAAGTATGTGTGTTCTTGTATGGACTTCATTTAACGGTAAAGGATTTTCATTACAATAATTGTTTATGTTCAATGTTGTTGTTGCCAGTGACTTTGAGCAGACACAACTTGGAAAAATTTCAACATAAAGCAAATTTAATCATGAGTCATTCTCTTTTGTCTAGTACGCAGTGAAATGTACTGAGCAATTGAGTAAAAATCAAGAAATTAAACTTTTTAACAAAAAGATATACCTTCAAAAAAGTGAAATCCGTAAAGATTTATTACAAAAACTAATTAAAGGCACAAGGAAAAAAGGAAATTAACAAATATCAACTGTGAAGGTTAGGCTTGGACTTGGAATTAGCCCCGCACAGACATTACAGTCCATAGTGTAAGAAAAAGTATATCAGATTAGCGTGGGTGGCTAACGGGGGGAAAAATTAGCCCTTATATTTGAAACAAACAAAACAACTTACTAAATTAAATTTGGTTTCCTTGATCTAAGTTGTACTATTTACTGATATATAGATTTATCGATACGAAATAATTCTGTCACTAGAGAGGTAGTTTAATAAGCTAAAATAAATTAAAGACTCTTTTTTAACATTTAAGCATATTTGCTTTGAGTTTTTATATCGTTTGGTATGTCTTTCCAGTATTTTGGACGTACGCACGATTCGTGCCGTCAACATCGACTCGGACCACAACCTTGTAGCAGCCAAGGTCCACATGCGTGCTAAACACTATATAACGAAAGCCCGATATTAAAAAGCTGCAATCCTTCGCAACTCGATTCACACTCCTGCATTCGCAAAACTCTCCTCAACTCCAGGATATACGCGCGAGTGGAATCACATTTCTCGCTATATGAGAACTGCTGCCGAAGAGGTGCTTCGCTTCCAACACCATCAGAGAAACCATTGGTATGACCAAGAGTCATACCGCGACGCTACTGCAGCGAAAGGCGCAGCATTTTGGAGGCGGCCAAGACCGATTATCGGTTGTAGTGCCAGCTAAGTAAGTAAGTATATTTTTCCAGAACATGTTATTTTAAGGGCTTCACAGCAATAGTTGCAGCGGTGGTAATTGTCGTCAAAACTGCTTTTGGCTTAGAGACTTTTGATAGAGTTTCACACCAATATTGGCACCGTGTCAAATCAAACCTGTTGACGGTGATGCCTCAAACTTTTTTTCACAATATTGATTGCTAAGAGACCTTCGATAGAACTTCACGCTACTGTACCGCGTAAGATCAAACCTCGCAACATACATACGTATAACCAAACCACACTTAGCAACGTTTACATCCGCAAAAAATTATATTAAAAATTCATCGCCAAAATACCCGTAAGGGATAGCAAATAGGTCTACAATGTTGCTCTTGTATTCAAAATTCAGCTAATCATAATTAAGATATTTATAGTTCGGATGTTTCAGAATTCGGTTGATTCAGAAAAAAATGCAAATTCCATATTTTTTTTTTTTGTTATTTCAAATTGAAAATTGCTTACATCTTGAAGTACGAGTATATCCAACAACGGCTTCGCTAGCCCCAGTAGTTCTACATAAAAGTTAGGCCTTTGGTCACTGCTATTAGATTACATCTAAGTTGCAATTGATTATATTCAGGCTAAATGGATTACATCTTCCAATATATCGGCCATTTCACGTAAAGCGGACAATGACAAAAAAAATTAGATTTTTAAATTTGTTCATATTCGGCTTTATTGTACTTCTAGAAGGTGTAAACACTTAATTTTTATATATATATAAGGCTTAGTTGCCAAAAAATTGGCGTAATATAAAGAGTGGATTTTTCGGAAGAAGTTTTTCGAACTTAACAAATTTTCTATAAAATAATAAACATTTTGGTCCCTATAGGAAATTTACTGCTCTTTTCAATTATGAAATCTGATTTGAAATTTGATTTTTTTCTCATGGAAAACGGGAAATGAACATTTCATATCAAAATTTAAACAATTTCGACATAGTTTATATATTTATTTGTACTTTAAAATGTAGTATAAAATATACCGATAATACTCTAAAAAAAAAATTTATATGCTTAAGGCTTTTTTTAAAAAAATAAATATTTTAAAAATTTTAAGTCGAAGTTACTTAAAATTTTATTTGAATTTTTTACTTCCGGTTTTTTATACATAAAAAAATGTTAAAATCAAATTTGACTAAAAAATAAAACATCCATTTTACTAGTTAAAGCGATGTTGTTTATATTTTTTTATAAATTCCTTGATTCCGATAACAGCGTTCAAAAATGCCAATCCTTAAACTTCGGTAATTCTTCAGAAGCCCATAACTCAGCAATTAAAACTCACATGAAAATAAAATTGTGTGTAAACACTCATATCTACTAAATGTATAACTAACCGCAATATAAACAAATTTAACGACCTCATTTTATTTTCATTGTCCGCTTCTCTTGAAATGCCCCATATACAACACCGGTGTGAATTTTTCACCATATTTTAATTTTGAACTATCTGAATCCCAAAGCATCTTTATTTTGAGATTTCTGAATTCTGAACTATCTGCCACTTTAATATTCTGAATTTAAAACCTAAAGAATCATGAGTGGCAGATTTTTGTGCACCACCCATAGAAAATATTATTTAGGTAAGTGTCAGGGTATCAGAAATAAATTGTAAAAATAGTTTTAAGAACAAACGAACTGAATAAGCAATGAACTAAGTGAAACCAAATGTTTTTGTAATGATGTCTCGAGAGAAGACCCTGAAAAGCGATCGACGTTTACCCCGGACTAGAAAACATCGTTGCAAACGTTCCATCGCATGAAGCTACGAGTATCATTAAGTAAGAGTTTTTAAGAAAGTTGGCTTAAGCGACTGATAATTCATTAATGACAAGAGTTCTTAGCCAAAAATTAAGCGAATGTCTTCAGCAGAATACCATAATCATCATATTGCACTACTCTGAATACTTTTACAAGCGTATGACTGCGGCACCTCATATCCTCATACCATAGTGTTCCTAACAACATCGTGTGTAGTGGCGGATCTAGAAAATTCTCGAGGGAATTACATTTTTTTTTAATGAAAACACATTGATTGAATTTTTAAACTATCAATATTTAAATGTTTTGGTATAAGTGTATACGTCATCATAAAACATCGCTTTTTTTTCTCTAATCAGTAGTGCAGTCGAGGGTTTCGGTTCAATAAAATATACTCGCCTTCCACGCCACTTTCTAAACGTTAGAAACGGGTTGACAAAGTGAATATACTCTCTGTGATAATAAATGTAAAAGTTATTCAAAAATTAATTACAAAAGGTAACTTCCATATATTCATGGATTCCCGTATATGTGCTATTAACTTTTGTAATTGAATAAGGAAATAAATAAAACTTTTGAGAAAGGTGCAAATTTGTCACTTTTTAATTTTTTTAAGTATAACTCAAAATGTATACATTTTGGTTAGATCCACATTATCAGATTATTTCTAGAGAATAAAATTTCCTATCGAAATGGCACTTTATAAAGTCAAAAAAGTGATTTTTCTAACAAAATAAGTTTAAAAAAATTAGTTAAAAATAATCGAAAAATTAAAGATTTTTTTATATCTCAGATCATATATGGCCCATATAATATTGGTAATTCAACCTTGTTCTGATATTCAAAATTTAGGTTTCCCAAAAACATTTTTTTTCCGATACTTTGTCAAGAAATATTCGATCATTTTTGGACCAAAAACAATATTTTTTTTTCTCGTTAATTTATTTAAGCGAAATTCATGTAGGGGTATGATCTCTACTTGCGCAGAGATCATGGATTTTTTCCTTATACATAGACTTAAAACATAGCGGTTACATTTTATTCGATACTTCCTTATGCGTTCATAATTAAAATCAGAAAATAATTATGAAAAAAAAATTATATATATGGAAAAAACTAATTTTTTTTAATTTCTCAAATTCCAAAAAGTTAAAACTTTCTAGCTCTGGTAGCAACCGTAGGTTGTAGTATTTTTATTTTTAAATGAAGATACAATCGAATATGAATAAATTTTCGAATTTCGAGCGTTCCCGTAGAATTCTAGAACATGTTTAGATGGGCCTTAAGATTGTTTGTTGGCTATGAGTGGAATAGAAAATCTTGCGCTTGTAAATAGAAGACAGGAGTGGTAGTGGTGAAATGTTATTGTGTAACATAAGATATGAAGAACATGAAACGTTATATTTTATACATCACAACAACACTTCACCACCACAAAATTTTTTTTGATTTAAGGTTTTCAGAAACCTTCTAGAATCGAAATATTTTCGACGGATCCCAGGAGAGCTACAGCCCTATAGTCCGCCTCCCTTGTAACCACCACTGTCCGTCACGGTTACTAAGATAAGAAATAATCATATTAAAATTCAAAATAAAAAAAAATTCAACATCCTATGCTATTTTGACTACAACTGAAAAAATATGCTCCTGATACATTTGCAAGAGATAAGATTTTTATGATTTTATCATATTTTCACCCCAACTATGTGCAATCAGATAAAAATAAGCTAGGACAATTTTTCATATAAAAGGTTCAGCACCTTAGTACATAACTTCCTCCGCGATTATTCATCTACATTGAGGCCAAAATTTTATCGCTGATTATTCCAGTGAAGTGTTTTGATAATAAAAAGTTTATATGTAAAAATTCTGCTACACTTTGGATTTCAATTTCATATTAAATTTATAGGTGGTTAGTAAGCTCCTTCAGTATATTCTAATATTTTCTTAAAACAAAAAATTCGCAAAGATATCCCTTTGGAAGTGATTTAAGATCTTTCGCAACTTGAGGGATTTTTCTATATTATCCATATATTTATTCCTCGAAGGTAAGGCTTAGTTGACGCGATCTACAACAGCTACAGCAACAAATGCTATATCAAATGGATCTGCTCATCGAGCAGAGTTGCGGAAAATTATTGGATCCAGAATCCGTTGACCAGAAGCTGAGATATAAGCGTGGAAAGATTCCCTTTTTTTTCAACTCTTTCAAGCATTGCACTGATTAACTGCAAAAGCCTCGCCATAGCGAGGAGAAAAAATGTACTTAACTACTACTCTCTCTCTCTCTCTAATTGTTATTGTTTTCCAATTAAGCGTTGTTGTTACTAAAATATGAAAAGCAATAGCAATAAGTGTGTGTGTGCGTAATGTAAGTGGAAAGAAAAAGCAAGGGAAAAACATGTTATGGGGAAGGGGGGTTCGAACGACGAGTTACGTAACATTGTTTTTGAAGTGAAACTTCTTTAGTGAGAGTGATTTGAAATTAGGTGCGTATCATGAAACGCTTTCTTTCTATATTTATTGAATAACAATAATGAAAATGTTTTATTAAAATGATAAAAGTTTACGGGATCTAGACTATCTGATGCAATAAATAATACCATAAAATGATCAGCTTCGAGATCGGTTAACCAAAAGCTAAGATATATAAATAAGCGTGGAAAGGTTTCCTATTTTTATCAATTTTTTCAAGCAATGCACTGGTTAACTACCAAAGGCTTGCCATGGCGAAGAGGAAAACACTCGCTGTTAGGTAAATGTGGCCACTTGGGTGATACGTAACGTCTAAGGAGGGGGCGGGGGGTACAGAAAAACGTTACATGCGGAAGGGGGGTCAAAAATCTTCAAAAATTGCGTCACGTAATACTTGAACGCCCCCTAAATCATTGGAATCGAGCATACATGGGTGATTGTAAAAAACTCTCGCTTTTTTCGTGCGGAGTATTACTTTAAAGCTTAAACTAAATTTGGCCTTACCCTTGAAACCAATCTTCTCATTTCTACTCTTGAACATTCCACCCGATTTTCAAAAAATTGTAACTGCATATTTTAAGAACCCTCGGGTGGATGTTTATGGGTAAAATACCTTTAGCGTGACATGTCCCATGTGACACAATTCGAAGAAAAATCCAAATAAAATTTTCAGAAGGAATAGCTTATACAAATATGTTTGGGACTCTTAAAAGCTTAGTATAAAACTATAAATTTTTAAAACAACAACAAGATTACAATTTTCTCATGGATTTATGTAAAAATTGATGCTTCCTATATAATGGCTCACACAAATTGTAAGACCGTGTTTGAAGGAGTAAGCTATGTGAAATATTTATCTTAATTCGGTAAAAAACAACCAGGCTCAAGGTAAAAATTATTTATTTTTGTTAAACGCATATTCTAATCATTTAGAACCGTGAAAAATAAAGGGACAAATTAGTCAGCCTCTGCCGTGATATGTGACGGGCTTAGAATCAGTGCGTCATCTTTTTCGAAATTGAGTTAAACTAACGTGACTAGATATCTGTCAACAAAACGCGGATTTGTTTTTTTGCTAAAATGTTTCATATTTACTAAAAAAAGAAAAAAAGTTCTTACTTCTTTTAAAATCACAAATGTATTATTTCCAAATTATTTATATATAATAAAAAAAAAGCATAACTAAATTCCTTATTTCCAATGAAATCGGGATGCATTAATTAATATTTTTGTGTTTCTAGAAAATTGCCACCGGGACCGGGAAGGCCAGTTAGGGTTTGTCAAAAGCCAATTCTAAAATTCAGATCTGGTTAGTGTGTACCGAACACACACCCGATTTTCGGGGGTTATCACTAGTTATTATTATTATTAATGTATTTAATTGTTATACAATAAGGTTTAACCTTTCTAGTACATCATTAGAATATAATTTACAATAAAATAAAAAATAATAAATTACTACTACTTTATATATAGTTTTAGGAATTTTTCTTTGAAATAAAAGGGAAATTTCGTTTCCTTACGGGTACTTATTAATAGTTCTGTTAAAAAGACAAGACATTCAAATGAAGAAAAATTATCAATTCAATTACGAATTATTACTAATGAATAACGCAGCGATACAACTAAACCAGCCTGTTTTTCGAAAAAAAAACTAAGACAACATACCAAAAACAAACAGCTGCAAATTCCAAAATCTTCCGCAACGAAAGCCAACAAAGACATTTACCGTCGCGTATGCAAATCAGCCAAGTAGTCCAAGCAGTACAAGGCTTTTGGCTGATTTAACAGCCACAATTGTTAATAGAAAAACGACGGACTGACAGACAGAACGTGCAGTGTGTTCAACCTAAAAAAAAAATAACGAAAATATAAAAAAGACATTACAATAGCCAGGGCTGCAAAATGTTTTCATTGACGCAATTTGCATAAATTTACTCCTCACAATACATAAAATTTCAGTGCCATTGAAATTTTTTTAGCATGTCCTAGCGAATCCTAGTGTTTGCTCGCTTTGTTGAATCGTTTTTTACTTTTTAGCCTCACACTCTGCTTATTTGCTATTTCTTTTTCTTTTTGCGCACTACCAATAAAACAAACAATCTGCCAAAGTGCGCTTCAGTCAAGGTTAAGGGAGGCTTAAGAAAGCATTGCTTTTTTACTGTGCTGCCAATTTTTTATTTCTTGCATTGTGGCGGTGTCAAAGGGCGGCTCTTAACGACTGCAGGCGTCATGCTGTTCGTGCTATGAATTGCAACCGGAAGTGAGGTTTAAGCCGCGTAGTCGTCGATCCCACTGAACTTGTTGTAATAAATTCTATGTGATTTCATGCACATTAGGGTGGTGTTATATATTGAAATAAAGTAATTTTACTTATGGAACGAAATGAATCACAATTACTATATTTGCAATATTACATAATTACACAACTGCAATCTTAGCCACATACTTGAATGCAAGACCTGATAGGTTAATCTAACTCTTCGTTTACGAAATCCAACACGCTTCGATCGTTTAGAATAATATCGATGTAGTCCAAGTCGTTATCTATGTTTGACTCAAACCATCAAAGCTAACAGAGATTGAGCTCGTTTTCCATCCTTTCACTTTGCGTATGCATTTGTACTACAATTTATCATAATTTCAGATTTCTGATACGCTGTTCGCTCGGAGACTATATCTGAGCCCAGAGTCAGTATATTTTTTGAGTCAGCTACCTTTTTCCTGGATATGATAACTACTTTCAGGATCATCAACGGAAAAATGAGTTACTTGGGATTAACATTGAGCCTAAAATTTTTGAAAGTGTAGGCCCAATGCTTAATCCTCGCGAAAAATTTTTTATGTGTATATGAAATAAGCTGAATAAGCGGAAATACTCGCCCATACTCTTATATGTGCAGCTTCGTCGGCATTAAATTTTCCATGCATTCTACTATTAACATGAGCAGAATAAATAGAAAAGGTATTTAACAGCTCATATAGCAAATAGTCAGGTTAGCAAGTTAGTTCTCTCCAAAACCTTTTGCCGAAGTCTTTATGAATGAAGCAGACATTCCGAATAGAGTACCTTCTTAGCCGGAGCGTTGTTTTTCATTCGGTCAACATGATCCCGCCAGTGTAGCCGCTGTATTTGTAAGCGCTTTACTAAATCAATGTCGCCTCATAGCTCATACAACTCGTGGTTCCATGTTATACGGTAAGCGTCGTTCATGCAGATTGGACAATAGATCTTGCTAAGAATTTTTCTCCCAAAAGCTCCCAATATCTTCTCATCGTTGTTCATCATCGTCTATGCTTCAGCGCTATATAATAGGACGGAGGGATGAGTGATTTGTAAAGCGTTGTTTTTTTTCTTCAATAGTGAGATCTACTTTTCAATTACCTACTGAGCCCAATGCAACACCTGTTGGCAAGTTTTATTCTTTGGTGGATCCCAAGGCTGATATTGTTATTGTTGTTAATGATCGACCCAAGATAGTCAAAATCTTTGAGAACATCAAATGTGTCCGGGACTCTTTGCTTGTTGACACAAGATATTTTGTCTTGTCTTCGTTCATCACAAGACCCATTCCACGAGCTTCTATTTCAATTTTGGAAAATGCTGCGCTGACTGCTCTCCCATTGGTGCCAATAATGTCAACATCATCAGCATATGCGAGTAGCATGACACTTTTATAGAAAATCGTGAGGGAGATGTCGATATCAGAAGCACGGATTATTTTGTCCATCATCAGATTGAAGAAGTCGTCTCGATAGGGTCACAAGGATCACCTTGTCTGATACTTCGCTTCATTTCGAATGGCTCGGAGAGATCCTTGCCAATCCTTACTGCGCTGGTGGTATTGGTTAGTGTCATACAATGATGAATGTACATACATTTTGTAGTTAAGCAATTGCACAATTACTCTCTCCAATTGCTGAGCTGTTCTGGCAAAAACGTAAACGACAATTGCACCGCTGAAAAAACTACGATCAACACGATGACGGTAACGGCATTCTAATAATTTAAGAATCACATAAATATTTTTAATATTAAGCCACCTTAATTATACACACACATGCACACAAGTTCTTTCATGGGGTTTTATTGAAATGTTTATTTCATCCACATTTTTCTATTTGCATTGCTTTTGTTTGCTATTGTTTTTGCTTTTTTCTTTATTTGTTTGCCTACATTTTGTTTTTGGTTTTAAATGCCATAAAGGACTCTTAATTATGTATTTATTTAGATGGAGTGCGAGTAAGAGCATGGGACACAAAATATGAGAAGCTGCGCGTGAAAAGCGCTTGCAAATATTTTATTACCACAATTTTCAATGAAATTTAAAATCGTGTGGAAAAAGAAAGTGAAAATTTAAGCATTAATCTATCTCTTAGTTCAAGGATTTTATGGGGATCTGAGTTTTTCAACATGATAGCTCTGTTGTTCCGTGGGAAAAAAGTTAAGCACTTGCAACTAATTTAAGAAAAACAGTTACAGTACAATTGTTGCCACAGAGAGAACTTTGGGTCCGGTATCTCACCATTATTTCTTTCAAATTGCAGTATTTTCCAAAACTACTGGGACAAAATGTGGTTTTCTTACACATATTTAAGTGTACCATGTAATACCTACAAATTTATTCAACGAAGATCTGACCTGGGTCATACAGATTTTCAGGCATTTCATCGCGGTATTTTTGGAAAAAACTACAATTTGATAAAAATATTAATAACTTGCGAACTTTCTGAACTGAATAAAATTGCTAACAATAATGACACTACTAGATGGCATTTTCATTCAGTTTGTTGCTCTATCTATGTTACTTAGGAAGTTATGAGACATTATTTGTTTGTAAGACTTTGTTAAACATTCCCTAACCAAAATGGTGTTCAAGATAGATCCTCCGCCTAAACAATTTTTAATCAAAATGAACCAGGAAATTTAATTCTTCCGGATCACCATAATTAATTGCCACTTGAAAACTCAAACAATATACTTTTAGCCAACCAAAAAGTAACAATGGGCTTGACTAATGTCATTTAAAAGCGCATCTAACAGAAGCGGCTAAGAACTACAGTTTGCATGAGACAAACATGGTATCTAATTTAAAATGTTAATAACGAAAAAAATTCTGAAATGTAGTTAAAAGTCGAAAAATATCAATTAGCATTATAGAGCTCGATAGTATTCTATTGGAAGTTAGTAGTCTATTGGAAGTTTCGCAGAAATCGGAAACTATCAAAAAACTTCGAAGAATCAATACAATCTGGATAGTATAGAAAATTATAGCAAAGGCGTAAGGTAAAAACATCGCAATCACAATCGCCATAATATTTGCGAATACCTAGATATGTAAAATATCACAATTCACAATTTAAAGTCCGATCGCATAACAGATGAAGTATTAATCATAAAATGTTAAAAAAAAAATTATTTAGCGGAATGGGCAGATAAACTGTCACAATGGGTATTAACTCTACATAGCTAACCTTCGTCACTTTGGCGAACATTTTTCAGATATTTACCTATCGCGCTCTAACTGTCGCGCCTAGTTCCATGTACTCTAACGTCATCTCAGTCATCGCCATGTTTGTCATTTTGACAAATATTTAGCTTTTGTGCATGTTTTTATACCCTACACAGAGGGTATATTCACTTTGTCATTCCGTTTGTAACGCGTAGAAGGGGGCGTGGCAGGTATGGAAGAGTGCATATATTCTTAATCAGCGTCACCACATGAGTCGATATAGCTGTGTCTGTCTGTCTGTTGAAATCAAGTTTACGCAAAAACTAAGCAAGATAATTGAATGAAATTTGGCACACAGGTCAAACCTTCTTGCAAGCTACTAGCATATAAAAATGGGCAAAATCGGTTAAATGCCACGCCTACCGCCCATACTCTATGTAAATAAACCCAAGTCTAGATTTTGAGTTTGCAAGGGCTCTTAAAGGGGCGTGGCAAAGCCCAAAATGTTAACTTTTATAACACTCGTAAGCCGTGCAAGATATTGTGATGAAATTTGGCAGACGGATACAGATCTTATATATCTTGAATTGTGCATAAAGTGGGCGGAATTGTAAAAGTGAGAGTGTCACTTTTTAACTATTGAAAATTTGGATTTCGCATATCTCCAAATTGGCACACACGATTTTCACAAAAAAATTTAAAAATGATACCAATAAAAGTAGTCATCAATACAAGCTACGTCAATGTAATGGAAAATTTAGCTGAAAGGCGTGGCACATCCTACAATATTTATAAACGTTATAAAAAGGGAACTAACAACGCAAACGCTATGAAATTTCATATGGCAGATACACTCGCTAAAAGGTGTCCTCTAACAAATTTGTTTTCTATAATGCCGGTGGGTGTGGCACCTCCCATATAAGCAAACCACGTTTAATGCTATAGATAGAGTGCTGTGAGAGTAATCTTCATAAAATTTTGTGTAGAGGTGTCGGTTACTATAAGCTTTAAGACAAGACAAGATTGACATGAGAAGATTGCATCAGTGGGCGTGTCACCTCTTTTTGTTGAAAGTGCTATTTTAAGTGAATTGGAGCAATTGATCTGAAATTTGATGTAAGTGGTTTACTGGGTATTAGGTAAAATACCTTAAGTAGCATAACTATCGAAATATATTAGCAATCATACTGAAATTTGGTGTAAGAGGTTTGTTTATGAAAGGCTATTTTTGGGTCAAAATCTGACTGGATTATACCAGTGGTTGTGTAACCGCCCTAAATTTTAAGAATAATTACGGCACATATATGTATATACGAGCTATTGTGGTAAAATTTGGCTTGTGCATGTCAATCATGAATAATATATTGAAACAAAAGTGGGCAAAATTGGAGAAATGGGCGTGACACATTTCGTGTTTTTCATTTATATTCTATTTTTTTCAACATTTCCCATATTCTTTTGACATTTTCAGTTTTTTCCAACACTTTTCAACATTTTTACATTATTTTCGACTTATTCAACCTCTTCAACATTTTTTTAACATTTATTTAAAAAAGACTTTCAATGCAGTGTAGGGTATGTGAGTTTCGGCCTGGCCGAAGATAACACCTTTACTAGTTTAGTTAGACTTTGTTTTTGTATGTTAAAAATGTATTTACACATTCAAAGGTTATTTCTATCCTATTTGTAGCGTTAATGATCAAAATTTAAAGAAATGACAATAAAAAAGAATAAAATAGTTGGGTTGAACATGATTTTTTACTTACTTACGACCGAGATAGGTTCCTAGTCATCGGTCGTAAGTCGATTAAGTCGTAAGTCGAGTTTCATAAAAATAACTAAAGAAAAATATTACATACATACTGTACTACTAGTTCCAGCCATTTTTGGGATGATATAAAATTATTCACTTAAACAAACGTATTATTTGTACTGAAATAAATCGAATCCTTGTACATACTACTGATTTTTTTAAAATTTTTTCTCATATACATATTTTATGGACTCCCCGAAACTATTTTAAGCATTTTCTATGAAAAAAATTAAAAAAAAAAATTGGTACAAATAGTCGTAAGTCGAACGGTCGTAAGTCGGGGACTACCTGTATATATATTCATTTCTGCTAAACTCTGTTTAAGACCTTGTAACTAAGGGGGTGTTCAAGATCGATCCCCCCTTACACAATTTTGTACCCAAACTAAAGCAAAAAGTCGAATCTCATAGTATTAATTGTGAGAACCGGACCACAATGTGTACAATTGACTAAAAAATTACGATAGTGTAAATGTTGGGAGTGCCTTTTTTTTAACCCAAAAAATTCCCATATTTTGTTTTTCGATCCAGGGGAACCAGAAGACAAAGTATCCCGGAAATCGAAGACGTCGTGCAAGGCTGACTTTCCTTTTTATGCAAAACGGACGAATATTTATTCGGTATTTGTACTGTGAGGCGAATCCTACAAAGTTTGCTACTCACATTTTTATTTTTCTTTATTTTATTATTCAATGGTTGTTTTCGAAATGAATTAAAGCCAGTGAAGACAAAGTGATTTCCCTTGTAGTCTTCACCTCAAGCTATCCAGAAATATCGGTGTGCGCATTAAACGTTTACTATAGTAGCTCGTGGCTAAGGATGTCAGATGATTTCAACGACAGTCATATGGAATTAAGTCATTGAATCTTCACGGTTTTTTACTACACAGGACTAAATTGCTTTGATTGCATCGATTACTTAAACTTAATTGTTGCAAAGAATTTGAAATTTAGCATGAGACTACATCTGCGGGTAGCCCTCAGAAGGTCGATTCTGAAAAAGTTCAGCTTCGCTATAAGTAAGTTGTACTTTTCACAAATTACCTTTGAGAATCGTTGAAACACTGTAATGTGAATCACAGATATTAGTGGCAGTGATTATAAAATAGCAGTTTTTCTTAATTTAAGTCATCTTTAAAGCGCATATATCAAATATCCAATACCATTCATCAGTTGGACCAATTGCGATCATAGTACATACATAGCTATTGCTGCTCTTCATTCATTTTCGCTCTGACAATTTTGCGTACATAAAATTTCATCCGCCCCACAAATTCTGAAAATGAGCGAGCCTTTCATTCAAAGTCCTTCAAATGTACTTTTCCTAGTAGCAACGATAAGAGCAACAAATACAGCAGCAGTAAAAGTAGAACATTCTGAAAAGGCAAAAAACAACTCTACTACATCGCATTGTGAAACTCAGTGATGCCCAATTCTCACAAACTGGAAAGAACTGGCGAAATTCGCAGTAGCGTAGAACTCACGCAAAATGGCGAATAAATGATTTTTATGTGCTTTGAATTTGCGTGTGCCATATTTTCAACGGCGCACCAACGAATGGCATAGGATTTTAAAATTCTACCAAGCAGTAGCAATAGTTCCCTTCGTTTTCCATGCCAGAGCCAACATCAATGTCACTTGGCTGTGGCTATTTATTCCGGTCATAAAACAACTAACAAGCCGTGTGAGTCAAGTCGAGTGAGTTTCAGAAAATTTGAATAATCATAACATTAAGTGAAGCATCGACAGTGAGCACCCGAAAGTGGAAAAAATGGTGGGCGCCATTTTGTGGACGTATTTAGAAGATTAACTGTTAAATGGTTTATATTCCAATATGGCTTGGACTTAAGTTTTAAGTGCTCTCCATTGTTCAGTGCGAGTGCGACACACAAGGGTTGTGACAGTGTGCAACATTATGAAAGCTTAGGCAGTTAATTTATGCGCCGAAAAATATCGTGAATAAAGAACATTATTTTTCTGTTATATTTTCCTATAAAGTCATTCAAAAGTTTCACTTTCAATTAAATTCTTGCAGTCTTGTAAGTTCAAATATATATGTATATATGCCAGACATTCTCATTCGATCCATTATGATATTTATGATCATTGAATATTATAATATCTAAAAATATATTGTCTGATTGTATTATGTATATACTAGACCTGTCCAGAAATTTTCGAAATATGAATTTTTGAATGCGCTGAAAGCTTATCTGAGAGCGAACAGGATTTCAAAAAAAAAGTTGAAAATATTTTGCTTAGATATGGCGCTTTTCGGGGAAGTTCGAATTCAAGTGTTAATCGGAATATTAAAAGGTTCTCTCAGAAGCACATGAGTAACTTTTATTTAACAAAATATTGCAAAGAAATAATAGTGCAGATTTCCTAAGTTTAGTATGATTAACCAGGTCTTAAGGTCAGAAACTTACAAAATTGTTTTCATTCTTTTTTCCAACACTTGAAACATGCAATTTCAGTTTTTTTCTTTAACGTTAAATATTTCTGAGAAAAAATTTGCTCGGACTTTCAAATTATTTTCGTAATGTTATACTACCTTTGTGCTTACAAAATTGTTTCCATTCTTGTGTAAAAATTAAAACTAACAAGAGGTAAAAAATTGGTAAAATCATAAAATAGTAGATAGCTTTGAACCACCATTTTGTGGACCAGTAAATCGAACTCAGAAAAAAGTTATACACACTAATTTAAAAAAAAATTCAAAAAATTTCTTTAGTATTTAAATAGTTTTTTGCAAAAAAATGTTGCACTTTATAAAGTGCCATTGCCATAGAAAATTTGATTCTCTACAAAAAGTTATGTGATGTGTAGACATCAAAAATGTATAGTTTTTGAGTTAAAGTTAAAAAAAAAAATAAAAAATTTACAAATTTGCACCGTTCTCAAATGTCCATGCCGAAGTTTATTCGCACTTTTGCATTTATCATTTATAGGGTGCATTTGAATATAAAAGACAATGAAATGAGTGAGTTCGTTATTCAAATACATAGTCAAAAACCTACGAGTATTAGCAGGGCAAGTAAAAATAAAATCAAAAATATGGAAACTCACAATTGGTACAATTTCTTTTGAATGAAGCAATTTAAAGATGGTCAAAGGTAAATAGCTTACTTAAGTTAAGCACAAACGTAGTAGGCTATATAAAAGTACGAAGATAATTTGAAAATTTTTGCAAGTTTTTTCTCAGAAATATTTAAAGTAAAAGTTGGAATTTCAGAAAAAATACTGATATTGCATGTTTTAAGTGTTGGAAAATAGAATAGAAACAATTTTGTAAGATTCTGGCCTTAAGGCCTAGTTAATTAAACTAAACTTAGGAAAATAAAAGTTATTTATATGTTTCTGAGAGAACCTTTTAATATTCAGATTAACACTCGAATTCGACCTTCCGACGAAAACGCAATATCTAAGCAAAATATTTTTAATTTAATGCATCGAGCTCTCAGATAAACTTTCAGCGCATTAGAAATTCAAATTTCTGGACAGGTCTAGGATACACATAACTTTTTAATAATCGACCCTATATCTCTAATCCACTTTAAAGTAGTTCTTATTATCTGGTACACTTATGTTGGCGCAAAATCAAAACATTGAAGTACTTTGTATAAAAGCACTTTGGCTTGGAGTTGCTTGGCGCTCTTTGGGTTCACTTTGAAATAAATACTCAATGTTGCCAAGTTGTCAAAATCAAACGCATTTGAAGAAATGAAAATGACACTAAAACAGTGGTATTATTCGATATTATCGGAAGTACGAAAACTATTCTAGGACGAAAAATTTGTATAAATACTATCGATAGTTCGTCATAAACTATTGATAGTCGCGATAGTACGAGACTATCGCTAACATCGATAGTGCCATCGATAGTTTGCGAACTCAAGCTCATAGAGTCATTTCAACACTCGTTTACAGTTATGAAGTTTAAGATTGAAAACTTGATTTCTTATAATTTTTTTCAACATAGGGCCCGATTGTTATAAAACTGAAGTGGTGCCGCTAAGGGTTAATACCGAAAGACGCCCCAAACGAGAAAAGTAATCAATTACTTCATGGCCGTCTTTGAATGCTTTATACCAAATTTATGCCTAGGTCATCGATATTGCAGCATTTTCGCTCTAATGTTTTTTTGTTGCAATATAGTACACTTTACATGTAAAAAAATCTTCTTTCCCAAGTTTCTGACTCCTTAGCTATGAACATTAAAGTTTATGCAATAATTTTTTGCCTCATGGCTGTTAAAAAATCGATCTCATTACAAACACAAAGTAGTTCGAGGGCAAAATACAAAAATTCGTATATTATTTCCATTTCCACTTTGCTCACATTTACTTAGAGCATCATAGTACTGGCCAGACTAGGCTTTTCAGAGATAAGAAGATCGCTAAGTGCACTTTAGAAAAAAGGCAATAAAGAATTTAATCATATTATAAGTAAGTAAAATTTTATTGCCAATAAAATTTGTAGTTTAGAGTCTTAAGTGTACAATATATACGTTTTACTTCTACTTAGGAACCCATAACAATCAATTCCCAAACGTTCATAGAAAAATCCCTTGAAATTATTTAACAAATCCTCTTTTGAGTCTCGCATGAAAGCGTTAGCACGTTTCGCCCCACATGAAAGGAGCGGAAAAAGCGCTCGAGTAGTTGCACTCAATCACACATGCACATACACACCCAAATGCACCACGTGGTTGCAACGTATTTATCAAGGATATTTTCTACAGCTGTTGTTGTTGTTATTACAGTGTTTGTTGCGCCGTTTTTAAAAGTGGCAAAATAATAAAATCCTGCGAATTATCCGCCTCAGTAGAGCGAGCTTAAAGCGCAACGGCAAAAAAGAATAAAAAACATTTTTAAAATACTGCTACATGATACAAAATCGTACTTTGCTACCCATTTGCTGCTACTTTTGTGATTTTTTTTAAGTGCACTACACTATATGGAAGAGATTTAATTAGCTTTGGTAGTGATATAGTTTTTACTGTAGATGAGTAAGTGTTTGAAAACAATTAGGAACGTAACTTTTTTGATTTGTATTGAATAAAGTACGAGTATATTTAGTCTATGCGCTTTTTAGGACTTGAAGTTTGGCTAAAGAGAAAACAAGCTTTTGCACGACTGTTCCAGTTTTAGTCCGGTAAGCCGATAAGACAAAAACCGATTTATCAGGAAAGTTTTTGGAGCACGAATGAAACACAAAAATAATTTTCCAGTTCACGAAATTCTCCACAACACATTGCAGCATAATATCCATAGAAAGTGACTAGCACTCAACATTACGTCGGTGCTCCAAAAAAAAAAAAAAATTTTAGCATGCGATACTCGCATTTCCTATCAGTTTTATGGTAAGTCGTTGTAGTCGATCTAGCAGCTCCAAACAGTGTTTGACTTGATTTGCGAATTAAGCACCAAGAGAAGTGAAATATTTCTGGCTAAGTGGACTTGCCACTTTTTTTTTAATTAAGTCGATAATATTCTCACGTTGTTTTTATGTCATTCAAGAGAGTATCTTTTACTTCGAGCCTCGAAAAGATTTGTGCCTTTTTGGAATGAATAATTATACCAAATATTGCTGTCGTTTATAAAGAATGGATTGGGTCAGTGACTATTAAAAAAATGGCATAGCCACAAACAGAGAAAAAGGAACTCTGAGGAACTTTAGCATTAAACTGCGTACCACACCACAGTTAACAGTCACTTCAATAGCTCGATATCCAAACAGTGGAAAAATCACCGATGCTTTATGCAATTAGTTTCGATAAGAGAACGCGATTTTTACAGAAGATGTCTACACATTACTTCTAACTATTGGTGTGGTAAATAACCGGAATTGACATTTGTGGCAAGACATTCTTTGCTATTGAAGATGAAAATCAATTATATTAACAATGAGTTCTGCAGAACACCATGAATAGCTATCTTCCCAATATACTTAGTATAAAACACACGGTTACCAAACAGAGTCCGAGACATCATAAGTGAATTGGGAATAACGCTCATAAAGCAGAATATGTTGTTTCCAACAACTGTAAAATAAAAGTAATCAGTCAACTTAGGCTTCACTGTGGTAGGAATGGCTAACTTCTCGAAAAATCTATATGCTCCTCAGTTTTAAGTTTGTTCGAGAAGAAAAATAGCCATATGTCCTCAAACTAGATGAATTGTGCTCAAATCCTTTCTCATTCTGAAAAACCCATTGTCTCCGATTTGAGGAAATTTTCTCATCAATTTTGAATATTTTGGCAAAACAAACAAGTTACAAGCTCGAGATCTTTTCAGGTAATCGGGGTACAACGTTGATCTATTTGTGAACGTCCTCGATTTGTGTCTAAGTCATCTGACGATCCTTCTGAAATGCCGATATATGGTGCTACTAGTATTCTGATATCTATGCTATAATAAATAAATTCTGGTACGCACTTGCTGACAACAGTTTCACTTTCGTTAGGGCGTTTTTTTTTTTGGAATCACAGTGCTCTAAGCTTATTCTCCCTTTAGGCATCTGTAAGCATACATTTTTGTAAGATATCCTTAAACACCGGAGATATAAAAACTCGGCGGAAGATTTTTTGTAGTATTAAATTGTCTACTGATTATGTCGATATTAAATGTTTCCGGATGAGTGGTAAAAGACCTTCAATATTGCGGAAAATAGTTTTATGAGAGCTTGCCGCACGGAACATAGCCACGAAGTGTAGCTTACAAGAAACTGCTTTCTTAAACAAACTGCTCTAGTTTTCTATAGCCGCAGCAAATCTAGAAAAACTCTATGTAAAGCATAGCTAACAATCAAATTAGACCGACTATAATTCCTCATTTTGTTTTTTGCTGCCCTTGTGGTTTTTCTCTCACTGCCTTTTTTTCCGCCTTAGCGCATTTTTCTATGCGCAATAAGTTGCAGACGTTTCGTTTTGCTGCCTGCGCCGCATTCGCTTTTTCAATTGAATTCAATTCCCTTTTTAATATAAAAACCGAATCATGCTGCATTTTATTTGTTGCAATTGTTGTAGTTCTTTTTGATGTTCTTGTTGTTGCTGCTATTCCAGCATGTAATGTCCTTTTCTGTTAGCATGTGTGTGTGTGTGTGTGTGTATGGGGTTTTTAACTGCAACCACATGAGTATACAAAAAACTACTTTTTACAGTTCTTTGTTGTTTTTGTTGTTGCCGGGAGCATTATTGCATTTTTCTTTGTTGTTATTTCTGTTGCTGTTGCAGTTGTTATTGCCCTCGAGGTTTTTATTTCTTTCTTGCTTTAACATGTGAGCCATTAAAAAATGACTTCGCCAGCTTCTGCAACGATGCAACCAACGCATTGCAATTCGAATGCCGCGCGTCTCAAATGGTGCGCGTCTAAAAGAAAATTGCGGAATTAACGGTAAATTTAGTAGCCAACATTAGCCGATAAGTCTTTATTTTCAATTCGTATCCAATGGTTAAGCGAATGGATGAGTTATATGCCAAGTTGCTTGCTTTCATTAAAGTTTATTGCCTCATAGGATACTGCATGCAGTTGCATTTGTGTGTGTGCACAACTTAAGAATTTCATAGGTTTTCAAAGGATTATCCTTTAAGAATGCTTTGTGACTTTGATTAAAGAGCCATTTTGTTTCAATATAAAAGAAATCCAAAGAGCAGTCTACACTGGGATTTGTCATATCTTTTCGTTGGTAACTTTCGGTTCTGAGAAAGCTTTTTATAAAAAGTCTGAATAAGAATTCACAACATTTGATTTTACTTTATATGTACGATATTGCAGAAATATCTGAGTTTATATCAAACTGACTGTGTCATATCAATTCAGTCGACTATAAGATTTAAAAAAGATTTTGGATCTTGAATGTTAGTACATTGCAGTTAGTTTCGATCAAAGCTAACTGCATATATGGAATCTTCCTGCCTGTTCACTAAGAACTAATAGCTTAGTGCTATGATCAATCACATGTGATTAACTTAGTTTCATAACATATCCTGCAGCTTTATTCATTTCCCTAGTTGTCGAATAGAATCGAGTGGTGAATGTATGATTATGGCTGATACCTCATAAGTCGGATGTTATGAACACCAATTTCAGAGCGAATAGTTGCAAATGGATTCTATAGTAATGTTGCCATTATTAAATACTATGCACATTCTCCAAACACCGAAATGACAATATTAGTGGTATGCAGCGGAATCCTACAATGCTCATCGCCTGACGGCAGCTAGCGACCCGATTAGAAATTCCTAACAGGAAAGCCCTACCATAGTCAGCTCCGGATTTAGCTTGGACCGGCGGTCCTACTAAGGGTCATCATATGTAAATCTTCTCAGTAGCTCAAAGGTGAAAGCCTATTAAGGGATTCCGGATCAGGTATGGGAAAAATTAGACATATTGCAGCCTCTTCAGTCCTGATCAGTTTTGCGAAATCAATAATAGACCTGAACGATTCTGGTTAGGACTAGCCCTGTTTATGCCCTTTTATGGAAAGCTTTTTAAGAACCCATACACCCGTGATCAGCATAGTTAAATTAAAACGATGCTGGTTAGTTAAATCAGGTGAAGGTGTGGTTGAACTTGTTTTCGCCTAAGCGTTGTAGACCTTCTAAAACCTTTGAGGCCCATTAGCTTCTGAGTCCAACATCAGAATCGGACACTAGAATTTTCATAAATATGTTTAATCTACGTCAAGTATCATATTAACTTTACAAATTCTTTCACAGAATTCTATTTAATTAAAAAAAAGAAAAACTTATGTCGTTTACACAGGGGTTTAAATCTGGACATTCCCTGTATCACAGCGAACATATTGTTAGTTTTTACCACTTTATAAAATGAAAATTTAGTTTTTCATTTCGACAGAAAAGTAATTAGGTTTTAGCTCTCAATGGGTAAAGATGAGCATATTTGAGCGTTGGCATGGCGCAGAGCAACCAAGGTTCAAATCTGATCGGTGATAGATGTTTAAACAACGCCACACAAATAAAAAATCAATATAGGCATCAAAAGAGAAGAAGATATGGTGAAAAATGTAAATAAAATTTTGGCTCATGTTAACCAAATTTTTTTCCTGAGATTGATCAGTGCCGCATCAGGTACACTGATCAGTAGGTTTGTCTGGTGCGCTTAGCCTGGCTCAATGCGTTACTAAACCTATCCAGACATGATCCAATTACTCAAGTATGTACAGGATCTCTAATAGGGCCAACCGTATGCGATCTGAACGAAAATTTCTACACCAGAATAAGCGGTGGCAAACTGGTTCTATCCCTTTATATCTGCCATACGAGTAGAACAACATAATCGATAGTTTTATTTTGTAAAGGTTGTGAAGAGCAGTACTTCAGAATGTTCATTTTTTTCGAATAGTAGGCGGTGCGACGCCTTTAACAAGAAAATGCGTTTCCACGGCCACCGATTTGAAATTAAGTTTGAAGATAGATTGGAATCTAAGAAAGTACATCAAAATCTCTTTGCTTTTTTGGTGGGCATGGCATCCCGTTTTAGGAAAAAACTTTGTTACGTCTGAGTCGCTACACCGATTTCGATTTAATAGGGCATGGATTGGCTCCTGAGAAAAAACAATTGTTTTTTAGCAGCCGATGCTTCGCCTTTAAGAGACAAATACTCTTTTACTTCCAAGCAAATGGACAGATTTTGCTGAAATTTTGTACGAAGATAGATTTAGTCCTGAGGAAAGATAAAACCATAAAATATGTTTTCACAGCTTTATCAATGGATCAATTTGATGGAGTTTGGTAAAGAGATAGACTGAACAAAGAGGTGAGGTAGTTGTTTTTAAGTGGACCACAATTAACAGATAATTGTGTTTTCACAGCCATATCAATGAACTATTTTTGACGAAATTTGGTATTGATATAGGAAAAAAGTGGAAGGCTTGGGCAACATAATATCATGCTTTTCATTTTTGGGAGCGATGACATTTTTCATGGAAAAGGTTGATATTGCCTCTGCCAACTATCTAAATAATCACCTGAACTTGTAATGCTAAGTGCCGAAGAACTTGTACGTCAATCTACTAGGATTTACAAAGCCAATGAAAATGCAGCCAGGCATGTAGAGACAGTATTTCTATCTGAAAATATCTGAAGATGATTAAATTCAATAGGTTAGACGTCAGGAAAATGTCCTTAAAACGTAATCTTTACTTGTCATACTGCAATTCTGACCAATTCTCATCGTATTTTGGGCGCGTGACACTGATGGAAAATAAGAAATTATCGCTTTTTCGGTGCTATGTTTGAAAATTCTAATGCGAACCAACTGAATTAACTATGGATAATTTTGTGTTAACATAGGACTTTAATCAAAACAAAATATTTCCAGATGAATGGCGTTATTAATAGTTTCAAGTTTCAAGTGACGTAATAACTTAGCAAAAATCCTGGTGCTGCCATAGTTTCATAAACTTTAGATTAAGCTAAACTGAATCACTCACAAGAACGACGAAAATTCGTGGCTTTCAATTAGGTTTAAAATTGTGTGTTTCCTAATTGTGTTCAAATTTTGTAGCTGACATCAACTGAAAATTAAAAATAAAGCCATTGAATCATACATTCTGTTATATTGCATTTTTGGGAAGCTGCCAGTCTAACAGAACTGCTTTGTTGTTCTTAAAAATATGAAAGATGTTCAAAATCATATAAGCTGGCTTAAAAGATTTCGATTTCTGTAAAATATCTTTCAGCTCAATTGCAGCACACACATCATGTCTACCTAAACTAAATGACTTGTCAAACATTTCAAAACACAACAATCAATATCCTTTCTAGACAAGTTAATCTCGATATCACACTACGAGTGTAACATTGAATTTCCCCAGACACTGAAATGCATTGAAAACTAAATAAAAAAAGTTGGAAAAAAACCCCAAAACTAAATGCAACAGAATTTCGATTGCACTCTAAGCAGTATATGCCGCATGGCAGGATCTAACAGGATAACACGCGAACTTAAATTGCAAAAAACTATACAGCAAATACCGAATAGAAGTAAGTGAGCAAGAAACAAGAAGCAAAATGTAACAGAAAAATCCCAGGAAGTGAATGAGACTGGGAAAAAGCGTTTGATTGAAAAGTGTTGTAATTTCCCAAATGCAATAAATAAGCTGCCAATGTTGTTGATACGAGTATACTGAAAAATCCTGAAATCCTTTAGCAAAAAGAACACCAAATGAAACAGCTGCAGTGAAAGCATTGATAATAGAGGCGTTCACTTGGTTGCATGAAATGTAAAGTACACGGCGAAGATAATTCTAGCCACTGTAAGCCAGTGGCTAGAATGAAAACTATCGAAAAGTTATGGAATGAAACAACTGATACGTCAATCATGAATCAGAAAATCTGAGTAATCTATTATACCATTACAAATATAAGATTTCTCCTTCTTCTGAAGGGGCACATTTATATCTATCAAAATTCTTTTATTGTTAATATATAATACCAAGAAGCCGGTTTAAAAAGTCGAAGAAATATGGAAAATGTTGAAAAAAGTTGAAAAAGGTTGGAACTGTTGAAAAAGGCTGAAAGAGTCGATAATATATTGAAAAAAATTGAAAGAGGTTAAAAATCTCGAAACAAATCGGCATCCGCATACCAAATTTTATTACAATAGCTTTTTTAACTTGCAACAGTCTTCAAGAACTTGAAACATAACCCAATCTTCGTCCTTTGTACCGAATGTACTAAAACTTTGTCAAATGTACTAACGCATATTTTTTACAATGCCCACGTACTGAAAAAGATACAAATGACATTACTAATGTATATATGTATGTATTTTTACATATCAGTGATGGCATTTTCAGTACATTAGCACTTTTTTCATTACATTGTACTCAGTACTCAGTTTTAGTACACTCGTTACAATGAACGAGTTTTCTGTACATTTTCAGGTTCTGATTGTGAGACTTTTGTATGAAACTGAAATGTAAACAAATTGAATTCTGAATAAATAAGGTCTCAATATAAAAATTATGCTATTCTTTTATTATGCCTTATTTTCCAAACAATACATTACAACTCTCAATTTAGTACATTTCCACAAGACCCAAATTCCATCACTGACTCAAACGCCAACCTTTGCAATTGCTTGAGATGCATATTGACGATTTGGTGGCACAGCACGATTTTGGATAGCGAACTTTATTTGGCTACCAACCGTACTTCTATCTCAACTGAGTTAATGGAAAGACGCTGATAATGGATTGGCCACATGATGGCAGAAAATGCAAGGCAAACTTGTCGGTAAGCTATTTGGTGGAGCCCGAAATAAGCTAGATCGATAGATATATCCAGAATATCAGATGCGAACGGTATAAAGTAATGAGGCGTAAATCAAAACAAGCGAAGCATCATGTAACGAGTAAGGTTACGAAATAGCTACAGAAATTTTTTTCACGTCCTACGCTCCGAGCGAAAATATAGGATTATAGTAACAGGAGCAACATTTTAAGAGTATCGAGCAAATCAAGAGGCGTTGATAATTATCGAATGGTACTGATTAAGTCAATAATAATCGAAAATCTTACTCAAAGTTTTGATCTAATTTGAATAGTACCATAAAGGTCGATTAAACTAGAAAAGTGTCGAATAGTAAGTATCAGAAAGTCAACCCAAGTTTGAAAATATTAAAGAAAAATATAAAAATGTCGAACTATATCGAAAAAATCAGCAGATGTTCAAAAAAAAAGAACTAATAAGCAAGTGAAAAATGAAAAAAAAAGTCGAGTAATAGCGCTTAACTTTAGCACAGGTTTAATTTGTGTTCGGTTAGTAGGAAGCGAGATAATAGCGACACTGTTTCTTGTGACCTTAAATATCAGAATGTCACGGAAAATTTAACCTTTCGGTTAGAGAAAAAAATTTTTTGTTTGATCCTGCTTCCAAAATATTCTCTCTCGGGGTCCAGGCTCGTTTCCAATTATGTTAAAAATCCAAATTCTTTTTTTTGAAACTGGATCCGAAAAGGTCTTTTCCGGGGAAGTCTCCAATTATGTTAAAAATCCAATTTCCACCTTTCTTCATCGATTGGTGCAAACATTTTTTTTATATAAATGTGTCCAAAACGGTCACTTCCAAGCGCGCTAATCTGCAACAGTTTTATTCTTAAGCGTGACAGTGACATTATACCTTATATTACTGAAAGAGCTTGGTTTAGCGTTTCACTTAAAACTTGGCACATTGTGTCACTGGCTTCTCACATGTTATGGTTCACTGTACCCAGCAACAATTGTATAACTCCAAAATGACTTAGTTTTCTTTTAAAATTTGCTATATACAAAGAATGGAGCACGAAAGTCGTTTACGTTATACCTTTTATTTTACGAAATAGCGAAACACTTATGACACATTGAAAAGCTTATCAAATTATTATTTTTAACAGTGTATTGCAGAAAAATTATAAAGCAATTGCTGAAAAGTATGGCGGAAAAATGCTTAAGAAAAACATCATTACAAAAACGTACTAACAAACTTAAAAATAAAAAGTAAAAACTAAATGAAGCTTAACGTAAAGTAAAGTGTGAAAAGCGCAATTTCCTGCACTAGTCCTGTGTGAGTACTTTACTGCAGAGTGCTGCCACCTAATCAATTTTGTGTTAATCACTTGTAGCTTTGGTCGGCACTGGTAGCATTGTGAAAGCTTATGCTGTTGCTGCTGCTTTTGATATGGCTCAATTTTTTTTCGCTTCATTCATTTTTGGTAATGTGTCAATATTTTCAAAGTACAAAAGTTTTGGGTTGTTTTTAACTATTTTTCTTCTTTCGTTGCTTCTACTGCAAATTTAGTTGTCGAAATCATTCAAGTTGGCTTAAAGACGACAATGACGACCCGGTTGATGACGACGATCAGAAATACCGTCTTTGATATTGTTGCATAGCACCTTCCTACGTTGACGCAGTCACGTTCATGGAATTTTCAATGCTGACACAGTTTGTTACTTTGAGTTACTCCGGAGACGATGACGCTAACGTGAGCTCACCAAAGGTTTCGCAAACTTTTCACTTTTCTATAAGGCTTTTTGAACTTTTTCTCAATTTTTTTTTTATTTTTTTCATGTTGGTTTGGCCACAGTTTTTTTTTTCGTGCTGTCTTATAAAATTTTTATCTGGACCCCAGTGAGAAAACGAAGTCACACTTCAGAATTGTTTTTAATAGGTCAAAGTTCTATATACTCGTGTTTTAAGCCAGCGAGGATATCTTACTCATAATAAAGTTTTTTTTTTGTTTGACCCCCCGATGAGCGGTCGCGTATGAGATGGTAAGTGGAGTATTAAGGGTCTGGCCATACCCATAAATATTTTATACATAAATGTCCGAACAGCTATAGCCAGATGACTATATTTGTGCCAAATGTGTGATTGTGTTTTAGTAGATATGTATGGTGTCTATGGGTCCATGAAAATATAGTTAAAAGAGTTTTTAGGCCGTTTGAGCAGGTAAGGTTTCTTTAATTTCTTATCCGATAAAATTTCATTACATACAGGATTCTGGCTTACACTTATACAATCGCATACATAGCGTCTGCCTTGAGTAAAGTTAGGTATTTGGCAAAAAAATAATCACATTTTTTTTCATTGGGTGCGTAAAACACACACTAATGCAAAAGACCTGTGCCAATATATTCGCACTTATATATGCAATTCACTGGAGCGAAGTTCATTACTCATAACTGTTATACTTCCGTTGCGTCAACCGAGACCTTACAGCATCACTACGTTCTTACATTCATATGAGTACGTAGGTACGTAGTGAACAAATCGCACCAGGAATTACAAGAACTCTCCGCTATACACCACGCAGTCACTTTAAAGCGTTTCTTTTTATTGGTATGTGTGCGCGTAAAGGAAACTGCATCGTTTAAGTGCCTCTGTCGTTCTTTTAAAACGGCTATACGTCCATACTACATTTACACTGAGGAAAATATATATAAGCAGATGTATTAACACCGGGAAAACCCTTAGTGACTTGATGCAAGTTGTGCTAGTGTTTTATTAACATAAGATAAAATTATGTGATTGTACAAAAAAAAAAATGTTCAAAACAGAGCTAACGGTTGTATCAAAAAAATAACGTCAACCAGAATTCATAGCTGAAATCGAGAAAATCGGGCACACCCTCGATGAAATATGTCGCAATCTCATCCTGATGCTTGACTCCAATGATAATATGATGGTGGTTCAAGGAAGTATGCTTGAACTTTTAAACAATGACTAAAGCATATTCAGGTTCAATATTAAAATCAAATGATCCTGCATCCGCTAGTTTTTCAGCCGCTTCGTTCTATGGTCCTTAATCAGATTTACTTTCTTGGCTTGTGACTCCAGCACCAGGGCAGATGTTATAATTTGCTTGCGGATAACATATTTATAAGCCTGCCAAAGAATAACTTTTCCATAGTAAAAAAATTTGTCTGGCGTTGACGTTGGCGTTCCAAATTAATACCGGCATCAGAAGCATTATCCATGACAAATCTATCCGTGTAAGAATATAGTCTGATTTCAACCTGAAGTGTCTGGTTTATTAACCCTTTTAGTTAAGCTTATGACATAATTTATTGGTAATATTAACCTCGGGAAAAGTGCGCTTTTCTAGTTTCATTGTTACCAACAGAGCAGCACTCGATGTGAATATCCTATATTAGCCCAACTACAGAGACAGCAAATTGTGAGTGTAATGCTTTGTTGTCATGCCTTTGGAGAACAAGAACTATGTAGGAAGCTACGAAATCGAATTTCATCACTTACTTAAAAGGAGAGGTTACAAAGATCAAAAATTATCCAAATCAATACGAAAATAAGATAAAAATTAAGCTGCATAGGTAATACACTACAACATTTGCTATAGGAAAACACTATATTGTTGAATGGTATAATACAGGGTGGTCTCTGACAAACTTGAAGGCTTAAAAAAGTTCATAGCTAACATACTACTTAGAATCCAAAACCTTCAAAATGACATTTGCCATCTAAATTGAAAAAACATCTTCCTGGACTTTTCTATGTCAATCATAAAATCTAACAAGACCAACAACAGTGGTGAAGACTATGACCGACTAAATCGAGCCGTTCCGGAAATGTGTACAATTTTTTTTAATTTGGATCAACTAGTGTGCAATTTTGTCTTTTGTCAATTTTTGTATAGTAGAAAGGAAATCGCAAAAAAGAAATAGCACGAAACTACACGCCACCGCAAACTAAAGTTCACATTTGGACCAACTATTCTGCCCTCGGTAGCGCAAAAGGCCTATCTCGAAGAAAAGCATTTTCTAGATTCTTAAGCCATCGGATTTCTGAAGCGTTTTAGTTTTGAAAATTAAAAATAGAACACAAAATTTTAAATAGTGAATGAGATATTTATTTAGAGCGATATATCAATTCTTTCTATTTCCTTTTTAAAAATTATTTTATATATATGTTGCCTGGGGCTACGCCTGAGGTGGTTGAGGATGGATAATAAACTCCAATTTTGACATAATTTTTCCAGCATTTCGACCGGTATCCCAACAATGGCAGTGTAATGTTATCTTTCAGAGCTGCAATTGTGGTCCCTGTATACAAGAGACTTCACGTAGCCCCACAAAAAGTAGGCTACTGGGGTCACATCGCATAATCTTGGCGGCCAATGGACTGCTCCATAGTATCACGCGCCGTGTGGCATGTCCGTCTTGTTGAAACCACATGTCCATCAAGTCCAATTCTTCGATTTTGGGCAAAAAAAATCGGTAATCATCGCACGATACCTTGCTCCATTGACTGTAACGTTGCGATTTTTATTATTTTTGAAAAAGTATGGTCCAATGATGCCGCTAGCTCAAACACCGCACCAAACAGTGCATTTTTCAGATTGCATAAGTAGCTCTTGAACTGTCTCTGGCTGCTTTTCAAATCAAATTCGGCATAGCTGTTTGCTGATGTTTCCATTGAGCCAAAAATAAGTTTCATCGCTGAAGAAACTGACTGATTTCTAAAGACGGCTATTAAAAACTCTGTTTTTTTTTTAGTGAGCGTGGCACCACCTCTGATGTGTCATGGCTGAGCCATACACCTAAGTGAAATTTAGTATGGAGATAAATTGCTTCTTTAATTAAAAGCATTTGATATTAAATGGGCGGTGCCACACCTATAACAGAAAAATACGTTTTTACTACTAAAATTATTAGCCCATTTTGCTGAAATTTCGCAAAAAGATTTATTGAACTCTGAGGAAAGGTACTTACTTTTGAATGGATGGGGTTAAGCCTTTAACCAGAAAAATTTTTTCACTAATATAATAATTGACCGATTTTGATGAAATTGGGTATGGACGAGTTGAACCCAGTAGAAAGTTGTTTAATTTTAAATGGTTAATGCCACGCCCCAAACAAAAAAAGTATTTTTTCACAGCTAAAGAAATTAACAGATTTTGATGCTACTGAACTATTTTATATTGTCACTATAAAAGTTGAGTTACAACCAGTTGGCGAAATTTAGTTTAACGAAAATCACACATGGTGAGCCAGGCCTCACCACTAAATTGGATCTTTATGTTACTAAGGAACTTTGAGCAATCTTTCACAAGAGCACACACGAAATTAAACTTGCAGCATTATTTTGTTTCTCAGTGTATTTAGTACAAACGGCAATGAACAGCTATTTTGAAGCAACTACGTGTTTGTGGTAACGTTTCCGAGTAGAGTTATTTTAAAGAAAGAACAGATTTTTTTGTGAATGTGTTACGGTATACTGTAGGAATTGTTATGAATTTTTTATGTTTAGTTTCAAAAGAGCATTCAAAGCTTAACTTACGTCTCCAAGAATACTTTGGAATAAATGAGAATACGCTACAAAATATATTCGATACACGAGTGCATTTAATTCCAAGAGGTTTCAAAGCTTTTTTCAGCATTAATTCTTATTAGTCAATCCCTAAAAGTAAATTTTATGGAAGTTATTTCCAATTTTATGTGACAAAACAACACAAAGTCATGTTGCATGCAGCGGAACTTCAATTCAATCGAATTAAAACAATGCAAGTACATTACCAAATTTTGTGTGAGAACAACAAAATTCATAGCAAATTTACCTACAAAACTTTGTTGAATTCCTCCCTCGTCCCGCGAACCACCAATCTTTCTTTTCCCCACCGCAAAGAGCGTGTAATTAAATGTGGTTTGCTTATAAATGCATTTATAAAATTTCCTGCAATTAAAATTCCCCAATTCGAAATTTCAAATGGAAACCAATTTTTGAGTTGTGGCTATAGCCAACAACAACCAATCCGTATGTGAATCACACAAAAACCAATTTTATCATCTGCCAACATAAAATTTTAACAACGAAATCATCAACAACAATTGCTGTTGAATTTAGTGCAAAATAAAGAATAAAAAGCCATGAATGATACCAAGGACAACGGATGTCCGAGCAGAACTTCACTCAGATGAAATTTTGTGTACTGGAATAAACAACACAAAATTCTTAGTGGTGTTGATCTTGGATCTCTCTGCTTCGATACTTTAAGTGAGCCACATTCAACGAATTCTCTTTCTTCGCTATATATACCATGAATATTGATAGAGTCCCAATTATAACAATGCTTTAAAGCAGCGATGGGCACGTAGTAGCACTTTCCGCCCTCATGGTCCGAACTGTTATTCTACGCACAAACATGCAAAAACCAATTCGCAGGATTTAAACGCTATCGACGCACAGCGTTGAATTGAGCTCACATGAAAACAAAAACAACACACAAAGGCCGCATTGTGTCTCGACGAATTTTGCAATTATTTTTGTTTGTAGTGCAAATTGGTTTTTTCTTTTTTCCGTTGCGAATTTGGGAATGAAAGTAAAAAAAACTTTAAAATTTCGTTTTTTGTTGTTGCGCCCTTTTGTAAGATTTCCATGCCCACCGCTGCTTTGAATAGTATATTTCCTAGTCAAGTCAGTTGTAAAAAACAAATGATTTTGCCTTAATCCAAGGACCCAAAACTGTTGCTTTTTCGTTTGAAAATAATGACTATTATTTTAGTGGTAAATTCGTCGTTATTGACGTGATTGTTGTAGTGTGTAAAAGCTATAACGAGTTTTTTCAAATAAATTTATTTTTAATTTTTGTTGATTTTTGCCAACTTTTGGTCGGTCCTTTGCGGAACCGTCAGGCATCAGGAGTTCGAAATTGAGCATAAGTGAAATTCTATATCAACGATTTCATATGATTATTATTAATTAGTTGTTCAGAAAAAGCGTGTAGTATTCGTGCTTTTCGAAAAGAAGAAGAGTTGCTGACAACCATCACATCCGGGGATGTCAACATCATCGGAGGCTGCGCGCAATCGCAAACATAATCGTGTCGCCGAAGCAGTTCGATTGTATGAACCGATTCCACAATACGATACAGGCTACCATCGACCAAACAAAGTACGTCCGATCATCACAGCGCTGAACAGAAATTTTAAAAAGTGGCAAAGCGAGCAAGATTTTGTGTTGACGAGCAATTCTGTGCTTCAGAAATAAAACTTTATTTCAATTTATTTTATTTATTTATTTCGGCAAACGGCATCCGTGGGCTGATAAATTATTTCTTATTTGCGAAGATTTCAGATTTTGTTACGCATTTGAAGTTTATTCTGGCGAGGAAAAAAACCAAACCTGGGTGCATCTGCGAATGTTATTGTACGATTGGCTCGCCCTGTTTGTCGGTTCGATAATCATGCCATATATTACGACAACTATTGCATATAGACTTCGTCGATAGATTATTAGCGAACACAAGACATTTTTTTCCTTGGATCTGTTCGCCGCCCAAGTCTTCCACTTCCAAATTACCATAGAAATTTGTCGATCGAGGTTATTGCAAAAAATATATTGGAACATTTTATGGAATCGTCGTCACAGCAGTGGTATGAAGTGACAATAAGCTTGTAAATATGCCATTGTCAATGACCGAAGTGAAGCCATATCTTTCAGCCAATGGCAAAACGACGGAGAATGTAATAAAACGAAGTAAGTGATAGAAGGCATCAATGTCCAAATGCTGTTCATATATACGACAAGTGCATGGATGGTGTTGATCATTTGGATTTGTCACTCGACCGTAGTTACTTCTATATATAGTCATGCAAGTGGTCAAATCGCTTATTCCATATCATGTGTGATATGGCTACGATCACTGCCTAAGCTTTATACTAGCGACATCATGCAGTGACTAATCAGACGGAGCCGAGAAATGTATTGCATTGCTTGAAAATGAAATTGCACCGAAAAGTCATTGCCGCGGCACAACATTCGCCTGGATTTGCGAGGTGCTTAGCATGGATCATGCTTATTCGAAATTTAAGGGCTCTTGCTATCAGTGAAAAGTTCAACGCTACGTTGCATATTCCCATCCATATTTCTTTAAGTCCTTAGCATAAACTATACACATCCTAAAATCAAATTTCAAAACTATTTCAATCGTAGGAGCCAAGGCAAAGCGTTTTAAGAATTGTTGGTTAGATAGGAGGCACCACACCTCTTTATCTAATTCCGTCCATATTTTATGAGGTGCTTGGCATAGACCATTCGCATTCTTACACCAAATTCTAAGACTCTTGCTATGATAGGAGCGAAAATATAGCGTTTAAAATGTTTTCTTCGCATGGAAAGTGCCACGCCCTCGATGTATATTCCCGTTCATATTTCATGAGATACTTAACAATGCTAATTTGAACTTCTTAACACGCCCCTTATTTTTGTCATAATAAAATATAGCCTATTTTACTCTAGGATAGTACAGCTTTCTATGAGTAGAAGAATTTTTAGAATCGGTGGAATAGTTTCAGAGATTACCCTTACAAATAAAAACTTTACTTCTTTATATGATAGTAAAGATTAGAGATGCTCAAGTTCGTTGCCCAAAAGTCAACCGCGCATTGACGTTTATAATACCGCTTTTGCCCTAGTATCTTTAAAGATGTGTATAGAAATTCAAACGTAAGCAAAACATTAACCATTAGAAATTCGTGCATCACTGATGAAAATAAATAAATATACTGTGACAGCATCGCATTGCCACACAAAAGAATTTTACACTCAAAAGTCATCAACTCAAATTAAAAGTACTTTTCCGAGAACTAAAACTATTTTTACATTAATATGAATATTTTTCACAACAATGATTCTCGTAAGAGCAGTTTTTTGGTATCTCTGTTTTTTACAAGTCAATAATACATGCGAAAGAAATTGCCTTTTGCAGAAATAATGATTTTGACCTGCATTTTTCTCAACTGGCATTGTGCGATTCATTTGCGCATACTTGTAGTTTTTGCACGTTTGATTCCGACTGGGTCTCTTGCATAGTTATTTGACAAACGAACCTACACATAGGGAGAGAGAAACTGGACGGCGGGATGAATTATTGCACGTTTCTTTGCTCGGGACCGTGGGAAGCCAAATGGTCAACTCTAGTATAGATAATACTTAAAATAAAAAAATATAATTTTTTGTATTGAGAAGAAAAAATTTATATGTAGTGCAAAGAACTTTTAAGTTAAATCAGTACTATCAGCTTTATTAAAAGTCAGTGTTGACATTTTCGGTACATTTGCGTCCTGAAAATTTGTCTTCAGTACATTCGGTACATTTGGCGCATTTTCAGTATTTTTGGGTGCATTTGAACAATTTACAATAGTGACGTTTTTTTTAAGTAAATGAAAAAATGAAAATAATCACAATGTCCATAATTTATAGTAATAATCTTTTCTTTTTAAGAAAAGTTTTTGCGATGGGAATAGTAAGGTTTTTTTTTTTTTTGTTAGTAATTTGTTTGAAAACATTTCATACATTTTAGTAGACTTGGGTGTTCAAGACAAAAAAGTACATTCGGCCTCTAAAAAGTATATTTCACGTCTCGATTCAGTACATTTTCACAAAACCCAAATGCCATCACTGATGTGGATGGCAAAAATAGTAAAGTAAAAAGTAAATGCTTCCAATTGATAAATAGTGTAGTCAGTAGCACAGGTATATTTACAGAAAATTAAATGACGCCATAGGCAGTACGTACTGGAATGAAAATTACACTGCATCACAAATATCGTGAATATTAAAAATTAAAAGTGATTGGATCTAGGCAAATAAACGACCTGCAACATTTTATTGGAAAGTGACGAGATTATACGAAAAGAAAGAAGATAGTTGGGGTAACCTAATGAAGAATATTGAGGAAACGTTAAGGTAAAATATATTTAAAAATCTGAACAATTGCACCAAATTGAGCTAAAGGGTAGAAAATCTCGAAAACCATAATTTTTTTAAATAATCTCAAACATTATAAATTTGTGAAGAGTCAATGTCACACCTTCTGCAACGAAATTATCTTCGACTATTATGAATTTTTATTAATGAGTATTGATTAATATTTGTTTCGATTATGGGTAAAAGTGGATAGAAAACTGTCTTTTACTTTGAGAAACTTTAAGATTTTTAAGCGATGTGCTAAGCTTGCACAAGTTCTTCAAAGTAATTTAATTGATAAATTGCATATCTTTGTTTAATTAATAACTATTAGGAATTTGTGCGAGGAAGGATATTGTCCAAAAAAATTTTTTTTTTATGCACAATATGTTAACTTGATTGAGAGCAATTTAAAGTATTTGTAACTATTAATTTCATCCGAAGAAAATAGGATTTTGACCCAATCTATTAAAGATGGCTAAGCTTCTGTCAATTAACATGACAAAACTGAGATGATTGTTAATTTTAGATGTCATAGTCTGACACTTACATATGCTGAGACAAGCTATCCACAATGTACTTACTTGCTTGAGTCGCCTTAAAAATCCGATGCCAGGTAACGGCTGACCTTAACAGTTCTCTCCAGGCACGTCTGCTTACCGTGCGCCTTCTCCAATTAGTCACACCAAGAGTAGATAGGGTTTCCTTCGTTTGGTCTTTCCATCATAGGCATGGTCTTCCACTTCGCCATCGCCTTTTTTGACAAAGATTTTTCGATCATACGCACATGTCCCAGCCAGTAAAGACGTTAGATAGTGATGCGTTTGGCTATTTCAATATCAGCGTAGAGCTCGTGCAGCTCTTGGTTCATTCGAATAAGGTAGTCGTCGCTGACGCGAAATGAACCGAAAGTTTTACGGAGAATTTTTCTATAAAACATTACAAGGGCGGCTGCATAAGTCGGCGATACAATCCATTTTCTGCGTCATTTCGTCTGACGAGAGGGATCTCTCCGTTCATGTGCTTTCTGAGACCATACAAACACCTTTTAACTAGAGTAAGTTTTAGCTTTATCTCCAGGTTGACATCTCTATGAAAGTTAAAGGGAAGGTGGGTGAACAGGGCGTTGACAACTTTGAAAATATAGTTGTCCGCAGTAACCTGGATATACGGCGTGTTTCCCTGTTTGTGGACAGCAAATATGAACTTGGTTTTGCTCTTGATCACCATCAAACCCGCGCTAGCTTCGCAGGTATACCGAATTCAGACATGTTGGCGTATAGGCATCACGTATCATGCCATCGAGATCAGCTTTGAAATTATGATATCTTTGGTATCGATCTGTTTATCGTGGATTTTTTGCAAGATTTGACGTAGTGTGAAGAACTGGGTGACGGTGAGCTTAACGGTCTAAGGCCGCACTTGAATACAAATATTGATCGAGCCGAAAGTTTACAGATCAGCAACAATTTCAGGCTGCGTTCATGGCAATTTAAAACAATTTAAAACTAAGGACCCAAACCGGTTTATAAATATACATTAAGGTTCTTTAAGTTTCCAAAAATCATCATTTAAATTGTTAAGTATCGATTTTTTTTCAAAACATTGTAAGATTTATTTACATATCTCATATTTTACTACCAACATTTTTTGACGAAGCCTACGCAAGCACGTGTTTTCATTTTGCCATATTTACAGCGGCTAACGCGACCACATTTTCACAGTAAACTGCTGCTGCCGCTATGAAATTATAATCTGTGATTTTCAATTTCTATTTCGTAATGCGGTGGCAACGCTACGCGTGAACTGCTTGGCAACGATTGATTTGCAAATCGAATATAATTTCCTGTTAAACCGAACGAAATGCTAGCGAGTGCGTGCAATTCGCAAATGTTGCCTTGGTTGTTATTTCTAAATTATTGAAATAATATATTTTTAAGCCATGTTTAGGTAGGTGTGTCTTCATTATGTGCATGTTTATATCGCCTGGCGTCAAACGCAAAGCATTTGTTCGTTCGCTCTCTATAATTATATTGAATTGCGTGAATTATATTAAATTAGACCAAATAAGCGCGTAATGCGCACATCGTAATTTAAAAACTAATGAAATTCCTTTGAATAAATAATTGGATTTCATTTATAGGAAAATAATTTTTCAATTTATTAAAGAGTGGTGGATTGTTGTATGAAGGTGTATCTGATCGGAAATAATGATTTGTTTGTAAATTTGATTAAGATGTAGCTGACAACACATACATATGGGCATTTCCACCGAAAGGTACACCATGACAAAAAAAATAAAAGTTATTAAAAAAGCGTTATTATCTGATATTATCTAAGAAAAATATTCAAATTTTATTAATTCAAAAAATTTATACTTGAATTCATTCACAACAGTGGGCAAACCGATTTCAAAATTGCACAAATGCAGTTTCTCTTTTTTGTAATTTTAAAGAGTATTTTGTCTTAAATATTTAAACATATAAGAGAGATGACACATGATGATACTCATTCCGAATGATCTCTCTCCCAACATCAATAAGCTTAAAAAAATGTAAAGACTGTAAATTTTTAATTTGCTTTAGTTCATGTTCTAATGTCCCGTCCGACATCAAAAAACATCATTTGTTCTCATTTCGTGGCTAAAAACAGCAGCAAATGTGTCAAAATATTTGTTTAAACAGAGTTTTATGAATACAATTAAAAGAAGAAACAACGAGTGCAGAAAAGTAAAATTTAAAATTTTTAGGGCTGTTTGAAGTTCGTCCTGTCCGAAAAATTTTTTGTAAAACTTTTGTAATTTAAAGTAAATATATGCTATATAAATATATAATATGTGTGTATAAGTATATATATTTATTAAATTTCCATAAGTTTCGTTAAAAAACAGCAAACTGTTTTTTTGTGCTGTTTTTTAAGTTTAATGGAAATTTTATAAATATATTTTTGTTCTCAGATGGTAGCAGCTCGCAGCTTAAAGAAAAATTCATTGTTTCGAGCTTTTTTGATTTTTTAAGAGAATTCCTGTGCAAATACATGGAATGGAACTACTTCGCAAGCTCACATGGAAAAGGCGCAGTTGATGGAGTAGGAGAAAATTTAAAAAGAAAATAAAATCAAAAAATTTCGTTTTACTTGATGCTTTTGCTTTTTTCAAATGCGCGCAAAATAACATAACGGTGTACAAGTTCATTACATCTCTTCAGAGCAAATTAAGGAGTTTTCACTACAATTAGTAGACAAAATGAAGGATGTGTCAAGCATCCCTGGTACCCATAAGCTACATAGCTTTTCTTGTGATGGTCACCAAATTAAAGCAGCTCGGACTGCATATTCTTTTAAGAAAAATATTTATTTACAAACGTTTATTACTGTTTCCTATTTTTCTGCTTAATATTGATCTCGACCATTTAATTTGACTTTGAATAATATTAAATTTGGATTTTTTAATTACTATATAAATTTTAAATATTGTTAGTACATAAATATCAAGAAATCTTATGAATACATGAAAAATTTACCAAGTAAACCATAATGGAAAAATATGTCCCATTCGCAATGTCCCGTCACGACTCATATTATACTTTGTAAGAAAAAAAATAAAAAAGATTTTTCAATTGAACGAAATTTAATAAAAAAAAAAATTCCATATTATTTTAAAATTAGTTGCGTTAAAAAATGTTGGTAGGTTTCGCTGACTTATGCTTTTCTATAAATGGCCATGAAAAACACTTCCATTTCTTGTCCCATTCGAATGGCTCTTTTATTGCCTTTATCTTGGAACCGGTAGCACATCTGCCCTCAAATTTGCCACTAAATATAGTGCTACCAAAGGGCTATTCCTATGAGTAACAGAAGAAAAAAAAAAGTGTTTTACTTTGACTTTTATTCCACTTTAAAAGTGTACGACGGTCCCATTCGACAGTATGGAAATGCCCATATATAGTATATAACTTGGCAATATGCCAAGGAGATTAGGCTAAGGAATATACATAAGTTATTTTAAAATTATTGAAAAGCGTATTAAACTTATATATATATATATATATATATATTGAAACAGTGGCGTCACTTCACCAAAACCTTGGAGGGGAAGGGGCGAAAACTATAATTCCATCACTATTAGATGGTTTTATTGAATTGATGTATTGAAAAAATAACAAGCATCAGATTCTTGGAGGGAGGGGCAATGTCCTCGAGGAATTCAAATTAATTTGATCATACGTAAGAACAATTTTAATTCAAAACTTATCGGCACATATCAAAATATGTACATACCTATTGCTCCAATTAATGATAGTTTATTGAACATTCTCGTGTAATCCTGAAATTAACTGATTGATCATTCGGTTATATTTCTTGTATTTTTCATTTTCAAAATGTGTATTGATGTATTCAAGTAATTAAATTTTAGCATTTCATGTTTTCACAACAGTTTTGTAGAGTTTATATATACAGTAGACGTCCAATATACCGTACTAATTAATGCACGGGTCAGTCGTAATATCGTAAAATTCGTTATATCGAAGAGTTTTTTATTAAAGAAACTGGTCTTTATTTACTCATATGCACACATACATATCTAGTTATAAAAGTTAAGTTCGATTTTGGAATGCTATATTTACTTGTGATCAGCTTTACTGGTAAACAAAAGGTATTCCAGTTCAACAGTTATTGTTGAAATAAACTGCGTTCGATATTTGGAATAGTGAAGGCTTTTAGTGTTCGTAATTTAGAGACATCATTGAAAAAATTCCAATTTAAAAAACTGTTCGTAAAATTGGAATTTCGTTATATCGTTATACGCTTTATAGGACGTCTACTGTACTGTGATAAATATTGTTCATTACAATTCACAAAAATCGGGGGCTTCAAAGTCCAATTACTTTCAATTTGGTAAGGAATGCCCCAGCTAGGAAAGTTAAAATTGAATATCAAATACCTCAGCCACTGGCCAATTCGGTACTGCAATTGATAATTAAGGAAAGGTAGCAAATGCATTTTTGATTATGCATTCGTTAAATTGTACGTTACAGCTGCATGTGCTGTTAGAATTAAAATTTAAATTGCATAGTGATAATATGTCATGCTCAACAGCCTGCCACGTCTGCATTGTTTAAACCTTTTGATTAACTTTAATTTTGCATAATATGAAATTAAAATAATTTGAATAGTTGCTGCTGATGTTGAAGCACTACTCAATAGTTGTAATCCCAAATTAAATTATCTGTATTCTCAACTGTTAAAACAAAGTGAGAGTGATAGAATAAATATTTACAGCAAGATAAATTTGTGTATGTCAAATTTTTTTTAACAAAGTTTCCCTGAATAACTTTCCCACGTCATTTTTTTCTTAAATGCGCTCGCATTTTTTTAAAAGCCTCATTTATATGGGTCAGCCTTTAGTTACTGATCCCTGCGGCTAAAAACTTGAAAATACAGAATGTATTCTAAATAAAATAATATTTTTACGTTAAAAATTTAAAAAAAAAAAACTTCACAACTAACTTGGAGCTGCAACAATAAGTCAACCAAAAACAAATCATTCAAGAGAATGTAGTTAGAATTGCTTCAATATTTTGATAAAATCAGATTTGACATGAAGCCCTTATAAATATTTGCGATTCGTGAATTGAGTTGGGTATTTTTATTCACAATTATGTCTTTCGTCTGGAATTATTCAGCTTCACGTCAATGTGTTTCAAGTGGACCTGATGTGAAATTATAAAGATGACTACACCTTTCATTTACTTCGCGTGACTTGTTCTGTCTTCTATAAGTTCACTATATAACTTAGAAGACTGCTTTCATAGTTTCTGGAACAGGCCATGGTCCATAATCTATATATAAACAGGCGATGGAAGTTTTTTTTTTTGTTGGAAAGGTTGTGAAGGGGGCAGTGCAGAATGTATTTTTTTGAATAGTCGGCGGCGTCACACCTATAACAGGAAAAAACTATTCCATGGCTAAGCTAGTGAACCCCTTTTGATAAAATTCGTTTTGGTGATAAACAGCACGTGGCACCGCCCCTAATGAGAAAATACGCTTTAACTGCTTAGCCGATACACCGATTTTGCTGAAATTTGGTATGTAAATAAATTGATTTCAGAATAAAGATGCTTGCTTTTAAGTTTACGGTTCCTTACAGGAACATACGTTATCACTGCTAAATAACTTATCGATTTTGGAAAAGTGTGGGGCGAAGATAGATTGAGCCCTGGGGAGAGATATTTCTTTTAATGGACGGTGCCACACCCCTAACCAGAAAATGTGCTTCCACAGTTATATTCATGTATCGATTTGGTGTGGAGATAGATTGAATCCTAAGGAAGGGATGGAGATAGGAATATGGCAAAATGATACCATGATATTTCTTCAAGTAAAATGATGCTGAACTGTTTTTTACAATCTTGACATGGTTTTTATTATTTTTATTATGATACCATGATATTTATTCTGGTAAAATGATACTGAACTGTTTTGTTCATTCTGTATTTTCAAGTATTGCCGGTATATTGGTTGACTTCCAACCAGTGGGCGAACTCTAATGTAAAGAAATGAACATTTCGAGACCTGAGTATAATTTATATATTATATAAAAAATATTAAAAAATTGTGCATTGTGCTTTGTCATTGGCATTATGTGCACGCAATCACGCAACAATATCGTAAAGTAAAAAAGTTTTATGCATTTTATTAAGTCGAAAAACAACAGCTGAGGTCAAAACGTTATAAAAATCGAAGTATAAGTAGATACATTAATATTGTCATTTAATTTTTAAACGATTGGAAAAGAGAAGCATTTTTTTTTTTTGAAATCAAATCCTATTAACCTTTTTTGACTTGTACTTAGAAGTAATTTACAGAATAACCGAGCAAAAAGTGAACATTACTCAATGCAAAAAGACACAAAACATACATCAAGTAATATTTTCGGTTACGAATACATATGAAATTTCTTCAAAATTCAAACATATTAAAATAAATTGTATACACATTATATTGCTGGCAATTTTAGCCAAAAGACACAAAAACAAAAAGCACATGTCTGATCAAACCCAAGGGCTTTTTGACACATTTTTCCATTTTTTTTGCTTATACATATGAATATATGCACCTATAAAATAAAAAATAAAAGATAAACGAAAAAATGAGAGAAAAACAAAAACATAAAATATTAAATTATATCATATTTTGCTTGAATACATCGTCGAGTTGAACATGTTGAAAATACTTCAGTATATCGTATTTACAGGCTAAACCAAACAGCGCAACCCATATTGAATGGCTTAAAATTATAACGATTCGTCACAGATATATGTTGGAAAAAAAATAATGACAGTAACCTAGCAGCCATATATGCAAAAAACAAAAAGGATGCCGCTACAGTGGCTTCTTGCCATTCATAGGATAAGAAAATCTTTGTGTAAACGTTAGCAGCATATTGAGGATTTAAAATATCGATATCTGACTTGGAAAGCTCAGGTATATATATAAAAAACTATTTATTAGATTTTTTTTTTGTACTGGTGAATACTTCGAAAGTCTCCATAAAAAAACATATGGTAAGGAAAATCACTTAATAAATATTTTGTGGGAATGGTTAGTCCTTTGCAATATTTATTGAAAAATAAAAATCAAATAATAAACGTCGAACTCTAGGAATATCATAAATTGAACCATTTTTGGGACATTTTTCCACAAAGGTTTTTGTGCAACTTTTTCTTTGGATGATCTGATTCTGATTTGCGAATTTTGCATTTTAATTCTATTTTATTTTTCAAATAATTTTGAAAGACAGTCGGAACATTTCTTGCAGAAAGAGTGTTCCATGTGCTTAAAACGGTTTTTGCATTGTTTGCGTGAAGCGGATGTCGATATCTTTTCCGAGTTCAGTATATGTAACAAAATTTCGCTGGCATTATTGGATGCTGCATAGTCTTTCGTCTAGCTTGAATGCTCAGACGGTTCTTAAGCAATTCCTATTAGCAATGCATCACATAATACTAGCCAATTATCTAATGATATCTCCTTAAATATCGATACATATATCTAGCATAGTAACACTTTCAACATTATTGAACTTCAATACCAAAAAAGCGGAAAAGGTCCAATTTATGAGCTTGACTGTTCGTCTGTACAATCAAAGCTGGAGGCGCACAAATTTATAGCCTGACTGATAAGCAGACGCAGGCATGGATAAATATACCATCAGCACACAGCAAAACGACGTCAGCAGGAAGCAGCAGTAATGTCCTTTGCCACCAAAAGGAAAATTTACTTAAGTTTATTGATTTTTTTTTTGTGCTACATAAATTTTTAAAGGAACGTATTTTTCATTCGAGATGTAAAAATAAATAAAAAATATATTTTTTTTTATATCATAGCCGTTGCTAAATTTATGCAAATTTTTATATGTGAGTTTTATGTATACAACAAAGCGCTGTCGCCACAGTGTTGGGAGTAAAATGTGATGCCCGTAGGTCCTCTCGAGCACAACATAAATATACACATGATATAAAATGAACATTTTATAAATATGTAAGGCTTTTAGGTATTTTTGTCAAGTGTACACTGTGAAATAGTAGAAAGTTTAAATTTTCCAATTTTCCAATTTGAAAATTATAGTTTACCCAATTAAGTGTGTCACAAAGCACGACTTACAAAAAAGAATTGCTTGAAATGTATAAAATGCTTATGATACTTAAGCAAATATACCAAAGAAAAGCCCTTTCATGATTCTTTTTAGCAAAAGATTCTTTTTTACAGTGGCGTCACTTCACCAAAGCCTTGGAGGGGGACCAGAATTATAACTCCACCGCTATTGGATGGATTTATTGAATTGATGCATTGAATAATAACTAGAATCGGATCCTCGGGGGAGAGGTGGGGCAATGCTCTCTCCAGCCCTACTCAATTGATGCCACTGCTTTTTTTATTATTTATTTATTTATTATTATTATTGATAATTTCATACAATAATTTCAAACACAATTTTTACATTATTCACTTCAGCTAACCAATAATAATAAATCTACATCCAGCAGCTCCTAATGAACTAGTTTAGGATGCAGACGGTTAATATAAGAATATACATAACTATTTAAAAGGGTACGTGGGGTCGTATTAACATTACTAGTTTTAAATGAAAATGCAATTCGTATTTTGTAATAAATAAGAATAAATAAAGAAATAAATAAATATGGTTATTAAAGCAGTAATGGCAACAACAAATACTGAACAAACTCAACGAATTATTTAGTTCATAACCTGGATAAGCGTGTTTATGTTATCATGTGATAAACATAAGAGCCAAGATTTCACTTCTTTTAAGTAAACGTGTTTTACGCGGATGCACCTTATTAAATAAGGGAGCTTATTTAAAATTCTAGGAGCAGTCGAAATATAGCATCGCAAAAAATGTTGCAAATTATGTGAAGGTACAACAGCTAGATTGAGATTAGCAGTACGCAGGACATAGGTAGAATGACACCTAGTATTAATTGTATAGCCATATTCATTAAAGAACAATTTTAGGACCTTAAAATAGTACAAGTGCTTTAAAGACAAAATGTTCAATTTCTTAAACAGTGGTGGACTTGGATCAAGTCGTCTTTTTTTACAAATAAGTCGAATAACTTGTTTCTGTATAATTAGCCAGGAATTTATTTTATTATCGTGTGTACCTCCCCAGCATGCTAGGCCATATTCCAATTTAGAGTGTATGATACCAAAGTAAATACAAGTAGTCAATTTGACTGAGCAAAAATTACTTAAGTAATAAAGCTGTCTAGCAGCTGCAAGTAAGTATATTTCATAGCAGCTGTATGATTCATTTTTGAATCAAGCAGTAGCCCTAGATATTTAAAATTGCTTACACACTGAATATGGAAACAGTTAACATGGCAGAAAATAGAGTCAACATATGTGCGCGAGTTGTTATTTCCATCACATATATCATTACTTATGACACATTTCTTACAAAATGCACTATGAAATATAAGGTTCCCCATTAAAACTTCTTTTCCTCCTACATTGAAAAACATAATTTTAGTCTTATCGCTTATAACAAATTTATGCGTTCTAAGCCAGTGCCTCAAAATTTCCAAATCATGGTTCATCTCCAGCATTGTTTGAACACTAGACCCACAAGAGTAGGTAAACGCCATATCGTCCGCAACAGTTTTACCTTTAAAGTTTTGAGAAAAAAGTGAATTCACATATATTAAAAACAGAATAGGACCAAGTACCGAGCCTTGTGGTACACCTATATTTACTTTTCTAAACGAACCGAGGTAATTGTCAATTCTTACTCTTTGAATTCTATTTGTTAGATACGAATTGAACCGATTTGGAACAGGACCGCGAAAACCACATTTAAACAATTTGCTAAGTAAAATCTCATGATCCACAGTATCGAAGGCCTTCGTTATATCAATGAAGAGAGCAGAAGTTAATCTTTTTGAGTTTAGACTGTCATAAATACTATTGCAAAATTTCATGAGCGCATCTTCAGTCGATAGTCCAGCTCTAAAACCAAATTGGTTATTACTGAAAAATTCATTTTTGTCCAAGAATTTAAATATTCTTGATTTTAAAACTTTCTCATAGATTTTATAAAAGGTTGAGAGAATTGATGTAGGCCTATAAGTATTGAGATCAGACCTATTTTTTAAAAAGTGGAATAACTTCTGCTTTCTTAAGTTCAGCAGGGAAAATACCAGCAGTTATACTTTTATTAATTTTTTAGTCCATAGCTTTTCATTTATTTGCATTTCTCCCAGCAAAGAAAATAGAACTTGAATCAAAAGTTTATAGAAATTCCAACTCGAGTGCTTCCGGTCTTAAATAAAAATTCTTATTTATCAAAAATTTGATTTTGCTTTGACTAAAACTTAATGATTATACTATACCACAATAAGTTCCAAATGATATTTGAAAATAACTAAAAATGTAAGTGGGTACCGTACTTTAAAAGATACATGGAAATTTCAAAATCCTCATACTGCATTACATACTCGTAGCATATTAAATTATCTCACAAATTACACTTTCATTGTTAAAATTGATGTGGAGACTGACAACTAATGGCAATTTCTATGAAAACTCTGTGCCATTTTTCAAAAAACTTCTAAATACAATACCGCATGAAACTAGAGCAACTTTTGGTACAACTACTCATATAAAAGTTTTATAATTGGGGTATCAAATCGTCTGAAAGGAGACTACTTGCTTTTAAGCCAAGGCTGAGGTAAATTCCGTTGAGAACTTAGAGCTGAGTTGGTCAAATTAAATTTTTCAGAAATATATGCTATCGTAGTAAGAAATTATTTTCAGGCAAACGTTCATTGGGAACATTTGCCCATAATAAGAAATTATATTTGGGCGAATGTTCACTTGGGCAATTATTTATAATGAAAAAAAGGTTATTTCCAAAACTTTTAAGCGGAAATTCTTCGTCTTCTTTGTGACTTTTATGTATTTTTAACATAATAATACTACCATTGAAACATAGACACTTATCTAGTACTTGAAAAATTCAATCCAAGGTTGAAACTTGAACTAAGATAAACTTACAGAAGACCGCACCGATACTCGTTTAAGTCAACTCGGCATCGGTACTCAAACACTCAATAATTTTGGTTAACTACGCACAATTAAGAATTGGCCAGTAAATAAATGCCCAAAATAATTTTTTAATGTGCATGATTTTTCATGACGAGCAATTGCGTGAATGATCAATCACCCCAGTTAAGTTTTTAATTTTGGGGAGTTCTTCATTTCGGCAACTGCTCATAATATGAATTGTGTATTTTCTCAAAATATCAAATTTCTAAAAAAAATCCCAAAACAATCGAAACAAAATGCAAGCAATGTCATATTTTAACATGTTCAATGCTATTATTGTAAAGGTTCAAAAAGGTTGTATTAAAAATGACTCATTGTGTGCTAAGAGTTCTGCACCTCAGCCGAAAGTTTTTATTAAAATTAACGCAAAAAACGATCCGACCTTCTGAGCATCAGTATCGGAAAATGTGGCCGAAGTTTTATTGGTTGATAGTAGAAAAGTAAAATTTTTTTATTTGAAAATTTTTTTTTTAAAGCGTTTTAGATATTATCTTGCAGTTTATGTCCATGAAACCACTTTCGATAGGATAGGGGTAGAAACTGTTGGCAGCTACAGAGAAAGCACCACACATGAATTTGCTAACAGGATCGAACAACTGATGAGAAAAAAAATTATAGAAAATATAAGTCGTTTCTAACAAAACTCAAAGGTTAAAAATCTTCTTGACACCATAAGATTTGCGTTCTAGTACTAAGTCCAACATTTCCTTGAGTTTCAAAATGGACTGATTTCTTCAACAAGTCAAATTGTCTTGGGTTAATTTTACAATACCAAAAATTTAAAAAAGAATTGTGTGCGCACAGGCGCCACAAAATTAAGTACGGAAAGTAACCTGTAAAGAAAATACAGTTCAATATTAACTCCAACTTTCTTCTGTACAGTCTGAGAGGAGCTGGACTTTTTACCTTCGTTGCCTGCGTCGGCTTTTTCCAACAAGTTTTTTTAACTACAGAGAAAATTTTGCATCAAATTAAAAACTTACCGGAGATTCATTTTTGGTCAACTGCATGCTTTATAATTTTGACTTAACATTCACGATTGTATTTATTCGAAATATCTTAGAATTTATAAACAATCGAAATTTCAATTTAAATCACAGAAACAGAACCGATAAGTTCACAAAAGACAAGATGAAACTTGACGAATTGAACGACTGACAAGTGTTGCCAGATTTCTTGGTCAAGAAGGGATATGGCGTATTACAATTTTTCAAATTGCATGTGCTATAGCAATTTGTGAGAAGGGAAATAAACTGTCATTTACTCTACTTAAACTTAATAAAAATTATTTTGTTCTATTTCAATTTTACTGTTGACATCTTACGTTTGGTTTTAACTCAAAATCAGTTTTCACTCTATCAGTATAAATGCGATGACCTCCGACGACTTAACTAAATGCAAGGTCTGTTCATTCATTATTCTGTCAACCACTCGTCCGACTAAGAAATATGCTGCAATTGATTATGTACGTATGCTAATTATGCACCTCAAAGTTTTCAGCAACATTGTTGCGAGACTCAGTGGTAAGTAAACCTTATTGAGAAGTACAAGATAAAACGAGATTTCTAACATTACTTTAAAAATTACTAAGCAGCAAACTTAACAGCTGTAAAATTTTAACCTTTTCTAAAATCAACTTAAGCTAATTGTCTATGTTTGCCACAGATTTCCAACATAAGATATTTGCGAAATAAGCGAGTAAAGGAAAAAAAAATATTAACTAAAAATTACTGACCAAGCGAAAAGGGGGAATTTCCGGCCTTCCGATTAAAAACAAATTTTCTTTAAAGTGGTGAAAAGTTACATTTCGTTAGGGATGGATACCTATTTATTTTAATTTTGTCTGGAAGAAAAGGAGGAATGACGTTTTTTTGCTCGTTAAAAAAAAAGTTTTAAGTACAGACTGAATCAATGTCAAATCATGCAGGCTGACTGATTTCAGATTGCGGAATTGGTTGCCGATAAGAGAATTGTTTTTTAGAGGAAATAAGTGGTCACATATTCCTCCGATTCGATTGAAAAACAGTTTTTACGAAGATACTCATAAATTCATTTTAGGTGTTATATATTAAATCACCGTTTCAATAATTTATTTTGCTCTTTTGATTCTAATAGAACTTTTGGCATAATTTTACTCTAGTGGCGATACGCCAAAAAGTTTTTATTTTAGAAACATGGAGTTTTACACCGTAAAACCGAATCTGAAAAAAAACGGTCTCTTATGACTTCCGAGATGAAATTGGTCAAAGTTTGAAAATTTCATGTATCGCCCCCCCTTGTATAAATAAATTGTGTAAAAGTTTTTTATCTACTTTTTATTTTGTGTATAAGTGTTTTGTCTCTAAAACACGAATCCGTTAAAAAAACACTTTGATCTGTTATGGTTTTCGAGTTAAAATTCACGAACGTTTGAAAAAAGCTTGAAATTTCTCTGGGCTAGCAACCCAGGTATTATAAATATTAAAGACTGATCAGCGGCCGAAGGTCGTCGCGAAACTGGTGTTGGATTTTTGGGAGTTTTAAATCCTGATCAAGGGGTCCATGAATTTTTTAAACTTTGACCAATTTTATATCGGTAGCCATAAGAGACCGACTTTTTTTTCAGATTCGGTTTAAGGCGGTAGGTAAAACTCCATGTTCCAAAAAAAATTTTTTTGGTGCATCTCGCTTAAAGCAAAATTATTCCGAACTTCTTATATGCTATCAGAATGTGCATGAAATTCTTAAAATGGTTTGAAATTGAGGGAGCTCTGACGTTTTTTCATGGAAATAAATAAAGTTGTTTTTCACAAAAACTCCACCCATTTTTCACTAATACTAGACAGATTTGTATTAATTTCATACTTTTAAACGAAATGCTACATAGAATATATTTTCTTCGTATCCATGCACTACCACTTTTCGAACTCTGCTAAAAGCCATAAGTTGTTCACCAACAGTTAGACAAAAATTTTACACACATAATATTTGAGTGTTAAATTTTGTGGCTTTAATTTGCCTGGAAAATAAAGGATCAACTTCAAGTATAACTTAAATTACTTACTAAGCTTATCCAGTTTACATCGCCGTAGGAAAAAAAATTTATTTCGAATAAAATACTGTTGAATCAAAATTTTTGTCAACTTGATATATGCGTTCCAGAGCGTTCTGCTCTGCTTTTTTCTCGAAATTGTTCCATTACAGCAATATGTTTTAAGAAATGTCGACCATAATTTTCGATATTATGATTTTTCATTTATATATTCTAACATTTACACAAGAGCTACTTCAAGTGGTCAAGACCGAACATTTCTTAAAATGCCGCCGTTTCCACAAAACTTAAATTTTTTATAATTTCGAACAATTTTGAGTTTAAATCAAACTTATGATATCAATAGTAAAATAAATAAAATGATAAAATCTGTAGAGCAAATTGCTTATTTTGCCCGCTTCATAAATTTTTATATTGTGAACATGCAATTCGAAAACTTATAATACGACATATCCCGTCTTGATTAAGAAAAGTGACAACACTTGTCAGTCATTTATTTCCTGAAGTTTCGACATGTCCTGTGTGATTTTGTGCTATCAGTTCGCGTGATTTAAACTTAAATTGTGAGTGGATTTTAATATAATTTGAATATAAACAATCGTGAGTGTTGTGTTAAAAATATTGTGTGCGCAAGAAGTTGATGAAAATGTTTAATGTTTGGTAAGTTTTTCATTTAATAAAAATTTTTCTCTGCATATACATATGTACATGCATACATACATAGTACAATAACTCCGACGCCGACAATACGATGGCGATATGCCGATTGCCGAAGAAGGCAACGATGGTAAATAGTTCAGCTCTTCTTAAAACACACATATAAAAGTTATAGTCACCATTGAACTGTATTTATAATTATAGGTTGCTTTCCGTACTTCATTTTGCTGCGCCTGTGCGCACGCAATACTTTTTAGTGGAAAAATCAAATCAAAAAATTTGAAAATTGTTTGATTTTTATTTGGTGCTATTTGCAATGCAAAATCCTGTGATGTCAAGAAGACTTAAGCCATAATTTCATTAGCAAAAACTAATATTTTCTTTAATTTTTTTTCATGGGTTATTCAATTCTGGTCACAAATTAATATATGAGGTTTCCTCTGTAGCTGCCAAAAGTTCCTATATGAGGCTGAGTGTATTAGTCGAAGGGAGATTTTAAGAACTGAAATGTTAAAGGATATCTTAAATCAAAAAATTTAAGTTTAAAAAGTAAAATAAAAAGACTCTTGTACTCACTCGAATTTTACTCCAAATAAATAAAACTACGTCCGCATTTTCCGACATTGATATGCATAGTACATACATAATTTAGTGTGATGCCTAGAAGATAATTTTGAGCCAAGAATAATTGCCAGTCCGATTGAAATTTAACGAGTTATTGCCTCCTTCATACTTCTTGCGGGGAGTTATTTTAAAAATATAATGGATCGGCTAGTCAATTCAACACAATTTATCTTTTCAATGATGTATCAACATCTGTAGTCAAATAGTAATTCAAAATCCTGTGTCAGTTTTCATCCATCGAGTAAGGCTTTCTTATTATCAAATAAATTTTGGAAATTTCTTAAATTTCGCGTTTATGACACGTTTTTCTTGAATCAAGAAAGCCCGACATTATATGTACATATGCATGTATACATCATTTAAGGACTCGGAAATAGAATTTCGTACCGAAATCTTTTCCTTTGAAATTTTTTTAAAAACTTAACAAATGCATTTAATAAGACAATTTAATTTTTATGTACATACATACATAAGGCTTTCTTGTGGACCTGTCCCAAACATGAGTTGTCATCCACATACACTTCCACGTAGAAAGAATTTGTAAAAAAACAGGTATGTGAAGAGATTCGACGATACAAACCTATATGTTCTATTTAACTTCTTCGGGCTCTATAATTTGCCATACATTTTAAGCTGTAATCTTATGCACTTTTCATTAAAAAAAAAAGCTTGATAAAATTCGGGCATCGAGACAACTTTTGCAAGGCAACCCTGTTTTGTTAATCTCACCCAAAAAATTTGGGCCAAAATGCATCACTATCTCTCCTGTGGATTTAATTCTGAAATATCGTACGCTCAAATTTTTATATTGGACTCTTGGGCTATTACATTCACTTTATTAGCTTATTAATAATATAACAATATAAATAATCAATAATAATTTATGATCAGTGGTGCTCACTACCGCGAGCAACGATAAGTCAACGTTTACACGAAGAAATTCTGTCAGACAAATTCTTGTCTATTCTCTTTTGTGAATTTGTGCAAGAAAATGTCAAAGCAATTACTGTGTCAACCCGGCACAACAAACGTAAATTCAAAGTACGACAAATTCTGTACACCACCCTTTCGTTTTTTCCTTCTTGCCAACAAATAGGAAAACTTTTTCTCAAGAGTTTCCTCGTGTAAACGTTGATTACGCATGTTTTAACGATTCTGTAATGTGCATTCTTTTTAACCCTCCTTAACAATTTTTTTACGCTCTTTAAGCGCTTTCTCGTCGTCATTTTTAGGATCTTTGAGCGCCTGCTCGTTTTTTGAGCAGCACCGATTATGATGCATTTGACTAATTTACAAGTTCCTTCAAAAATTTGAAATCGAATGTCTAATAATAGCGATTTTTCAAACAAAATTCCAAAGGCCGTAACAACAAGTGTAAGATAAAAAAGAATCACAGTGCAAATAAGCTTTGCTTCTTTTTAATATTTTACATAAGAAACTCAGAACCTTATGTTTTTATCATTATTTAATGTATTAATTTTATAAATGAGTGTCAAAAAATTTTTACAGTTATATATATAAAAAAAAAATTTAACACATTTTTCAAAAATTTACTCAATAATATCTTAATTCTGGCGGAAAATCCTTGGAATTCAAAAATATTTCAGATCAATGTATGTATGTGTATCCTTTGTTTTATATAATACAGAAAAGTTTAATTGTTGTTATGCCATTTTGATCCAGAAAAAACAAATCCAAAAAGTCATAACAAACATAGCTCGTAAGACATGAAAAAAAAAAACATTTCTTCAATTGGAAAAATGATTTCTTAATCTAAACAACGTCTTTTGCTTCTCCCCTAAAAAAAACTAAAAAGCGTTGTTCCATCTTTTTGGATGCTACGTGATGATATGTGTTGTCTTGTTAGATATATTACTATTAGTAAATAGCTTCTGACGACACGCAGCAGTTTGTAAAGTTTGGAACTTTCACTCTGTATAAATTCGCCATCTCCGTATTAGCAACAAGTCTTCTGAGAAATGGTCCCAATGTTTTTGAACTCGTTAAAAATAATTGGAACAAAAATAAATATTTTTAAGTGTCAAAGAGTGACAAAAATATCTGTAACAGCACATTTGGCTGCAAAGTGCCCATTCCGAAGCGCTAATAAGGGATCATGCACACAAGCGATGTTTCATCTGAGTTTCCGGCGTTGCCGTTAACCAGAAAAAAATCATGCCACGTTCATCCCACGATAACGTCAGTGACATAACTCTAGCGAGAATTGAAAAACAAAACACGTAACTAAAATTCTTTCAAACACATAAAATTGATCTAACCAATATTTTTAGTAATAAAAAATATTATCTTTGTATATTGAAATTAATATGTTTTTATCAAAACAGAAACATAAACAAAATTAGAAAATAAAGTTATTGTCGAGATGACGGAACCGTCGGTCGAAGGGAGGAAGAGGTGGAAATGATCTTGGACGGCACCAAGCAAGTATAAAGAGGTGGTGGCGCAGAGACTGGATGTGAAAATTGAATATTTCTCCGTGCATAAAATATTTTGGAACGATGACTTCTATTGTGCGCTTCCAATATGAACATTGTAAATTTTAAATTTTTCGTTCCCTTTTTTTAACCATAAGATAAAGCAATCCGAACTTTTTCCATTCTTCCACCACTCTTCAAACAACGGCTCCATCATCTAGACATTTACCAAAAATAAACAGACTTTGTTTAAAAATTTCAGTTATTCCGAAACTTTACTAAAAACTGAAAAAATTACATTAAATTCTTCGTTCTCTCGTATCACAATTGTAATGGTATAAAAGTGGTTGCATATGGGACATGATACCTTATGGAACTAAGGTTCATACAATTGTACACAATTTGTATACAAAGCCGGTTAGATGACAGCGAAGCTGAAGATGTCGGGGGCGGGAGCCATTAAAAACCACTAGCTTTCAGTCGTTGGGGGGATTCGTGACATCTCCTGCTTACCGGAAACCACCACTACAAATATTTTATTGTAGACTCCCTAGAAATTAACCTCACTAATGGACCAATATGATCAAGATCAAAAAACAAAACCCCGTCATGATCATGTTAATTATGAGCAAAACGAAATATAACAAAAATGCAGGTACCACATCTTAACCAAGTGTGTGTCTTCAGATGTTGATGAAGATACGCGCTTCTCTACCCACCCAACCAATGATCTAAATCGCGCTAATATTTAAGATCCCCTTGTCGTACTTGCCTAACCCTAAATTGCCATATCACCAAAGGAAATTGAAAATTCAGTTCATATTTTATAAATTTTATTTACACATAGGATGCAAAATCAACAAAGTTTTCGAAATTAAATTCGATTTCATAAATAATCATTTCTTACAAAATTGGTATAGCAGCAGAACCGTAAAATAAAACATTTTATTATCATTTCCCAACTTATAACATTTATGTTAGCAAATAATTTCAAAATTTATCCGGAATCGAAATATACTTCATAATTTTTCTTATTTAATATTAGACAAAATAATCTACATTTTCCTCGTTAAGCAAAATTCTCAAAAATCATTTGTAACTCAATGTAGTGTTTTACAGTTCTGTTTTGCATCTCTTTTGGTTTAACATTAAATAGCAAATCAATTCACATAAAAAAAAAATATATTAATACCAGAAAAATAATATTAAATTCATATTTACTATTTTTGTTTTGATCTTATCATTCATGTTTTTAGTTTCGTTTCAATTCCATTTTGGTCATGTTAAAATAAATTATAAGCTACTCACTTATATAAAAAAAATAAACAAACAAAAGAAATGAGAATTTTCAATTATACGACATGACTGCAGACCATCAATATTTTAACTGCAGCATAGAACGCTATGGCAGCAATAAACCCATTAGCAATGAGAATGGATCTATGTTGCTCTCACTTAATGTGGATCGTAATTTATGTTTACAAAAAAAAACAAATCTGCAGACTTCTACAAATAATAGAAATGCACTCTCACTGTTGCTGCATTTTATCTCTTTTTAATTTAATCTGATTTTGACTAAAATTTAAAATTTAATTCAACTATAATTTCATTTGTTTTATTTGTTTATTTAATGTTACTTATTTTAAGGAAAAAGGGTTTCAATTCATTTTAGTTTGTTTTATAAAAAAAAAAGAATACAAAATTACTCAAAAATCATTATTACTCACTTTGCTAACGCTGCAACCGTCCACCGATGAAGGCCTTCACTAGTGTTGAGTTATTGAGCTGTTGAGCTTACAAAATTTATTTTCTAATTGGAATTGAGCATTTTGATGATATCAAAATATGATTGAACAGGATTTTAAATTATGCTTAAGTATTAGTATGCATATCCGTGCTCAATGTATATTTAATGCCTGAATCAAAATTTAAAGTATAATTTACTTCTGAATTTACTTTAATTTAAGCAATTCAGTTGCTGCTTTAAATTTAAACTTAGCACTTATGAAATTTAGTTATGCACCATGTAAATTTTGTTTACATGTGAATGTTATAGTTATGTAGTATTTTTTATGTATGTTTAGCACAAAAAAAAAACGAACGATTACGACGCTTAAATTGAAATGATTTTATGCAAATTTTTACGTAGATATAGAAAATTTTAATTAGTTTTTTAGTTTTAAGTATTTATATTTTAAGCATAGGTATATGTATATAGTTTTTATGTTTTTGCAAGTTTTTCTTTTACACTTTAATTAACCGCAAACTACGTTTGTCTTTGAAAGTAATTTTCACTGGAATTTGTCTGTTTTTCTAAAGATTTAGCGTTTCACTTTTGAAGTTAATTCTTTCTATTTTAATCTTTTAAGGAATATTTATGCGAGTTTTAAACTTTTTCGATTTCTTTCGACACAAATTTTAACTAATTTTTTGGACGCCAAGTCCCTCGCGCACGTCTACCTCTACTACGATCACTGATTGCACTGTTGCCGATGGACTTGATGATGGATCACGCCAATACTTCGGGTTGTCAGGCCAAAGTTGAAAAACCAGTATTGCAGAGTGTTGATCTCGGAATCAGAACATTGCCTGTTAATCGTATGGTGCATGTACCAATATGATTATAATTCAGCATTATGTGATTGATGCAATTAATCCGGAGATTTCTCTCTCTCAATAAAATTATTAAACAAACAACTATGGCGTACGCTAAAGTTTGCTGACTTGTGCGTAGACCATGTTATTTGTAGATTCTGCAGAAAAATTTTATGATATGAATTAAAGATTTTGTTTGCCTTTTATGAGACAAAATTTACCTGAAGTGAAATTTTGATCTAATTTGTTTTTTGCACTGGTAGATGCTTTAAATTTTCTTTTTCAATCAAAGAAATAATGTCTGCAAAATTTTTAAAGAAAAGTAGATTTTTATTACACGAAATTTTCTTAATAAAGCGTTAAGCTTTTGGATTGTCAAATTTAAGTATAAATTTGACGATAAAAAATTCTAAAAATTGAAGGATTGCTAGAACTTACCAAGATTAGTTAAAAATTTTTTTGGTTCTACAACTCTTATGAAAATTTAAGTAGCTTGACACAACTTGTCGATGCGGCTGTTCGTCGGAAAAGGAAGTTTAGAACGATAAGGCTAACCTTGATTTACCAGAGATGAAATTTGGTACATTGCTTGTACTAATTTCTAGCGCAAAATTGTTACTAACTTCAAATAGTCTGGTTTATGTATTCACTTAGTGTGATACATTTTACATCATGCTAAAATTTTTTTGTTTTTAATACTAAATGAAGATGTTCATTACACAATCTTTGTAGCATTCTATACTGTCTACAATGCATACCTAGCATTCGATCTTCCATATAGGAAACAAAAGCCAGACAACTTGGCTTTCTTATTAATAATTTTAATACTAGCAATGAAAATGAAAGGACCAAAAATATCATGACGACTGTTCCTAGTTCTTCAAATGGCATCTTCTTGTTGTACAATTTGCCTGGTTGTATAACATTGCGATTATTGAAAATTTATCCTAGCTATACCACAAATCGGAACTTTACCAACTTTGCATACTAAGCCAAGAGCTCTTTTATGAAAGCTCTGAACTTATGTCACATGTTTCGTTAGCCATGCCAAAGTATGTCACTTTTTATGTCAGCATAGAAATAATTATGCATTTAATGCTTCTGTTCTTAGAGCTCTAAAATTGCTTAATGAGATGAACTCAAATTTTAATTAAGATTTCTCAGTTTCGAAAAATGCCATCATTATTTGTAAGTTATATAATATATATATTTATATATATATATATAAATTTTTTAAAGATATAGTCTGTTAGAATAATTGTCCATAGATTGAAATAAATAAGTAAAAAAATAAAATGAAAAAGTTCTGCTCAGGAAAAATGCCGCGCTGGAAAGTGCCACCCGGGGCACTGAAAACTTATTGACTTTTGGTATGCAGTTCTGGGAAAAATTTAATTTTCTGTAAAATGAAGAGAGGACGTCCAATATGTAATTGTAAAACAAGCGCCTATTATGGATATTTTTAAGCTCGATAATTTGACAATGCAATGTCAATGTCAAAATTTAGACCTTTTATTTACAAGTCTTAGTTTTTATAATGCCGCGAATTATGCCGCTGAATTAAAACTTCTTTTCCTAAAAACAAAGCATTTCTTATGTAGAATATAAACATTTCTTTATTTTTCTTAAAGTTATAGCTACCGGTTTTACATTTTATTTCATTTTATTTGGTAATTGAAACGTTTCCCCATGGTATCGTTTACATTAAATGTCATCGTCGTTGAAGTCCTTTTGAAGGGTTCTCTGCTGAAGTAAGGTCGGTCCATTTTTGGTTCAATTTCAGTCTCTATTGCCATTTGTATTTGTATTTTTCATTTCATATCCCTATCTCTGTGAACCAAATGGTTTCATATGTTTTTTAAATATATTATGACAGCTACCATTTTTCGTTGTTGTTGCTATTTCCTTCTATCGTCCTTTTCATGTCGTTTATTTTTTTTTTTTTTTTCCAAGAAAATAAAAACTTTTTCCTTAGCCATTTCAATAATTTTTGTCGTTTCATTCCTTTTTTTTTGTTGGTATTTTCAATTTTTTTGGCTCATTTTTTCCGTTGGGTCCAAGGATGTTTTCTTGAGAAATCGGTCGATTGAATGTTCATGTTTGTTGTTGTTATTTTTTCGTGTTGTTGTTGCTGCTGTCGTCGTCATTCCCGATCGATTGAAAATAGATTTTGTGGGCATGTCCCTGGGGCATGTTGTGTTTTCCTACGGTTTTGTATACGAGTGGCTGCATGTTTTTTCTCGCGTCATTTAAAAGACATTTGCTTGTCATTTTATGCCAAGTTGGCAAAATGTTGTTGGCCTATTATGCCCCACTTTTTTTGTTGTTGTCTGTCTTTTCTGCTCAGTTTGGCATCACCAGCTTTGTGTTCCTTTTGTTGTGCTGCATCTAGAAAAGTTTGCTTCAAGCGTGATGTCATTTGTAGCATCAGCATCAGAGAAACAGTTCTAGCGCACATTTTCTTCCAGTTAGCGGCGACAGGTGTTGAGGAGAAGTGTTGGTAAAAGTTTGACCCGCTTTTAAAACTTTGCAATTTTTTTCGAATTTTTTTATTGCTAATAGAAGCAACAATATTTTGCTGATAGCTTTGATCGTTTAACATCTGAAAGTTTCTAATGACCAAAAAATTGTATGGAGTCATTGAAATTTTTTCCTTTCGAATTTGCTCCTTAATATCGGAAGCACTTAAAAAATAAAATTATAGGAAAACATGCATTGAACTTTCTTGAAATCGTATGCATTTTTTTAAAATTTTGCTTCATTAGAGTGCCATCTAATTCTTATGAGATATTTACAGCAAGGTTTTTGCTTTTAATTAGCTTAGCAGATCGTTATAAAGTCAACATTTCATGTTTATCGTAAATAAGCTGCAACATTAGGATCTCATAAATGAGTGCCTAGTAAGCAACAACTGTGCAATGCATTAAAATAAATAAATAAATAGCAATGAAAAAAAAAATAGAAATTTCAGAAAATGAGTGGAGCGTGACGCGAAGTGAAGTGAAATTTTGAAGCATCTAATTTAAAATTAACGAATACAATTTCAACATTTTAATTAGGTCTTAAAATTTTTATACCCATCAACGAAATCTGCCACTGGAGCACAGCAGCTGAGCACCAACATCAAAAAACCCTAGGAAAAAATTCAACCCCTATAGTAGCTCCTATGTCGTGTTCCTCCTTCATAATATTTCGCACTACATTTAGCAATAGCAGGAAAATAGCGTTGAGCAACTTCAAGTCTAACGCCGCAGGATGTATGTAGCATAGCGCAGTAGGATACGAAGTACGATAGCAAGTGCTACTACCGCCTTAATAAGCGCGCTATTTCCGTTTCCGATTAGCATAACAGATGTGCAGTGCCGTTTCGTACTGCTTACAATGTGGCTGCCGCGCCTTACAAACAAAATTCTGCGGAAAATGTGGAAAAATGAATGAATTCATTTCATTTTAATTTTCATCATCATTGCGTTTTTGTACTAACGCCGCTTTTACTACGTATGCTGTTTGTTGCTGTTATACTTTGGTCTTTTCGGTGAGGTAATTCCATGAAATGAACTATGCATATAGCAATGTTGTTTTTATTGTTGAAAAATGTTATTGTGTCGAAAAAATCGATAAGTTCTAATAGTATCGAAAGATTCTGAAAAACAACGATAAGTCATTATGAGTCGGAAGCACAATAATATCAAAATCATCGCAGAAGTCGTTAAAAATGGAATTTGTCAAATAACATCAATGTAAGTTAGGACATATCGAAAATAAGCAAAAATTTCGAATAGTGGCGAAAAAGTCGATAAAAAAGTTCCAAAAAAAACACATGTTTCAAAAAGTTTATATTAGTTCCGATTGACATTGAAGTAAAAAAGCACTCAATTTATCCAAAAACACAAAAAAGATCACATTGGAAAGGAATCGGGAAGCGTCAAAAAATTCGAAAAGTATTATAATATTGGAAAAGCTTATAAATAAAAATGTTATAGTAAATTGTATTCATTTTTACCATTAACTAATTTTTTGTCAAAATGCACTGGCACTGCTTTCAAAGAAAACGGATCATATAATAAAGCGAAAGCGTTTAAATAGGCTTAAAGTTTTTCTTGATTGGATTGATCAACTAAACGATATCTGAAATAAAAACAAAGAGGTGGCATGCTTTAAGGTTAAGCTAGATAGCTTACCGATTTATCGTGTAAGGAAATAACATGATAGCAGATCTTAAAAAGATCCACTTTCCCAATGTTGCATGAAATTAATTATCCTCATCATGTTAAGTCAACATGGAAACATCATGTACTTACATACATACTAAATTTACATTATTTTTCATGTAAAATTTACATATGCAAATGTTAAAATTTTACATTAAACAAAGATTCTGTTATATTTTAACAGAAAGTGCATTTGTTAGTTCACCTTTTTTTTATACATTCATTTTATTTGCAATCTATTCTAGGAATAATAAGCAAATGTGAGAACTATATTCACTTTAACTTAAGTTATCGATCTCCAACAAAATCAATACAAATTATATACATACATTTGCGTATTTTTGTAAATATATTAAATATTTCTTAGCACTACCTGTAATTATTGCCTAAAAGGGAGATCAAGTACGTGGAACCTTTTAAGTCTTCTATTTTCATCTGTTTCATCTACTGCTTCACCCGAGGCGAGGCGAGGTTCTAGTTGTTCTCGGTCTCGCCTCGTTTTATAAATTTGAGTCTCGCCTCGCCTCGTTCTCGGACGAGTCCTTGAAATCACATACCTCGCCTCGCCTCGCCTTGCCTCGCCTTGTCTCGCCTTGCCTCGCCTTGCCTCGCCTTGCCTCGCCTTGCCTCGCCTTGCCTCGCCTTGCCTCGCCTTGCCTCGCCTTGCCTCGCCTTGCCTCGCCTTGCCTCGCCTTGGCTCGCCTTGCCTCGCCTTGCCTCGCCTTGCCTCGCCGAAACCTCGTCTCGCCTCGGTAAGAACCGAGGATTTTATTAAACTGAAAAAAAATTATCAGGCCTGTATATTGTCGGCATTCAAGCAAAATTGACTATCTGCAAACAAATAATAAGTGGGTGACGCTAATTAATCGTTTAATTGTGTTTACATCCTCTTAAATTTGTGATATTGTGTTAAAAAAAATGTATTAGTAACTAAAATTTGTGTACTTTACATCAGAAACACAAAATTTTGTTTTTAATAGATGGCCAATTTTGCTTGTATGCCAACGATATATTCAACTAGCAAAGCCGACACGCGTTGCTTCGCCTCAAGAAGTAAAATAAAATATATTTTATTTTTGGTGGATTGAATCATATACTTATGATGATTGATGAGCTATGATGAATTTAATTCTTGTCTTATATGGGACGGCGTGGCATTGTCCATTTTTATTCAAATCAAGCTAAGCTACGACCCTTTTACAAACTATAAGAATTATATGTACCAAATCTTATCCATTTACGTCATATAGTTACTGGGATATAAAAAAAATAGTTCATTCTTCTGCGTCAAGTAGTTGATAATACCAAAGTATGCTACGAATCTTCCCCAAATCATAAGAAACATAAACACATACCAAATCTTCAGGCGATCGGTTGATCGGTTTTGGACATTAACAACAAATTTTTTTACCGAACGTAGGGGTGCCCTTATTAAATCTTTCGTCATATAATAATATCAAAATAGAGTAGTAACTGTATTATTCTAACTCTCATTCGATTAGAGATCATGTTAGTACTGCTGACTCTAAAGACCGAAGATATGACGAAATATATGGACTCTAAATAAAAGTAGCCTAGCTGAGCTTCTTAATGTGAAAGCAACGTGGTGTGAGTTCGGTGTGAATCGGCTAACCGGTGTTCGAGAAAATGATATTTAAAAAATATTTTTGTATAAGAGCCACCCTAAAGATGCTCTCAAAATAAAAGTTTTATAGCCTTTTGCTTTCCAATAAATAAATATCGTGTCTAATTTCAAAAAATAGTATCAAAACAAAAAATACTGCACTTACTTCCGATACGAGCTAGTGTTAAAGTGAGGCTGCGAGGCACCTCGTTCTCAGAACCGAGAACCATTTATTTTATTTATTTTTCCACCTCGCCTCGTTCTTGCCTCGGTCTCGCCTCGTTTTCGCCTCGTTGAGCGAGGTTGCCTCGCAGCCTCGGTGAAACACTAGTTTCATCATGAAGAGTTACTGCTCAAGGTTTCACATGGTTGCTTAGTCTATCGATATATTTTGTACGAAATTCTTTAACTTCTCTTATAAATGGAATGTCGAGATCCTTATGTATTGAGTTTATTGAGTTGTTAGTTATAAGCCAAGGTGCTTTAGTTATTGATCTTAAAGTTTTCGATTGAATTCAGTGAAAAATCTCTACGTTTGAATTACAGGTTGTACCCCAAAGTTGAATCCCATATGTCCAAGCATAATAAAATTTTATTTTCAAGGCTTTTGGTCCCATTAGCCAAGTAATTTTTTTTTATTTTTGCATCTAAATGTTGTCATTTGGCCTTTATATATTCTTTCCCCGTCAATCTCCAAGATATTTGAATTTTGGAATTTCTCCCCAGTTAAGTATCACTGGTGGACATTCTTCCATTTTCCAATGACTTAGCCAATTTCGAATTTCGTCAAGTTCTATTTGGACATGGTTGGAAGCCTCAATTGAGGTCTTATGACAAGCCAACAGAGCGGTGTTGTCAGAACTGTAAAAGTTTAATTTGGCATTTTTTAAGCGTATTGCTATTTTTTCATTGCAAAGCATGAACATGAACGTGTAATGGAAGCAAAATTAGTTCGTCGATTTTGAAAAAGTTTGGATATTTGTTCAAAACGAAATATTTCATACTTGGAGGCATGCGCCAATAAAAAAAAGTGGCCAGTTGTTATGTTGACTATGGAATTGCGATAAAATAAAGTTGCAGAATCGTTTGGCTTCTTGCGGTTACTTGGAACAATGTTGTTAAGCTATCAGTTCATGTGCAACTTGGTCGAGAGTTCAGGGAGCTCCTACAGTTTTTCAACGAAGACAGCGGTTCAGCTTCATTTTGACGCCAATGAGAAAGGCATACTCTGAATTTTATTCTTGTCCCAAGAATCTCAGTAGGAAACGGATGATTAGATATCGACTGTTCACGTTCATTTTGGAATCTAAATTAAGCACTGAACTTACAATTGTTTTGAATTTAATTTTCTCAATATTCATTCGTACTTACCTTTGAATTTTTTATATGCAGTGTCATCAAGTTTCATTTCCTCCCATGTAATTTTCATCGGTTTTCTTCGTCTTTTTTTCAAATATCTCCTTGAAATTAATATTTAAATTAAGTATCCCGATTTCAGCGCATTTTTAATTTTTTAACTATTGTTTTTCAACTCACAGAAAATGAAGAAATGCAAAAAAATTACTAGTGAAAATTACAAACAAACCCCTTCCTACTTGGTTCACATCAACATGAATATATCTTAATTTTTAAATTACGAATGGTAAAACTTAAACTGCGTTAGATATCTAGTAATTCGGTTAAGGTGCTCATAACAAGTATGGTATAATCAAGTATTATTATGTAATACTATTTTCGAAATATCCAATTTCAACAATATAAATCAGGTATGAGCGGTCATGTAAATTTTTAAATTTTGTATGAAAAAAACAATCATTCTTAACGTGAGTTTTGTTATTTTTTTCCACCAAATTTTTCTGAGTGCATGGAAATAGTTTTGAAGGATACAACGACACTGAATAAAAGATTCTTTCTAGTCGCTCAAACTTATAGTTAAGTTTTTAAAATACTGAATTTGTTTTTGAAATGACTCCGCTGCTTTTGCTGTTATCGGTTTCATACTGCATTTGCTTAAAGGTTGAAAAGCTAAATTTGCTAATGTTGCCACTACCGCTGTTGTTGCTGCCTTTATGCTTAATGCTGTTGCTTTTGTTATTATTGCTGCTCTACTTTTGGTTATTATTGCTTGCAATAATTCTGCTGCTGTTGTTGTTGCTGCTAAATTTCAAAATCTTCACATTCAAAATCATAACAACAATGAAAGCAAACAACAACGCCCATGCAATTAAAGCTTCTGTTTATTTGCTGCTGTTGGCTTCATTTCATCTCGCGTGCAACATTTAAATTCTACAACTTCGCAAAACTGAATACCATCAACAACAACAACAGCAATGGTGGCTCTAGGATTCTGTGTATGGAACGATGAAGATTTCCTTAAAAAACCGACTTTTGAATAAAATATAATTAAAAAAAAAGGATGCTCCAATATGAATTTTGTTTTTAAGCTAAACACGTTATGTACTTAAAAAAAGGAAATATTTTTATTTTATGGTAAAATACAGATTTTTCGATTAGTTATGAAACGCAGTGTGAGACAAATGCATCCCATTTTAATTAATGCCACTTGTCACTTTAAAATCTCTTTAAAGAAAATTCGCATGGTGTTAAGCCACAGGATCATGGTTGTAATTTTTCGCAACGATTCTGCTGTATTACACGTAAATTGACAGCTTAACTTGCTGAAACCTTTTGACTTTAAGATCCAAATCAATCAATACTGGTCAAAGAAAAAATTAGTACACATCGTTTTTTAGCCCAAACCATTTACTGTTACCGAATTTCTTGTTGCATTTCCAATAAGTTTGAGTTCTTGGTTTCGTTGGATACCTTAGGCACGCAGCTGAAGATCCTTTCAACTCAATTTGTCATGTCAGTTTAAGATGCACATTTTTGATAAAAATAGGATAAAGAAATCTAAAACATTTCCAGATTTTGAAATGAGCTTGATGTTTTTTGTACCAAATTTTCAATTCAACTTCTATCGATTCACAGATCGACTTACAATTAAAGATTTCAAATTTATATTATAACTTGTTAAATTAACATGACAACTAAGCACTGTCCCAGAAAAATCTTACGTTTTGATTTCAGTTATGAAAAAATTGCCAAAAAATGTTCTGGTCTTGTTTCCATTTTTATTAAGAACGGCTAGTGTTCAGAATATAAATAACTAAAAACTAATTCATAATTTTATTTCCTATAAAAATTTCTTACTGATATCTTAAGGCCCTTCAATAAACAGTTGTTTCATTGACAGTACAGTACGATCTTTTCCTTTTAAATCTGGAGTTTTAAAAATTTTTTGCAGTCTTACCACTCTTTCGAAGATCTTTTTTCATAAGAGCCCCATATCTCGCAGCAATTGGGCGGGTTTGCTATTTTTGGTACCAAATTAATCTTTTTACTTTGATACCTCACGCAACTCCATCGTTGCGTGAGAGTAATGAGAGGCTGCTTAATCAGGCCAGAACATCACAGTACCCTCAAGTACACGAATAAATGGTAGAACACGTTTTTCGAGGCACCCGTCTATATAAACTTTTTAATTGATTCTGCCTTGCGTAACAAAGAAGCTGCATCTTGGAAAACAGGTACATATGGCCTGCCAAACCATATGTTGCTTCGGAAATTCCAAAATTGTTTTCTCTTTGATTTTACTAGGCACATGCCTTTTCTTCGGTGCCGTATAATATTCGTGCCCAGGTAGCTGCTTAAAATCTGCTTTCACCTAAGTTTCCTTCGTCCATTGCGGCGCAATCAAATTTAGTCAGGTACCTTTCATAAATTTTCGGGCTCGCATCTGAGCCATCTACTGCTTTTCATCAGAACGGTCTGGTACTTTTTGAACTCTTTATGGCTTTAGCTTACTTTTCTTCTTGATCTTTTGTACAGTAGATTTTAATGTACCTGCTCTAGCCGCCATATCTAGCACTGAGGTGTTGGAAGTTTGCCTGAAAAGACGCCTCACCTTCTTCGCTACATTTGGGTTAGAAAATTCTGGTATTCTGACTGAAGCTTTTGCAGAAAACAGGTAGACTCTTCTTATATTTAGAAATATCCATAAAGACAGTTTAATCTGATGCACCAACTATTGTTGATATAGCTCAACATTTTAATAATGATGAAAATAATTTTGGATTTTGCAGGTATGTGGACTAAATCAGTTCACGGACTTCTTCTTGCTTGCTAGACATCTTTGTTTTTAGAAGTGCTATCTTCAAGTGTTATACATCACATTAAACGTCACTTTATATAGATCAATTATTGTGTCTTTTTAGACCTAGTAGACTATCAGGTAAAGTATAATCTTAAAATATAAAAAACGCAAATTTTTTCTGGGACAGTAATTATTAATAAATAAATACATTTTCACGTTAAATGTTTCATGTTAACTTCGAAAATTGTTTTTGTTTCTGAAGAATTTAGTATTTATTATATCAAAATGACTAGTGCTTATTACACTGTACATACATAGTTCAAAAAAATAGACAGATGTAAACTATACTAACTATCTCAAACAATATATATTTTTATTAAGTCATATCTCTTTTAAATGCACTAAGAGCTTGAGATTTTAACCGCTTTTCGATGCAGGTAGCCTAAGATTTACACAAAACAAAGCATATGTGAGGCCGAAATCGATGCATCAGGATCATTTAGTAACGAACGCAAATGCATTTTTGAAGAAGTGATGAATATAGGCTTAGAGTGTTAATAAACTCAAATTTATTTGTCAGAATATATATATAATGTGTCTAAAAAGAAACATATAATAAATGATGATATGGAACCAAGAAAGCAGCTTATGAAACCATCATATGGGTGTAGCGGGAGTACAGAAAGATGAAATTTTTTTTTTTAAACACAAAGTCTTTCTATAAATCATATCTTGATCTAATTAAGATAGACCAATCATAAATTATTATCTTTTAAAAATCTTCAAAGTAGATTTTGTAAATTACAAACTTATAAATGGATTCGAAGATATTTCGTTAATGATTTTTCAATATATTTGCTAATAAATACACACATTGAATGGTAGAAAGTTTTGACACCATCATTTGAGTATTGAGCAAAAGATTGAATAAAAAAATATGTAGTTCCATAAATTGCACTATATAAAAAAAATTATTTGGCTACACAAGATGTTTTAGTCTCAAGGTATCATTCCTTCCAGAGACGCTTTTCAAAAAGATTTTCATAATCCCTTACATTTTATATTTTGTTAATACTTTGCAAAAAGCTCGATATTATTTATGACTAATTTCATTTCTGGTATTTATAAAAACAAAATAAGTATTATTTATACAATAAAATTGCGTTTCTAGATTATTTTGTAGGTTATTACGATATTTCCACAAAGTCCTTGCTGTTAGAGTTATTATTTTCAACTTAATTAAACTTAAAATAAGTCAAAGTGTTATCCTTGGCTTCGTCAAGCATTAAATTCCTTACACCACATTAACAGTAAAAGTCCGCGTAAGCTTTACATGTTTAGTAAAAGGGTATCTCTTCCACCACACTACGTACTGGCTGGTTTGACTTAACGTAGCCACATTCAGTTTGACATCATTACCTTAAATATGTTAGCACTCACTGTAGCGATTTGAAGCTTATGCTTGAATGGGAGATACCACGCCCAATTTTTTGTCTGATACTAGACCGTACTTTTTGTGATATTTGTATGCAATTTATAATAACGATTTGAATTTTATGCTTGTATGAGATGCCACGCCTTTTAGTTTCTATTTTCCATTTGTTTGTCTAATGGTTGGCTAAATCATATTTTGTATTTGTGAAATTTGGTTCCTTTACCTGAAAGAATTCTCTCAGTATAGCATTTTGAAGTTTTTGCTTGTGTGGGAGGTGCCGCGCTCTCCAGCTGAAATTCACCCAATTTTTGGCCAGCGTTCGTCTAAAGTTTTCTTTGTATTTTTGAGAAATTTGGTTATACTACATCAAATGATTCTCACAATATAACGTTTTATTTGTATGGAGGTTAGGCGTGTTCGCGAACCGATATTGCCTATATTCAATCAAAATCGTAATTTCCATAGACCGTTTAAGACGGTCTGGCTACATTGACTCAGGTGGAGACGCCTATCCAGAATATACTTATGCCACGCTCTCTTCTATGAGTTACAAACGAAATGAATAAGTAAATGTGGCCTGAGTGTAGGGTATAAAATGTTGAAAAATGGCAAAAATTTTAACTATGCTACTACTGTCCGTCCAAAAGCCATTTCTATTGTTTGCTATTCTCCAAACAGCTGCTTTTTTATCTTTCCGCTTCATTTCAATCTTTGGCTCTAAATTTATGCAAATTTCTCATATAAGTTGAGAATTTTTAATGAAACATTCCGCTCTCTTTACATTATGTTGAAACAAATACGGTAAATAGAATGCGGTTCAGAGTTTATGTAAAGTTTATTTTCCACTTAATTTTTATGCAATTTTTTTATAGTTCTTCTTTCTGTACTATTTTTTTGTGCGATGTAATGTGAGAACTTAACAAGCAAAGTGTTGCATATTTTGAAATATTCATTTGCATTATTATTTTTTTTACTACATTTGCAAATTGCGCTTAGTTGTTGTTTTTTTTTTTGCACTTTTATTTTCATATGTGCTTGCTAGATGTAACATTTGATTGGTTACTTTTATGAAATGATACAGTGGCACTTAACTTATGTACATAAAATTTTTGACAAAGAACGATCTTTAAGATGGAGCCTGCTGCGAAAAGCTCTATATTACGCATAAGTCGCAAGCGGAAAACTTGTTTCTGATGTTGTCAAATTAAATGGCCGCTAAAAAACGGTAGCAAATCCACTCCCAAACGTTCCTTATATCAGTTTGTTGGATGATTACTACTACTGATGCCAATTATAATGAAAATTCAAGTAAAGCGATTTTAAGTGTATCGAGCGAAATGCTTAAGAATTATATCCACCTCCATATTGAACTTTTCGAAAAATTAAACGCAATACAGCGAGCTTCACTGCTTCCAAAAGCCAACTGGCGCACAAAAAAAAAAAAAAAGTAAATCACTTATTTTAGATCTTGTGTAGGCGATGTACAGCTGATGCTGAATAATTGAAAACCTTCATTTTCAAGGACTCTGTTCACCTGCATTACCTCTAGTAGTTGAGAACTATTTCTGGAAGTTCTTCTTTGATTCATTTAAATTTAAGTTCCTATAAAACTTATTTACAAATTTAAACTTTTGTTCCACTGTATCTACACACATACATACATATTAACATTGCATGCACAAGGACATTTCCTATTGAAACGAATTGTGCCAATTCTTATTATAACCGCAATAATGCAAATAATCTTTGCATGCAAAACTGTAAAATTACATTTCCATAATTCAAACATTGCAAACATTTTCAGGTTATGGTAATGGTGGCAATTCTGCACTTCCGTTGTGGTACGTAAAGAAATGAATGAAAGACTGACAGAAGGAGCAGAAAAAAAGTTTTCCGCTTATGTTGGGGACATTAAAAATGTCGGCAGCTGAACACAAAAACTCAAATGCTTCACTGTTGGTGAGTTGAAGTTGCAATTGACTACTTACTGTTGGTGCTTTTGTGACTAAAAGCAATTGCAACTTTACCGACAAAACCAACAACAACTGTAGGTGGTTGGAAAAAAGTACATTATAAAGTTTTTCTCTTTTAAATTTGCAACAATTTCAGTCAACATCAAAAATTCAAAATGAGCGGCAATCATTTTTTTTGTGCTCCCTATTATTTTATTCTTCTTCTGCTACAGTAATGCAAAATTGTCATAAAAGTAAGCAAGGAAAATTGTGCACATTGAAAGGAAAACTTTTCTCATATTAAATTATGAACAATGTTCAAATTAATACATTTCAAAGGACTAAAATTGTGATTCGTTTTTGGTCAATACTACTTCAAAAATTGTCATGGCAAACTTTCTACACAAAAATAAATAAAACACAAGAAATGTTTTTTTTCTTCAAAAAAAAATCCTCTCAAAACATGCAATCACACACTGTGCATTGCAAACAATTCCTACTTGCAACAAAAGATGGCTCGCCATGCTTTTGTGTCAATAATAAATGCAACATGCATGCAACACTGCCACTGATATTTCGACTGCATTGTTGAGCGACAGCTGCCTAATGTAGCACTGGTCTGTCGTCGCGATAGCTTCCTCCATTACGATTTTACAAAAGTTGGCTATTTTTAATTTTCCACTTTGGTAGTTTGGACTTAAATTGTTGCAAATGCGTGCAACTTGTTGCTACAGAAATGATATGGAGTAGAGTGTTTTTATGCGTTGCTCGAGGGAAAAGTTATTTGGGGGAGATTTTATTGCAATTGGCTTTTCTATCTTCAATAGTTGAACATAAAGTTTTTGTGCTGAAATTTTTGTTAAACAAAAAGAATTATTCAAAGTTTGGTACAAAAACTTTTTAATTATTGGTCTTTTTATGTTAGTTACATTAAAGTAATTGAGTCATTATCTTATTGCCTCCAAAGGATAATCTCTCTTTTTAAAGTCCCCAAAGTTCTTAAGCGCTTGAAACCGCTTGACTCAGTTACATTCAGATGATTTTTACTTCAATCAACAACCAAAGTGCTGAAACCTAATCTGTAGCTTGGCCAAGGACCTTCGCTCAATTATCGCCCTTATTCAAGATATTTGTACCACCATCATATTATTAATATATTATACAGCACGAACACAAAAGTGCTTGATGATAATAAACGCGATACAACGAGGTTACGCATCTGCATACTCCCAGAAAAAGTGCTGTTAATTTGATTTTTTAATTTGGGTTCAAAGAGAAGATTTTCGACTATCATCTTTTATTGCTGCGGTTGACACATCTACCTAAAAATAATATAAAAGCTAATTTAATTTGCGTTGGTTTGATTATATTCATCAATGAATGTTTTTGTTTTCCTTACGAGCTTTTTTGAACACAATTTGAAACTTTTTTTTTAAGCAATAATACTGGTCAAAAAAATTTTATAAAATTTTTTTATACCTTCTACATTATAGACCAATCACACAAAAAAGTTTATTTAAAAAACATGAGGGTAATTATAGGCCCATTATAGATGGAATGACCCATATGTAAAACAAAATCCATAATGGTTAAAATATAAGCTATAGCTTTTGTGGTTACAAAGATATTGCTATTTTAGTGGCAAAGAGGGTGCTTGTATGGAACTTAAATTCCAAGCAAAATCAGGTCAATATCGAATTTTATTTTATTATTTTATGTATAGTTCAACACGTAAATGAATTGAACTGATGAACGAAAGGTCATAAAACTGACATATGTAAATCAGTTTGAATTAAAAATTTACGGCTTGTTCAGAAAAATGCAAGCTTCAAAACTACGAATAACTTTAATTGATGTAGCTTCCATTTGCTGAGATAATGCTTCAGTACCGGAATCATTGTGTATATTTTAGTCAATGTGACTTGTGAGCTCCGTGATCACCACAAATTTTACCAAAGAGCGTAACAAGGCAAAGTATTGTCACTCTCACTTCTCGCTCCACTTTCACATTTGTATTAATATCAGTATGACAAAATAAATCTACCATTCCAATGTATAATGAGTACTCCAACTTAACTAGCAGTCCGTACGCTCAACGCACTACATATTGTAAATCAGCTGATCAGAGATCACAGTATTTATGGCACATTTTGGAGACTCCAAGCCATGTATCCAAATCAGCTGATTTACAATGCTTACGTTTGCTGAACACACGGGCTACTGGCTAAGCAGGAGTGCTAACTTACAATCAGAACGAATTCTCATTTCCGAATACAGCCTGACGTGAGTACCCGAATGCGAATTGGTTTTTTTATTGCGAATATAAGAAAGTTTTGTTTCCGGAGAAGGGAAAATGAGAGCGCCTCCTGCCGCTGTTCACTACACGTACACTTAGGAAACCCCTGTATTACACTATTAGAAATAACTTAAGAAATAAAAAAGGACTGAAATGAGTTGTATAGGAGGACTCTTACTTTAGCTAAAATAAATATGAAGGAACATGAATATATATTACATATAACCAAATATTATATGTATTAGCGATTTTCCAAAAGAAAATTTAATCTTCGAGCGGTCTTCGCTGTAAGCAAGTCTATGACTTTATTTTTGTTACTCTCAATGCTTCGATGTACTGACATTAGGGCCAGCCCAGTCAATCTGTCCTTACCCATTGAGTTACGTAAATATGATTTCACATGTTTGAATGTTGAAAATGTCCTTTCAAGAGTGCACGTTGTAACGGGTAAAATTGGCAAAATTTTGAGAAGCTTATGAGTATTTAAGAAGCCATCCTCATAACAGTTTTCGAAGGCTTTAATTGCGCAAGTTGAAGGATTTATCACAAGGAGCTTATGCCATTTTCTTGCTCTGCTTTTAGGGAATCCTACTCAAAAAACTTCTTATAGTAAACAAAAGTTTCATTTTTCAAGTTTAATCTGTTTATCCCATATACTGGCGGCACTAAAACATGAAGATTAGCTGATACAGATCGATGATTATTAACTATTTTTTGCAGCTGATCGAAAACATTTTCAAAATCTGATGACCTTTGAGTGACTGACTGACCTCTTTGTTTTCACAAAATCGTTTTCATAAAGTGTCTGTTCTTTTCAGTGTACGAGTATTTCTCATAAAACCAATTTTACATGGTGTATCCTTTGCAAAATCGTTTCTATATAGTGTCTATCAAAATATTTCGGGAGGTTCTATCCCATACCATGCCCCTTACGACTAGGCATGGCCCTGGCTGGGGAGCCCTAATACATACCTAGGCAAGCCTTCTACAAGCAATTCTAGCTCTTCCCCTTGCCTACTGAGTGTAATATGGTGTGAAATTTATATTAGTGAATAAAACAAAAATTTAGAAATCCGCAGGAGTTAAGCGTTTTCGCTACCAAAAAAAAAAAACATTCAACAAGTCGGCTCCCAAGTCCACCACTGGTTTAAATAAACTGAAAGCGTCTGGAGTGGAACTGTATTACATAATTTAGGCATTTATACAATAAAGGCACAATTATTTGATTTTTGCTTTAGATACGAAGCAATTAAAATTGAACACTAAACTTTACAATTTTGTGTTTGTTATCATACATACAGCTTTACATCAGCTACAGCGTTTTGGTGTTCTCAATGTGAAAAATTAATCTTCTGATAATGAAATGACTTACGTCATATAAATTCTGTGGATACATCTGAATCACATGCCATAAATATCTCACAACCAGATCATTCTCGTAGTAAATCACAAAATAAAAAGTTCCCAAACACTATGCAATTTTATTATAGTTGTAGATTTATTTATAATAATTTACATGAATAGAAAGTAAATACATTTTATAGCAATACATTTCATAGAACATTTGACTAAATACAAATATTATTTTACGAATAAAAGCAAACAAAGTCATATCAAAAAGCATCTTAAATACCATTTAAATAACTAAAAGGCAATAAGAGAAGAATTAAAGAGGAAGCAATTGATTGATGTAAGCTATTGAAAGATTACAAAGAAAATCCAATAAAAACACAGTTGACAGGAATGAAATCATAAAGTAGTAAAAGATGAATAACAACGAACTCATATCATGCTTGTAGAAAATCCGAAAGTAGTGTTGAAATTTTTAAGTTTATCAAATATTTAATGTGCTGATTTAGAAATATCCCTTACCATTATAATTGTTTTAGCTCTGGAATATCTCAAAATATATTTTTTTCAACAATATGACACTTGAACAGAGAAGTTGATTTCCAAAAGGTATGTCAACGTTTTGTGTTCTTTATTTTTATTGTGTTTATTTTATTGAAAATCAACGTCAGATTTTAGACAAAAAAAAAACTGAATATCTTTGAGACCAGAGTATTTTGCAAAAGAGTCATGTTAGTTATGCTAATATCATATTAACGACTGAACTTTACAATTTCCGTAAAATTTCATTTATTGAATATATAAGCTTTTATAAATCAACATCCCAATTCTGATATTCCTATATTCTCACATAATGAAACATACACTAAAGTACCTAGTATAGTCATGATATGAATGTAATAAATATTAGGTAACTAGGAAAATCTACCGAAAAAACCATAGAAAAAATAAACTAGTAAATGTATTATCTTAGGCCAGGCCGAAACCACATAACCTACACTGCATTGAAAGTACCTTTCAAATAAATGTTGAAAAGTCGTTGAAGAGGTTGAATAAGTCGAAAATATTGCAAAATGTTAAAAGGTTGAAAAGTGTTAAAACACTTTGAAAAATCTGAAAAAGTCTAAAAATATGGAAGCCATTGAAGAAAGTTGTTCATTCTGTCATCTGTCAATAATATTGAGTTCACAATTTGTCAAGTTTCATACAACAACGCATTTTTTCCGCTCGTAAAGGTGTCGAATTTTGTGCCTGAAAACTCTCATTTGCGGGAAGCATTGATTTTCTGTTTACATTTGAAGAAAAACGCTTCTGAATCGCATCGAATGCTTGTTGAAGCTTACGGCGAGCATGCTCTTGGTCGTAGACAGTGCAATGAGTGGTTCAATAAATTTAAAAGTGGTGATTTTGATGTGATAAATGAGGAGCGCAGCCGGCCACCGAAAAAGTTTGAAGACACCGAATTGCAAACATTATTGGACGAAGATGATGGTCAAACGCAACACCAGCTCGCTGAACAACTTAATGTGACACAACAAACCGTTTCCTTGCGTTTGAAGGCCATGGGAAAGATTTTAAAGGTCGGTAGATGGGTGCCACATGAACGGACCGACAGGCAGCAAGAAAACCGAAAAACCACTTGTGAATTGCTGCTCGCCAGGCAAAACAGAAAAGGTTTTCTCCATCGAATCATCACTGGCGATGAAAAGTGGATTTATTTCAACAATCCCAAACGAAAAAATCATATTTGAGCCCCGGCCAACGACCCAAATCAACGCCAAGACCAAATCGCTTCGGCCGAAAGACAATGCTGTGTATTTTCTGGGATCAGCGTGGTGTTATTTGGTATGAGCTACTAAAACCAGGTGAAACAGTTACTGGTGCATGTTACCATCAACAATTGATCGCTTTGAACCGTGCTATACGTCAGAAGAGGCCCGAATTTCAACTTCGCCATGACAAAATTGTATTCCAAGATGACAACGCATCGCCACATCGAGCAGCGGTCAATAAAAACTTGGTAGAATCGTACAACTGGGAGCCCCTGCCCCACCCGCCGTACTCACCGGACCTGGCGCCATCCGATTACTATTTGTTTACTCAACGATTCGCACTTCAATTCTTACGAGGAAGTGCAAAAATGGCTCGATGAATGGATAGCCTCAAAAAACAAAGAATTTTTTTGGCGAGGAATCCATAAATTGCCTGAAAGGTGGAAAAGATGTGTAGCTAGCGAGGGGAATTACTTTGAAGATTAAATTTGGAACTATTTTCGCAAACTGAACGTGTTTTTTAAAAAAAATTACCGGTTTCATATTTGTACACCAAATCACCAAATTTCATAAGGATTGCTGAAAATTTTTTTTGAAATAGGCCGATTTCGCCTATTTTTATATGCTAGCTGCTTGTAAGAAGGAGTGACCTGTGAGCCAAAATTTCCATATATTAGCTTGCTTGATTTTTCCGTAAACGTGACTTCAACAGACAGACTGACAGACAGACGGACACAACTAAATTGACTCACGTGGTAACGCTGATTAAGAATATATACACTCTATACCTGCCGCGCCCCCTTCTATTCGATTTTCGAACTCAGGTCACCAGATTACACAAGAAATGGTTATTGGTTGGCTTGCAACACATTTTTAAATTTGGATTTTTGATTAAAACTTTTGTTTCTTAAAACTTTATTTTGAGATTATTGCCATAGTCATTGCTTATTTTATAATTTAAGATCAAGCTAACATTTAATGGCATTTACAATAAGTTGCAGTTTCTGCCAAAGTTATTAACTGCCATTTTGCATGAAACTCAAAAACTTTAAAGTCCAAATAGTAAATAAAATGCAACATAGAGCACGAACGATTGCACACAAAATTGCACATAAAATTCCTTATATCCTGTCTGTGTGCTATGTATGAAAGTCCTAGCGATAAGCAATAACTTTGTAGACTTCATGCTATAAATTTCCAGCATGGCGACATTTACAGTTTGTAATTTATAAATACCTGTCAAAGCAGTACTTCAATATACAACAGTAGCAACAACTAAACGATATCAAGCGCAGTAGTTAAAAGAAATTGAAAAAGGAACAATGAAGGCACGAAAAACATCCGGATACCAAACAAACAGGGAGCTGTTATGGGAAACGAAAAACTTCCTGGAAGCGGTAGGTATTAACTTACATACAAATAAAAATGGAACTTAATCCCAAAAGAGAATTTTTGAGTCATAGAAAAGTGAGAAAAAATAAATAGAAAAAGAAGTGGAAAATATCCTGAAAATTTTAATTTCTCCTTTTTCATTTTCTTTTTAAACTGCCAAATCAGCCACAAACTTCCTCACTGGCTACTAGAGATGGTGCGAATGTTGAATATTTATTAACCGATATCTAACGTTGAAGATGACAAGAATGATGCAAGAATGAAGTTATGTGCGAGTGTTGACTCGAAGCATTTTTTGCTTATCCACATAGTAAAATTTTTAAACCATCAAAAAAAAAAGTTTTTTTTTAAAAGGAGTTACTCATTTATGACTTGAGTAAAACTCTCACGCCTCGAATCATTTGTTTGTGATGCATTTCTGTTTTCCAAATTATTCATTCGCTTGATTCGGTATCCGTTTGATTCAGATTTGCTTGCACGACGAGCGCTTGCTGCGCTGTCATGCTTGTGCTGACATAGCAAGCAGAGGTCTACTAAAATTTAAGCTGACAAATAAATTACTGAAACAAGAAAGAACACCAGTCTTAAAATATTTATGTCAAAAGATATTTTTTTTAATCACCGGCCCGCCCCGGGTGGCATTCTTCTAGGGGCGACAATTTTCCACAATCAATAATATCATTTAATCTAACAAGCGGCTTGTCAGAATGCGAATTCTTTTTTTACGTCGCAAACTCACATGTAAAATCGCATGTGTGCGTGACCCATAATGCAGTGCTACCCATTCTTAATACTGACAACTCGGTATGAGTACATACAGGTATTCCTACCATGGTTAAATACTATAGGATTCTGCGAAAAACAATGCTGCTTCTTTCAAACAAACATGTAGTTTCAAATTGTGTTAGTTTTTTTTTCGTTTTTTTCCTTCGAAAATCAATTTTGAGACTCAGGCTATTAGTTGGACAGCTTGCGACAACATATATTATTCAATGATGTATGCCCACGAGACTTTAACTTTTGCCATTGTCATTTCTGTCACTTGGCATCAGCAGGAACAGGCATTTTTATGAGACTTTTTAACTCAGCAAAGCAAACTTAGCAAAATGTAACGTAACCAATTCCATAATTTAGTGCTTATTAAGTAATAATTTAGTGCTGTAAAAAAAATTAAGTGCTGCACGAATTCTTGAAAAAATTAAGGTTTTTGCTAGCTGAATGAGAAGCTAGCAAAGCATTTATGATAATTTTTAGCTAGATTAAATTTTACCAATGCCATAATTTAATGCGTATTTAGTGCTAATATTATGTTAAAAAATACAATTAGTGCTGCACGAATTTTTGAGAAAGCCGCGGTTTTTAGATTTTGCTAGCTGCATGAGAAGCTAATATTATTTCTAAATTGTCTCCAAACTCTTAAAAATTGAAAATATAGTTTAGTGCCAATTTAGTGTAATATTACCCATGCCAACACCTGTTTTTTAAAACTTCATCTACAGAGCTTCATACACATTTGGCAGAGTATATAGTGTAGATACGTTAGAAAACGTCAGCAAAATTGAATTTAACCTATGTCTTAATTTAGTGCTCAGTAAGTGCTAATTTAGTGCTGAAAGAAAAAATTTAGTGCTGCATGATTGCGTGACTGAGGCGTCTGAGTCGTTCCATATGCTTTTTTAAAAGCTGTAAAACGTTAGGTTATTTTCGATTCGTGATATGTAATATCTCATAACCTTAAACTTTAAGGCTTAAAGTGCAAGAAACTAAAATGGCGATTTCACATAGCGATTTCTTAACTGCTTTCTGATTGTAAGAATAAGTACGAGTACTTACATCGCATCATAAAAGCTGAGATGTATCGCAGAACTTGTTTCATCCTTAGTTTTAGCCAGCAAATTTATTTCAAAAGAATTTATTGCAATAGTGCTAGGATTTATGCAATACTAACAATAACAAACAGGATGGTAGGACGAGAAGGACTTTAAGCAAAACTAAACAAAAAATCGAAAATTGAAAAGAAACAACGGAAAATTATCAACATATTCATGATCGGAAAAACTATGCTGGCGACGCGCGACTTTTTGTAATGATTGCGTGCACCAAGTTTGTATTGAGTTGATTGTGGAAAAAAATTCCCGTGACAACACTTGATCCTTGCAATGGGTGTCCGCAACCACCACCCATGGAGTTTTCCGCTATCGTTGGTGTAGCTTAGCGCAACTCGATTGCAGTTGCTGTTTTAAGTGTCGCGTCTTTGACATTTTGTCGTTTTCACGTATATCCTTTGAATTTCCTGTCTAGTGTGAATTTTTGTTTTTTTTTTGCTATTTTTTCAAGAAATTGTGTGCACATTTTTTCGTATCTGATCGAGACGTTTTAGTAATGACAAAATTTCACACGAAAAAAAGAATTCACTGCAAATATCAAATCTAACAAAGAACAAGCAGTTAGAAAGAACGAAAAAAAAATGGAAATTCGTTGTAAGTATCCAGACATAATAAATAACCGTTAATTGCTGTGCACATTTACTGTGGCGATTAACTTGGTTTAGTTTGGCTCGTTACATTTTAACCATTAGGAGTAAAGATAAGAAGATATACTTTCTTTACACTATTCAAGTGTGAAAAGCGCAAAGAAAAAGATAAGGAATTGCAATTTTTTTGCAATGAGCTAAGGAGTTTTAAAAAATCAAATACAATAAATTTAGATTTATAAGTAAGTCTTGAAAACATGGCATTTAAAAAAACAATTTGTAGCCAATAGTTTCTTGATAAAAGAAACATCGTTGCATGCAGGCATACTATAAAAATTACACATAAGCCGAAATTAATTATGGTCATGTTTGGATATTTCATCAAAAACTTGACTTATTTCGGAAAATAAAGATGTTGATTTAAAATTCAAAGTTACCTTACATCATTTGGAAAACCAACTTGATGTGATTTTAATGATTTGTTTATATGGGCAAGCATCCACAATTCTAAGTCGAACTATTTTTTCACAGGTAGTTGAGCATTTTGCCACGTGTCATTTACCAAGTTTTGTTGCAGTCTGTTGAATATTCAGAAATCTAGGAATCTTAGTTTGGCTTATCCTCAAAACTGACGTTTAAGGTATCGTATATCGGTACAAGCCAGCCATGCAATCTTGGTACGTACGGGTCAGCGTTGCAGGTTTATCTCCTAGATGCCAAATGGCCCACTTCAGCTCACATTTGGTCCTTGGCCCGGCCCATCATCATTAGGCCCCCTTTTCCACTAATAGTCGCACTTTGCAAAAAAAATTAAAAACAATTTTGTACTTTGTTCAGTAAACAACAAACTGATACTTCGAACGCGTATTTTCTTCATTGAACAAAATAAAGGCTGATAATCGAAATCGATTAAGCTACGAAGTAACAAATTCAGTAATGAACTAAAAGAGATTTTTAAATTAAAAGGACACACTTCCGCGAAAATTTCGATCCACCTAAAGAGCTACACAGTTAGAAATTTTGGAATAAATTCTAATACTCTGAGGCTTTTATATATGACTACACCAGAATTGTATTAAGATTTAATACTTCCTAAATATTAAAATTCAATTTTAATACAAATTTGTATTAAAATTTAATACCCGTTTTTATATAGATTTTAAAAAAAATTGTACCATCTTCCGTCTGCTTCTTCTATGATGCTGCTTCTGCTGTAAGATTTGGTCAATTATTTTTGTGTTGCATTTTTAAAACTTTAAAGGAAAATTTCAATTGTTTTTTTACCCGTCACCGATCAGAATTGAACCTAGGTCGTCAATCATGCCACTGTTGAAATATGCTCATCTTTACCGACTAAGCTACTGCCATCATTATGTGATCGACTAAAACTTAAATAGTTTTCCATCAAAATGAAATATTGAATTTTCATTTTACGTAGTTGTCAATTGATAATTCAAATATACTTTAAGCCAATCAAAATAAAATGCTACTTTGGCTGATGTCGTTAAGCCGCGCATGCAACCATTATATTTAAAAGGAGCCAGATTCGAACCCCGGTGAAAGCGAAATCATATTTTTTTAATTTCTATTCGTGTAGTCAGGAAAGTTAAAATTTAAATTTAGGATGTACCATAAGTTTTTTTTGGATATTTTGTTTTAACTGTTACTTATTTAACATAAAATTTCTCACCATGCGTTGGCCTCATCTGAATCAAAGCCAATAAAATTCTCGTATGGGATTTGTAGCTAAAATAATTTTTATTAAAAGTCAAAATGCAATCAGCTGATGAATCTCTGACTTCCTAAATGCACAAAAGCTTGTCTACAAGTATTTGTGATAAGTCGAAACCATTTTTACCAAAACAGGTATAATGAAATATCAAAATCAGTTAAACCAAAACAAAAGTTTAAACAAAGGCACCAAATTAAATTTTTTGTATCGATATAGATATTTTCCATAAGAAGTGATCCAAAAAATTTTATGCAATGTCTTCAATTTTGATCAAATTTCTTAATAAGTCCTCAAATAATTTTTGAAAATTAAAAAAAATTAGCAGATGTTCATTTGTGAAAATAATGGTCGATTTTTAAAAGAACTATTACTTGGATTCTTTGCAAGATAGCGGCACGATTCTTTTCTGAATCACTCGCCTTACAAAATACTATAAGGAAAAAAAATCTAAAACCTTTAAAGGGAAAATCCTAAAAAAAAAAATTTGAAATAAATTTTTGAAAATATGATAACTTAAATTTTTAAAATTTTATTTTGGTGATAGCTTATATAGTTCCCTAGAAACTCAGTCAGTTACAGAATGGGATCCCGGTAAGTTTTCGAGAATAAAGTAAAAATCTTAGATGGAAAATATATTTTTTGATTGACTTTAAAGTTCGTTTCGCGAAAAAATAAGTAAGTCGACTAGTGACATAATTTGCGTGAAATGTTGTACGATTATATTATTTTCTCGAAAAGTCACCGGTATACTATTCTGATCAAAACAGGTTTTCAACTTGTTTTTTTTTGCTAAATTTACAAAATTGAATGTATGAGAGCTAAGGGAACACATTCAAGAACTTTGACTGAAATTGGTGACATTGCACGAAATTTTTTGGATCACTTCCCATAGAAATGCTCTATATATGTACATATGTACGTTTCTTATGTAATGCATAATTGAATTGTTATATATTATTTTTATGGCTGCTTGTTGTTGACAAATATACAGATGAACTTATTATTAATTTCGATATTAAGAAAGAATTTTTATGTTTTTATACTTATATCTTACATGTGGTTTGATTTCATACCTCATAACGAAAAGTTAGCACAATTTCCTATAAGCAGGTGGATTTCCTCCTCGAAAACACTATGCCATCATTTATTTTCTTATCAACGTACTATACATACATATGTACATCGAATCAAAAATTACATTGACATAAAACTATATTCTATTGTTTCAAAAATAAGTGAATGCCGCAGTTGTGCTTAATTTCAATAAAAAAAAATTGGAATGAAATGATTATCACATTTGCAACATTGCTTCACTGCAAGGATTTTTTTTTGTATCAAATTCGCCAGGCGATTTTTATGTAGTTTTCGGTTTAAATAATTGCTATGTTCTTTTTTTTGTTTTAACATTTTTTTTCAAAAACTTTTTATACATTTTAAGAATTTGTTCGACCTTTTTTATTCCAAGATAAAAACACTATATTTACTGAAAATTTTCCCAATATTTCGAGGAAGATCCTTCCTCATCTTCAGGGGTGTCTAAGGAGCAAAAACTAAGACAATAATCAATAAATTGCACTGTTAATTGTGCAACTAACAAGTAAACTTGAGTTAAAATCCTAGAAAAGCTATAATCAAAATATCCTAATTGTCAACTCTTCAGTTTGTTCTGTTGTCAGTGGGGTTGTTTATAATATGAAGCATCTCTCATTCAAATCTTTTTCCATGATTACTTTATTCTTGTAAGATCTCCACAACGTTCAGTTTGGGGAAATGTTCAAACTCAGCACAGTGGGCTAAAATTTTTGTCTTTGGGGCTTGTCTATTTTTGTTTTTTCCGTCAGATATGTGTCCTGAGCATCTTGTTCAGTTTTTTTTTTTGTAGTACCAAAATATACCTTCTGGCATACCCAGTTTCGATATTTTGTATTTAGTGTTGCTATATAAACTGTTTTACTAGCAATTTGTGTTTATGTCCTTGAACACACTTAGTTTCGCGAACCTCTGTGCCAAAACTGGAATATATGTTATGGATTTATACCTCTTTCCAATCTTGGTCCCATATCCTTATAAAAATTGACAATTAATCTAGTGAATTTACTTACATTTGAGCTCAAATAAAACTTCAAATAATTTCGCATTCGATCAAAAATATTGCATACGTCACTAATTTGATGAACATACTAAGATACGTTGACCTCACTGCCAATTACATACAGAAATTTGTACTTGATGCTGCGGAAATTTACTACCTTATAATGCTGCAACAAATCAAAGGCATTATTACGATTACTGTCGTACAAATAACCGAGAAATCCCATAAATGAACGTACTGTCGCTGCACAGCTCAATTTCTCGAGGTGTGTGGAAGTTTAACCTCAAGACAAATGGGGAGAAAAATCTTATTTGTTCGAATAGTCGTCGTCGGTTGTACTCATAAAAACCGAGACGCTATTTTATTGTTATTTGTTTTTGGATTCAATGCACTGAGATTAACACCAAGAACATCCGACCACATTACGTACACTGGATTACTGCATTTTTCACACACCACCCCAAACTGAAACTGACACATCCCTGTGTTGTTGGGGGACAAAAGGAAACAAATGGGTTGTAGTGATGTTAAATTGCATGGGGAATCAAAACAACTGCCGTATGACTCAAATCTGACAGAGAAAATGACTTTTGCAGCAGAAGCAACAGCACCAGAAAGCAGTAGCAGGAGCATCAAGCAAGCGACCTACTCGAGCGGTCAGCGTGTTAAGTTATGGGTTGTGTCAGTTTTGCCAGACATTGTGATATGATTGCAAAACCGGAAAAGTCAGAAAATTACATTTTTTTTACCAAGGGTATGTGCACGAGTATGTAAAAGTGGACTGAGAAACCTTAAGGGAGTGAAGAAAAGTGGGCTAGTTATTTGTTTGTTCTTACTGCTGACGTTTTTCTGTTGTACGGGTAATGGAGTGAGGAGTTCTTCTCTAATATTGTTGATATTTACACTTTGGACAGTAGTCATATTATTACTGGACTCCCGTAGCACTTTTTTATCTGGTAGCACATTACTTACTCGTATTTGTTGTTGGACTTTTGGGAGCTTTGTATGCTTTTATCTTTTTGCAACAGCTCGCTGTTGTGTCTGCGTCAGTGCGTGAGTAAATTGAGTGCAACGGTCAACAAGAGGAGAGGAAAGATATGTGTGCTGAAGTTCTTGTAAGCAGTAAAGCTGATGAACTCTTGTTGAAATTAAATTATTTACAAAGCAACGCTTTGTGGAAACTGCTAATGGATCATATAGCTAAAGTTTATAGAACGCAAGGCAGAAGGCAAAGTATGAAGTTTGAGAAAGCTGTACGATTTTATCTGAAATGAAAAAATTTATTTAATTCCTAAAGCATATGAGTCCAAATAATATAGAGGTAGACAAATTGATTCCGACAACTTTTGTCTGATGGTAACATTGTCACACTTGCTGCACTACTAGACTTGTAGCAGTTCCATTCTCATGGCGTGCATTCATTTATTGTAAAGACGATGCTTTGATTTATAAGGAATAACACACACTCCCAGACCAAGTTGCTGGTATGTTGTGCATGTTTACTCAAAAATTCCTGGGCCAGCGCTTTATTTTTTGAACCGTCTAGTATTTGTGCCTGTGCTTTCATGCTTTTTTGCAAGATTTGACATGTTCTTTTATTCTATTTTCTGGCCAGTGCCAGATCTTAACTAAATTGCGATTTTGTTACAAGGCAATCTCTGCGTCTTTAAAAGCTTGACCCATACTGTTGTAAGTAGTTTAGCCTTAAGCCCTAATATATGTAGTCATTTTGTTCTTGTGGGATGTAGAAAATAAGTGAACATATTTTGAACTTCTAGGGAAATTAGCTGGGTATTTCAAATATGGGGATAGAGCGCTGAGACAGGGGTCTTTGTTTGTCATAAGCTACAAGCTTACTAAACTTAGATACCGATACAACGTTGTAGCTATACTGTATGCGTTAAAATGTATATTTTTATCTGTATGTTTTGTTTTATTTAAGTAAGGTGTTAAGAACTCATTAAAAACATTTACTTTCAGTACAAAAAATTTGGTTGGTTTCTCTAAAATGGGAAGAAAGAACCCGAAGCCCCAATCAAGATCAAATTTTTTATTTTCTCTAGACTTTTATGACACGTAATATATATATATATATCCCATTTTCAATCTGATATATTTTGACTATATTTTCTTGTATTGTGAGCAGATGGTTGCTAGTTTATAAATATAAGGATTATTTTTGAAACTATTTTTTTAAATTAAGCTTATCCTGTTTATTACTCATTTGAGGCCAAACATTCGTCATTTTGACAAACACATACATTCACTGCCGGATTTTCAAATCAAGGGGCCCATGGGCACAAGAGTGGTGGGGGCCTATCCGGACTAAAAAAACGAAACTGAAGTAACCGAATCGACCCATTCAACATGTAAAATTGCTTATTCAAAGTTGAAAGATACGTTTCGCTACGAAAAAATGCACGAGCTGAGTCGAATTGGTTACTTTGGTTTGCATATTTAATTATTTAAAAAATGCACGAGCTGGGTGGATTCGATTACTTGTGTTTGCAAATTTAATTATTTCAAAAATGTATGAGCTAGGTCGATTGGGTTACTTGGGTTTGCATATTTAATTATTTAAAAAATTATACCTGCTGGGTCGATTCGGTTACTGATAATTGATTCAGTTACTCCGTACCCTGGGACTTTTCTTTCATACGCAGCCTGAGTCATTCCTTCAATAAATTATTTATACTATCATCATACCTCGCTCGTTATTTTTATATTGGTGGGGGCCCAGGGGCACGTGCTCGTAGTGCCCTTATGTAATGCCGGCACTGCATACATTTCTGTAGTTTCAAATGTAGATTGGTATACTTTTTTTTGAGTTAAAAGGATTTATTACTAGCAAAGATATGTACGTAATTTAATAAATATTAACAACATAAATTTGAAACTTTAGAAAATAATAGAAAAATTTTATTAATATTCGTTTGAGCTTACATCTGAGCAATAATATTTTTTTTTTGCTTAAGCAAAATTATTTTTATTCTTATTTTTGATATTTCCTTAACTTAAGATCAATAACTATACAAATAAAATTAAAAGAACCTGTTAAGGTATATTAAATTTTTGACGTTTCAAAAACTGAAAAACGAAAAACGTACAGATAAGCTAACCATTCGTCAAAATGACAACCAAGTCAAATACTAAAATTCAAAACACTAACCGACTGCACACTATCACCACAAACAAGCTTTTGCAGACGACGAAGTTGGTGTGAGAGAGTTGTGAATCTGACTGATGTTCGTGAAAATGACGAAGGTTAGCTATCTTGATTTATAGTCCGAGAGGTAGCGTTGCATTTATCATAGTCATTTCCTCCCACTTAATTTCTTTTTGCAATTGATAATTAAAGTGTGGCTGATATTCGTTATAAGCGCCAGTCAAATGCATCGTGTTGAGCCTGGTTGTGAGAGGCAGACGAAAACAGTTTCACTCAATTACTCAGATAGTAAGCCACAAGTAGATAAAAGCACATCGACTTCATGCCCGAAAAATCTCTATACTATTCTTCATAACATTCTAATTAATATGTTGAAAAAACAATAATATGCTTAATTTATGGCTGCGGAAAGTCGCAAAAAAATGCAAATTAACCTTTGCATGGTCGTCATGTCCATGGTCGAATAGTAACGACATCATACCGGCATTATTTTTGTCCTATGAAAAAATAATTAAACTTCCCAGTGCCGTTGTTTTGTGCGTTTCCTATCAGGGACTAGACGATTTTTGACAGGCAGGGCACAATATTTTGCATGCCTGCTAAAGGGTGTTTTTTTTAGAGGTTTGTTTTTCGAATAGAGATAAAACTGGCATTTTATGGTCAAATCTGGCAACTCTAATGTCATTTATGTTCAGTTTGGTTTGCCATTTTATCATGAATAGGTTGACAAAAGAACAACGCTTGCAAATCGTGAAAATTTATTTCGAAAATAATGGATCAGTTCGCGAAGTTTACCGCAAGCTCCGTCCATTTTATGGTCGACATAATCGTCCATCAGAGCAATTACTTCGGTTGACCATGGATCGTTTTCGCACTACGTTTACTCTATGTGATAATACGCATCCGCAGAGACGTCGAACTGTGCGCACCGAAGAAACAATTGCCGCTGTAGAGCAAAATGTTGAAGAGGACCCGAATGAATCGATTCGCCACCGTGCACAGCAATTGGAGCTTTGTCCATCAACTTTATGGAAGATTTTGCGCAAAGATCTTGGCTTGCGACCTTACAAGATCCAGCTTGTGCAAGAATTAAAGCCGCGAGACCATGCAATGCGTCGTGATTTTGGTGTATGGGCCGAAAATGAGATTGATCTCGATGCTGATTTTCATCGCAAAATTTTGTTCAGTGATGAGGCTCATTTTTGGTTGAATGGCTACGTCAACAAGCAAAATTGCCGCATTTGGAGTGAAGAGAATCCACATGAGACCCTTGAGACGCCATTACATCCACAAAAACTGACTGTTTGGTGTGCTCTATGGGCAGGTGGAGTCATTGGGCCATACTTCTTCCGAAATAATGCTGGAGAGTCAGTTACCGTTAATGGAGACCGGTATAGAGCCATGATAACCGACTATTTTGTTCCCGAATTGGATGGCATGAATGTGGATGAGTTGTGGTTCCAACAAGACGGCGCTACATGCCGCACAGCTCACGTCACAATCGATTTATTGAAGGAAACATTCGATGAGCGCATAATTTCGCGGAATGGACCTGTCAATTGGCCACCAAGATCGTGTGATTTGACACCATTGGATTATTTTCTTTGGGGATATGTGAAGTCGCTCGTCTACGCCAACAAACCAGAAACGTTAGGGGACTTGGAAGCCAACATTCGTGGCGTTATTGCCGACATACGGCCCCATATGCTCGAAAAAGTGGTTCAAAATTGGACCTGTAGAATTGGCTTTATTCGAGCCAGCCGCGGCGGCCACATGCCCGAAATCATATTTAAACATTAATGGCATAAAATTATCCTTCCAATAAAGCCAAATTGATGGACATTAAAACGATTTTCTTGTGTTTTATTTCAATTCAAAGCTCTATACTTCTAAAAAAAACACCCTTAATGAAGGATTGCTAAAAAAATATGTTCATATAAAAGCGATAAAGAAGATTTTATTTTAAGCTGCGACAGCATATTACGCAACGTTTATCAAATACGAACAAGTACCTACTATAATTGAGGATACAAGAAAATAATATATTATTAAATACCAATTTAGTAAACACTATCCGATAGAAATAATAAATTATATTGTATTCCTCTGTTTTATTTTATAAAAATGTTTGACATTGCAACTTTTTTGCTGTCATGCTACACCATTATTGACATCCTTTATGCATTCGTTTAACTAAGACATGAAGTATCCTTGACATGTCCAGCATATTCGATTTTCGCTCATATTCCACACTTGATCTCATCAATATTTCTTTGTACAATTTGATTTTGTTTAGGACCTAAGTAAAAGCAACACAACTGCAGCGTAAGCTCCAACACCAGTTCAATTCGACTGCTCCATGCTGCTACCAACCATTTCCATGGGTGATTTATTGTCAGCACAAACGGGTATCTTGTTGATGCAATTCGAGCGTTCATTCAAGCAAGTGTATCAAATTGAGACACGTTTTTGATTTTACTATGCTTTATATGTTTTTTTCCTCTGTAAAAGCGAGACTCTTCTTTCGTATTATTCCCCTCATTTTTCTTCCTTATTTAAAAATAAAGTTGATAACTTGAACGAATGTTATCTGCAGGACGAATATGCAGACAGTGCTTCCTTCCGTTGTTCACATTTTTGTTGCTCTTTCTTTTTGTTGTTGTTGTGCTGAATATCTATTTGAAATGCATTCTAATATGAAGACATTTACTTTGTAAGTTCATGGTGTCTTAACAGCAGATACAGCAACATTCTGACACATTCAACTTTTTCATTTTGACTCACTTCTCCAACTCCAATTTGGTTTTCGGTGGACTTTGTGTGGCTTTCTGATGCACAGTGGAGTATATTGAAGCTCAAGGTTTTTTATGTGACTTCATTATTTTAGATTTTAGTTGACTCTAATTAAGAATTTTTTAAGAAAATTTTTGTTACTTTTGATTATATTTAATTACTTTATTAACTTTTTGAAAGTTTCTGTTGCTATTTGGCTACATTTAACAATATTTTTAATTTTATTGATACTTCTTATCCTTAAAAAATACTTATATATGAGTAATTCCCGATACTGTACCGATATTTCCAGGATTAAGGAAAGTTAGTGTAGCAGATCGACCAATAACGGTTTCTGATTCCAAAAAGTGCACTTAAAAAAGTTTTCCCAAGTGCGATTTTGCCTATTTCAAAAAAGGATGTTCCATTTAATAAATAGTATAAACATTCAACGACTTCCAATTTATCTTGTGTTCTTAACCACCGCACGATATATAGGACCTACAGAAAACTCTTTCATCGTGCACGGCTATTAGTACATTTTCATATTCATTCATTTAAGTTTGCGGATTATATGATTTAACAGACTAGTAACAATTCTTTTAGTTATTTTAGGACTGTCCCAGAAAAAACTTACGTTTTTAATTTTTTGTATTATGCTCTACCTGATAATCTTATAGGTCTAAAATGACATTATATTTGTTCTATATAAAGTAACGTTTAATATGATGTATACGACTTGAAGATAGCACTTTTGACGACAAAGATGTCTAGCAAGCAACAAAAAGTCCGCCAACTGATTTTGTCCACATACCTGCAAAATTCAGACTTAAAATATTCAGCCATATCAAAAATAGTTGGTGCATCAGATAAAACTGTCTTTATGGTTATTTCTAATTATAAGAAGGGTTTACCTTATTCACGAGAAAAAGGTTCAGGCAGAAAACCAGAATTTTCTAACTTAAATGTAGCGACGAAGGTGAAGTGCTTTTTTAAGCAAAATCCCAACACCTAGAGCAGAAAAATCAAAATTTAATGTACGAAGGATAAAGGAGAAAAGTAGGCTAAAGACATATAGAGTTCAAAAAGTACCAGACCGTTCCGATGAAAATCAGTTGATGGCTCAGATGCGAGCCCGAAAATTGTATGAAAGGTACCTGAATGAATTTGATTGCTGTGTTATGGACGACGAAACTTAGGTCAAAGCAGATTTTAAGCAGCTACCCGGCCACGAATATCATACTTCACCGAATAAGGGACATGTGTCTAGTAAATGCAAAGAAACAAAAATTTCGAAATTTCCGAAGCAATATATGGTTTGGTAGGCCATATGCACCTGTGGTCTCAGAAGCAGATTTTTTGTTACGCAAGGCACAATTAATTCCAAACTTTATATAGACGAGTGCCTCGAAGAACGTCTTCTACCATTTATTCGTGTACATGAGGTTACCGTGATGTTCTGGCCAGATTTAGCAACCTCTCATTACTCTAAGGCTACGATGGAATGGTATGCAAAAAAAGATCAATTTCGTACCAAAAATAGCAAATCCGCCCAACTCCCCAGAGCTTTGCCCAATAGAAAGATATTGAGCTCTAATGAAAAAAGATCTGCTAAAGAGTGGTAAGACTGCAAAAAACTAACAAGACTTTTGACATAAGTTGAAAAGATCGTACCATATTGTCGATGAAACGACTGGACAAAATTTAATGTGTGGACTTACGAAAAAAGTAAGAAATTTTTATAAAAAAAAAAAAATTGTTACTTAGTTTTTAGTTATTTATATTCTGAACACTAGCCATTGTTAATAAAAAACAAAAAAAGACCAAAAAAATTACTGGGTATTTTTTTATAACTAAAAAGCAAAACGTAAATTTTTCTGGTACAGTCCTTATGTATTTTCATAAGGTTTAATTTAAATAAGCGTACACTCATTCAGGCTTATTACCAAGGTTTAATTTAATTTTAGTGAGATACTAAATATTTTTCCGGCTAAACGGAAAAACCAATTTTCATTTTTCAATTTAGAAATCTTTGCTCGACCTACCTATAGCACAACTGTAAACGGGTTTTAAAATAATTTTAGTATTTCGAATATCGGACAGAAATTTTTATTAGACTACAACTGGAGTTGCTCTTCAATGTCTATAGACTTATACTGTATTTATAATATCTTCCGATATTCTTCAAATTTTTCAAAAAATTAACATCTGTGGATACTTTTTGTCCTTTACGATGTAAGTTGATGTTTCCTGATGTCTATTTAGGTTTGAGAGTTTTCTATCGTCTCGCATAATTCTGGTAGAATTAAATTTTCAAATCATATACTTAATACTTTGTCCCACTATACATATCTCCTGCCAGCTTCTTGGGGTGCATTTTTTGATTCCATCCCTGTCATTTTGTTACTCGTCGCATTACGGTAGTAACACTGAATTTGAAATTTTTATGTTTGCACCACAAAAACATAAAAAGTTGCTTCCGGTGTTACGGACGCCAGTAATGTGATGTGATGTTTCTACTATATCCTCCATTAGTTTTTTTTTTCTGTTCGCTTGCAACGCTTGAGTTTTGTATTGTGAATTTTATATATAGATACATGGTCCTTTTTACCGCCGGCTAGTAGCCGTCTGAGTATCATGCGACGCGCTCATTGGTGATTCATTCGTTTTCATTGATGATGCTGTTAAATAATTGACGATGATGAAATGAGTTGATTTTACGCGTTGGAATTTCATTTGTATGCAGACCGTCGAATCCTCGAATGTTGTAATATCCATCTATCTGTTCACCCATATACATATTCAGAGGTCCGTTTTTCACGTTCGTTTTCCGAACCCTCTGGGCAAAGCAGCATCAAAAGCAAAAGTACGACATGCTGTTTTTATGAGAAAGTTAGACATTAGGGTTGGTGTCTAAGTGGCTTTTTTGGGGTTGCGAATTTTACATTAACTAAATGATTTTGCAGTGTCGAAAAATGAGCTGAAAGTTTTTGCTATCGCAAGTGTTAATATTTTCTTCATTTATTGAAAGCATTTCTAGATTGATACCAAAAGGAAAGTTGGTGTCATTTTCACATCAGATTTTTATTAACGTTTACTTTAAATGTTTGGTTTTGATCCACTAGAATAATATTTGAAAGTATAACGCTATTTATTTACCTTCGTGCAAGTTTTATTGCACAAAAAAGAACAGGAATAAGCTACATAAGTTAAGTATGCGTCACATTCGCTGCTGTCATGTCTTGTATCCATAGTATTCCGAAAAATGTTTCATAACAATGTTTCGAACTCATTGCAAGCAACATTTGAAGCTGAAAACTTAAATTGAGCAAAGGATACAAAGGACAACTTTTAAGCATTAAATAAAAATAACGTTAAATATGGCTATCGTTCTCTCGTTATCGGGAAATCGGCCAGACCCTTCTCGTTATCGTCGCCTCGAACCCGATAACGAGAACGAGTCCCGACAACGATAACGAGACGACATCAAAAATATTTTTTTTCGAACGACTGAGGACGAGAAAGAGAAGGGTCTGACCGATGTCTCGTTGTCGGCGATAAGGTAAGATTTATTGTACGATACGCACTAAGATATCGCCGAGAGCAAAATTCAGCCAGAATTTCCATTATAAAAAAACACTTCAAACGCAATATATTGGCACCTATGGTAGCAGGCATTTTGAAATTCAGCGCTAGGATGTATATTGTCGATGTTAAGTACCTCACGAAATCTGTACGAGATTAGACAAATGGGCGTAGTGCCTATATAAAACAAAATTCTTTAAAACGCATTATCTTGGCATCTCTCGCAGCTACAGCTGTGAAACCAGAAACGTAATATGAAATTTCGTACATGGACCGAATTGTCTGCAGTAAAGACTACGTAAAATGTAGACGTGGTTGTAGAAAGTACAATAAGGGGGAAAGCCGCTGCTTTAGCTAGTTTTATATATATAAAAATGTGAACACGAATAACCGAGAATTATCGGCGATAACGATACAGATTAAAAATTTCTCGTACGAGAACGAGTACGAGAAGCAGCTGCAATTTAAGTACAGTGGCATTCAATAGACGTCATTTTCCTTTGAAATTTGCATTTAAAATTGCTTCTTGTGCTTTGCGACTACTTTTGGAATCTTCCGGACTAAGTTCATTGAAATATGCAACAGGCTTATCAAAGCTTACAGCGAAAGATATCGCTGCTTCAATCCATGTACCCTAACAAATAGTAAGTGGTTGTGTGAATGATTTAACTAACATGGTTGCAGCGATGCCAAATGTCACTTCGTTCTTTATTCTGTTCTTCATCGTAAGTTTCCAAAATCAACCAAAACAAATCGTGATAATTTCTTTAAGAAAAAGGCAATTTTATGTTTCGGGTGTGAATTTTTCTTAAAATTTAAAAGTAAAGTAAAGTAAAATCTTACTGATTTGTTATGAATTATCCCGCGTCATTTCCTCAAGAAAACCATTTTATTTTTGTGTGTTTCTTCAAATATAGGACGACACGAGCGTAGATCGAAAGCTACGTCAAGGACTAAGAAATTTTTTGTTTTGCTGCGATTATGTTTTTGACACCTTCCGATGAAACGCTCATGGTGTTGAAATAGTTGTCGAAAATATCGTAACGTAATATATGAACATCCTCTAAATGTAGTTAAAAAATGATAGTTAAGAGCAGCGATGGGCACATAGTGGCACTTTTCGCCTTCATGGCCCGAACCATTATTCGACGCACATGCAACCAAAATGCAATTCGCAGAATTTCAACGCTATCGACACACAGCGCTGACTTGAGATCAATTGAAAACAAAAACAATATATAAAGACATTAGCGGCGGTGCCTCGACGAATGTAGCATTGATTTTTGTTTGTAGTGCAATGTGTTTTTTTTTGTGCTGCTGGCGAATTTTGAAATGAATGCAAAAACACTTTCAAATTTTATTTTCTGTTGTTGAGCCCTTGTGCTATATTTCCATGCCCACCGCTGGCTTAAAATAATGAAAGTATTTTGAGCAAAGCTTAAATCACAGAAATTTTTCTATAAAGAAGTACAAGAAAGTATTAAAACCAAACCATACTAAAGTACATATGCCAGTTGAAAGAATTATGGATTAAATTTTATTCAAATTATCTGGCCGTATTGTAAAAATTGAACGCTTTCGTGGACTTGCTTATTTGTTGTTTTTATTCAACCATAAAAAAAAAATTTGCGTTTAAAATCCTTCTATACACTTTACGGCTCGTAGTCACGGTTTGAATCGCTTAGTTACGCCTAAATGCTTTCATTAAACTTTTATTTATGCAAACCTTGGGGGGCAAATAAAACAATTTGTTGGTATAATAATTTCAGATAACAAATTACGTTTTATACAACACAAAAAAAAAAATATTTCATAGAAAGTTAAAATTTTTTTCCAACACTTAGCGAAAATACAAATATTGGATTGGCGTTTTTTGTGTAATAGTTAAATTTTTAAGCAACTGACTTGTATTAACCCTGGCACCCCTACGGGATGCGTACACACCACAACAATAACTTAAGTTGAGACACTAGACGACAAATACTTTGTAGTAATGCAGTTGCAGGGGTGTGACTTTTTTATTTTTTTTTTTTGTTTGTTTGACTGTATCAAAACCGGTCAGTCGACTTTTGCTAGTAGAAGTGGATGAACGTAAGTCACAAGAGTGCGAACGAACCCTGTAGGGATTACCAATGCCAACATTTTAATGGGTGAATGGTTTAAAACATTTTATAAAATGTTTTGTGATGCAAATAATTATAATCTGATGTTAACAAGTCTTAACGACTAAGCCAAAGTGTTAATAGCCAACTGCGTGTGACGACTGAAAAGATACTTGCACTTGAAACTGGCGAGACTTTAAATGAATAAAATGAAATTGATCCCCAGGAGGTGCTTCCAAAATTTCAAAACAGGCAAGATGCTCAATCTGCCCGAGAAGTAAGAACAGAATGTCGAAGGCTGTTTGACCATTTTTAGAAAAACTATTTTTTAATATGCTATTTAAAATAGATCGAAATGATTGTTTTTCGTTCTTCTGGGCAGAGAAATAGTGCGTGGGGTGTGTGCGGAATACAGAGAGGTTCGTTTAACAAACAATAGGGTAGGGGTTGTAGGGTTAAGGAAACTGCCAAATTTAGGTACTCAGATCCTTTAAGCACTGACGTCTATTGATGCGGAGGAGGAGCTGTATCTATGCTCTTATATAAATAGATACTGCAAGTTTCCCCATTTGTTTTTATAATGAGGATGGATTCAGCAACTATAGTTTATTAAGCTTCGAGTTCTATAGAGGACTTATCATTTTGATCTAGCAAAGTGTCGTTACAACTCCACTATAAGTCAAACGATTAAAATCGTTTACTGATAAACTAAAGGGGCGTGATAGTCCCATTCGAAGCGAAAAATTTAAAACCGTCAACTGAAGTATTAGTGCTAATTGAAAAAAAAAATAATCAACGCAGCTTTAAGTAAATAGCCCCTTTCTTGCCTTTCAAAATCTAATAAGTGTTCCTGAGTAAACGTTTTTAATCCCTGAACTGAAGTGCATGCCGTTAGGATAAGGGCTGTAAGTTAAGTTTCATACTTTCTAAATAATAATTTTCGATGCAAAAATCTCTGGGAAAGCTTACAGTTTTAGTAAAAATCACTCTTTAACACTTAAATGGAAGTATAAAGTTTTTTTAGGGTTAAAAAAAAATTTTTAATATCAAAAATATTTAATGCAAAGATTTTTTTAATGCAATGCAAAAACTGCTAATAGAACAGTAAACAGCTTTGTTTTTCTCGTTCAATTAACTGCAGATATTGGCTGTTTGAATTGCAAGCAATCGTTGAAATTGTGCACAATTTACGCAAATTGCACTCATGTCTATAATTTCTGGGCTTGCATTGTTAAAACTACAATAATTTTTTATTGGTTTCTTATAAAAAAAAAAAAAAAGTGGACTTTAAAAACTTTGTTCTGTTGAGAAAACACGAGATGAAAAGAAAAAGTTCCATCAAATTCCAAACTAACATTTTGACCTCGATATGCGCCAAAATTCAGTTTACGCAAAAATTGTGGCAATGCCATAGCAACTCAGTATGGTGGGTCTCTTCCCAACTTCACCCCAAGCTACCAATATACATTAAAAAGGGAAATTGCATCATTTCGATTGATTGCTTGCGATGAAACGCGCACACATAGAAATCCACTTGCATCACAAATGCAGGAATTTTTTTGCTGCCCCATATTTTTCAGCAGTTTCTCTGGCTTTTGGTTTGGCTATCAGCTCACCAATTACCGTTGATGCTGTAGTCTTAGTAACGCAGTGGACACACACATAAACGTATTAAACGGTGTTATCTTTCGCTGCATGCATGTGTTTTTGCTATTTTTGTTGTTGGTGGAAGTGTTGCTTACACTTTTGAAAATTAGCAACATTTTCCTTCTATTTTTTTCCTTCTCTTAAAATTACTCCCAAGGGGATGCTGTGTTACACAGCAAATGCAACATTGGTTTTGTTTCTTTAATTTTGCTCAATTTCTTATTAATGTCGGTTTGGGGAAAAATTTCTTTCGCAAAAGTTGCGTTAGTGCAGTATGTGTACTAGTAGGGTAAGCTCGGGAGATATGGCACCTTTTTTTTGAACTTTTATAGTTTATATATATACATATTCATATGGGAACTAAGTATGTATTTATTCTTCAGTTAATATGAAATAAACCTAGTAATATCTTCGGCCAGGCCGAAACTCACATACCCTACACTGCATTAAAAGTACTTTTTAAATAAATGTTGAAGAGGTTGAATAAGTCGAAAATAATGTAAAAAGGTTCAAAAATGTTGAAAACTGTTGGAAAAAACTGAAAATGTTGAAAAAATATGAAATCCATTAAAGAAAGTTGAAACCAATTGAATAAGTCGAAATATATGAAAAATGCTGAAAAATTGATGAAAAAGTCGAAAGAATAAAGAAAATGGCGAATTAAATTGAAGGGGAAAGATAAAAGATTGAAAATGTCAAAAAATATGGGAAATGTTGAAATAAAATAGAATAGAAATGAAAAACAGGAAATATGACACGCCCACTCCTCCAATTCCGCCCATTTTTGGTTCAGTAAACAAACCAAGTTTTAGCTCGATAGCTTGTATAGTTTGCGATATGTGCCGTTATAATTCCTAAAATTTAGGGCGGTGATACACCCACTCATGCAGTCCAGTCCGGTTTTGATCTAGAAATAGCTTTTTATAAACAAACCTTTTAAACCAAATTTCAGTATGATTGCTCACATATTTCGATAGTTATGCCACTTAAGGGATTTTAATTGTATTGGAGGTGCCACGCCCACTGTTGCTATTTCGCCAGCTTTTGATTCATATGTACCTATTACCCAGTGAACCACTTACATCAAATTTCATATCAATTGCTCCAATAGTTCACTTAAAATAGCACTTACAACTTTATAATAATGAGAGAGGTGCCACGCCCACTGATGCTATCTTTTCAAGTTTCATTTAATTCCGAAGCTTATAGCAACCGACACCTCTTCACAAAATTTTATGAAGATTACTCTCATAGCACACTATCTATAGCATTAAACGTATTTCGCTTATATGGGAGGTGCCACACCCACCGGCACAATTGTGTCAAATCAATTGTGGAAAATCGTATGTTCCAATTTGGAGTTATACGAAATCCAAATTTTCAATTGTTTAAAAGTGCAACACCCACTTTTACAATTCCGCCCACTTTATGCGCAATTCAAGATTCATAAGATTTGTATTCGTGTACCAAATTACATCACAATATCTTGCACAGCTTACGAGCTATGGCGTTACAAAAGTTAAAATTTTGGGCTGTGCCACGCCCTTTTAAGAGCCTTTGCAAACTTTAAACCTAGCTTAATCTTAATTTTGTTCTTATCTTCACCAAATCACCAATTTTCATCAAAATCACAGAAACTTTTTTTCAAAATGGACTTGTGTATATTTACATAGAGTGTGGGCTGAAGGCGTGGCAGTGAACTGATTTCGCCCATTTTTATATGCTAGCAGCTTGCAAGAAGGTGTGACCTGTGTGCCAAATTTCATTGAATTAGCTTGCTTAGTTTTTCCGTAAACTTGATTTCAACAGACAGACACACAGACAGACAGACAGACAGACGGACACAGCTATATCGACTCAGGTGGTGACGCTGATCAAGAATATATATACTTTTCCATACCTGCGACACCCTCTTCTATGCGTTACAAACGGAATGACAAAGTGAATATACCCTCTGTGTAGGGTATAAAAAGGTATTTCAAGTTAAATAAAAATTATTCAATAAATGTTTTTTTTTCAAATTTATAAATTCCCACAAAGCGCTAAATCACCCGATACTGAGGGTGATATGTCAACATGGCCTTGGGTGATGTGGCAACATGCCTCGGGTGATGTGGCACCATAAGTGTTTTTTACGTTTTTTGTGACACAATTGTTGCATGTGTTCCCATTCTGATGTACATGTATCACGTGGCCATATACAGTTCATAACACCTTGGATTCAAAAATCTGTTGATCGTAAATATAGCAGTTATTAATTGCCATATTTTTACTTCTAAGGTCGCATCAGATGCTAAGGAAGAAATGGCATCTGAACCACAACACTCTCAGTGATGTGGTGCCATTTCTCCTCTTCTACAAATACCGAATAAAAATACCACGACACCAATAAACATCGTCACTCGCGTTTGAATTCTCTCAAAAACGAAATCACTTAGCATAGCATCTCGATATATATTCAAAAATAGTTTGTGCACTTCCCACTTGAACATTTTTTTAAAAGCCCGTACACAAGTAACCATAGCAACAACGACAAAACGGGCTGCTTTCTACGAAGTCTCTCGCACAAATGCACTAAATTTTGTCAATATTTGAAGGATACAAAAGCTGCATGTATTGAAATTGAAATGAGTGGCATATTACCTGGGGTTACCAAATATACCGACCTTACCCTATATAATGGGACTGCTTGAATTCAGCATTGAACGGATTCTTTTGGCGTTGATTAAGAAATCAATTCTTCAATTATGTACTATCTTTTGATGCGAAAATATATCAACCTCTGGATCCTAAACTTTTGAAAAATCTACATACATAAGCAAAGACAAAACAGATACATTTCTTTTTAACATAGCCATAACACAACATGTTCGCTTAAATTTTTTTTGTTGAAAAGGTTGTAAAGAGGGGCGTTGCTACGCCTCTTACAAGCTTAAACGTTTCCACAGCTAAAAAAATGGACCAATATTGATGAAATTTAGTATGGCAACAGATTGAACCCTGAGGAAAGTTATTTGTTTTTTATGGTAGTAGGCGGTGCCACGCTCCTATTAGGAAAATATATTTTTACAGCTAAACGCAGAAAACTATTTATGCAATTTTATCAAACTTGGTGGGGAAATATTTGGTGGCACAATCAAGTACTGGATAGATATGGGTGAGCTGTGACATATAGAAATGACAGCTCACATGCAAGCACAATTTTTTAAAAGCTGTGCGCATAAAAATATATTGAAATTATTTTTGCTAACTTCGTGTGGGAATATTTGGTGACACAGACAGCTACTGAATAAAGTGTAGGTGAGGCATAACAGGTGGGCGTGGCATCACAACTGCTTACAAGCAAGAACTTTCAATTAAAATGACAGTAGAACTATTGAAGCATTGTTGCCAGAAACCTCCCACGAAAGACAATATTGGCATTCATCTGAACGCGCATAACCCTCGCAAACTGTGCATTTTTCTAACCATCGCAAGAATACTTTCACAATTCTTTAGAAAAGTTAGCACGACGATTTGCGCGTTTAGATGAATGCCCTTAATCAACTCACGGAATAACTGTGTAGTCACCCCTACTGTTGATGGTAAGATTGTGTAGGAACCCAAAGGCATTGCAAGTTAACTGTACATTTGCAGAATGTTTGCCAATGCGCTAAGCTTTACGTAAAAATGTTGCTTGCAAATGTGCAGCAATTTTGCCGTTGTATGAAAGAAACAATTCGTAAGTAAATGCGGTTACGCTTTTTTGAGCACATTTTATTGTTAAAATGAACATTTTCCTGTTTTGCAACTACATAATCTCAATGCAAGCAGCAACTGATTTCGCGCACAACTTAGTCAGGGGAACATTTTGCAAGATACTTAAAAATCTGGGCAGACGTGTTACATTTTCATTCAACCGTTTGTCTTTGACTTATTGGTTGTCCTTCGGTAAAGCTTTTTTATATGTTGGTATTATCAGTCGTTTGGTTAATTCAGTTGCATTTTTGGGAAGAATCTTAAAGCTTTGTTTTTCTATTATTAGTTATATGCTATACAGTTTTCAGCCAAGGCCACTGCAAAACTTTAATCCGGCGCTGAATGTTACCAAATACTTTTGTAGCTTTGTAGTAAATTAAGCGATGTATCTAAAATAGAATGCGTTTCTTAATTTAAAAATTTAAATTTTATATAAAACCGATTTTTAAAATAACAAAATTAAACAAGTGAAAACTTTGAGCAATTCAAAATCAAAACATTTCATAGGAAAATTGTAAAATAGAAATAGTAAAAAATGCATTCATTCTGGTTTTATTAAAGGAATAGGTACACGGAAAAAGAATACGTACTCGTAAAAACCAATGGAATTGTCGGTAAAATGGAACTTAAAAAAGCTATACAGAATTATCAATTGGTTTTGTATTTTGTTGTAGTTTTTTTTTTTATCATAGCTGATATTGGTGCCATTGTTGTCATTGTAGTTGACCAAAAAATAAGTGATAAAGTTTTTGTTTTTCCCCCCATCACAACTTGGCTGAACATTTTTTCCATATACTTTTGTTGTATTTTTTGTATATCGCACGTTTGGTGCAGCATAAAAATACCGAAAATATAAAGAGACTGAGAAAAAAATCATAAAAACGATATTTTTTTTTTAACTTAAAAAATTTGAAAATGTTGCACATGATGTCACTTTTCACTTGAATGACAAAAAATATCTCATGCTAGCAGTTTTTGCGCTTTTTCCTAGTTGTTTTATTCAGTTTATGGAAAATGTGAGTTTTTTTTTACATCTTAACAGTAATTTTCATAAATTGTGTCCGGATCCATTAACGTACACGAGCAACTTCTGGTATATACTTGTACCATTAAAAAACTTTTTCGATGAATGCATGTTGGGTGATATTTAATAGCGAATTTAATGGCACTTCTTGGTGGACTTTAATAAAAACATTCTATTTAAATTCTGTGTATTGTCTGTGTAGCTGTTTTAAATGTCAGTGTGAAAGCCTCATCAACGTCAAAACTTAGTTTCCCGTAAGGCTACTCTGGACATTATGAAATTCATATAATCCGAAATATTTAAAAAAGCCGGTGACATAAATGTTATCCTTGATAGTCAGTTCTTATACAATTTAATTTTTAAATTTTTAAGTACTATGATATTGTAAGTTCATTAATTTCTTTAAGGATCAGAACAGTGGTGGCTATTTCGATAAAAAATAATTTTTTTCAGTTCTACATTGGAGCTCTGAAAAGCATTAAAGTGCAACAGACTGGTTTTCAGCCTATTCGAAAGCATTTCAGTAAATATTCGGTAGGAGCAAGTGCTCAACAGTGGCGCGGTTCAGAAATTGAATTAATTAAATTTTTCAAACGACTTTCATGTTTCAATTTAAAAGACAATGATATTTTATAAAATCATACCTATTGAGTTTCACAAAATGTCCCAGCTTAGTACGAAGTAAAGCAACCCAAAACTCTATAAACACGATCACAAACCACGAATTTCATATAGAATTCTAAGAATTCTAATTCGAGTCGTAGTTACTCGGTGTTATATTTTCATCACACACATTCACTGCATTGAATAACTGAGGAGGAATAAGTTTATTAATTTTTGCCATTTAATTTATGGAAATCTAATGACACGAAATTTGCAACTTCTTGGAGCTCCTTTGAATCGGTATTTCGGAATCGGTCATTTACTTTTTCAATTCACTTATAGGAGGAACTTATGCTTGTGTTAATTCCACTTCAGGAATCAAAATTTTGCAGTTGAAAATAAATGCTATCCCTAAGTAATTCGAAAAACGAGTTCAGTTGCTCATTTTTCTACAATAAATAGTTACACAATTTGATGAGCAATGATCAAAAAATTAATATAGAAGTGAGGATATCTTACAGCTATTGATCAGTAAAAATTTAAATTGAACTTTAAACACGGCTACATCCTGCTCGAACACCAGTAAGGTTTATGTAAGTTTTATTGTGGAAAAATTTGTTTTTGCACCTACGGATATAGAAAGTTCAAAATTTCCAATTATTATTTTTCCATTTCCATTTATTATTGAACAGTGTTTTCAACTCGGAGCTTTGTTTGTCTTCATAGAAACAAGATTTTGATTCATTCGGTCAAAGATCTCTCACTTTAATAAGTATAATAAGTCACAGCTGTTTTAAAGAAGGTGGTGAATATCTTACTCTATTTATCTCAAGTACCTGATGTAATAATAGTCCATTGAACGATTGCCTTACAGTCTGGGTAGGATGTGATCTTTTTTTTTTTTGTTTAGGGGGGCAGTGTTAGTATAAACTTCTGCTTTTGGAGTTGACAGCATGGTTGCCATCTTGAAAAAGGGGTGTGAACAGTTTTTTCAGAGTTAATTTGTAGAAAATTTGATTTTCTTCAATCTTAATACAGATACTTTTAACCTAAAAATTGGAAATGAAAAGTTATCTATATACAGGTAGTCCCCGACTTACGACCGTTCTACTTACGACTATTCGCACTTACGACCAATTTTTTTCATACAAAATGCTTAAAATAGTTTCGGGGAATCCCTAAAATATGTATATGAGAAAAAATTTAAAAAAAAACAGTATTATGTACAAGGATTCGATTTATTTCAGTACAAATAATACGTTTGTTTAAGTGAATAATTTTATATCATCCCAAAAATGGCTGGAACTAGTAGTACAGTATGTATGTAATATTTTTCTTTAGTTATTTTTTATGAAACTCGACTTACGACTTAATCGACTTACGACCGATGACTAGGAACCTATCTCGGTCGTAAGTCGGGAACTACCTGTACATATTTACTATATCTCGCTGTCTTATGGTTTGATACTTCAAAAATCTGACGTGGTGGGGCTATTTTAAATATTGCTTACTCAAGGCAAATGCTGATGGATCTGCACAATAGTATTTTTTTTTGAGTCGGTGTCATTGGTTTCGTCTGGTAGTTTTTCTTATTTTTACAAATCCATATATGTGATGTCAAAGATTTTAAAGAAATATGTTCCAATAGGTATAGTTCTACTATTACTTTGTGTCCAATGAGCTTGACACTAAAGTCCAAATTGATCTTCGAAACAAAAACAATACAACAGAATTTAAAATTCATTGTAATTGTGGTAAAACGTGATAGCTCCGTCTTAGTTCAGTGGCTTATGTGAATTTTTTTGTGCATTTGGAATGATCGAAGAAATACATACATATTGGTTGATCTTAAAACTTTAATCATATTACGTTTTATCCTGCTTGTCATCGTTACGATCATTACTGGCACTATTGCTCAGGCCGTTGGAATCTAATTAAGCTTTTGACTTTTCGTAAAATCTTTGCAAATACGGGAAATGAGATAATGCATTCTTTTTAGCATCGCTGACAAGTTGAGCTCAAGGCCTGCTTATTTAAAAGGAGGAAAAGTTGAAATTTATGAGGCTAAGCTCTTTGTCCTTGTCATTACTGCTTCAATGACATCTTCAATTTCATGAGCCGTGTAAAGCATATTATGAAACATGCGTCAATAAATGTTAGGAAAGAATCTCTCTAGGAATCGCATAGTCCTTAAGAAAGAAATCAGTGGAATGAATTATATTGGAAAATTCGATGCATTTCATTTTGTAGTTTCTTCAAGCTGAAAAGCTCTTCATTTCATTCTAACAAAATTGATGGTTTCCGGCAGGATGTTTTTTCGCTTTTTCTGGCGGTGGGGTCAAAATTCGATTACCTTTTTTTTGCTTGTTAAATGAATAAAAACGCTTCATTTAACGGGTTCTTCCGTAAAATCCTACAATTTTTTTAGAATTTTTTTAATTCCTAGAAGTTCCGCGGCTTTGACGTGCAATTAACGGCCGGAAACTCTTTTGATGCGTCCACTTGGATACCTTGGTTTCAAGGCACCTTGCGTTGTTTGATCAAAGTTTCGCACTACCTACCCAGGCAAACAAAAGTGATCGTTTAGCTTTGATTTAGATTTTATATTAAACTCGACGCATTCGATTTGTTCAGGTTTGCTGTAAAATCTAAGCTCTCTCTCTCTACGATCCGATTTTTTTTTGGAGAAATTCATTCTGAAACATTTTCGTAAGAAAACTAGGATTTAATCACATGCAAAATAATTTTCTACACTTGGGAAATCATAGATAAGGGTGCTGTCTCCATTACAAACATTTAATTTGTATTAGCGTATTACGTTCATAATTTACAACATTAATTGCAACATATTTTCATATTTGTTCCACAGTACTTCACAGATTGTCTAACGTGTGTCCACGTACATTGTGGAATGGTACCAGAAAATGTAAGCATCATTTTGGTCAATTACGTTCTTTCACAATTTTTTCTCGCTCTCTATCTTTTTGATAAGTTGGAAAACTCTTGCAAAAAGCTTTTAAAAGTTTTTTGATTTTAATGTGGGGTGAAATTAAAAATAAAAAATATATTTTTTTAACATTAAAACGAATACTTCAATGAAATATTCAGCACAATAAGGCAAATTTTTTCCAAGCACTTAAGCTGTGCCTTAATAACATGAAATAATGTTTTTTTCATGCTTAACTTGATATTTTAAATTTGTTGAGGACCTGGAGAAAATAAACTTTTTTTTAGGAAGTGCCACATGTGACTCAATTGGCAGAAATGAAACGCAACTGTTTACCAAAATAATTGCTCAAATATTTTCATAATTTTTCCATAATTAAATAGGGGTTTAATTTGAGGCTTTCAGATACTAAAAACTTAACTTTTTTTAACAGTTTTTCTTACATTTTGCAAACATTTTTTTGTTACAAGCGCAAACTGTAAACGATATCAGTAGTTTTTATATAAAAACATGTTGAATACTATGCACTTCAATTGCTTGCCATATACTTCTTTTGTAGCAGCAATTTTCAGTTGTCACTGCACCATTTTATTTCACACTTTCATTTAAGCACCTCATAAAGGACTAAAAACAAGCTCAACTCAAATAAAATGTATTTTATTGGCTACTCAGTGACATTTATGCGATTGTTAATGTCACAAGATTTGTCAGATTTCCAAATGTGATTGCATTTGAGACTACTATGTTATGATATTTGAAGTGTTGTTGGACGAAATTCACACATAAATGTTCATGGTGATAGAAAAAAATTTGATAATTTGTACATTGATTAAAGCTTTGTGTTTTTTTTGTTCTAAATACTCAAAACAGTTTTGCCAGAAGCAGCAGGGACATTAAACTCTGATGCATGCCTTACACATACATGTGTAATTTTGGTCTGTAAAATCTAACATATGTGAATGAAACATTCGTGTTCCTAAATCCAAATATAAAGTAAATCTGTTTCTTTACTTTTTGTTGCAAAATTATTATCAATTGCTGTGTGACAATTTTTAGTACTTAAAATTTTAATATTCACAATTTAGTAAAAGTTTGTATATGGCAACGTTTTAAGAAGAGATAGTGAGGTTCGCCATATAGTGTATTAAAAACTAATAGCCCGTTCCCCGTAGAGTACGGAAAGAATTGGAAGAGTACAAAGAATGAAAGTAATTTTATTGCAGAAGGGGCCATACAATTACGCCCAGTCACGCAATTAAAGACCATTTTTTTGCGCTATTATAGAGTTTCCGGTATCTACTATTCTCTGGAATCAAGTTTTCTTTCCAATAGTATACACATACATATATCGCTCGTTGACTGGAAGACCGTCATAACTCAAGAAATATGTTTTTTCGAGTTCGCTAGAAAATCCGAAAGGTACCCAATGAACTTTCTTTTATCGTTTGTCTCCCACTTTAGGTTTTTTGAGTAATGACGGTCTTCCAGTAAACAAGCGTTATGTACTTAAAATGAAGATCTGTGGTGTACTTTCTAAAAATTGCAAAACTTACTGTTTCAGGGCAGCACCTAATAAATCCTGCAACTTATAACACCATCATGGAAAAGAAACCATATCTTCTTGGTCAAAATTTCTTTTTAGTGGAAAATATCGTTATTTTGGGGTATTCATTCAGGTTACTACACTGACGGAAAAGATACATTATTTTTTTTAAACAAATGGTTGGTTAATTTATTTTTGTTGATTTGTTCGTGTTTCAATTAATTAACAAGGGAATTTATAAATATATGGGGAACTAACTAAAACGCTGATAAACAATGAATTTTTTTATAGAAAAGTATATAAATTTGATGTCATATGTATACAATTTTGAAAGCAAAAAAATTATAAAAAAAAACATTATTTATTTTTAAATTTCATTGCAATGAAAATGTTGCATATTTTAAGGCTTAGTTGTAAATTATTGCATTCAGTGCACTATTTAATTTGCGTTTATATGTAAAGAATGAAATCAAAATAATGCATTATGATTTGATTCGTCATTACTTTTTTGCTTTCAAAACTGTATATATACGACATCAAATGCAGTTATGTACTAAAGATCTGTGAATGTTACCAAGCTGACTCTCAGGAGCCTGTGAGAGGCGCACTTGCAAAGCACTTGTTGCCTGTTTTAGGAAATTAATATAATTGTGTCTAAAGTGGCGTCAATCGATCGATGGTTGGGGTGGTCCTAGTAATTAATAACGGTGAATAGAAACAACCAATAATATATATGAGTAACCTCGAGATTTCGATCTGTCCATATGAAAAAGCGCCTTTATAAGTATAAACTAAAGTTGGTCCGATCTGGGCAAGAATGTCTCAATAGACCTAGAAACACTTCACACATAATGGGACAGTCTGTTGTATTATATGGGCAGGGGACATGAAAAGGTTTGGAGAGCTTATGGAATGTAAACCGATCTTCAGATTTTATGATTTGATAACATATAACGGGCTCTGCGTTTCGGTATGAGGAGTAATAGAAACAGACGAAGAGCTCGTGACAAACTAACACCAATCAGAGATGTTTGGGATAAATGGGAACGCAACCTCAGAAAAATGTAAAGCCCAAATGAAAATGTTACTATTTATTAGCATATCGAGGTCAATGCACATTCAAGCAGTGTGATTTAAAAGGCAGTTATGCTTGGTCGCTATAGGTTTATGCGAGATGAGACCAAAACCGTTAAAGAGTTGAGAATATCCTGTCAAAGTTGCACTGATTAAATAATTATACGGTGAGTGCTATTATTTTTGAATACAGGATTTGAGCTGATTTCTGATAGCAAAGTTAAAAGCGTTTTGGATATATTTCTCCAATTTCCATAAACTTCAAGCGACAACATATTTTTGAAAGGAATAATTTAAAACATTTGTGCATTTTGTTTTGGAAATGTTTACAAGCGAGCCTTTAGCTATTGAGGGAGGTCAGCGTTAATGAAGAAAATGACTCAAAAGCAATTTTTTTTCGCTTGGTTTTTGATCGTTGGAGTATTTATAATTCTCAATGAAAATTCATAACATGTGGTTCTTATGATCTTGATATATGTTATGAAAGGAGTAATTTTGATCCAAGGACACATAAAAAACTGCATTTTCGATAGATGGTTCGTAAATTATAGCTTCGTGGATACCTTTTTATCGAGTTTTGTTTATATCTGTGGTGTAACACATTCTTCAAGTTCATTTATTTAAATGAATTTCTTATGTCTGCTCTTTACAAAATTATTTTTTAAATAATGAAAAACAAATACTTTTGTTTGACGTAGAAATAATTTAATAACACACAAGGAAAAATCTGTGTAGTGTTCAAATACGCTACAATATCATTTAAAAATGGGAGCAATAATGGGAAGCGGAACTGTAGACGCCCGGCACTTTTTGAATTATTGTTGAATAGTTACTGCTATTATGCTATATTATCCTATAAGTTCATTGGGATTGTAGGGCCTGAACAAGAATTCTATATCAATTTCGATCACTTTATGCTTTTTCTTTACTCTAATTTTTGACATATTACTTTTTATTCTTCGGCACCGCGATATTCTGGGTATTACTTCCCTGCCGTTTTCACATGTATTCGTCTCGTCTTTTTTGATCGTGTGGCCTATTCATTGTGCCAATGTCTGTTCGTAGTTGAAGCAGTAGTATTATTGGTAGCCAAATGAAGTTCATAGTTCATTGTTGTATAGGGTCGTGAAAGCCTCAATATCCCTCTCAAGCGGTAGTTTACAATAACTTGTATTTGTCTCATCAGTATGCTTATGATAAATCATGACTGATTGAACACTTCACAGTTTGGTCTGCGTTGAGATTATGTTTCACTTTCATATTTTGTGGAACAGTTTGTAACGATGTTTTCTGCCGGGGTATACACCAGTCGGTGTCCAGGATCATTTTACCGTGGGGGTCGTTACAAAAAATTTATTAGTCACCGTTTTAGATTTTAAATTATTATTTTTATTTATTTTTTAAATAACTTAAATATAAATCTTTATTATAAATTATAATGTTTCTTCGACTTAAGATATTGTATAATAATAGAGGCGAAAATACGTTGCGTTGGTCTCGAAAAGTTCGAGAGCCAAGTTGGGTTCGAAGGCGCGTGACCTGTATTAATGTAGAGGATCGAAATCGCTACTACGGATTAATAAAGGGCGAAACAACGTTGTGTTGGTCTCGACAAGTTCGAAAGCCAAGTTTGGTTCGAAGGCGCGTGACCTGTATTAATGTAGAGGATCGAAATCGCTACTACGGATTAATAAAGGACGAAAGTACGTTGCGTTGGTCTCGAAAAGTTCGAGAGCCAAGTTGGGTTCGAAGGCGCGTGACCTGTATTAATGTAGAGGATCGAAATCGCTACTACGTATTAATAAAGGGCGAAACTACGTTGCGTTGGTCTCGACAAGTTCGAGAGTCAAGTTGGGTTCGAAGGCGCGTGACCTGTATTAATGTAGAGGATCGAAATCGCTACTACGTATTAACAAAGGGCGAAAATACGTTGTGAGCGCTTCAAGCTCACTGCACAGACTGTCGGTTTTATTCGACTACGCGATGCTTATATTACCGAGTAGGATCGAAATCGCTGCCAGCGTTAATATAGCGAAGTTACGATGTGAGCGCTTCAAGCTCACTGCATAGACTGTCCAGTCCTCGTTTTAATTGTCGTTTAATACCGCAGATCAGTTGCTAGTCTACTGGTTGCGATGTTTTATAGCTTCGTGTTTGATCATACTTCCCATCGTGTTGTTTGATGTTGCAGTCGCTTATTTTGTGGTTGCTTGTTGTTTATGTCGTGGTTTGATTAAAAGCTTAGTATAAAATAATATAAATAATAATAAGTAAAAATAAAAATTTTTATGTGGGGCGATTTTTATAAAAAAATCGTCGTCACAAGTTCACGCTTTGTTTATTTCTGCTGCTACGTCTGGCGCTACGTAACGCTTTTGATAGTTAGATTTCTGCCAAAGTAGCAGCCTGGCTTTTGTAGAAAGTAGCCAAAGGCTATGAAATATATAGTTTTGGTGTTAGTCAGCCAAAATTTCAGCTTTTGAAGCCGTCCAATATTTTTAATGCCTCTTCTAACTATGGTATTACTTGGACTTAAAGTTCAATAGAAACATATAAAAAGTTGTATTCATAATTTATTACAATATCTCAAAAAATACAGAATTTTCACACAACTTGCAAAATCTATACTTTTCCATACCTAATCCGCAACTATTTTTGGAAACAAACATAAGTGGTGAAAAAAAAGTTAAGTTTGTAACTAAAGTTCTAGTTTTCTATGGTGATTTTCATTTATGACTTTTGTAACAAGAGAACAAAATTTTGCCCAAATCGTAATTAAGTGGAAAAGTTTTTTGAATTTTCCAATGCAAAATCTTTCACCAAAAACTGAATTAAAGTTGAAATACTTTGAACAAGTTCATTGTTTGATTTCAAGTTTACTTAATGCCAAAATTAACAACAATTTCTATATTTATTTAAACTAAATAAACGTCTACTTAATAACAAAACTTTTCACTAACTCTACTAAAAATAAACCGCACTTTCCTCGCTCATATAAAAGGACGGAAGTTTACAAAAGCGCAAGGACAACAAAATCAAAACTAAAGAAGTGCTAAACTTTCAATGGTTATTTAGGTCAAGTTTCAAATTTCTTGTAAAACGTTGCGAATAATGTTTTATGCTGCTTCTGATAAAAGTCTTACATAATACGGATTTCGTATGTATGGATCATTAATAATACGTGGAAATATAAAAACTGTTAGGAAACTATGTAACGAAACTTTATGTTAAATTCAGCTTAAGTCAAATCTGATAAACTATCAAATCATTTCATTCAGCTGAATTTGATGAAAACTTTCAAGCAAAAGTGTACTTGAGCATATAAAAAGTTGTGCCAATTTAAGTTTGGGGTGGTATAAAATCAAGTTGAGCGACAACTTTTGAAGGATCATTCAGAATTATAACAATTTTATTAGCAAACCTTTTGACAGAGAGGGAGAAATTAACTTTCAACATTAGCAAAATTTATGATTTCTGCAAATTTGAATGGGAGCAGTCTCGTTACTATAAGTAGAACAAAGGGGCCCGTCGCATTACGTGCGGGCTATTTTTTTTTTTCAATGCTGATCTGTGTCACCAAAAGTTTTCATACCAAGTTGAACGATTAAAATTTTTTGCTCATGTGGGATGTGTCACGCCCACTTGTCCAACAGCACTCACTTTTTGGGCAGTATTTGCCTGTGTCAACGAATATTCCTGTAACAAGTTAAGTAAATTTTGCTTTAACAGTTTTTGCTGGAATGGGTGGTGTCAGGCCCATTATTCAAACTCAGCTAAAAATTTGCTATGTGGCACAAACTATTCCCGTACAATTTGGTTAAATTGGCTGGAATAATATTTCTAGCAAAGTTTTTCCTTTCATGTATGAGGCCACGCCCACTTGTCAAAACTCACTCACATTATGTGCAGGTTTTTCATGTATCTCCTCATGTTTTCATACCAAGAGTGGTATAACTTACATGCATAGATTTATATGCATTGGGTTTTAAAGTAAAATAAATGCTTACTTATCTTATTAAATATTTCATAGTTTCATGAAATTTTCTAAAGTTGATTTTCTAGATTCAACTTAAATGGTAGGTGTCACGCCTACTAACTCAAAGTCTTCAACCATAACACTAATGCACTGTTGTATTCTTAGATGATTTCGAGCACAAAGTTTTATGAGCCAATATTCTAACCCGTAATATATCTTGCATTCAAGCAAAAATGTCTGTTTCATATATATGTATGTTATGTGCTTAAGACATCCTTCCCTTTATATTTTATTTTTACATACCATTGAAGATTATTTGCAACTTACATTTCATTCGTCGTATTTTAAAATTCAATCCAACAAAAAGCTCTGTTGTAATTTTCCTAATAGAAAAACTAATACGAAAGTAGAGAAACTTTGTCAATTTGCCAACTGAAACATTCTTCAAACATGTAAATTGATGTGCTTCAAATGGATTTCTAAAAACTAGGAAAAAATATACGAACATACTAAGCTACATGACTGATGCTGATACCTTAATCGATGCTACTTTTGCATGGATTTCATAAAAAAAAATTGTAGAGCAGCGGAAACAATATTTTTACCTTTTATTTTTCCATATACATACGCTCATGTCGAAGGACATCCAAAATGTTGCCAAGTAAATTATTATTTTGTGTTCTGAAATAGATAGAATAATAAATGTGCCAAAAGTTTGTTTTTTTTATTTACATTTTTTTTACCACACTCTAAGCTAATTAAGTGTACTTAACCTAAATGACATTTGGATTAGATTTGCACAAGGTGAATTGATTATTATTTGACAATTGTTTGATTTTGTATCGGATACAAGAATGTAATGACCCTAATCTTTTCATATGACTGATCAGGAGATGTGGTTAGCCTAAAGTGCCTTCCACGAAAATGCGTTATTTTCCGTATCAACAGTTGGCAGCTATTTAAAAAAAAGTTTTTTAAGCGAATCAATTTATGCTAGATGGGTCTCTCAAAATCCAGTAAATTCATGGCACGGTTCTTGAAGCATAAAACATATATTGAATTTACTTTAACAAAATCGAAAAGAAATCATTTTGTGAGGCCATAGAAAATTAAGTTATAGTAACTATAGTAACTCTTGCCGCAAGGCGGTAAGATTATGAAATCGAACCCAGTCAGTGATGGCATTTTCGGTACATTTGAACTTTTTTCGGTTTATTTGCGCCGCGAAAAATCCTCCTCAGTACATTCGACAAGTTTTCAGTACATTCGGCTCATTTTCAGTATATATATCGCGAATTTTCAGCATGTTTTCAGTACATTTGCGGTACATTTTGAGAATTTATAATGGTAACCTTTTTTTTAGAAAATGAAAATAAAATTATTCGTGAAATTATCTCATTTTGCCAGAGTTTTTGTGATGCCAAAAGTGAAGACTTTTTTTTAAAATAATTTTTACATTTTTATAAAAATTTTCTTAGGCGTAGTAAAATTGGGTGTTCAAAAAAAATTACATTCAGCTACTAAAAGTTACATTTCAAGTATCGATTCAGTACTTTTTCACAAAATCCAGTCCTAAAATAAATACTCGAATTAATGCAATAAAACACCAATCAATGGAATGAATAAATTTTCTGCTTACATCATAAAAAATTAAAATACTTCCCAATCAAAAATTAAAGTAACACGAATCCTTATCATATCCTTTGCAAATATTTTAAAATTTATAAATGGGTAATTCCAAAACTTTTCGAGCAACAATTCAAATTTTTCGGACTCAGCCTTCATTAATTTGCTCCAAGCTCTACATTCTTAAAATATAAGATAAGAAGACGAAAAGAGTTTTTCAATTTTGTCCTAATGGTGTCAGCTTTGGAAATATTGCCGTAAAGAAGAAGACCAAAATCCAATATTTTGATAGACATATAAAAACTGGAGTTTGTTTTGGAAGTTTTGACTGTTTTAAATTGTTGAAATAGTTTTCCTTGAAGGTGGACTTTAAAACAATACAATTAAATTAAATCTATTCAAAGTGGTTAAAAGTACTTATTGTTTTTATCTGTTAATGATTCGCACGGAAGTTGAACTTTGACAAGAGGATATGACACCACCAATACAAGCAAAAATGGTTGGGAAAAAGTATCAGACAAAAATGTGTGCGGATTGTTAGTCGAATACAATTAAAATCTCTCTATGGAGAGCTGTTTAAATAAATATTGCAAATTTAATACTGAATCGTATACTCAGTTTAGTGAACAAAAGCAGAACAAATAGTGATTCGGCTTAGATAAATATTCGTGGAAGCTTCAATATTGTGAACCTGGCTCGGACTAAAGCGGTTTTTTTTAATATTAATAAATTTTTAATGCTTAAGTTTTTTAGAACTGTATTTAATTTAATTTAAAAAAAAAACGAAACCATATAAGTAAATTTCAGAAAATGCATAAAAAGATGCCATAATATCCCAATATTGAATTTTCGTGTTAAGCCTTAATGAAAATTATGTTTTCTGAGCTAACAAGGATCCCAAAGCTCTATTTTGATGCGCTATCTTTGTGCAATGAAGTCTCTACTGAATTTACCTTCATCAAAATTATGTCTTTACATTCCCTTACTACTCCGTAGCTGAGTCCTTAAGGTCACATGTGAAATAATTTTATTCTGTTCCTATCTTAAGATATAATCATGCAAAATTTGAATGAAATCAGAAAATGTTGCGTCCAAGTAGCTGCTCGACAAGTTTCGGAATTTCCCAAACACAACATTTGTAATATTCAAATTTTGCTGTTTTTTGTGCGCTCATTTGTGTGCGCCTCCAATTTTTCACTGACAATCAATCAGCTTCACCTAAAAATATGCAACATTTAAAAAAAAATTCGTACTTAAGATGAAAACTGATCGAAACGGCAGCTGTATAGCAAGTGAAAGCAATGTGGGTGATGTGCTGCAGTAAATGCAATGCAAAAAAAACTGTATGCTGCAGGCAAAACAACTGTTTGGGGGTGTAGGAAAATCCGTACAGATTGGCATTCGTGAGTAAGGGCGCGTGTAGCAAAGTGATTATGCATTCCCACGTTGTCCATTTATTTATGCAGATAAATAAATTTGTATGCAGTTACTTTTTTCCTATTGCATTTTTTTACCCGCACTATATATGGTGCATTTCAGATGAAATTTTCATTTCTAAGACCCTGACTTCATACGATTTTCTTGAAATCTTGATTTATTATTCTCAACTAAATAAAATACCTTAATTATTTCTGTTTAATATTTTTGTCCTTTTTACGACAGGATAAATTTTTGGCATTCTTAAAAATTTCGAAATATGTAAAAGCTAGTTACTCGAAAACTAAGTATGACACCTATTTGATTACTTTGTTACCAGCTGAGGAACACAATGTGTGAGAAGGTCTCCAATGTGTTTGTTTTGTGACATATTTAGACTGACAGACCGTTCAAGGATAATTTTGAAACATTGCTGGCTTGCTTGAGAAGTTTTTGTGTAGTTCTGTGTGTACAAGACTTTTGAAACGATTCGAACTTTATTGGTGTCAGATAAATAGTTTGTTTTTCAAGAAGCTTAGAATATAGCTTAGATAAATTTCGTCCTATGGAGCATTGCTTACAGTATCCTTGCAGCTAGTAATGTACTCTATAATGCATTCCTAAGTATATGTTTATGTTAATCATAAACTTATGCTGAAAGAATAATGGTGTGTGTACTGGACTCAAAAAAATATCACATTTTTATTTGTTATCCTCTGATATAGAAATTAAAGCTCAATTTTTAAGTTTCGATTCCAAAAAAAAATATCCTGAGAGGCAGGATTTCTTATTCTGCTGTTAAATGGATTTGGCTTTAAGTTTCTCAGTGTGCTGTAGTTTTTAAAAACTGTTTTAAACTGTTTTAAAAAAAATTAGCAAGGTGCTTAATTTTTTCTTAAAATTCATAAAAAGGCAACAAAAACGCTTTGGTCCGCTTGTTCTACAGACAACTAGTTTTCGAGTAAATAACGATTTCAGCTTCTCAGTTTTGTGAAACTTTAAAAATTTGTCACAAAATTAAATGAATATTTTTTGATTGAAGAAAAAAACCTACGGACATTTTTTAGTGGGCACAAATAACATATGCCAATCGCAAGGGGACAATTTCACATGAAATACCCCCTATGCATTTTCACTCAAGGATATTCGCGTGAAAAATATTTATTTTTGGTTAAAAAAGCAAAAACTGCATATGAAATTTTCGCTAGTGTTTTTATAAACTTTATTTAAAATTCATTCAATTTCGCTTTTCGTGCGATTACTTCTACACTCGGATAAAATAGTTGGTATAATGTATGATAATTGTACAAATAATACATAAAGTGAGTTTAGAATTGCAGCCTTCTGCTGAGGATGTGGCTAAGTTTTCTATCGTTTGTCCTTGAATGGCCAGAAAGCCTTTGAGGATTTATGTAAAAAATAAAGTACTTAATAATTTGTGCATAACAAAAAGTCAAGTTTCTGCATAATAATTAGGTGGGATCTTAACAAAAACTAAATTTAACACTTTGAGTATTGAATATCTTCAAAATGTGACAGCTTAGGGTGTTCAAAATGGACATGTATTTCTAATGAAATGGGAAAAAAAGTTGCTCTATGTTTTTATGGCTAGGGCAACCAAAATCAAACTTTAAAAAAACGATTTTAAGCACTTAAAATATTGAAATATATGCAAATAAAATATTATCTTTAAATATGTATACTTAAACAATTTTTCACGAAAGTCTTCACTTATTTCTATTAAAACCAAAAATCCAAATGCATTCTCAAGCATTGAAAACTCCTCCTATCTTCTGTTAAAAAACAACCATAAATTGAAAAACATCGTTCTACATCAGAAGAAGTGACATGGCAATACTTGAAACGAGTCAGCTCATAAGGAGTGTTTTTTTAATTACCTCAGTAGTGAACTGCGAGTTGTTAAAAACTATGGCTCCTAGTTATCGTCATTTCATTTATTTGGCAATTATAGTCATGTAAAACTAGGTTTTAACAGAGTGTATACAGAGTGACCCCAAAAAACGAAATAAACTTACAGTAAATTATGAGAAAATTGATAATTGACATTGTAGACGCAATAAGAATAATTTACAGCTGAGTGAATCGGATGGGAAGAGAGAGTGACAAAAAAAGATGGCAAACAATAAATGTTCGCTGAGAGAAGGCATGACAGATACTCGTAAGGCAAAATGTTTTTATTTATATTGTTGGAAGTTAATTTTTGGACTTTTTTTACTCGCTCTTTGACATTTTCTTTATCAAAAACTAATTTATCACAACAAATTCATACACAATGTCCATTTAAAACAGGCTTTTAAATATCTAAAACCACCTTCTCCCGCTTTTAAATATAAAACAAGATTTCAGAGTAACAGCAGGTTTAAAGTCCAATAAAACATACTTAACATGGTGTCAATTTTAAAATGCACTCTAAGTCATTAAAACCTGCTTCTAATTTGTTTATAGCTACAGGCCTATATCTCTTATGGCAACAATATGGCTATAGCCGATGTTGCGCGTTAAAACAATATTTAGTTTTCTTGGATATACTGAATTCGTAAAAATTTTAGCATTTAATGAGCTGATTTCATTATAACAATGCTGTCGACGGAAGTCCTATGCTCTTGTTATTCCAATTTCTGAAAAAATAAAATCCGAAAATGAGCTCAAAATGGTTCTTTCGTAGGAACAGGGCTGTATCATGCCATGTCAAAAGCTCTTCCCGAATCTTTCCCAATATTTTGTATCAAAAAACTTATTTCGGTATGGGCCCAAAACGGTCTCTTCTGGGTCCAGGGCCACACTTAGCAACTTTCAAAACCTATTACCAACCTTTCTGCATTGCTTGGAGTTGACAAAAATTTTCAACACTCTCCCCAAAACGGTCTCCTAATGGGTCCGGGCCCACACCATGTCATGTCAAAATCCCTTTTTCAACTTTTCCCATCAATTAGAGTAATCACAAATGTACTTTAAACGAGCCCATAAATGGCCCCTTCCTGCTCAAAGGATGTCCCTTGGTGACTTCCAAAATCTATTTTCGGCCTTACCTATCAATCAGTAGCTCACTTTCCAAATTCAACTTAATTGTAAATTTCAAGCTGACTTGAAAATACAGGCCGACTTGCAAAGACATAACTCGGCTTGCTTGTTTATTTACAAGCGATTGCATTTTGCTTAGTGGTACTTTTTTGAGTGTTATTACTCTTTGTTCAGTACAATTCTTATTTTTCATTCAGATAGTACTTTTTTTCAGTAAAATTATATTTTTTCCGAACAATTTATCGTTCTTAGTGCGATTGTACTTCTTTCAATACAATTGTACTTTTTACAGTACAAATGTGCATCTTTCAGTACAATAGTACTATTTTCAGTAAACTTATAATATATTGAGCACAAATGTACTCTTAGCGAAACAATTGTGCTTTTGTCGGTACGAATTTTTTTTTTATTACTATTGTACTCTTTTTTTATAATTCGATTGCACTTTTTTTCAGCACAAATGTACTTTTTTCAGTTGAATTGCGCTTTTGTTAGTGCAGTTTCATTTTTTTTAGTACAATTGAAGTTTTCTCAATTCAATTGTATTTTCTTCAGTACTATCGTAGCAAATTATAAGATTCTGAAAATTAATTTTTAACTGTGTGAGCTTGGCGGGAACATTAAGCGAGTGCGGAATAGTTCCCTTTAAAAGATATGATGTAATGATCCAGAGCGCACGCAAAAGCCGCATATACAAAAGAAAGATGTTACTTTGAAGTCAAAAATCAAATTAAATTGTATGTATGTGATGTTACGTCCAGTGATCAATCTAGACGTTATTGTCTCATATATGTGAGATCATTTTCTACTTAACTTCTGCTTACTTAAAAACCTTTACAAACTTTTCATTATAAGTGTATATCAAGTCTTCAGGGAATTGTTTCAAATATTTTTGAAGTTTCGGTGGTACTTGCTTCGCTCACATAAAGCGCAAAGTCAAAGTTAATAAAAACAACAACAACAATTCAAGCAGGTTGCCTACCTTGCGGGCTTTTAGCATATTTTTGTGATAAAATTTATCAGAGAGGCATGATCTATAACAAAGAAGTAATAAAATTTGATGCACCGTGCACACTGTACATTGTAAAATACAAAATGCAATGCGCTTTCCCAAAAAACCTGCCATAAGCCAATGTGTCAAAAAATATAGGTTACTTGCATTTAATTAAAATATTTTGATAAAATTCAGGTGAACTGTTTTATTTATGCTGCTGTCATTTGTATTACAAATTGACGCTGAGCATATTTTTGTGTTCAATTACATCGTTATTACTCGAAATTCAAGATAGTATGTCCTACGCATAATTCGGTGTTTATTTTTTATAAAATATTACCATTAATCTAGAAATATAAGAGAAAAAATTTTTGCTGATTATAGAAAATAGTTTTGATAGAAGTTTTGTTATTTTCTTTTTGTAAAGTCGCATTGAAAATATTAGAACAAATGACGAAATGTGAAGAATGAAATAAACTTCGCAGGAAAAATTACTCCTGAATTATTAAGTAGTGATGTATGCATGAGGGAATAAGCGATCAAGTTAATAACTGAAAGCTGAAGACAAAAAAAAATCGAGCACTTCGGATGAAAGCTGAAGGATATATACGATACACAAGAAAGAGTAAAATTGTGAATCACGATTTAAATATTAAAACTATTATAATTGGACAACAGAATAGCTACCGTCATATATTTTCAACAAAATTTGAACCACGATAGACTTGGTTCGGCGAAAATTAATTAATTATTTAATTGATGTCATACTGAACTTTATTCAAAAAGATGACCCAGCCTTTTCTGACTTTTACTATTGACTTATGTCAAGATTCTAGTGCTCCGCAGGTTTTTGAAAAATTGCTTAAATTTGTTAGATCCGGAACACATAGGGATTTTAATTATGTGCTAGTTCACTGCATTTGTTCTGAGATTTTCGGCAAGTTTGACAAAATTTATGGCTTCCTTCGATATCAGTGACAGCAATTTCTTTAGATTAGTGCTTTTTTGATTACATTTGCGTTGTGAAAGCTATGCGTTAGTACATTCGGTACAATGGTATCGTTTTTTTATAATAAATTTTTGTAAATTTTAGTAAATATTGGTAAAAAATGCGTAAAATGTTCATATGACCTTTTCCTTCTTCTTTTTTTACTTCGTTAGTGATCATAGCTGCAATATGCGTCCAAAAATTCGAACGACGAACTTTTTTTAAATTTTTTTATTTTATTTATTTTTTGTGTTTATTTACTCATTTATTTCCTTAGAATATACTTACGTATAATAAGAACTAGGCCCTTTTATAATACTAAGAACATACTTCAGCAAGATAAAATTTAAAAAATGAAAAACTTAAATAATTATTATCAGTCGGAATTAGTATTATAATTCTATAAAATAAGAATATATAAATACTTATTATGAATTTATTACAAGAGAGAATTGGTTACTGGGAAACATGATTAAATATGTACTGTCTAAATCCATTACGTGACTCAACAATCTTACAGCAACTTGGAAGGGATTTCCAAAGTCTAATGGCGTTAACGAAAAACAAATGAAATGAGTTCAAAAAGTTAAATCTAGGTACAATTAAGATATCGTTTCCAAGTGACTGGCTAAAAGTGAGCTTTTCGAACAAGTAGTTTGGAATTTTTGAGTTAATAAGCTTGAGAAGGAAAATACAATTTCTAACGTTAAGATAGAATTTTAAATCACATCATGGAATTCTTTTATTGAAGCCAGATACCTGTTCGTACCTTCTCAAGTCGTATACGTAGTAGTGCTTCACCGAAACGAGAACGATGCGATAATTCAAAAATTATTATTCAGATATAAGAAATCCTAGTAAATATTGGCAATCAGATATCTACTATAGAGAGCTTTGTTTCCCACCAAAAATCCTACCCATCGCCAAGGAGAGCAGCAAGCGAGAGTTTATGCCTAGGTGCCAAAATGTCTTCGTCCAGCTGTTCGTAGATATTCGCTAGTGCTTCACCGAGATCCGATAAATATCGGGACCGAGAACAATAACGATAACGTTAGAATATCAAAAAAAAAAATTTCTCGAATGACCGACGACGAGAACGAGAATGATCTGGCCGATACCTTGTTCTTAGCGATAATGTAATGTTTATCGTACGATAGGCACTAAATTATCGTCGAGAACGAAATTCAGCCAGAACTTCCATTATACAAAAACACTTAAAACGCAATATTTTGGCACCTATGGTAGCAGGATTTCGAAATTCGGCGGAAGGATTAATATTGTCTATACAAAACTAGCTCACGAGATCGGAATGAGATTAGACAAACAGGCGTGGCACCTTTATAAAACTACTTAAAACTCAATATCTTGGCATCCAACACTTGCTACAGTTTTTAAACCTGATACGTAAATGAAAATTGTTTGCGCTAAGCAACTCGCAAAATGTAAAATTTCGTACATGGGCCCAATTGTCTGCAGTAAAGACTGCTTAAAATGTAGACGTGGTTGTAGAACGAACAGTGCGCGGGAAAGCCGCTGTTATAGTAAAGGGTGTTTTTTTTAGAGGTTTGTTTTTTGAATAGAGATAAAACTGGCATTTTATGGTCAAATCTGGCAACTCTAATGTCATTTATGTTTAAGTTGGTTTGCCATTTCATCATGAACAGGTTGACAAAAGAACAACGCTTGCAAATCGTGCAAATTTATTTCGAAAATAATGGTTCAGTTCGCGAAGTTTACCGCAAGCTCCGTCCATTTTATGGTCGACATAATCGTCCATCAGAGCAACTAATTCGGTTAACCATGGATCGTTTTCGCACTACGTTTACTCTATGTGATAATACGCATCCGCAGAGACGTCGAACAGTGCGCACCGAAGAAACAATTGTCGCTGTAGAGCAAAATGTTGAAGAGGACCCGAATGAATCGATTCGCCACCGTGCACAGCAATTGGAGCTTTTTCCATCAACTTTATGGAAGATTTTGCGCAAAGATCTTGGCTTGCGACCTTACAAGATCCAGCTTGTGCAAGAATTAAAGCCGCGAGACCATGCAATGCGTCGTGATTTTGGTGTATGGGCCGAAAATGAGATTGATCTCGATGCTGATTTTCATCGCAAAATTTTGTTCAGTGATGAGGCTCATTTTTGGTTGAATGGCTACGTCAACAAGCAAAATTGCCGCATTTGGAGTGAAGAGAATCCACATGAGACCCTTGAGACGCCATTACATCCACAAAAACTGACTGTTTGGTGTGCTCTATGGGCTGGTGGAGTCATTGGGCCATACTTCTTCCGAAATAATGCTGGAGAGTCAGTTACCGTTAATGGAGACCGGTTTAGAGCCATGATAACCGACTATTTTGTTCCCGAATTGGATGGCATGAATGTGGATGAGTTGTGGTTCCAACAAGACGGCGCTACATGCCACACAGCGCACGTCACAATCGATTTATTGAAGGAAACATTCGATGAGCGCATAATTTCGCGGAATGGACCTGTCAATTGGCCACCAAGATCGTGTGATTTGACACCATTGGATTATTTTCTTTGGGGATATGTGAAATCGCTCGTCTACGCCAACAAACCAGAAACGTTAGGGGACTTGGAAGCCAACATTCGTGGCGTTATTGCCGACATACGGCCCCATATGCTCGAAAAAGTGGTTCAAAATTGGACCTGTAGAATTGGCTTTATTCGAGCCAGCCGCGGCGGCCGCATGCCCGAAATCATATTTAAACATTAATGGCATAAAATTATCCTTCAATAAGCCAAATTGATGGACATTAAAACGATTTTCTTGTATTTTATTTTAATTCGAAGCTCTATACCTCTAAAAAAAACACCCTTTAGTTATTTATATATACAAATTTGAACGAGAATAACCGAGAATTATCGGCGATAAGGAGACGAGAACGAGACGACAAAGTTACAGATTAAAATTTTCTCTAACGAGAACGAGTACAAGACGATAAGATTGGCGCCACTACGGGGACGATACGATAATTTTCGTATTATCGTATCGTTCTCGTATTGGTGAAGCACTAATAAGTATTCGCAAATTTATAACTAAACTGCTCTGGAGCTTATGTTATTATATAAATTTATGAATAAACTTATATCTAGGAACATATGTTATTTTTTCACACCGCCATTCTCTTATCTCATTGCTATTGAGTAAAACTTGAAGATGTATTTAAAACTATTTTTTTTTTCAGATCAACCCTGCTAGCAAAATACGTGTAAGCGAAAATTATCTGCTCTAATATTTTCTTTTTTGTTATTATTTAACGTTTTGCATGTTAGTTTTCTAATGAAGTAGAAAAGACACTTACTCATCTACCCATGACAAAGAAAAAAAAAAAATGTAACGCTTCGTTGATGCCATTTTGCACAAAATTTTCGATTACCAACACAAAGTCCGAACAAAATGATTATGTTTCAAGCTAAAATGAGTTTTATTCGTTGACAAGGATTCAGTTAGTGGGTTACGGTATGAAATTGCAGTGTACATTTAAGGACTCTTTGGTTATGCTCACAAATTATCGCATTTCAGTGGGGATGCCAGTCAATGCCAATGTGAGGGTTATATGGTTAACATTTTACACTTTTCCCAAAACTGATTGATATCACAGTTTCTATGTGTAAAGGGAATCTTTTAACTGAGCAGAAGCAATTGGATAAGAATCAGCACTCAAATCCTTAGGTTTTCTTATCTTGATGTTGATCAAAATAAAAACTAATTTTCAAAAATTCTGGAAATATAGATGATGAGATCATATATCGGTTTTGATAAATTCTTTTTGCTAATTTAAAAAAAAATATCAGTTATGTACCCACATATTTTAAAAATTAACCCTTCTTTCTACTATATAAAATTCAGTTTTTATCTGTCTGTCTATCTGTCTTTTTCTTATGGACGCGAAAACTATCCCACCGATTTTGATGAAATTTTAACAGTCATAAGCTATACAACTTTTATTTAGGGTGTATATTTAGGATGGCGCTCATACAAAAAAAATTTAAAATATGATTTTCACGAAGACCAGTTAATCGATTCACACCGAATTTACACCACTTAGCTTTTATATTAAAGAGCATAGCTAAGGCTATACTTTTATTTAGGGTGGCAAAGATACAAAAATATTTTTAAACTGAAATTTTCACAAAAACCAAACCATCGATTCACATGGAATGTACACCATGTGTCTTTCATATTCAGAGGCATAACAAAACTTTAATTTAGGGTGGCCGTCATACAAAAACATTTTTAAAATAGCATTTCCACAAAAGCCACGTAATCGATTCACTTGGAATTCACACCACGTTTTTTTTATATAAAGAGGCATAGCTAAGGCTACAAAACTTTTATTTAGGGTACATATTAAGGGTGGTCCTCATTCAAAAATATTTTTAAAGTATCATTTCGACGGCTAATGGATTCACACCGAATCTGCACCATGTAGCTGTTAAATTATGAGGAACTGCTTAGAGAACAAAGCTTCTATTTAGGGTGGCCTCACACAGAACTATTTTTGAAATAGCATTTTCACAAAGAACCCTTTAAAACTTAGAGCCACACTTTCTTTATAAGGTGAAGCGAAGCGCACAGGGTAATACTAGTATATAATAAATTTTAAAAAATTGTAGCGCAACACTAGTTAGATGTTTGCTGAAATAATTTATGTAAAGCTACAGTCAAATACTGCCTTAAAAAAATCGCAAAATTGGACACCTTAAGGTGGGCATCTGAAAAACAAAAAAAAAAAATCTCGGACCACCCTAAAAACAGCTGAAATAGAACTTTCGCACATGCCAATATCTTAGGCACTTGCGAAAATACTATTTTTGCTGTTTATAGGGTGGTCCGAATAATTTTTTTTTGTTTCCTAGATACTCAATACAAAAAAAAAGTTTGAAAAAGCCATCCCCTATTTGAAAGCTTAACCTTAGAGCATCTTAAAAAATATTTAAATTCTATTTAAACTGTTTTTAGGGTGGTCCTACATTTTTTTCTTAGATGTGTACTCTAAAGGTAAGGATTCAAATAGAGGGTGGTTTTTACAATTTTTTTTTTTGTTTGTATTGAGATCGACCTGGTGTAATATACAGTACATATATCATTGATAAAGAAACAATTGCCCCAATTTTGGATATGCTATCTCTGATAAAGAACATGTGACCTCATCCATATCGATTAAGTTGTGGTACAAAAACTATGTTTCCCTGTTGACTTTAAGGTCACTTTTATTTATTAGTGGCTATGTTTGTTTTGTTTAGAGATCGTTGGAAGATTTAAATATTTAAATAAAACCATAAACCTTAAGAAAACTTTTTATTACACATAAAATTAACTGGTTGCATAAAATGCAAATTTTACCGAACACAAGGAAACTGCATTAAAACTTTTAATCCCACATAACGTCCACAGAATTGTAGAGTTTTTATTAAATGTGCCAAGTTTTATTCAGCGTATTTTATTATATGCAGAAAATTCACTGTGAAAGCGGTATAAATGACCGTGGATAGAAATGTTATGTGCCTGTTTCGTTTTCTATTGAAGTAAAACTCTCTTATAAATGAGCCAATAACTCTGATTTATGCCGCTACTCAAATGCTTTTTGTACTTTTTCTTGTACGTTTCCTGTGCTAAACTTTTATTTCCATTATTATTTTGCTATTTCTTTTATATCGGTTTGAGATGGATATACATGTACCATCTACTATATAGCGAAAAAACGTACTTTCTTTTGCATACCGCTTAATGCTGTAACTATAGCTTATGTGCTTCACTTGCCCCTTACCGCATATAAACAAATTTATAATCTACGCTGCCGCCGCATTCTTCCGAGCAATTGACCATTAGTCTTATGGAAAAAGTTTCGCGTGCTCCATAAAATTTCATTACATTCGTAATTTTTTTTTCTTCTTTCTATGGTTTGGTGTTTTTTCTCTTTGGTCCTGTGACCAACAGCAGCTTTCGTTGCGCATGTGAGCATTGCGGCTCTACGGAAGAAGAATAAACGTGCCACGAAATAATCATCATAATTTGCAATTGTTCATCTGGTTTGCGTTTCAGATAACAAAGAATTACGAGTATCACAGAGTTCAGCCATGGATTTAGCATGCTGTGTCCGCATTCAATGTATTCTGAAGTCAAGGTAAACAAAAGAATAAAAATATTAACCTCAATATTCTTTTATCATATTAATTTCGGTGCGCTTGAGTCCATTTGATGGTAGTAAGTAGGCTCTTAAGTAGCGGCGGTTGCTAGCCACCGTCGCATGCCAAATGCGCAATGATCCACGTCAATATCCGTCTTGAATTATTGGCTCAGTGTGAAGTACTCGTTTATTTAAATGAAATTGGTAGGGATGAGAATTGCAAATGAGAAACAATTACAGGTGAACGGTTAAGCGTAGGCAAATTGCATTGATGTTGGATTTAATTATTCTTAAAAAAAATTCTTCAATATCATAATGGTTTTACAAAGTCAAGAGTTTTTTTTAGTAAGATCAGTTACAAATATTTTAGTTTAGATACGAATTGATTATTGACAGTGAAAATATCTGCTATTAAAACTGCTCTTTAAAAGGAAACAAAATCTTCCCATTTCTGTGATTTGTGAGCAATGTCCTCTAATGCAGAGATGCACACACAAATTTGCTTAGGGAGCTGGTTCCAATAAAATTTGTTCTGGAAAAAAAGCAAAAAATTTACTGAAAAACTAGTGATGCTAAATAAAGATTGCATACAAAAAGAAATAATTAAGCAGCAAAAGACTTGAAATCAAAATCACGCAAACAAAACGCATGGGACGATAGCGAACACGAGCTCGATTCTTTGAAATAAAAATTACATAAACAAATAGTTAGTTATTGTCTAAAGAGATGGACGCGCTTTCTCTAATTCAACAAAAATAAAATCATATCGAAGTGAGCCCATAACTATGCAGCAATAATTTTTAACAGAAACACAAGACGCGCAAAATGCAACTTAAATTTACATTCTACACTTCTGTTCATATTTCTATATTAAGAGAGTTTCGTAGATCTCCTCTCTGAGTCGATTGCAAAAATTCTTAAGTCGTACTACGTGGATCGTAAAAAACATGTCGCTGGTTATATCCATGTCTATAATTTAAATGGTTGCGTCATTCTGGCATTATAACACCTGACGTCGGCTAATATGAGTTCTTTTGTTGAGTTAAAGTAATTGATCCCACATACATCGGATGTATTTGTGTACATTATTTGACTTAACTGAATTCCTTTTTCCGTTTCACATATATCAATCCATGCACATCCTGGTAATTCTGACCATTGTACCATTTTCACTGCTATTTCATATAATAATTGAAGCGCTAACGTGCAGTGTGGCGGCGGCTTTGAATTGGCTCTTCAGTAAAAATGATGAAACCAAACTACATTTTAATGCCACGATTCACGTGAAAAGTTTTTCAGGACTAATACGGTCGTCCATTGGAAAACATTTTTGCAACCATAAAAATTTAAGATTGCAGTCAGTAGTTGTCCTGCACTCAAGGTGAATCTTCAACATTGACGGCCATTTGCTTTCGATCGAAGGCAGTGAAAATAATCCTTACAAATCTCAATATAAACATGACCTCAGGATCAGATGACTACAAGTCCTTGCATTGACAAAGTATGCTTAACACTAGATCGTTCAATATGTACTAAATATTGATGGGATGGGAAATGGGGCTTTTAAGTCATGTTTTAGGCTCGCAAGTGTCCAGTGTCTTTCTAAAAAAGGTGAAATGACCAAGTTAATAATAACCGGCCCATTATGGTATGATCTGCGCTAAACAAAGCTATAGAATACCTCCACATTGTGAATTATCTGCAGCTCAATATCTAGATATAGCTAATACGGTTCCGTCCAAGCATTTTCTATTGAAGATCTAATAGAGTTTTTCGTTGACAAGTGGAATCAATGTGTTCCCCTTCTTGGTTCAAGCTTTGTTGTTTTTCTGAGTTTTTCACAGGTGTTTGACTGAGAGTTGCATTGCACTATTTTATTAAATGATTACGAGTATCTGCTATATCTGCCATATTCTTGTTGTGGTTCACTCTATCATATATCCGATTTATTCAAAATTACCCCAGCTATCAATATTCTCGCATACCTTTCTTAACATTTATAGGAGCATCCCCTGAGCTTTTGTTTTGCTTAGAAAAGGCTATCTTTTATCCAGAATTATAAGTCGGCGAATTTGAGAAACCTTTAATTTTCCTATATAGAGAGCAAATTTAGTCATGTTTCCTTTTTTTAAGTCGGTAAAGCATACGCTTACCAAGTTTTCGAAAATGCACACATCAATTTGCCTTTGATAACAATATTTTCTTGATAGAAAAAAATTGACTACTTCTTCTTTTAGATATTTTTTTTTTTTTCTACAATTATTAATAAATACAAAAAGTCATTGATGGAAGAAAGAAAAGCAACTCCAACCAAGCGTCAAGTTAAATTCTCATCCCAACAATGACTGTGATAATATGCAGGGCTTTGCCCTGTTTGTTGGTATTATAAAAATATTAGAAGATAAAAATTAATTAACTGTATTATTTTTATGTGGCCCAACGAACATTACGGCCTGCCTGGTCATGCAATGCGTGTGGTATGATCGGGTGGGGAAATGGTCTGCTTTGGGCAAAGTATGAGTTGTTGGGTTGTTTGGTTGGTTCGTCATCAACCCAACGCTGCGGGTGATGGGGCGTAACAGAATTTTAATACAACTTTGAAAGCAGTCATCGTCGACAACATAATTTTCATAAAGTGAAAAGCGGAAAATTGTTGAGCGGTGAAAATAATATGGGTCAAGCATGATTGGAAGGTTGTTATGTAGTTAGGTGGCAAGTAAGGGAGGTGGGTTATAATGCTGTAATGCCAGGTGAGGCATAGAAAAGTAATGAATGTTACGAGCAAGGTAGGCAATGGAGTGTTGACTTATTAATTTGAAGTCACACAGTTTAATTTCTAAGCCCCTGCTGTCATTTGCTATGAGCATGGAACACATTTTTCTTTTCACTATAAAGTAATACGCCATTTTGTAATAAATAAATACAACAGAATTAAAAAATAATATTTGTTACATAACAACTGAGCTTCTTGTGTCATTGGTTTATATACCACCAAAGTTGCTGAATGGTTGTAAGTCAGTAACTGAAATGACAGCATATCAAAACCATTGTGTGAGTAATTTTCCTGCTTGTTAATTCCTCCGCACATACAATCCTATGATATCATAGCTACCGTATTATTGCAGTTTGTGTAATATTTCCAAGATTTTGTACTCAAATATTATAAGCTGTTAAGCGAAAAAAGTGAAACTTACATGGTTAAAAAAATCGAAGGAGTTAAAAAAATTGAAAATGTTGAAAAGGACTGAAAAACCCGAAAAGAAATAGAAAAGGTTGGAAAAGTTGAAATAGGTTGAAAAAATTTTAAGAAGATGAAAAAGGGCAGAAAGAGTCGAAATAACATGGAAAATGTTAAAATAGTTGACATAGGTTGAAACTGTTGAAAAGGGCTAATAAAGTCTATAAAAAATTTAAAGTATGGAAAAAAGTTGAAAGAGGTTGATTACCTCGAAAAAGTTGAAGCTCTCGAAAAAACTTGAATGTGTTTAAAAAAGTTAAATAAATTTAAAGAGCTTGAAGAAAGTTGAAAGTGGTTAAAACAGTAACAAAAGACTTATAGCGTCGATAAAATATACAAAAAAGTTGAAAGTCTCGAAAATCATTGAAACATGTGGAATTGGAAGGTTGAAAAATCTTCTAAAAGGTCTACAATTACCACGCTACCAACTATTTTTAACATGGGAGTTGCCACGCCCACCGGTGCAATACCGTCAAATTTCATCTAATTATAGTAAACTATGCACAGTGGGCTGGAGTAGCCTGTTTTCTTGGATCAATATATTTGGATAATTTTTTGATATATTTTGGCTGACACAATTGAAATTAATGGAAAAATATAATTTTCAAGTATATTTGAGTACAATTTTATAAAATAGTACCAGATATTAGTGTAAGTATATAGTACAAGGAGTAGAATATGCTAACCACGCGATGCACAAATTGTTTAGCATCACTCCCATAATACACTTAATGTAACATTAATCGTTATTTGCTTGTACGAGAGGGGCCACACTCACTAATGCAATGTGATCAAATTCCATTCAATTTTAAAGCTAATAGTCTCAAAAAAACGTCTCCATATTAAATGTTATTTGGATTAGTGTAATTATAAAATTTAACGATTTTTACTTGTATTGGAGGTGCCAAGCCCACTAATGCAATCCCATCGAACTCTATTATATTCGAAGCACATAGTATCCGACACCTCAACAGCAATTTTTGAAAAGTACTTACATAGCACAGTAAATATAACGTTAACGTTTTAACTTGTATGAGAGGTGCCACGCCATTCATTCACTAATCAAAATTTCTAATTTCGGCTACTCTTTTTACTATTTATTACCGCGGTTGAAATAAGATAAAATCATTGCTGCAAAAATAATATTTTATTGGCAATTTATTAACAAAACATTTATTAATTTTATTTTATTTTATTTAGTTTTATTTTATTTTATTTTATTTTATTTTATTTTATTTTATTTTATTATATTTTATTTTATTTTATTTTATTTTATTTTATTTTATTTTATTTTTTTTTGTTTTATTTTATTTTATTTTATTTTATTTTATTTTATTTTATTTTATTTTATTTTATTTTTTTTTGTTTTATTTTATTTTATTTTATTTTATTTTATTTTATTTTATTTTATTTTATTTTATTTTATTTTATTTTATTTTATTTTATTTTATTTTATTTTATTTTATTTTATTTTATTTTATTTTATTTTATTTTATTTTATTTTATTTTATTTTATTTTATTTTATTTTATTTTATTTTATTTTATTTTATTTTATTTTATTTTATTTTATTTTATTTTATTTTATTTTATTTTATTTTATTTTATTTTATTTTATTTTATTTTATTTTATTTTATTTTATTTTATTTTATTTTATTTTAATTTATTTTATTTTATTTTATTTTATTTTATTTTATTTTATTTTATTTTATTTTTTTTTGTTTTATTTTATTTTATTTTATTTTATTTTATTTTATTTTATTTTATTTATTTTATTTTATTTTATTTTATTTTATTTTATTTTATTTTATTTTATTTTATTTTATTTTATTTTATTTTATTTTATTTTATTTTATTTTATTTTATTTTATTTTATTTTATTTTATTTTATTTTATTTTATTTTATTTTATTTTATTTTATTTTATTTTATTTTATTTTATTTTATTTTATTTTATTTTATTTTATTTTATTTTATTTTATTTTATTTTATTTTATTTTATTTTATTTTATTTTATTTTATTTTATTTTATTTTATTTTATTTTATTTTATTTTATTTTATTTTATTTTATTTTATTTTATTTATTTTATTTTATTTTATTTTATTTTATTTTATTTTATTTTATTTTATTTTATTTTATTTTATTTTATTTTATTTTAATTTTATTTTATTTTATTTTATTTTATTTTATTTTATTTTATTTTAGTTTATTTTATTTTATTTTATTTTATTTTATTTAATTTTTATTTTTATTTTAGTGATTAATATTAAATAACAGGCAAACACGATTCAATTTAAAAGATCCAATTAAAGCGATTCATAGTTTTAATTAACAGATATTATTACGGCAAACACCGAGTCAAAATCAAAATTGAAAATTGATCATGAAATTTTTTTTCAAATTGGTCTACTCGTATTTTCTATTTTTCATTTCTCTTCCATTTACAACAAACAACTAAAACAAAGTATTGTGACTTTACTACGATTCATTACTACGATTTTTTACAATATTCTCAAATCAGTACTGCAAATCTTAAGTCATTACTGCTGAAATTGGGCTTTACTGCACCTTGTTTCAATGCCTGTTGCCTAGAAGGTACGCATGTAGCGAAATTTCAGAATCTCATTTTTGTTAGTTGCCCACATCACATGAAATGCACGATATCTCTTCTTGTTTGTGATTCGCTTTGCGTTGCATCGATCTATAAAAAAGAGTTTAAAGTGTTGCACCATTACATCGAAAATATTGAAATTGAAGTTTGGAGATAATCACCACATTTATTATTTGCAAATATACAAAATACCTTTCGTCATATGACTGATATAAGACCCAAACAATGGTGGTATATTTACGCGAATGTGCTAATTGCACTCGTGAAGCCTCACAAGTTGAAGCAGGGCCGGCCTTAGCCATCTAGGCGCTCCGGACGAGTCATGCCTTTGGCGCACTTTTAGGTATACTTATATCATTATGATTAAAAAATCTTGTTTTGAATTTTGTACCATATTTTTTATTAAGTTAATAGAAAATTAGGAATATCACATGTATTTGTTCTTATTAACAATAACATATTTAACCCATTAATTCTCTAAACAAAAAATCTAGATTTTCTGCAACTTTATTTTCAATAGATAGCGCGGCTAAACTAGTCAATCTTGATTGAGACAATATAGACCGCAAGTAAGTTTTTACCAATTTTAGTTTAGAAAAACTTCGTTCACAACTTACAACAGTTACTGGTATTGTTAGCAGAATACGCAGCAATATCCAAATGTTGGGATATATCTCTTGAAGATTGTGTTTTTTGATAAAATTTAATGTTTCGATAGAAGTCTTCAAGATAGTGTTGCAAACCGACTCCGTCCTAATTCTGTTTAACGCTTTAGTGAGAAATACGATAAGCGACAAAATGAGGGATCGTGTTTGTAAACCACAGAATACTCATATTCACTCCTAAGAGATAAGTCTCTATAAGTTAATACGCTGAGTCTAGTTTTCCTTTAGATCGATAAAAATAGGTAGTCAAAATAAGTTGTTAAGTTGAGCTAGCGCGCGACGCCCTGTAGTGCCTGGCGCCGCGGGCAGCCGCCCCGGTCGCCGCCACCCCTAACGCCGGCACTGAGTTGAAGTATAAATCTCAGCAATTTAATTTTTCTTTCATATACAATTATGTCAACACAGATTTTTCTCTCACTGTATAACATTATCCTACTGTAGTGACGAGACAATAAGTACGCTTCAGTGTCTGTGTCCGATGAGCGTGTCTTATTGACTCACCAGAAATCCTATTGAAATCCAATATGACATATGAGCGGAGTTATTACAAATCAGAAAATGTCATAAAGGAATTTAGTGATTGGATGAGGTTGATGTCTAAAGAACTAAGCTCAGCTAAACTGAATAACACAAAAAAAAAGGTGTTGCATGTGTATATGTGTCCGTGATGTGGTCCTCAAACTACACAGAGAGACCATTACAATAATAATTGGATATCCTTAAGCTTTGTTGCTGTCGCTCAAGTTCAATTTTCCGCTACTCTACGTTATGACTCCCCATTTTTTCCTACATTTTGATCCTCATTTTTACTCTACAAAGGGGCTCTTGTGAATTATTTAAGGGTAATGATAGCGAAAAATGCACGCTGCTTAGTTGCTGTAGTACAACACATATGTATTGTATGTTTGATTAATCAAGTAAGCACCCTAGCAATAAGGATTATGCTGCTTACTATGATGGTGCTGAGAGTGTTATAGTTCCTACTTATTTTTCTCGTAGTTGAGGAAGCTAACCGTTTCATGAATATAACAATGCAAGATTGTCGAATAGCAGTTCAAATATACGGATGTACTAACACATGTCTTCTGATTTTTGAAATTGGCAGCAAATATAAACATCGACTACTTGAGTACTTCTGTAAGTAAAAGCAGGGAAGCGCTATACGAAGGACTGACTTGGTAAGTAGCGAGACTTTCTTGCTCATAAAAAATGATTCAGTTGAAGAAAGAGTTTCGTTGTATTCGCGATCAAGTTGAAGGTATAAAAGTAGGCCCTTGGTGTTCAAGTAGAAAGGTGAAAATAAGACTTCCGTACTCGCTTCTAAGTGAAAGGTAGAATGTTGACAGGTCTTGCCTCATTCCAAATAGAAAGGCAACCAAAGAGCTGTTTGTATTTTAATGACAAAATTCCCATAAACTCTATAAAATATATTAAGATAAACGTTTTGTAAAAAAATATATTAAATTTTGTGTGTTCATTTGAATATACAAAAGCATTCGTTACAAATCTCAAATAATCAGAGTTTTGACCACGATGAAATGTGTGCAGTTTGAGAATATATTCTCACTAAAATCTAGTTTTGAGCGGGCCATATATGTACTCTTAAGGATATACTAATGTTGTTATTAGTATTGACGCTACCTTGAGTCCATTGTCCGCGAGTGACTTAGCTCATTTATCTACTGGGATATGTGGTGTCCAGTTTTGTGTCCTTTCAAATATATGTGCATGTTCGTGCTTTTGTGTTGCTGCAGTTAATCCAACTTCTTTTCTTCTATTTCAAGCTTTTTTTTTTCAATTTACTTTGAAATTTTTCCATCTATTTCACTATTTGTTGCGCTTCGACGTCCTGTTGAGCATTGAATGTTGGCAACAAAGCGGAAATCCAACTAAAGTTGCTTTTGCCTTCATATTTCTCGTAGACACAGTGAATCAACGGGCAATTGCAATTGAATAAAATTAAAGATAATTAAATAACACACGGACTTCTGAGTTATGAGTAGCTTCAACTAAACTGCAATGACCTGTTAGTATGTCACCACTAAAAGGTTTCACAGCTCTGCAGAAGAAAGGAAGTTATATACCAAATAAAATATGAGACCTCCAATATGGGGATTATCAAAAACTATGATTTCGAAAATGTGGACTTTTTTTTTGAAATATTTTATATTGTGAGATATCTTAAGTGCACAAAAAGCCATTTCAGTCCATAACCGTAATTTTCACAATCTACATATATGGAAAATGTAATTTCTTATAGAATTGAACTTCGATTTTCTTACGGTCTTATATATGATGATTTTGTATTTGGCCACACTAGATTACTTTGTTGATTCAGTATTTGCACATTTTTGACCTTTTTTAATCCATATGTGCCTTAAGTTATAATTTTGTATATGAGTTCTAATTCAGAACTTTGACAAGCTGTATACAGGAAACAGAAAAAATCAATTTCTTGTGTCTGATTTGGAAATCATAATTTCGATATATATTTCCTAACAAAAAAAGTAATATGCAGCAATTGAAGGATTTTGGTTGGTACTCCCAGATTTCCTAAGATTTTTCTGTTCCTGGACTTAAGTATAGTAAAAACTACAAGATAAATGTAGGCAGATCTGACGAGATATGCTCCAAAACACTGATGTGCTGATATCAGCATCAAAAAATTTTTATGAAATGTTTACTTTTAAGTAAGTGTTGAGATTTTCAAATCATTGACAAAATTGGCATTTCCGACACTTAAAAGCTTTCTGTATTGTTGAATAAAAATTTATGTGATGGTCATTTTCAATAATTGACTTCAATAAAAGTCTTAAGGAATTTGGTCTTGGAATTGGTAAATATCGTTACAGCGTAAATGCCACGAATAAATAAGAGAAACTTGAAATATACACATATTTTTATTTTACAAAAATTAATAACCATCTGCAGCAGGTTTCAATCCTTCTGGTTACGTTTCTGAATCCTAAAATAGATCCCATAAAAGTTATTAATAAGACACATTTTATCGTTATCTTATTTATATAAAACACTTAAACCTATTTTACGTGATGTATTTTCGGAATCAAATTAGGTTCTGCCATATGGGAACTCAATTTAGCCTCCTTGAAATTTGTGTTGCGGTTGATTTCTTGGAAGCACGTTGATGTCTGTAGTTTTCAAGCGAAGACGAAGAGTTCTATCGAAGGTCTCAAAGTCAGGAATCAAATCTTTTGACTTTCGTCCAGTAGTCGTAGTGCCGTTTCTATCGAAATTCTTTGAAAGGTGCTTAGAAGGTCAAACCCTCTCACTTCTTAATGCAACATCCTTAATTCTGATTTCAGACCAAAACGTTGTTGCAAAACTGCACTCGTGTTTGTTGTGGACGAAATTAGGAAATCCCTGGACAATAAAAATTACTGTTACCTGGTGCTGCTGGATTTCTGGAGTATGATATGCTAGTTTATAGCTTGAGCACAAGTTTTTATTTCTCGCCTAGCTTATTACATCTAATTTAAGGCGCAGAACAGTTTTCCTCTAGCTTTCTTGCTGCGAAAAATGGTGTTCCCCATGGTTTCTTTTTGAAACCTATTCTTTTTTGTGCTTTATGTAAATCAACTCCCAACAACAGTAAAACATTGTACAGTGCACATTTATGCCGATGATGTGCAACTCATCATCAGTTGCCCACTAAGAGAAAAACAAAGAGACTGCTTTGCTATTTTAATGCCGATTTGGCTGAAACATATAGCAATTTTATCCAAATACCCTTACCACTGTGCCAGTCTCCACTAGTGGTCCTCTTATAATCATCAAAGATATGGTTAAAGTCCAACCTTGTGTCCTCTGAGTTCTTGTATTTGTGTCGTGTCGTCATTTTGGAGTTTTGTTGAGTCAAGTTGAGCTGAGTTGAGTTGGTTGCGTTGCGGTGCGTTCTCTGTTTTATGTCGTTCATCGTAATTTAAAGGATTTGAAATTCATTCTTTTCTTCTGCTCTTGGTAAGCGACAATATCCTTACTCAGGATTATTTCCTGCCGACTGCACACGTTTGCTAAAAAGCACACACTCACGCAAAGACATACGCGTCGTCTCTACTATTCCTATGATTGTAAGTCGAAGTCGCAAGCTTTTTTCTATTAGGTTTTTTTGAAAAATTTTTGCCATTTTAGAAAATTTGCTTATTATTAAAAGTTATTCACTGCTTCCTACTCAGAAAAGTTAGTGCGGCTGGTTAAGCAATTTCTCATCTGGTTAAATAAGTTGCAAAATTTCTTTGTTGCATGTTGCATGCATCGTTGAATATCCTGGAATTGTTATTAGAGCCTGTGCCGATCTAGAGTCTGTATTGCTTAAATGTTTGAAGTTGTGAATCAGTATGCTACGTCGCTTCCTGTGTTGCACGCAAATTGTTTGGAAATTAGAAAGAAATTTAATTGGATAGTTTCATGTGGCTACTAAAAGTTTTATTGTTATAATTTTCCGCTTGAAATATTATGCCGATACTATGACAACCTTTTTCAATTAAACTCTTTGTATGAAAAATAACTTATAATAATAGTTATCCGGTTTTTGTATTTGAGAAAGCTAAGTTAACTTAATTAATGTTCCGAGAATCCAGTAATTTAATTGTACCATTTAAGAATTCAGCAGCAGTTGAATATTATTAATGAATTCAACAAGTTTTTGTTCAAAGAACGAGTTGACAATTGACTAGGTTATTATTTGCTTTTGAGGTGGAAAGTTCAGAAAAATTTGCTACTTTGTCGATTTTCAGAAATTTAGATGACGATGACGATGACCATAATATGCCTTGCAAAGCTCGTTAAGAAATTAACCGTTTGCTGCTTCAGCTCTCTTGATAGGGACACACGCTGCTGTCAAACTAAATATCTATTCACAAATAATTTGCATTATCATCGTACATTTTTTAGTCGAAAACAGCCTTAAAAAATTTGAAAAAAGTTTTGTGGCTTATGTAGCTTAAAAATCTGCAACCAAGATTTCAAAGATTGTGATCATCATGAGTAAAATAATGCTTATAAGTTTTTAAAATGTGACCTATGTTTCATTACTAAAATGAGCGAAGAAAGTAGGAAATAGATTTAATTTTAAGGGAAATTGTACACAGAATAAACAAATGCTGCAGAAACTGATGGTAACAGTAACGGTGGCGACAGCAAATGGTGGGATAGTAAAAGTTGCTAAAGATTTTGCATATGATGAATACAGCCAATATCCGGAATTTCTGAAGAAGCTCGCAAGTCGGAAATTGACTTCTTTTAGGACTGCTTATGGAAAATATATCAATGAATTGAATTGAATTATGCGTTGGAAATTACCTCTTTGCCCAAGCTCAAATACAACAATTGATGTAACTACTTATTTCATCGTTTTGGATAATTTCATTTTGAGTTAAGATCAGCAACCTAATTAATTTATTTCAGATAATATATAGCTATAATTTAAGTATATAATAACAAGTAACATTTTGTATCACAAAACCAATCCTTGCTGGCACATTTGTTTCGCCTTGTCGGCATGTCCTTTAAATAGGTATTGTAACAGCTGCGGCTCTGTGCTGTGCGCCGTGGACAAATGCCAGAAGTGGCTGAGCGAGGAGGATATATGTAGATACATACATTCAATGATTGTCTTCCTATACTACGAAAAGACATGGATGTCATATGTCAAATCATTGCAATAGAGAAAGCACATAAATGCCCACGAATAATTGGAGGAGAAGTTGTGTCGTTGCCTATTTTTTAGTTTGTAGTTATAATATAATTCGTTATAGTCTACCTTAAACGCAGTACCAATTATCTTCTTTTGATAGAAAAATGTAGTAAGTCTTTTAGAAATTTTTCACATAAAATTTTACAAAGTATCAGTTGCATTTCAGACACCTTACATTTCTATTTCAGAAGGCTTTCTTCCTTTTCTATCCGTATCTGCCTTTTGATTACATTTAAAACGTTTCTGAAACGTTTCATAAATCTTGTTAGATTCAGGGGCAAAAGACAAACATTTTTCATTGGACTTTTTATTCTGCGTCACTGGCGCGTTTATTTTATTACGTGATCGGGACTCTGAATTACTGTTTCATTTAACGAGCGTTGTCAATTAATATTTTATACGTTTCATAATTTATGATTGACAATAAACTATACTTAATAAAGCATTAAAAAGAGACATTGTTTAAATTTTATTAGAACAATTTAGTAGATATTAAATCTGGTACTTCTCCGAAACACTTTAAAATGAATACATGTGAAGTATTTTATATTATTCAGCAAACGTTGAATTTGGAACCCTTTAGAAACATTACATGTGAAATATATATTAAAAAGATTTCAGAAACATACTGTTTCCACTATTTCAAACGAAACATTTCTGGTACGTTAGGTTCCATTTCTGAAACTTTCTGAAACGTAACATGTGGATTGAATAGAAGACAGTGGTATGAAGCAAAATACATAAAATCTAAAAATTATAGTGTACATCTCAGGTGAGAGAACGTGGAAAGAGGTCTCAACAGATATCACCAAACCTCACCATGGAGGAAGGGAGTGTGCGAATTTTTCAAAATTCAACTCATGTAATTAATGGACGTCGCCTCTGGAAAAATGTTAAGGCGTGGTGCTGAAAGGGTACTGTAAAAATAATTTTTTTTTTACGAAAAACAACGTTGCCTTTGACGCCAAGCATTTCAGACTTGAAACTAAAATATTCGTAGAAGAGATTTTTTAAACGTGTCAAAATCAGATCAATTCACTGATATCTCAAATCTGACAGATGACAGCCCAGTGACGCCAAATTGCTATCAATTGACATCAGTCGATATTTCTCCAATTTCAACGCACACTGTGTTATTTATATTGGAGCTGATTGATTAAGTACTCAATATAAATACTTTGAAAAATCTAAGTTCTGCAAAGTCCTAAAGTAATATATCCTCATTCGTTAGCATTACGTTGTCATTTTTACCAGAAAAAAAAATGAAATCCTTTTTATCATATATTTTTTGCTGTGCTTTTTTGTAAAAGATTAACATTGTTATGCAGTGATGGCGAGTATAATAAAAGGCAAAATACTGTCCAATATTAAAAGGAATAAAATACAACCTTTAAAATATTTCCAATGCTTGGTGCATTACTTACCGTGTTTCGTTCATCCTGCTTTAATTCTTTCTTTCTCTTCGGTTCTTTTTATTTTTTATTGCTTTTTCATTTGTCATCAGTTATGCGCTATGTTGTTGTTTTTAAGGCTTCATAAAGCTTTGCAAATCCGGCTCACATGTCAACACTTACTTCCATTCCAGCAGTTCCTCGACTGTCCACACATGTCATACTTTTTATTTTATTTTTCGAGTAGGAAGGCCAATTTTTTTCGATTCGATTTTATTGTACTCCATTAAGAGATTAAGATTTTTTATTACATTTTTTATGACAGTTTTACGTTTTTTATCAATTCATTCTTAGTTTCTTTTGTCCCATTCCCATTTTATGATTTTTTTTTTTTGAGAAATGAAGCATCAATATCGTTCTTTTTTTGCAGTATATTAGGTAGGGTTTGGTAACCAAAGTACGAATGAAACAATCACAATTATCAGAAAGTTTGTTTTCCAATTTCGCAGAAGGATGTCGATTATTTTTCTTTACGTTTGCAATTGGATTTGTATCAGTGCCTCTCTTCACTGTTTTTCTGTTCTGATTTGAAAATGAGATTCTTAAAAAGTTTAAAGGTTTTTTTCAGTTATCGCATTCCCATAGCTCATATGTATAATTTTAAAGCTCGACATTACAGCCAACAAAAAACTTCATAAATTATAAAATGCGTCGGATTGTAAGTTAAACGCAAATTCAACATTAAAAAATGCAAATTAATATTTTCAGTCAAAAAGCCTCTGCTACTTAAAATTAAACTGCAATGATTCTATAACGTGGTTAAGTATAGTTCCAAAAAGTTTTGAGAAGTGAAGATACTTTTTGATTTTAGTACAAAATTGGACTCAATTCGGGCTCATTGAACAACAATTAACTACAATTTCAATACAGTATGAGGTGTTCGCTTACAGTCCTTAGCAATCATTTAGGTCTTGGCAAAACTAATGATTGGCACATAGAAATCGAGAGCCTTCGAACTGATCCTTGTCTTCTAAATTGAAAAAAAAAAAAATATAAAGAGACATGCCAAGCTTACCTTTGACATGATATGGCCGATATGGAGGACAGCTTTTAAACAGCTTAAAATGCTAAAAACAAATCTGTTACTTTTCACAACTCAAAAACTCAAATTAAATATTAATCATATTCCAATTGCGCATTGTAATTTGTATTTTACTATTCACAGTTTCTGTTTGAAAAAACAAAAGGTTCACACTATAAAATTTGTTCCACTTAAACCCAAAATTGGGATTTCATAATACGCGCACGATTTTGAAACCCTCTAGCCGTAGCGCCAGAGCCGGCCGCCTAGCGCGTTGATGTGCACTAAAACATATATAAGAAACAGAAAATAGTGGGTTAAGTTAATTAAAATATAAAACAACATTTTGAAAAATCTACAGCATAGAATCTAGCGGCGAAATGACATGTGTGTCGGTATATCTGAACAGACGTGATACAAACCAAAATGTTTAAAAACCCCGGACAATTTTGCCGAAAAAATATTCATACCCAAGCTAATAATAAATTAAGTTAAGTTTCTAAAATACTTTATTTATTTAAGTTACTATTCTGTGTAAAAAGCATCCATATTCTGTATAAAAAGCACTATTCATAGGTCTTCTACTGACCCCACCTACGTAAAACTTATTATGACTGGCAATGCGACATGAGCTTATGAGTACGACATTTTGGATACTTTTTGCATATAAGTATCTCTAATACTTTGTGTTAGCGGATAAAAATCTATCTATCTATCTATGAACTCAAATTCAAAATGACAATTTGTAGTAATCAACCAGAGCTTCACTGAAGTAAGACCGATTTGGACCATTAGATGTGATAACAATTCCAAAACAAAGCATTTCTTGTCATGTTTTTTAATATTAACACATTTATGCATGTAAATTAACATTTTCGTTTGAGTTTAATGTCCATGTTCACATGGGCGACGGAACTCCAATTCATTTCAAAATTAAATCATTGATTTCTTTTAGTGCCAACGTAAAAATCGTATTTTGACTCTGCTGTCAAAAGCATTGCCGAGGGGTAAATCAAAACCCAGACAAAGGATGTGTGTAAAGTGATGACTGCAAGTACAATGCTATAACACAGACACGTACATATTCGACTCAAAAGAGAAAATTGAAAAACACACAAAATTAAAAAAAACCTAACAAAAAAAGTTTGTTTGCCTCAATTGAGAACCATAATGAAATGACAAAACTAAATAGAAAATTCAGATTAATGCTAAAATGATATGGTGCTTTTAGAAAAACGAGTTTCCACTATTTTGTTCGATGAGAAAGCATTCACTGCAAATAGAAAATTTTATAGCTAACTGCAAATTTATTGCCAAAAAGTATCAGCAGCATGAGATAAATATAAAGTACATCATATGAGTAGAGCACATTTAAAACTGGTAAATTTAATGCTTTGACCATAAAAATTCATAGATAAGTTGATCCACAAATAAAAACTGATTTTGGAATTGCAATTTACACTCACAATCAGCACAAAATGCCAAAATAGATGCGCTGCAGCCACTGTAGAGATATTCGTCATTCGTAATATCAGTTATTTGGAATCTCCAAACTATCGCATAAATGATAAATGGAGAAAAACAAATAAAGGGTGATTCATTTAGAGGTACTTTTTTCATAAATATAACAAAAATTATAAAATTCAAGTTTATAGGGTATTCCTTATTATCATTCAAAAGAACAATTCTTTAAATCGAAGATGTACACAAAAACCTACTTCGGGAGCTAATTTCAATATCATCGTTTGAGGTTAAAACACTTAGAAATATTTTGAGAAAAAAAACTATTTCTGACGAAATTTTTTAAGTAAGCTGTGGCAATTTAATTGCGTACAATCGAAAAGAATACAAAGCAAAAATCAAGAACTGAAACAATAAGTGACTTGAAAACAAATTCACATAAACAAAAAGCATGCAGCAGTTCTGAAAAGAGAGTTCTTACCTCGAGTAACAAAATTCCAAAAAAAGCGTGCGAAGATAGCGAAATGATATTATTTAACTAAGTGCATTGAAGAAAAATTACGCAAACATAAAGCATTCGGTGATTCCGAGCCGACATAATTTAGCTCGAATAACGAGCGACCATAGAGCTATCAATCCTTGCTATAAATTTATTTGTTAAAAGAAATTTCTTTCAAATGTCGGCCGTATCTTTGACTAGAGCCAGCGTATCCATGTAGACTTTGGACTTTAGGTAGCCTCAAAGTAAAAAGTCTTTTATGTATATTGTCTAGGCGGCCAATTAACTTCATAATTCAAAAAATCATGTGAAATTTGTATGACTTTAAAGTTGAAATGTTAGTAAGTTTAATAAATTTTCACAATTTGCAAACATTACTCTGATGTTCATGTCAAAAATATCATCAATATCACCATAAGAAAATCACCCTATATTAAAGATTTTCGTTTATGGTTTACATCTTTCACATTTAAAATTGAATGGAATACTCAAATATGTATGTTTTTAAAGAAGCATGTATGTATTTGAAAATAGCAGCAAGTCGGGAATCTGGTTCTGTTTCAAATAAATTCATCAAAGGACACATTCGCTCAACATGTTACGCTTAACATGCCGCCAGACATCCATCCATCCACTCATTTAACATTCTTCTAAGCCACTGACCAACGAACCTCTGTCTAACCTCTGTTCAAATCATTCACTCACTTACTGAACAAAGATAGTCCTTTCCATATATCTTATAAGTTGGTAAGTATTGCAGATTAGAGATAAAACTCTTTTAACAAACCCCTTACCAGTCTTATGTTTTTGTTTTTCTAACTTTACTTGTCGATAGCATCATGACACTGTGTTATCTTCTGTTTTTTCTGAAGGGACATTTGAAATTAAGAAGTTTGATTTAAGGCATGAAACTTGTCATTTGAATGATTCCATGCAAAAATTCCAATTCCAATTAATGGATAAATTCGTAATCTTTAGAATTTAGAGCATATAAAAGCGCTTAAGGGGGGGGTAAGGTTAATTCGTACGAATAAAGGCATGTTTTGTGAATTTTTTGTGACAACTTCATTAAAAACTCTTTAATAAAACCAATAGTACATTAAAGTATAACATTTGGTGAATATTGTATAAAATAAATTTTCACGAAGAAATATTAAAAAAACACGGCAATGGCAGCAATTATTCGGTGTCTCGGAAAATAGAAGAATTGCGGTGCCCCTCATAACTAGGTGCTGGATCATCTGAATTCGAAATATTAAAGTTCATTCGTTAGACAATAGTTTTCCCCAGGTAACGCTTGGAGGCGTTTTCGAAATTTTAATTTTTCACTTTTTTGGAACACTTTGAAGAGAAAAACGCTATTTTTTGCGAAAAAAATCGGCTAATTTGTTATTAGGAATAGTGTTTAAAATTTTAAAAGGATCGGTGTAGTAGTTTTGAAGTTATGAGGGGCACCGACTTTGAAAACGTGAGTTGTGGGAAAAACACTTTAAAGTTTTGAACACAAAAAACTCAGGTATGAAACGTTCATCTGACAGGTATAACAATACTCATAACTTCGTCAATTTCGTTCCAATCGACTTGAAATTTTGACAAAATATTCTTGAGATACTATACATTCAATAAAAAAATAAAAAAAAAAAAATTCAAAATAATATAATTTAATACCTTACCCCCCCCTTAACCACAAGGTGTTAAGATGGAGGACTTAAATGAGAGAAAAAATATTTCTTTTTGGAACATAAATACAAATGATATAAAGACAAGAACCATTAAACATAGAACTAGTATTTGACGCATAAAGACTGTGTAACAAAAACTTACTTAAAGGCTAACCATTCACCAAAATGACGAACAAGCAAGCCTTAGGTGACGACGGATTTGGTGAGTGAGGCACGATAGTAAAACCAAAAGAGGTGAATATATGCTTGATGTTCGTTATTAACATAAGCTACCTTGGCGGTAGTCTATCACTTTTACTATTTCTGTTTTATCATACTCAACCGATCTATCTTATATTCTTCTCTGAGATCCTTTCCACAGCAGACATATATAGAAAATCAATTTTTTGTGCATTAAAATCACGAAATTTCCAACCAAACTTTGAAACATCATTAAGTCGCAGGGTTGCGAAATATTCCCCGTATTGTTGATTTTGGAAATCAACAGCAAAGTGTTTATCTAATACGTTTTCTTTAATTCAAAACAATCACTTATATCGTAGAACAAAAGGTTCTTATTTTTAGGTCAGTAAAAACTGTGTTTTCCTTATGGATCTTATGTCACTGAATCGGAGTCTGATAACTATTTTGAAATAACGGAAAAATGGGCAAATAACATTTAGACTTAAAAATATTTAACCTAACTTTGATATAAATAATTGCAAATTGAGATCTTTGATATCGATAGTATATGTAGAACTCTTAACTACGAATATATCTTAACTTGGCTTCCAAATTGAATTTCCCACGAAGTATTGATGTGGACAGATCTATATGTAAACCTATCTTACATCTTCAGGCAATGGTAAAGATCACTAAATTTTTAGTTTGAAAACCCACCTCATGAACTCATGATTCCGCTGGTGAAATTAGCATAAATATATAATTTTGCTACTTTAGCAAACTTTTTCACTACCAAAGGCTGTAGGGTACAAAGTTAAAAACAGAAGCAGGAGAGCGTTCCAAAGCTCGTTGCTAAACCTAAATGCTTTCGATCCAAAGAAGCGCTCCCAAACAAAAAAAAAAAAAAACCGCGAGTTAAGGACCGTCAAAATTTAGCTTTGACTTAATATTCGTATAACTTTATTTCTGCCAGACAATGGGAACATCTTGAAAATGGATTTAAGATATGGATTCAGGTACGAGAACATATTAGACCATTTGCTTATATTAGAATATTTGCTTATATCATATATACATATATAGTCAAAACTCCACACTGTGCACACAGTGAGGAAATTGAAAAATGCTCTTAATTTTATGATTGGTTTCTGATGCAGCTCTTCCTTTCAGCATTAGAAGCTAAAACTTGAGCTACTGTCCTGCTTGTACGAATGTTTGTACGAGAAGTGTGTGCATGAAAGTTACATCCTATGTATATAATGATGTAAGTTGTTCTCTGTGTGTTGATGTATAAATGACTGGGGTGTGACAGGGGAATTACTACTTGAATGGTGCATAAAATAGAAGTTTAAGATCGAATCACAAATTCAGGGTGAAGTTTTTAATGGAATTAAAGTTTAAAAAGGATATCCATGTGTTCCAACGAATTTAGTACAAAAAAAAAAAAAATCAGCAACAAGGACAACAAAAGCAATAATACTAACAAGCTAACAAAGGTTGCAAAAAAGCAAGAAAAATTACAAATTTAAGTTTATTGCAAAATAAACCCTTATTAGTTTTTGCGATTAGCTAAGAAAGTGCTTTGAGTGTTTTTATTTTTTTCCGTATTTTTCTTATTTAATTTTTATCTGAGAATGCTGCTGGTACATTGTTTTCGTAAATTCTTGATGAGTTTTCAAGTTCTAGGTACAGAGTCTATTAGCAGTAGTTGAGTATTTGTGGTAAAGAAAGTGATGCTAACAGAATGCCAATTCAGAAATAAAAACTTATAATTGATGTCCAATAAGTCTTATATTGAATTTTTTCGTGCGATAAATTTATTTTAATTAAAAGTACTCCTTAGTGCTTTTCGAATTGCACTATTTTATGAAATTATCACGACTCCCAATGGATTGTTTTCAGACTTATTCTAAATCAAGTTAATGAGTGAGACTAAAACCTTATAAGTTTTGTACTTGCAGATGAGCAGACGATTTCAACCAATTTAATTCGACTCATTTAATTAACCAAATTTTCATGGTATCTTGGTTGGAAACAAAAGAAATTAAGATCGCTCACTTTTCATTCTAAGCAAATCTGAGTAAAACTTAAATGCTAATGCTTGTCAAGGTTTTCCCTTAAATGGATTTATCTTTGTGGTGTTAAAAACGGATATTTCTGTTATAATTATTGATAATTTTACCGAAAAATCGTTAAAAATTTATTTTCCTTTTTATAATTGTGAATTTTATTGCAACTTAAAAATGCTTCAGATCAGAGACAGTTTAACTTAAGAGATTTGCAAATTTCCCCATTGTTTTTCATCTACACGGGAACATTAGCCTGCATCTCAAAATTTTATTCAAAAATATTTGATATTTGACAGTGCTGAACTGCGGTTGACTTTCAAATGAATTTTTGCAAAATCTCTTAAGTATCGATGTCTAGGATTACCAAGTTAACGATATTGATTCGACCAATCCGGAATTGCATGTTAAAGCCAGAGGCCTGGTAAGAATTAAAAAAATTCTGAAACAGCGAGGAACTGGACAATTTTTGTGAAGTCTTAACTTTAATGTTTTGTTGAACGAGCAAAAAAATAAAAAACAAAGCCACCAACTTTTTCCCAAAAAAGTTTGACTCTTTAGCATTGGAGGGACAACTATTTTTTATTTTAGTTGAGAAGCCTGGTATCGTTTCTTTTCAACTTGGCAACCCTGTCGATGTCTTTGACTATATTTAAGAGATTTCAATATTTCCCATTATAAGTTTATTCCGCTTAAAAATTTCCAACCACTCAAAGTTATACTTAAGAAATGTATTTGATTTGAGAGAAGGAAATGAAGTTTGTTCTCAATGGACTGGAAAGTGTCGTAAGCCTATAAAATCTGTCAAAGCCTCGGTAATACTATTGACAATATTCTAGTTCTAAGTTTTGCATACGTAAATCACAGTTTCAGTTAATTAACATTAATGTCGTCTATATGAAAATTCTGAAATAACAAAGCTCTGCAAAGGTGCGAATAGCGGAAGTCTTAATAAATCTGTAGTAAACCAGATCGGTGAAGAGTCAAAAAAATTTCGTAAGGGAATATATGTGCGAGTGTGTGCTGGGTCACATTACGGTTTTTGCCACATTATTGCTGCCCCATGCTCCGGAAAAATTCATAAATTTTGGACTAATTTTTTGTATTATAATATTTTTCATGAATACTTTTTTTTAATCACCACAGACTGAATAACACTACAAACAAGTTTTAATTGTGTTGTGTAACCTTTTTCCTGACCTCCCACCCCACCCTACCGTTAATAACTTGGATTATAATGCGACCCTCCGTCTGTGAAAAATACTTCAGTATAATCGCCAAACTTCAACGACATTCTTCGGAATGCCACAGGCTACGCTTTGCAACAAAACTGCCTTAAATTCAGTAGGTGATTACCGATTCAGATATGTTTGGAAACAAAATCCATATATAGCCACCGAGAAGAAAGTGATCGTAATTGCAGATCTCTGAATCAGCTTTTGGAGCAGACAAGTAAAATACGTTTTGAATTATCAAAATCCGTAACCACGCTACATAAAAGTTAAAAAATTGACGCCACTTTTGGGTAACACCTACGAAAAAAATTGCTTTCACTGTGTAGATTGTTCAAATTATGGTAAAGTCTACTAAGCCTAGCCCTGTCAAATTTCAAGCATTCAAATGATATTTATGTTTCAAAGGATGCCGAAAAGCAATTAAAGGCTTGTCTCGTTTAGGTTTTCTATTAGCGTCTTCAACTTTAGAAGACAACGGCAAATTGAAGAAAATTCCTTTAGAAAATCGTCATTAAAGATTTAAAGGGATGCACTCGATATTAATGTCTTAGAACGACGATCCGACTTACACCGTGCTTTGTGCAAAAAAAAACAAGTTTTTTAGGATAACAAATTTTTTTTTGATGAAAACTTATTTTCTAAATAAGGTAATAAAATTCAGTCAATTATAATTTATTGTAGATATGCATCCTTAGCCACAAGTTACTGATATTGAAAAGATGCACAATACAATTGGAATTCTTCTAAAAAAAATGAAAGCAAATGAATTTAACATTGTTTTATTCATAAAATCTAAATTGACCTAACAGCCTGTTTTTCAACAAAGAAAAAACCTTTTCAATTTATAAAATCAAATATATTGGTCAGATATTATTCATATAGAAAGCTACATATGTTCATCGATGTCACATCACGAATAAACTACTGGATTGACTTTGATTTTGTTTTATTTCTTAGGCGCTTGGTCTCAATTTCCAATGAAAACTTTACAATATGCCTATTTCAATATCAAGTGACGACAGTTTTTAAATCGCTTAAAAAAATTACTTGCGCGAATAGAAACAAGCGAGCAAACATAACAAATAGTTTAATGGAAAGTTAATGTGCTTGCAGGGCCGTCGAGAGGAAATAGAAACCAAAAAACACAGATGAGCAAAATGTGTGAAAAAGAAGAAATTTTTGTATATAATGTAATGTATCTAATGCAAAGATTCCCTGGAGAACACATTTATCTGTCCGAATGCATTAAAATCTGCGACCCTCTTATACGCGTAAAGCTCGTATGATGTGGGAAAATCATGCGTATTTTAAAGACATCCAAAATTTTTCTGTCATTCGATATGTACGAACTTTAGAGGCATCCATGTTTTGTTGAAAATAAAAAATCTTAAAAACATGTAGCTATATTTAAATAGTTTGCATGCAGGGTAGTAATATATTGAATTGAAAAGGCGAGCTTGTGTCAATCGGGAAATATTTATATTGATATAACTCGAATTGATCACATGAAGCTGTTTTGAGCGAATATAAAAAATAAGAATTAAAGTTTTCACCACGATGCTTTTTAACATGAATTTAAAAATTTGTTGATTCAACTGTTACTACTACTAGTTATGTATAAAATGTTGGAACAATTAAAAATCACACAATTTCATAATTATAACATTGCCGTTGTTCTTGGTTCAATTTTCTCTTGTTGTAAATGAGCTTTTCTTGCTTTCTGGGCAGCAAAGTGACTTATGAGAACATTGAAATCTAACTGCCTTGCTAAAGGTGCTTCGATACAAAGAGTAGCTAGTCCTGACGCTCTTGTTAAGAGCAAGAGCCAATTCTAGCAAGGACATTGTAAGAACGTTTAGCACTAGCTACAGTCGCAGATTTTGTGCAAAATATACGCATAGCAACACAAACACTACAGGAGTTTCACTTCAAAAAGAATTTTTTATTTATTCAGTCTATGGAAAAAACCTTACAGACTATAAAATAATATCTTAGGATTAATGTTTAGACTTAAATATAATTATAGATTAAATGACAAGAATATTAACTAATGAGATCAAAATAAAATTAAAAATGCATTTTAGAAGGCAAAAATCAAAAGAACTATCTTTGTATAATTGATTTAACATTAAAAGAGTTCTATTAATTGGCTCATTTGTAGAACTTATCTTATGAACGCAAATTTCTCAAGGGAATATTAAAAGAAATATAACTTGGAATAGTTGGGCAATCAGTGTAACCATTAATAATGTCATATATGAACATAATGCTTTGAATCAAGCGTCGTTTTTCTGAAGTCTCAAGATGAATAAGATTACAGCGAGAATTTTATGAAGGAATAGGTTCATTAAAGGGGATAAAACGCAAAGCAAATTTTAAAAACTTTTTTGAATGCGTTCAAGACGATCAATATGAGTCCGATATATGGGATTCCAAATAAAACATCCGTCTTCTAAATTAGACCTAACAAAAGAGGTATACAAAGTTTTCAGTGTGACTGGATCTAGGAATGAGGAGCTAGTTATTTTAATGAAGGCCAAGAGGGAATAAGCTTTCGGTATGATTCGATTAACATGACCATTTGGACTGAAACGTGATTCGAAAAATACACCAAGGTCATGAATTTCATTATTAGTAGATATTACGAAATTGTCAAAAAAGTAAGACTACTGCAAAGGCACTACACATTTCAAAAAAATCAAACGGTGACATTTACTGAGATTCAAAGGCAATTTATTATTTTTGAACCACATGTTAACATTATCCAAATCAGTTTGCAATTTAGCACAACAAGCGTAATTTTTCACTTTGTAAAAAATCTTCAAATCATCAGCATATAACAAGAATTGAGAAAAAGAAAAACACATAGAGATATCATTAATGAAAAGGATAAATAACAGTAGTCCAAGAATACTAATTTAAATCAACTATTTATCGACTGGGGTATTTTTGTTTCACTATCGATTTTATCGATGCTTTCTCATGTTCAATGGCGCAAAATTGAAAAGAATTTTGCCTGCATTCTCTAAATAATTTCACATACGAAATATTTTTATGCAAAACATTTTTTTTAAAATCTTCTGACGATAAGAAATGATAAAATTTTCAAAAATATTCAAATATTCGGGCCCACTCAACAAACACGGACCCCCTTAAAAAAAACCGGGCCCGGGAAGATTCCTCCCTTCACTCGTCCCCCTCTCGACGACCTTGTGTGCGTTTTGTGTTTGTTTTTGCATGATGTAATTATTCAAAGTTAATTAATAAATACCGGCTTACGGTATTATTTTAAACAAACAAAAATTAATTGAAAATAATATACCACGGGATGCGCGATAAAATAAATGGAGCGATTTTTTAACTACAAAGTGGATAATCAGTACATCAATTTTTCATAAGGAATAAAGATGAAGAAGAAATACATATCACCGATTCGAGTTCCTCGATTAATAACAGTCTGAAAACCAATCGCACTTTGTTGGAAAATTTATTAACATCTGTTTCTTGCAGTATTTTTTAAATAAATTTTTTTTTAAATGGGTAGACAACTTAAAACGGAGGTCGCCAATCCAGTTTTCAATATTAATGGAAATCCTTTTGACGAGCTTTGCCTAGACAAATACGGCTTTTGTAATCCGCTGACATATCGTAAAAAAAACAAAAAGTTTTTTTACTGAACCGCTCTGATCTACATATGTATGTATGTATGTATGGATATAATATGGATATAAACCAAGGGTGGCCAATGGTGGGTGGCAATGATCTTGCGGAGCACTTTGGAAATGTATCACAACTCCGGGGGCCACATATAAAATTATATTTCCCATATTAGATTAAGATATACTATGAACATTTTTTTGGTGTGAAAAATTGAAAAATAATGAGTTTATATTATTGTGTTCACTATTATTCTCAGATAAGTAGATCGTGTAATAATGAAACTATACGCACATATGTTATATACATATATGTATAAATGGAATAAAAAAAATTAAAACATAATGAAATATTTATTTTACTGGTGCGATATTTGTTTCACCACTCTGACACTTGGTTTTTACAAATCGATCTAAATTTTAGTATTTGCAAATCGTAATTGGTGTTGAAAGTAAGGGCCCGTTATGTTTGAGCGTGTTTTGTGTTTGCTCAATTTTATTTTCAAAAATAACGATTCGCTGGTGTATGTTCAACCTTAAGCGCTAAGAACTTTCTAGGCTGTAAGTGTTATAAAAATCCAATTTCACTTTGAGATATTCCGGCGTCGACTCGATTTCAACATGACAAGGATATCTATATGTATCAAACATTTTTTTGTTTATGCCTAAATCTAAATTGCTTAATCGGCTTTCAAAACCAGTTAGAAAACTTACTCATTTCTTTGCATATTTGATGTATTTGCTATATTTTGATATCTCAAATTATTCCAACAATGAAAAGTTTTCAATTGCGGTTCAAACAAACAACAATTTTTTTCTGGAATGCTTTGATTTGATTAAATGTATTGATAATAAGGGTATCTTTTTCTTGCAATGGTTTATGTAATTGATTAAGTTCTTCGACAATGTCCACTAAAAAGCATAAGTTCAACCAACACTCATCATTTCTTGATTCCGGTATAGGTCTTTGCTTGTTATTCATAAAACAACTTTAAACATTTTCCACGACTTAACCATCTGACTTGACAGAAGTGTACAACGTCACCATATTCAGAATCTAATTCTGTCAGGAACTCCGTATATTGCCGTGTGAAATTGCATGAGATCCAAAGTAATGCGCTATCTTTATAACTTCTTGTATAACGTGCTCCATTGATAATACATGGGCACACAAATGTTGTTGGTGAATGATGAAAACAGTAGATTCAAATATCATGCTCTCTTTAATGCCTTCAAACCAAAAAAAAAAGTTGGTTTTTGCTCATAATTCCGACCGTTAATTTTTGAGTATATGGATGCACGATTAATATATTTTTTTAATCTTTTGGTTATCTCTACTGTTCAAGGCGGGCCACGGGTTGGCCACCTTTGATTTAGAATTTAAAGTCTAAATATGGAAACCTTTGAAACAGGAATCAGGATACACGTGCAGGGTCACGGGAACAGCTAGTAGTATAGAATTTTTAAGACTTTCAGCCAAATTTATTACAAAAAATTGTTATGACTTTCAATAGTCCCGTGTAATGTATCGTGGAACATATACCAAGTTCATAGAAGCCATAGAATAAGGGGACATACAGGAAACGTGTCAAGAAATATTTTGATTATGCACTGGAAGAAATATATTGTTATAGCAATTCTTCGAGGCGTAATAAATTAAATGTTGCAAATACAATTAAAATCTTCTGTGCTATTGCTGAATTCCTTATATAACAGAAATAAAAGATGTTACATCAACTTAATACTTCAGCTGTCGCTCATCAGTTGCTGCCATGATTTCTTACGTAAAAGCAGCAGCAGCAGCAAAATGAAAAATAAAACTTCTTACCACGAAAAACTTCTTATCTTTTCTGAAAATTTGTTTAACAACAAAAAACGAAAGAATTACAAAATAGGGGAAAAAATTCACAAAGAAGAAACTCCTTGCAAAAGTGAAACTCAACAACAGAATCTGCTGTTGCTGCGGTTGTTTTTACTGCTATTACAACTACTCCTAGTGTTGCTGTTGATATTGCCAATATTGTTGATATTTTTGTTGTTATCCTTATTATGAGTATATGTTGTTGTTATTGTTTACGCCACTTTTATTTTTCTTAGTACTAGCAGCATAGTTTTTGAAGATGCACATCCCCCCCCCCCCCCGCCCATTTAAATCATCAACGCGAAATATTGCGTTTGTTTGCTTTAAATTTTATGAACAGATTAAAGTTTTGGTTTGTTTTCCCAGCAGGCGAAATTTTTGAAAACAACCGCCAACAATAACAACAGCAAAACACTTATGCCAATAAACTTAAGGATGCCACAAAATTTATCAACGATTGGCGCAGCAGCAGCTCAAAGTTTTTCTCCATCAGAAACGCGCACGAGGCGAAAATTGCTACATAATTTGTTGTTCCGAAAAGTATGAGATCGCGTGCGCGTTTGGCTAAAAACTTTCAAGATTTCATGTACCAAAATTATGGTCATAAACAAAAGTTTCAAGTTTTTAGAATTCTTTTTCGTATGACTTTGCTTTTGGTTTGTTAGTGATTATGTGGCAATTATTGTGATTGCTTGCTTGCAACAACTTTATTCTCAAAAATAACAAGAAATTGCAAAGATTTAATTATGATGAAAAGTTTTTAGTTGTTGTGTACTGGTTGTTTGATAAAACTCAATAAAAACAAAGTAATGAATAAAAAGAGTAATTTGTCTTAAGTGTGACTCAATATTAAGTTTGGTTTGTGATTAGCAAAAAGTATAGGGTAACTTGTTATTGAACTAGTAAGACTATCAGTTGATTTGGGTATGTGATTTTGTTTATTAGCATTATTCAAAACATTTCTTTCCATTCAATTTTTTTGTGCCTCTGTGTAATCAATCCATTTTTTCGGTTTAGAAAATTTTAATCCAGGTCGGCAATATGCTTGCAAGTCATTACAGATATAATTTACTCTGTTCGACTAAATGCTGATTTCCTCGGATGTGCCGGAGATATCCTTTGTCTTGTGTCAAAACTTCTTATTTGAAGTCATCTTCACTGGCAGGTAGGAAAAACATACCTTGATGAGATTTGGGGAAAAAGTAACGCTAATGGTAAACAGTGATGGCATTTTCAGAAAATTATGCTTTTTTACAGTAAATTTGCGCTTTGAAAATTAATTAAAGTGCAGTGAATTGAGTGAATTTTACAATATTTCTCCGCTGCTTCAATGTACGAATTTCGTTTTTTTAAACGATTTTCGAACCCTCAAAAACTATTGGCTTATTTAATACTTTCGTAAGGATAAGTTGGCCATCTTCAACCACGTATTGGTTGTTGTTGCTGCAATTTTTGTTGTTATCGTTGTTGTTGTTGTTTACGTCGTTGAAGTTGTCCATAAATAGTGTCATAGCTTTCAAAAAAAATTTTATGAACTAATGCTTTACATTCCAGCAAAAAATAGTTTAATATAAAAAAATTGGTCTAAATGATACATCAATTTAAAGCAAACGAATTGAGATTTCTTGTGATGCTAAGATATTTTTACGTTTTTCCATTTCTTGGAATACATAACGGTTTTTATAAAAATAAAATCAAAACTTTACATTAATAGTCATATTTCGAAAACTGTACAATGAATTTTTAACATTTGGATGTCGATTGCTCTATTAAATTACCTTTCATAAGGTACGTTAACTTTGGAAACCTATTCAGGGGTTCACAACTTTTACTTCTTTTTAGAAAAGCAATATCCGCAACTTATGTTGAATCTGCCTCCGAAGCTAGATCCGACCAACACTTTTTTTTTGCAAAAACACAAAAAAATATTTTTAGGATTTTCGCTAAAGTCAACTCGTTTCACCATACCACCGATATTATTGATGGTTAGCAAACAAACTATCGTCCGTTATCGATGGTCGCGACTATCGATAGTTTACGAACTCTATTTCAAGGATTTCAACTTTTCTTCAATTATTTTTGACTTTACCACATTGTATATGGTTTTCAACATTTTTCGAATTCGTCAACATTTTCGGACAATTGAACATACTATATATGTTAGATTTTTTCGAAATTTCAAAGGCGTACCACGTTTCGAACATCATTAAGTCTATAGACACTGTTCTTTAACTTATTTTTTCACAGTAATCGCTGACAAAACGCTAGACAATATGTTTAAATGTAAGACTGTAAGCTCAGTATTGATGAATTCAGTTTTGAACCCGGAAGAATACTGGAAATTTTTTAGTAGGTGAAATAAAATTCTGTATGCCTGAGATTTTTTATTCCATTATTATTATGTATCGAACTAAAGTTGGTGACTTGTTTTTGAATTTATTTATTATTTAAAATTTAGTTAAACAAAAACTGGAACACATAATGTTAATAATGTTAATTTTGAATTGTTAATATAGTATAGTAGCTTCGGCTTGTTCTATATAAATAAATGGCACTCTGCCACTCCCACACTGTCTATTATATAAAACAAGTCCAAAGCTGATTAATAACATAACTTTTCTTACATTTTAATAAAGCTTGCAATGTGCACACGTCATTGGAGAAACCTACGTTTGCAAACTTGGTAATGATCATAAGGCAATCGGAAATTTTTTTATAAAGGTGCGATCTCAGCAAACATCTTACCATTTTGCTCATCAGACTTAGGATCGATCGAATCACAGGGATTTTGGTAAATCGTTGATAAAATAAATAGAAAGCATTATGATCAGTTCGACAAAATCGAATGCTGCCTTTTTTTTCACAGAAAGTTGGGTCATTGCATTTTAAAATTTGAACTAGTTCCTGACATTCACGTAAGGACGGGAAGGATGTTTGCATTTGCTGGCTTCCTATATAAATGTAGCTATTATATTGCTTTGTTTCTGTACACAAAATATTTATATAAAATTTTGCTTGACTATGATTTTAACCAGGTAATAGCTTTCTTTATGAAAAAGGGGTCTATGAAGAAAACAGTTCCCGATTGGAGAATTTTGTTTTGTTTTTTGTTTTGTTTTTTGTTTTTACTTCTGATTACTCTTTTCGACAAACCTCTGTATCTGAAACCAAAACATACTTTTTCGTGGGCTTTCGACCCGATGAATCGAAACTGAGGTCAGCTTTTCTCTGGTGGTTTCGGTTCTCAAATTATTCTAAGCTGAAAGTACAAAAATCACAGTTTTTCAAGGTATTTGAGGTTAAAGGTAATTTTTATTTTACTTTTTCTCTTGAAAATAAACTTTGAATTATATCGATATCTCTCTCTTTTTCTCCGAAACCTGGTAAATTAAAACTTTTATGCAGGTCTCCATACAAATCAAATAAATTTCAATTTACGGTATTACGTAGAAAAATAAAGACATAGATATAATTCAAAGTGTATTTTGAAAAGGAAAAGTAGTTCTTTTGAACCCAATAAAATTTATTTTTCGATAATATATAACCTCAAATATCTTCAAAAACGGACCAAGTTTACGTTGCAGACACTTTTTATGTATACTGGAGCATTTTTGAATTATAAAACTTTTGTTTATTTTTTATGTATTTTGTAAAGAAAACTTGAAATTTTTGTCCAACTCGAACTCTGATCGCTATTGTGCTTAAAAATGTCACTAATTCATAAAATAAAATTTTCTCAAATTATTTTTTTTTGTATTTTGGCAATATTTTATTTATAATCAAATAAATGTTGCGTCATGCTGAATGTCCGCTATTGCCAGACATGTTGGCGACACAGACATGTAAGCGTCACGTGTATATGTGTGTGCAACCAACTGAAATTCACAATATGCAGTTCGACAAACCCGCAGTAAAATCTTCAATAATAGAGTGCTCTAACCGAAAACAAAACTTTTTTTTTGTTGGTTTTTTTCTGAAATTCCATTTGGCTTTCTATGATCAAAATACCTTATAGTCTGTGCTTTACGTTGTCTATCTGTCTGTCCATTTCATCATCATCATCATCATCATCATCATCATCATATGTCTGTCTGCTTAACCGTCTGGTCGCATAATAATTACACACTCTTTGTCTCTATTTGCATTTATATTGTAGATTAAAGGTTTCGCATCTCATTTCTCCCGACAACTTTGATTCACCCACTTTCTCTTACAATTCACACACATACTCACACATTCAACACTCATACATATTATAAGGGTCGGCTGTGATTTTCCGCTTGTCAGTTATTGTGCTGTCGAATAGCTTGAATATGGTGGGACTTGATAATATATGCACTGCATAATAGAAGAATATAGGGTAAATTATCATAATAAGCGTCGAAATCTTTGAATTTTTTTTAATGTTTTTTTTCGAATTTTCAAAATAGAGCCAACCTAGGCAGCCGATCAAAATTTTACCTCAAAAGTATAAAAAAATCAATTGAAGTTAATATGTATCTTCGTAAAAGGGAACTAAAATTTTAAAAAAGTTTTTTTAGGAATGAGAGCCAAAATCTCTTTCATGTACCCTTTATCTCCACACGGTGCATAGAACCTTCACAAAACTCTTCCAACGTGAACGATCTGTACCAAGTGATTTAGTTTGTAAGATATATTTCTTAGTATTTTCATACGAAATTTCTTATTCTGTTAATACCGTGTGTAGAAATAAATATGAACCTAAATTAAAATAAAAAATATGAAAAACTAAAAATTATTTTATCACAGTAAATAAAAAAATAACATGAAATTGAAAATAAAAATTTCATTTGAAAAATTTGCTTTGTTTCGATGGGAAAACTTTTCACCCTCGCCGAGATTTTATCTATTTTTTCCTAACGTATGCGTCCAACAAGAATTTACCCTAATCTCACACTCAGTTGCTTAAATGGCTTACGGAAGGGTTTCTACTATTTTGTTTGATATGTAAATATTAAATATGTAAATATCTGCCGTTTTTATTTATGTATATCTCTTACATTCCCAGTGAACCAGTGAGTAAGGCCCCCGCTGGAGAAGGTTTGCTAGCAGCGTTAACCTATTATTCTGCCCTCAGAAGTGGAAACAGCGTATTTCAAAAAATGCCAATTTTTTGAAATACATGTGAAACTCAGTTTGTGGAAATTCTCCCAGGAGAATTTTTATGGGTTTAAACTAAGATACCCGCATTTGGCGTAGTACATTAAATGCGTAATTTCTTAAGCTGTTCGATGCTATAATAATTATGAAAACGTTTGTTTTTTAAGAGGGATCTCAGATTATTTTTTCATGATTCGATATTAAACCTAATATTTTTTTTTGATTTACCTTCGAATGTCATCAAAGCAGGCTTTGTTTTCTACATTTCATTAATTTATTATATGGTATACTCTTTTCGTTATTCCAAAGCGAAACGAAAACCTAAAGTTTTATCTAGAAATCACTGTTTAACAGAGTCATTTTATATAAACGGGAATGCAAGTTTCACTACTTTCAAAGAAATGACTTCTATTAGCGCTCCTTTCTCTTGCTTTTATCTACTGGGTTGCATTTTATATTGTATGTGCTTACGCATTGCTTATCGCTGCTTAATTTCTAAAAGAGCTTATAATTAAACAAGTCTGTGTGAGCAGATTGTTTTTGAATTAAAATTAACTATTCCTGCTATGTTGACAAGTTTGTAATACGATAAGGGCAACTTAAAGTACGGGGTAGCATGTATCCAAATTTTTTTATGTTTTCACTATTTGTTTTAATTTTAATTATTAACGTACACACATAGTTTTCAGTTTTTTTTTTGTGTCTCAAATATACGTTTAATAAATTATTCTATCTATCGTACAAAGAGTGTACAAACTTTAAGTAGCGCAGCGAAAATAATGCTATGGAGTGCATTATTTTATTGGGTCAAAGTGTAAAACATCGAAGAGAACTGTCCATATAAACGATGATGTAAATTTTCGGCTTTCCATTTGTCAGTGACAAAGTACTTAGGCCGACAAAATCTGTCCAAGCCTCTAACCCAGAAACCAAAATATACTTTTTCGAATTTTTTGAGACGCGCTAAATTAGAGTCCGATGAAAGAAATTCTCTGATAGCTACGGTTTTTGAGATATTCTAACTTAAAAGTGCGAAAATCACAATTTTTTGAAATATTTGAAGCCATTCTACATCGCCATCAGAGGAATTGGGATCTCATATTTGAACTCAGTTGGCCTAAAATCTTCGGAAAAGTATATTCTCGTTTTTGAAAAAGAAATTTGTTGACCTGCGGTATCTTTACTTCGGATAACTAGACGAACTTGGTCTTTTGTTTCCGGACAGAGATGAATTAATGGAAAACTAAAAAAACTACTCATTAAAAAGAGAACAATGAGATTGACAACGAATTGAGTGATGTTTATTGTGAATGCGCACTTTCGACATCATCAATCAGCTTCAATACCGTCATAAGCTGAACTTAAGCACGGCGGTATGAGAATTTTTAGTTATGAACGTCCAGGGCGGTATTGTTCATAAAATCAATGGAATTATAATTGACGATAGGAAAGTGGTGCTCAAGACTGCTGGAAGCTATGTATGGGTGAAGAGTGTATTGCATGAATGTATCGGAATGAGGAAGCACACAGCTAGTCCACAATAAATATAAACTTGGGAACACTTCAAAGGAGTTTTTGGCGATGTCGCGAGTCGGACTTTCATCGCTGAATCGTACCAATGCGCAAAAAGGGCAGAATGATCACCAGCAAACATTGTTCAGAGCTTTTGGACGAATTCGACGATAAATGAGAGAAAAGCACTGGCATGCAATTATGCAGTCGCTATGGTAAAATTACTGCAGTTGTGCTGCAAATTGGATTTTCTTCCAACCTATACTCCAAGGTCTCTGCGACTATTACCTGATTCCAAAGAAACCTATTTTGAAGAAATAACATTATGCGGAACGCATCAAGAGAGGTTATGTTGAGAAAATAAATGAATTAGAAAAGAGAACAAACAAGCCGCTAAAAAGATGTGAATGGGAAGAAAAAGTGAAAAAGATAAGAAGGTTTCTGTATTGAAATGGAAATATACGGGGTTATGGTTGTACTTATAATCGCTCAATGCTTAAAACGCCCTATAATTTTGGACGATTGCGTATTTACAGGAAATGAAAAGTCACCTACCAATATATGTTCTTTTTGGGCAATAACTCGCTATGAAGAATTGCCAAAATACACAAAAGCCAAGCAATTTTTTGGCGCTTGTTCATTTAATGCGTTTAGGCGGCTTTTTATTGTGAGCTCATTGGTACAGCCAGGTTTAACAATGCTCTCTACAAAGTGCAAGAAAACGAAAAAATTAGCTTTGAATTAATTTGATTTGTATGGGTGGTAAGGACTTGTGCAACAAGCAGATTGCCTACTGCCGCTGTGCAGAATTCCACTATTAGATGCTTAAATCATCTTAAATGTCTTGTCGTGGTGAATTGCTTCATTATATACACTCGCTGCAAAGTAGAGAGTCTTGAAAGCAAAGACAATCTGGGAGTGACATAAGCAGAAGGCGAAGAGCTAGCTATAAAGTGCCAAAAAAAAAATAAGAACGAACCGGTAGTGCTTTCATACAAAGCAGGAAATAGTAAAAGTCACTATTTGTGGCACCAGGATGAGAAATTCTTACCGAAATGTTGACATCCATGCTGTTCCTATTTACTTAGAATTTTTATTTATCCTCCTGCAAATAGCCTTTCAACATTTTAACCACATGTGCACTGATATATTTTTTCATTATTATCAAAACAGATTAAAATACTTGTTTGTAATTATTTCATATCACCGTTTCAAAGGTCCAAAAAAATTCCGAAAATTTATTCTTTATTGTTTCCTTCAAGTCTGGCTTTGAAGAGGTCTGAGGTTTGCCGAAAACTTTTTTAATGCACTCGAACAACAGTATGTTTTTCTTATGAATTTTGGGTTGCTGAAACTAAATCTGGTGTCCAGTATGACCTATCACCAGTAGCGGATCTAGGGGAGGGTGAAAGGGGCAAGCGCCCCGGGCGCCAAATCTAAGGGGCGCAAAATCCAACTCGACGAACACTATAGTATATGTTTCGAAAATTTATAATTTCATATTTTCCCGCAACGCTACGCATGTAAACACTCCCACACAGATGGCCTATGCTGCAACGTTCAGCGCTTGCCAACATTAAAACCAACCAACCAACACTCCCTATATAGTAAATTTTTTTTTTTACATTGCATGTAACGAAATAATTACAATAAAATACAAATCTTCATACATATGAGCATTAGATAATTAATAACCTTTAAACACCCAAAATACTTTGAATGTTATGCATATAAAAAACAATTTCTCACGTTCTTTCGCCACTGCCTATCACATAAACAAACGCTGATTCCTAAAGAGTACGAGTTCAGAAAAAATTAATGTTCGTATTTCCTTCACCGCTTTAAAATACACATCCCATATATCTGAAGTACTAGGCAAAATCAGGTAATCGTTTCCAAGTGAAATAGCAACTTTTTTTCTGGCCTTATTCAGCTTTTTTCAAATAAATTTCTTAAAAAATTCTAAAATCATAATTTAAAAGTAATTACAAGTTTAAATATGGCAGCTAACCCAATTGAAATAAGGAAAGCAAAAAAAAATTTCTTCGCTTTTTAAACGAATTTAAAGCGTCCCTTTTTTGTTGTCACTGCATGGGGTATTTTACACTTTTATACCCTTTCTAAACTTTTTTATTTGTATTTGATTTTACTGGTGCTCTTTTGAAGCCTTTTGCCGCCAAAACAAATTTAAATATGGCTGCTGCAGCGCAAATTGTGATTGCGCAAAAAAAAAAATTAAATTAATACATGGTGGATGTGTGCGCACATCGAGTATAATATACATGTGTATGAGTAAACAGTAAAGAGCAAAAAAATTGAACTGCACATTTCACATATTTTAAAATAAAACAAAAACCAATACTTATTTTTATGGTAATTTGTTACCTAATAAACCAGATAAACGCGGTAATTAAATATCGTTTTTCAACATGGAAAACAAAATTATTTACTAAAAACAAAGGGTGCTCACTTTTACATTCTCAAAACGCTAGCAAAATGAAATATGTTTCATATCAAATCAGAGCCTTCGCAGTGAAATTTACTGAATATTTCCAATTACTTTTATTTACTAAAAAAAAATACACAACAGAAAACAAGAGCGCGCGGAGAAACAGAAAATCAAAAACGCGGATTACATGGTCTCGTTATACTATGCAAATGACGTCATCCGATATATTGTAAAAATAGTTCGATTTATGATCCACACTATACGCTTACATGTAATCGTATGTATGGAAGGTGAGTGAACTTTAATTTCTAATTTACATTAGAATAAAAACATATTAATCAATACAGAAAATTACGATTTTTGACTTTGCAAACTCCGAATGTAAGATTCATGTTCAATGTAAGACTAAGCTTCATAACTATTTTTATACTCTTGATGTCAACAATAGTCAATGTTTAAAACCGAAAAAAGTTGAATTCCAAAAATTTGGTTGCTCACAAATTACAAAAATGGATTTGACACACGTTAAGGAAATCACCAACTGAAGTCTACCGAGAAGCATTGGTGGTTAACGCAGAAAGCGTGACCTCCCTAAATCTTCGTGGAAACGATTGAAAATTGAACAAATGTTGGAGAGAATTGAAAGCACACGCTATTGAGTTTGGTGAAGGCTCTGTGCTCTTGTGAGGAGATAACGGACACAAGCGATAAACACGATAACTTTCTATTAGTAAAATCTTTATAATATGTGCCCCAAAATTCTCTTTTTCTGAAGTACATATTTTGAGTATTTGAAGTTACATTCAATCAAAAGTAGCCACCTTTGTAATTCTTCGATATTTTTTTTTTTTTCAAGGTACTGGGTCATTTATCTCGATAAGCATTTGGCCTAAGCGTCTGGCGTGGTGCTTAGCCTTATAATGTACGGTGATCCAAAAAATTTGCAGACGTTAAGGTAAACCATTGTGTTAGCTTCAAGTACTTTTACCCAATGATGCCTTTGCGCTCGTGTGTATGAATACGTGTGTTTCAAATATTTGAAACCAGTCTGTCTATGAAAATTTCTGTCATTTGTTCATTTGATTAGCTTGAAATTTAAAGTCCGCAATAAAATTCGCATTGCGTCATATGTTGGTATGCTGTTTCTGTCTGTCTGTCTTTGTATGTTTACTTTCGACGTCTGTATACGTCATGTCATATGCGGGCACCCCTATATAACGCGTCAAATTTTAAATAAAGAGACGCGCACATACATTTGTTATGAAAGGTGGGTAAGAGCGCGCCTTTTGCTATGCAATGATTTTCTAATTTTTGTTTTTGTTTAATATTTGCATATATGTATATACGTACGTATGTAGCCTGCATAATTCTCTGGTGATATACATATATATATATATATATATATATATATGCATGTATATACCTGTGTATGTATATGTTTAGTTTTTGCCTAAAGGCAGTGTGCCGGCTTAATTTAGCCAGTGATGATATCAACCTTTGTATGCAAAATATGAGTGCTATTTTAAAATATTATGGTAATCAAAAATTTTTTAATTAAATATGAAGCGAATTTCAGTTTAAGAAATACAATTTTTTATCAGCTTCGATTTTTACATATCTATATAATACGTTGGTATAATTGTTCACTCCAGAATTCTAATTTACATATAACAAAGCTTTAGAAAAATTCTATGAGACATTACGATATAATTTTTTCCCAAATCACTGTTTTTCTGAAAGTAGGGTTGCAAAACGTCAGCATGACTTTTTATCCTTGTGCGACGGTACAAGTGCCAAATCACGTTTACGGGAAAACCAACCAAGCTGTTTCAATGAAATTAGCACACGGGTCGCACCTTCTTGCAAGCTGCTAGCAAATATAAAATGAGCATGAATGAGCGATTTTCATTAAAAGTTTTAAAGATGATACCACTGAAGGAAGCCATAAATACAAGCTACAGTAGTTTACTGTAACAACTTGTTGAAGGGCGTGGCGTAGCCCACAATATTTCTGAGCGATATTAGAGGAGAACTAACTTCGTGATGAAATTTAATATGTCAGATATACATACTTGGTAAAAGGTATCTGATAATAAAAATCTTGTACAATAGTACCGGCGGGCGTGGTACCTCCCATCTAAGCAAAAAACTTTTAATATTATAGATGGTGTACAATGAGAGAAATCTTCATAAAATTTGGTGTACAGATGTCAGTAGTACAGATACGATATGACGATATTGCATCACTGGGCGTGCCACCTCCAAATTGCAAGCGCTATTTTAAATGAGCAATTGCGGCAATGGGTTTGAAATTTCATGAAAGTGGCTTACTTGCCGTAAGTAATATCTGAATCAAAAGCGGTTACAATCATATAATTATCAAAATCTAATTTAAACTACATTTCATATATAAATCTCAACATTAAGAAAAATCCTAATTTTTTTTAAAATTTTATAAACAATAAACGCAAATCATCTGCGTATCCACTTCAGATGCCCTATAATGCTATAACATCATCCGAAAAAAGTGAAACATTTTATTTGTTTGCAAGCTTCTTTGAGTCAACTTCTTCATCTTCAACTTATAATTCCAGCATAAGCTATGCACATAGTCTTCCGCATACAAATGGAATGTCACTCCCACGAATTGGTGCTGATTTAGTCTATAACGAACTTAAAATTTAAATTGTTCTTATTCTATTGGACCAGATAACATTCCTACAAACATCCTGAAGTATTGTGCAAGTAGTCCTTGATATCCTCTTTCAAAAATTTTTAATATTTCCTTGATTTTGGGCTATTTTCCTAAATCATTTAAAGAACCTTACATTATCGCACTTCACAAATCTAGAAGTAAGGTTTATATTGAAAATTACAGTGGCATAACTAAGCTCAGTGCAATCCCAAAAATTTTTAAAAAATTTATTAATGATTAACTTTCAAACTTCGTCTCGTCCTTGATGACACGGCAAGCGGATGTTATATACACGGATTTCAACAAATCTTTTGACTGCGTAAGTCATCGCCTACTTTTAAAAAAGCTGTATTTAATAGGCTTTCCTTCATCGATATTAAAGTGGATTGGTTCGTATATAACGGATAGGAAGACACAAGTATTGTTTGACAACGTGTTTTCTAAACATATAATGGTTTCATCCGGTGTTCCTCAAGGCAGCCATCATGGTCCCACAGTATTTTTACTATTTATAAATGACTTACCCTCTGCTATGGATTGGTCCCATATTTTAATCATAAAACCTTACAATCAACCCTTAAATGAACTTGTTAAAAGGTGTGATACAAACTTGATGACCTTAAATCTCAAAAAGAGGAAGCAAATGACTTTTACAGTGAGGAAAGAAATTGAAACTTCACATTCTATAAACGGTGTAATATTGGAAAAAGTTGAAAATTTTGTAGACTTAGGCGTCACTATGGATAATAAACTTCGCTTCAACGTTCATATAAGTTTAATGGCGAACAAAGCAAAAGGTGTCCTTGGATTTATAAAACGATGGTCTAAAGAATTTGATGACCCTACACGACTAAGCTGCTATTCACTTCACTTGTTCGTCCAATATTCGAATATGCGTCAGTGGTGTGGAACCCACAGTATAATGTATGTATGCTTGAGTCTACCTTGGAATTCACACTTAAATTTGCCTTCATATGAAAGCCGCCATAAACTAATACGGTTACCAACTCTGCGCTGTCGAAGATTTATGCTAAATGCTGCTTTCTTAAATAAACTGCTTTCCGGCTCAATGAACTCTGAGTTATTGCAAGGTATGATTAACATTAATAATCCAGGAAGGAATTTGAGACATTTTCGTTTCTTAAGACTTGATATTTGTAATTCTAACTACGCTCTTTTTTGTCCATTCCGGTGTATATGTAATGATTATAATACCCTTTGTCATCTTATTACAAGCATGGAGTCTTACAATGTTATAAAGCAAAAAATAGTTATATATCTTAATTCTTCAAATTGCTTATTTTCCTTTGTTTCGTAGAAATTTTATTTAATTTGTGATCGGATATTGCTCAAACCATCATTTCGTTTAAGGAAACAGTGCAGTCCCGGTCACCGATTCGTACGATAGACGGATGTCCCTCACACGAACGGTTTGGCATGGCATACTAAACGCTGAGCAGTACGGGCTGTTCGTAGTCGGTCACCGATCCGTAGGACAGACGGATGCTCCTGTCGTGCGGTCAGGCGGATAAGTGGGATCGCAGAGACCGATCGTAAAAAAGTATATAAATAAAAAAATATGCCAGTGGGCGTGGCAACTCCCATAAAATTAAAATACGTTAAATTACATAGCTACCGAAATGTGTGAGCAATCATACTGAAATTTGGCACTAGAAGTTTGCTTATGGAAAGCTTTTTCTGGATCATGTTCGGGCTGGATTTTACCGTGGGTGTGTCACCGCAATAAATTTTTAGACTTATATATGCATATATCGTTAGCTATACCTGCTATTATGTTAAAATTTGGTATTTGAATGTTACTCACAAATATAATTTATTGAACCTTGGTGAAGTGGGCGTGGCATATATTAACTTTTTTATTTCTATTCTACTTTTTTCAACATTTTCCTTTTACTTTTCTCTTTTTCAAACTTTTAACTTTTTCCAATATAGCCCATATGTAGGTACATTTATATGTAAGTTCGAATTTTTCAGTTTATTTCAATTTTCTTCATTATTTCCTATATTTTTAAGGCTTTTTTAGCGATTTTGAACGGCTTTCAACATTTTCCGTATTGTGTTCACTTTTTCAACATTTTCGATACCTTTTGCGACTCTTTCCATGTCTTTAAACTTTTTTCGCCATTTTCTTTATTCTCTAGACTTTTTCATCGATTTTGAATTGTTTCCACATTTTTCAACCTCTTCAACTTTTTATTTGAGTATTTTAACCGCTTTCAATATTTTCCAAATTTTTTCGATTTTTCCAATATTTTTCAGCATTTTCCGAGCTTATTTCGCTTTTTTCAATTTCATTCAACTTTCTTCAAAGGTTTTTAGACTTTTTTAGTTTTTTTCAGCTGTTTCAATACTTTTCTATCAACCTTCTTACATTTTACGTTATTTTCGACTTTTTCAACCTCTTCAACGACTTTTGAACATTTATTTGAAGAGTACTTTCAATGCAGTGCAAGGTATGTGAGTTTCGGCCTGGGCGAAGACAACACTTTTACTAGTTCTTGTTGTGTTGGGTTTAATATAGGCTATACCAAATTTTTAATGCCCATTTTAATGCATTTAGGTGCTATGTGACATATAGGTCCTACAACGGTTTTCTAAGAACGGCTAAGCAGACGTACCACTTCATACCACTTTAATACCACTTTAATATATGAGCTCACGGTTAGAAATCTTGGAATAAATTTTAATACAAGCGAAATATTACAACGATTTTTAACACAATTTTGATTACATTTACTTTTGAATATATTACAAAATTTTGTAATATATTTCGTATTAAGTTTTAATACATAAGTATTATATTTGATTTTTAAGCCATGTTGTATTACATTTTAATACTTTCTGTATTAAATTAAAAAAAATAAAAAATTATGTCGCATTCACTGGGGTTCGAACCTGGTTCCCTTTTACTACAATGATTGCATGCTCGGCTTAACGACATCAGCCAACGTATTATTGTTTATTGGTTGGCTTAGAGTATGTTTGAATTATTAATTAACAACTACGTAAAATGAAAATTCAATATTTCATTTTGATGGAAAACTATTTAAGTTTTAGTCGATCATATAAATGATGGCAGTAGCTTAGTTGGTAAATATGAGCATATTTCTATAGTGTCATGATTGGCGACCTAGGTTCAATTCTGATCGGTGACAGGCAAATAAATAATTGAAATTTTCCTTTAAAGTTTTAAAAATGCAACACAAACGAGTATTAAATTTTAAAACAAATATGTATTAAAATTGAATTTTAATATTTAGGCAATACTAAAATTTAAAACAATTCTGTAAGCCAAAATGTATTAAAATTTATTCCAACATTTCTAACCGTGCTGTTATATTAAAAAGTGGCTTACACCAATCGTACCTGCAAATATTTTTGCATTAAAATTCAAAGTATTCCTAGTGTTATCAAACAAAACTTGACCTATTTCTGTTGGGTTCAATACGAGCTATAAACAATTTCTAACACCCATATACATACCACATCCATTTTAAAGATCACATAGTAAGTATTTATGAATCAAAAGTAGCTTCGAACCATTTTAAGGAAATAGATTTTTTTTTGACATATACATATTTCTTCTACAAGTTATTTGCGGTCTGCGGTATTATCCATATTTTGGTCCATCCATGAATTACCAGAGAGCGTAGCCATTTTCTGCGCTTCACATAAACCGATGTTTATATAAAAAAATCGACTTAAAACTCTAATATTTTAAATGTATTCTGATTATACTAAAAATCAATCAGTTCTACTCGCGTACTTTTCAAATCGCAAAAGAAATCTAAAAAAAACTAAAATTCTACTGAAAGTACAATCATGTACTTACTGAAATATTTTAAAAACGCAAATGATTTTTGCCAAATTTTTATGATCATTGCAGTTCCACATAATAAATTTAAGCGAGAATAAATCATTTTCGAACTAAAAAAACTACAATAAAAAGTACACATGGTAGCGGAAACAATTTTGCCCAAAGACCAAACACTAAACTTGGCATTTCAACAACTGTCGGTAGAAAATGCCAAAATATGAAAAGAAACTGTAGAAACAAAAAATAAAAAAAAAACAACAAAATAAATATATGGAACGCACAAGCGAAAAATGATACACTGACAAAAAAACTATTGGTAGTAACTTGAAGAAAATCAATGCTTCATTTTGTTGCCGAATAACAGCAGCGAAAAACACGCAATAAAGAATATATATTAAAGGAAAAAGTTTTTCAGTAACAAAAAACAGCAACAACAACAAAAAGGAGAACATGTAAAAATTTTATGAAATGAAAAACATTTTTTGGCTTTATTACTTGGCAACGGCCAAGGATCTTACAAATAAACTTGAGAGAAAAAAAATTCAAAGAGCGCCAGCACATATGCAACATATTTTTTGCTATTTTTATTTGCGAAAAAACGCAATATTAAGCAAACAATGCGATAATACGAAAAAGACGGTTTCTATCTACACACAGAAACATTCACAAACACACGCAAGTGCAGCTTGAAGTTGCAGTGGCAGTAGCAGTGGCAACAACAGCAGCAAGATAATAATTTTCATGCATCGTTGCATATATGAAACTACAATAAAAATAATAACAAATAAAAAACACAAAAAAAAACAAATAACACCAAATACAACACAAAATAAAATAGTAACATATTTTATCTTTGTATAAGTTGGCAGCGTTTTCTACATAGGTTCTATGTATAGTATACAAACATAGTTGCCATAAAAATATCGAAATAAATTGGTATGGGGCGAGTTGATAAAATGCTGAAACATTTATCAAATGTTATACCACGATCCCATTCATACGATGTGCCTACTATAGAGTAGTCAACAAGGTCTATGATTTTACAACATTGGGTCTAGCACTATTGGCTCAGCCAAGTGGGCAAACCACCAACTAACCTTTGGTTCGAAAATTTACTTAAGCCTTTTGAATAACCAACCCAGTAGAGAGCAAAACTTATGCATAAATAAAAGGATAACAACGCAGACATTGTTTTGTTTACACATACCCAGCAGAAATTTGTGATATTTGTAAGTCTTCCACACGTATAGCGAAGAATTTTTAACTCTTCTAGCAGAGTTTTACGTGTTCATACTTCAGCGCGATTAACAAGCAAAGCTCCTAACACTCCTCTGAAAATACGTAACAACCAAAATAGTTAAAAGTAAGTAATTAATATTGGATCACGCATGTTATTATTTGGCAACTCTTCAATAATAAAGGGGGGTTTTTTTTAGAGGTTTGTTTTTCGAATAGAGATAAAACTGGCATTTTATAGTCAAATATGGCAACTCTAATGTCATTTATGTTCAGTTTGGTTTGCCATTTCATCATGGACAGGTTGACAAAAGAACAACGCTTGCAAATCGTGCAAATTTATTTCGAAAATAATGGTTCAGTTCGCGAAGTTTACCGCAAGCTCCGTCCATTTTATGGTCGACATAATCGTCCATCAGAGCAATTAATTCGGTTAACCATGGATCGTTTTCGCACTACGTTTACTCTATGTGATAATACGCATCCGCAGAGACGTCGAACAGTGCGCACCGAAGAAACAATTGCCGCTGTAGAGCAAAATGTTGAAGAGGACCCGAATGAATCGATTCGCCACCGTGCACAGCAATTGGAGCTTTTTCCATCAACTTTATGGAAGATTTTGCGCAAAGATCTTGGCTTGCGACCTTACAAGATCCAGCTTGTGCAAGAATTAAAGCCGCGAGACCATGCAATGCGTCGTGATTTTGGTGTATGGGCCGAAAATGAGATTGATCTCGATGCTGATTTTCATCGCAAAATTTTGTTCAGTGATGAGGCTCTTTTTTGATTGAATGTGATTGAAGTGAAGAGAATCCACATGAGACCCTTGAGACGCCATTACATCCACAAAAACTGACTGTTTGGTGTGCTCTATGGGCTGGTGGAGTCATTGGGCCATACTTCTTCCGAAATAATGCTGGAGAGTCAGTTACCGTTAATGGAGACCGGTATAGAGCCATGATAACCGACTATTTTGTTCCCGAATTGGATGGCATGAATGTGGATGAGTTGTGGTTCCAACAAGACGGCGCTACATGCCACACAGCGCACGTCACAATCGATTTATTGAAGGAAACATTCGATGAGCGCATAATTTCGCGGAATGGACCTGTCAATTGGCCACCAAGATCGTGTGATTTGACACCATTGGATTATTTTCTTTGGGGATATGTGAAGTCGCTCGTCTACGCCAACAAACCAGAAACGTTAGGGGACTTGGAAGCCAACATTCGTGGCGTTATTGCCGACATACGGCCCCATATGCTCGAAAAAGTGGTTCAAAATTGGACCTGTAGAATTGGCTTTATTCGAGCCAGCCGCGGCGGCCACATGCCCGAAATCATATTTAAACATTAATGGCATAAAATTATCCTTCCAATAAAGCCAAATTGATGGACATTAAAACGATTTTCTTGTGTTTTATTTCAATTCGAAGCTCTATACCTCTAATAAAACACCCTTTATTATATGACCCCATCTTCCAGGCGATGTATTTATAATTCCACCAGAACAATTAAAAATAAATTTGTTGGGCACTCTAAAAATTTTCATATATTTTAATGTAATATTGTTAAGTCAAGTTCTTTTAGCCCAAAAGCCCGTTGTAGAAAAGTCGAGTGTATAAGATTACCGGATAAGATATATAGGAAAGATAGTAACGCATTTTGGTAAAATTAATCAACCAGGGTTGCCTTACCAAAACATTTCCCGATGCATTTTATTCGAGATTGCCTTGTCTAAACTTATCCAAAAACTGGGTTGCCACCGGTTTATTCGGTTAATTTTTTATTATAATATATATTAATGCTTGAAATGTGTACCAAACGATAGAGCTCGAAGATCCTAAAAAGAATATATATAGTTTTCTTATCAAATCATATCTTAAACATGGGTTGCACCCGTTCTTACTGTCACTTTTTCTTAAATGAGTGGCAACTCATGTTTGGGACAGGAATCGACAAGACAATCCTACGTATTCTTTTTAGGATCTTCGAGCTGTATAATTTGGTACACATTTCAAGCTGTTATCTTGATTAATGAGAATTGAACCAAAAAACCGGTGAAAACCCATGCATAGGACAGGATTCTACAATGCAACAACGGATATTATGGATAGGCCTCTTCGAGTTCTATCATTTGGCATACATGTTATACAGTTTTAAATAAAACAGCAAAATTGGACATTTTCGGGCATCGAACAGGATTTGGCAAGGTAACCCTGGTACGTTAATGTCACTCAATGCAGTACTATTTTTCCCGTAAATCGGGCTTTCAGCCCATTTAAACTCAAAAAAAAAAAAAAAGTTGGAAACTGTTATGAAGGCCTTAGAAGCGGAAATGAATCAAAAAAGGATATATACATATGTGGTGAAAAAGTAAACATATAAAGCATGAAAATTTCAGAAATATGTATCAAATGAATAGCAATATGATACACTGATCTATTGCAAAAAAAAAAAAAAAATGCCGCGAGTTTGTAAGAAACTTATACATTAGAAATAAGAGGTCAGTCAGGTCAGAAACAGTCCTTTTATTTTTAGAAAATCGTACGAACTCAAAAAGATATTCTGCTTTCCTCCAGCGAACAATTTTATGAAGCAATAGTAATGCGCGCAAATATAACACATCCAACTTTTTTTTTTGTGTAAAATGTAACGTGGTGTTCGAACATGTTCAAACTTTTGCCATACGCAATGAGTGACTCGCCTCATGTTCAGTTCGTTCGATGTCCGTATCATCCGATTGCAGCTCATGATGCTCGAGCTACTCGTTTGTTCGAGTTTCGGCGTTTTCCACTACACGCGGACCACAATTTTCACTGTACGTGGGCATAAACAGACGCAAAGTAACGAGAAGTGAGCGAACACATCCACCAAACGAACTGAGTTGAGTCGAGTTAATCGAACTGAAATTTTGTGAAAAACTCGTGAGGTTTGAGATTATTGAAACAAGTTGGGCTCGCTACACAGCCTTAGTAAAATGGGATGTGGCAATGGCCTGGTATACTGCAACTAAACCTTGTGCAACTGTTGAATGCCACCGTTTATGTTGGGAATTCAAGAATTATTTATAAGAATGGGGGTGTTTCAATATTATTTCGACATCTTTTGATGAGCATATCTTAAGTCTTAATAGATTTTAGTTTCAGCCAGTTTTTTTGTGACCATCGAAATATTTTCTCTAACTTGGAATTAAAGTAAGTATTTGTTTGTTAAGAACCTTTTGAAAATGCTTGTTTTTTTTGTGATGTATGTCTTTCGCTCTTGGGGGACTTGTAATTATTTGGTTTTAATTTTAATTGTTTTATATCCATTTGTAACGATGTTTTCTGCCGGGGTATACACCAGTCGGTGTCCAGGATCATTCTACCTATATGGGGTCGTTACAAAAAATTTATTAGTCAAAGTTTTTAGATTTGAAATTTTTATTTCATTTATTTTTGAATAATTTAAGTCTAAACTTAATTATAAATTACAATTTTTCTTTGAATTTAAGATAATTGTTCTGCTCGATAAGTTTGAGCTCGAGGCTTGATCTCAAAAGTTTTAGAGTCAAGTTGAGGTTCGAAGGCGCGTCACCTGTATTAATGTAGAGGATCGAAATCGCTACTAACCATTAATAAAGGCGAAAATACGATGAGAGTCTCGACAAGTTCGAGAGCCAAGTTGGGTTCGGAGGCGCGTGACCTGTATTAATGTAGAGGATCGAAATCGCTACTACGGATTAATATAGGACGAAAATACGTTGCGTTGGTCTCGGAAAGTTCGAGAGCCAAGTTGGGTTCGGAGGCGCGTGACCTGTATTAATGTAGAGGATCGAAATCGCTACTACGGATTAATATAGGACGAAAATACGTTGCGTTGGTCTCGACAAGTTCGAGAGCCAAGTTGGGTTCGAAGGCGCGTGACCTATATTAATGTAGACGATCGAAATCGCTACTACGGATTAATATAGGACGAAAATACGTTGCGTTGGTCTCGACAAGTTCGAGAGCCAAGTTGGGTTCGAAGGCGCGTGACCTATATTAATGTAGACGATCGAAATCGCTACTAACCATTAATAAAGGCGAAAATACGATGAGAGTCTCGACAAGTTCGAGAGCCAAGTTGGGTTCGAAAACGCGTGGCCTGTATTAATGTAGAGGATCGAAATCGCTACTACGGATTAATATAGGACGAAAATACGATGTGAGCGCTTCAAGCTCACTGCACAGACTGTCCAGTCTTTGATTTTAATTGTTGCTTAATACCGCAGATCTGTTGCTAGTATACTGGTTGCGATGTTTTGTAGCTTCGTGTTTGATCATACTTCCCATCGTGTTGTTTGATGTTGCAGTCACTTATGTTGTGGTTGCTTGTTGTATTATAGTGGCTCGATATAAAGCTTAGCCTAAAAGAATGTTAGTAAAAATAAGTAAAAATAACGATTTTTACGTGGGGCGATTTTTATATAAAAATCGTCGTCACACATTTAAGCTGTCCATTTTGGCACAGATGTATAGTCTTAAAGCTTATTGTTTTAGGGATATTAAGCATGCACCTTTTCTGGTTTTTTTTATGTTAAAATTAAATAACTTTTGATATGACGCGCATATAGAGCTGGTTGAATTGTCATAAAAAAGCTTGGTATAGAGAAACATTTTTGTTTCACCATGTTTTGTCACTACCATTTGTTCATAAAAGCGTTTTATCGCAATTTTCCGAAAAATTATGCGGCGCGCGAGGTCCCTTACAGCGCCAACTATGGTATATATATTTTTTGATAAGTAGATACGTATTGCTTAAATACATATTTTTCTTTCTTTTCAGGACTGTTTCTGATTCGCATATCAAAACTGATTTCAAATTATAATTCAGAATATAAGTATGCAACTTAATAAGTGGTAAGTGAACTTAAAATATCTTATGCTACAGAATTTAACTTATCCGAAACAAAAAAATTATATTAATTATTAAAGTAACATACCAAAGAAACTTATAGCAAGCGAACTGAATACGAATTATATAATATAAAGTTCGCAATTTAATAAAATTAATGAATTAGCCAAAATGGTGCTTTACATATATAAAACATTAAGACTTAACTGAACAGAAATTTGAGAACTGAGTCACAGTAGCTAAACATTATAAGTCTTAAATCTTATGACAAATGTGATAACTTTCACTTTAAGATAAGTCTTAAATCTCATAAAAAATGTAAAAGTTTAACAAAAAGTTGATAATCAATGTAAAACTTATCACTCGACATAGCTATGAAGTACTATAGCTGTAGTAGCTATTTAACTAACCAACCAATATGCACTAACATTTCCTACAGGGACGCTTTATAATTCTTTACTGCTTCTTTTCAATTTTTCTATGCAGGTTGCAAGAAGTCAACAAAATGAATTGTACTGCTTCTTATATCTTACAGCCTGAAATGCAATTCGCAAGTCCGTGTGGCTGTCTGTCTGTTCAACTTACTGTCTGTTGCTAGCTTTTTAATGTTTTTCATATTCACATGCTTATGGCTTTTTTTTTGTAAAACAATTTTTTGGCAAAACACTACAATATAAAAAAAACCAACAACAAAAAATTGCAACAGTACAATAACGTTGTTCGCAACAACATCATATGTTGTGGCGCCCAAAACGTGTTGCCAACGTTCGTCCACAAAAATGTAGGTGGCATCTTACATTTGCGAGAAAAATGAATTTTTGTTACCCACTGACACGATTTTGCAATGCGCGCTCCCACCAACATCAGTGTTACAGATATGAAACAAATAAAAGTTACGTTTACCTACAGAGCGCTGCTTCTCCAGGAAAGTGAGATATTGTTGCTCCATTGCTACCATGGCATATCACACCTAGATGTAGTGCTGCGATGGTTGCTTTTTTTTAAATCCCCAGCTGAAATCAGAAGCTAGAATCTTTTGGAACAGAAGTGGGAAAAACGAAAATTCCATAACAAAAATAGCACGCGGCGCACGTCATAACCCATAAAAGAAATCAAAATAAAAATTTGAAATATGTTTCAGTGGTATGCTGCGAAAAAAAGTGAATTTAGTAGGAGATTCATAGATTTATAGCGCATTGCTTTGCCAAGGATAAAATAAATGGAGTAGGGTAGAGAAATATGGATTGGAATAAAGTTTTAGTCGACCTCTGAGATTATCTTAAATTTTTTGTTGGTTTGTCTGGATGAACTGTAAGCAATGCGAAATTTTTGGTGAAAAAATGGTAAATACTTAAGACAGTAAAAAACTTCATAAGATTCGAAACATTTTAAGACTGATGAGTAAAATATATAACACGTCAATTTGGTCTAAATTCAACAATTTTAAGCACTAAAAACAAATGTCAAATACAAAGTAATTCAAAAATAACATTTCAGTCGACAGGACGCAAAAAAATATAGGTACAAAAAGGAATATATTGAAAACAGTTTTTTTTTTTCAAGAAATTGATAGTTTTGTGTTTAAAAAAGAAATCCTTTAAATATTACCATCAAGGTAGATGTTGGCCCAAAAAATTCAAAGAATTTACTCAAATTTAGCTATTAAACAAATTTATTTAAGCTGTTCTTTCATGGAAAAGTGGTGCAGGCAGGTTTAGTATACGAAAACCTTCAATCAGACTGGGCTTACAATTAAAAATTGTTGGCTCAATGCTATCACTGTCGTCTTATATCGATGCATGTTTTCATAAACTTCGAGTAAAAGATCATACTATTGGTAAGCCTGAACTTTGACAACTGCTTATGGGTAGGTTTCAGCTGGCACTGGGTATTATTTTTGTGAAGTTGGCCTAGCATTTCTTGAAAAAAAAATTGGAAATTGGAAAAGTTGGCCCAGCATGTCCGTGTGATCGTGAAACTTTCAGCTAGGTACGTTTAATTTAAAGTCGAAATGAACGTTCCACTATATTTTTCAATAGCAAGCAATTTACGGGATTCAGCACGTTAGCAATCCACAACAATTTCAAGTTCACCAAAGCCTCGATTTGCGTCGTTAATTGGGACCGCAAAAAGACAACGCAAGTCGAAACGACGCAAATCGAAATGATTTTTGCATGGATTTGTACTAGTTTTTTGTTAATTGGTTCCTGGTTGAAGGTTTTATCAAAAAAATGGTTATTTTTTAATAACAACACCTTTTTAACTCTTATGTTAATATTTTTAAAACAAAAATTGTATTCATTTTTAATTAAAAACATAAAATTCATAAAATATAAATTAAAAAGTTCAAATTGTTCTCACAGTTGTAGGAGCCAAATCAAATTTTTTTGCAATTTCAATCGCCTTTTCACCAGATTTAAAACGTTTTAAAATTTCTAGTTTTAGTTCCAAACTTATCTGTTTTCGTTTATTATTCATTGCGGATAAGTTATTAAAATTTTTTTTTAAAACTAAATTTAATATAAATTCAAGATGTTTCTGTATCAAAAATCTATTAAAACTAATTTTCAATCGAAAAACATATGATTTACTCATAAAAATTGGGTTCCCCATTAAATAATTAGAATTTGAAGCAATTTGAATTTGAAGCCCTGATAATTGCACTGAAAAAAAATATTTTAAAATTATTCAAAGAAAATTTAAATGTTAACGACGCAACTCTGAAAATCCGAAAATTTATAAACGACGCAACTTCGAAAACGACAAAAATCGGGACGACGCAAATCGAGGCTTTGGTGTACTTCTTTTTCTATTGAAATAATCTGTCTGTTCGACTTGGATAAGTATATAACAGAGATGTGCAATGAGTGGCTCGTTTAAATTTACCATCCGTTTATTCATTACAGTTGCCGTGCTTTCATTCGACAACATTAGAAACGAGTGCTGCAGTGCATTGCCTTTTAATTTTATTGTCATTGCTTGCCTCTGCTTTCTTTGAACATACACGAAAGACAAGGACTATTCACTCAAAGCTCAATCATTCATTTCTACCTCTATGCAACGAATTCTATGACTATGCAACGAATGCTTTGACTATGCAACGAATGCTTTGACTATGCAACGGATGGTATTGCGCTTCATCGAGTGCTATTGCGTAGCATCGAATACGTCACATGATACGGTAAGGCTCAAGCATTTGGTGCGTCGTATGCAAGGAACGATTTGAGCTTGTGCTATCGCAGTTTTCGGTTTTTTATAAAAAACTAAATAATTTATTATTTGAAAGCATTGCATGCTGCGCAATAACATTCGTTGCATAGCCATAAAATTCGTTGTATAAAAATAGAAATGAATGATTGAGCTTTTAGTGAATACTGCCTGTCTTTTGTTGTGTGTTCGTTGGCCTTAAAGAAAGCTAAGTCAAGCTAATTCATTTCATTCGTTTCACACGTTTGATGCTTTGTGTTGATTCACAAATCGTTTTATTTGAGTGTGAATGCGTATGAATGCGTGAGAGGTATGAAGTGAGAGTCAAAGCAGTGACTGCAAACGGCGAGTAGTACCGAAACATAAAAATCTAAGTCACTGCTGTTTGAATGTTATATGTTTGTTTTCGCTATTTTGATGTTATCCGATTTTTTGAATTTTAAATGTTAATGTTTTGGTTTAGTATTTGTTTTAATATTTAGAATGCGGCAATTAAAATAATTCAATGTTATCATAATATTTATGTCAGTTAAGTGCGAAAAATCATGTTAAGTTGATATTTATAAATAAATCCATTTTTAGATAAACAACCCTGAGGTAGTACAAAAATAACCAACGAAAGCTCGGGTAAATTAATGTATTTGTTTTATTTTTATTAAATTAAAATATTGACCGAAAGAGCCGTTCTTATTTTTAATATACAAATTGAAATATATTGGTCTAACAATGTAAACATAAAAATCTTCTTTTTTTGGCGAAAATTCGATTACATTAACATTTATTTTTTTCTTATGGCTACGTTAAATCGCCAGTAACGACTAACATCATTCAAAAAATTTTGAATGAAGTATGTCGACTCCACTCGTTTAAGCGAAGCTGTGGAAGCTTCTGCGGTATTAAACATACAACTTTTTCTATAGATGTAGATGGAAGGTTACAGAGGTCAAAATAACTGTAGCCTACAATAATTTTATCGCCCATTTCACATGTTTGAGTCGGTAAGAGGGACACAAGAGGATTCGATCCTCGTTATTTTTTTAAAAATTCACAGCTTCACTAATATTCAACCGATTGCAACGGGGAACTTTATGCGAAATATATAAGTCATGGACCTTCCAAGTGAGCTTAGACCTGTAGAAATTCTCATACAACTCTTTGAACTCTCAGTACTGAAAAAAAAAACTCTTGAATTTGGCCAATACCAATAACATTGTAGAAGAATTTAAGCGGTTATCTCTAACCGTTTTGGAAGTGTTATCAATTTTCGTTCAGCTGGCCCAATTTAAGTACAATTGGTCGTATTGAAATTATATCGTTGGAAAAGTAGTAGAATGGGCTTTTCAATTTAATTGTAAAAAAATAGCTATCGATTACAAGCTGAAAATTTAAGTTCATATTCTGATACACTTTCTTCTAAAAGGTACATAGGTCGTGCTTGTAGCCTTTAAAATAAGACTTTCAGTCAACCGATTGAAATTCCATTAATTTTTGGAATTTTTGCAAAAAAAAAAAACATGTCGAGGAAAGCAAAGAAAAAATATGCGGACTTTTGTATGTAATCTAAGACGACCCTTCCCTTTGGAGAGAGTTTAAAGAAAATCACACCGGTTTGTGCCGAATTTCCTATTTAAGTGAAATAGACATATCATAACATAATTCAAATCATTAGCATTAAAGATTTTATGACCAAAATATTTAAACAAAGATTTTATGAAAAGTGAAAAGCTTGAGAAGAATTTTAATGAAAATATGGACTATGCATTTACGAAAAAAGTTGTTATGACTTATGAATTCCCTCTAAGAACTAGTGGTCACATAGCGCATTATCCATACATTATTTCCAAGTAATGGCAATTTGACATAGGTGTTGGTGTGAATAGCAAAGCTTCTAATGGTCAGAGAGACTCCAAATTATTAGCGGAATTTATATATGTAAAAATAATAGAAACAAATTCAAGGTGGTAGAATCGTACGTTATATCGCTTCAACGTTGCAAAATGAAAGAGAAGTCAAATATACAAAAATGGTTTTAAGTAACCCAAGACACCATTATGATTACTAAAACATATTTTATATGTTGGTAGCTATACGTTACTAATTAGAAGTAAAACATATCTTAAGGGATATGATACTACAGTGCATGTTAAATGTTAAACTTAAACCTAACAAGGAGACTTTTGGCATGAACAATAGGCTTAGGGCAATATAAAGAATCCATAGTTTGATTAGCATGAGGTTGTTATTTTTATTATACTGTCAAAAACAGAACATAAATAAAAGTTGCATAGTAACTGTACGTTTTAGTTATTGTTAAATTCTTTAATAAATAGATTTCGTTCAGGGTTCCAAGTTACTTAAAAATCCCGTCCAATTGCTGCTTATGCTGTCACTTCACCAAATCCACATTCAAAATATTTTGCAAGTAGTTTGTGCAGTTTTCTCATTGTCTGTCCCTTTACTTTTTCTTTCCCAAAGTTAAAGTTTTTCTTACGTTTCTTACTATTAATGTTACGGTTCGTAAGCAGCTTGTTATGTGGTTTCATGTAAGTGGTGAAGTGGCTTTTTGGTAGGGTCTCACTGTTTTCATGAAACAATATATGTATGTATGTACAGACGCAGGGCCGTCACTAGGGGTAAGTCGCTGAGTTTTTCAGTTATTATACAACATGTTTTGGTAGTAGTCTTATTGCCAGCAAAATATTTATTAAATGTGGAATCGCTCTGTTTTCAAAGATATCCTTTTAAGCGATATTCTGAAAACTTCATTCATTTAATGTTTCAGTGTTACAGATACCTTTAAGATTCTTTAACTGACTTAACTTTCTTGATTTTCACTCATAACCTCCATTATGATCAGCTGATACAATTCTACAGACGTTTCTGTAGCAGTGATGGTATTCTCAGTAAACTTGTACTAATTTTAACAGAAAATATTTGATATAAAATATATATTTGATAAGTTTGTTAAAACTAATTTCATTATATTGTCATATGAAAAGCATTTTTTCAGCTCGGTTACAAAAATCTAAGCCTTAACACTGTTCTGAGTCAAAAATTCACATCAAAAAACCTTTTTTTCAAGCATATGGCTGTTGGTATCAGTCAACTTCATCAAAGAAGCTACTTAGTTTGCTTAACTTTAATTATTGCTTTGCTGTATTTACTGTTTCGAACTAATTCCTTGCTGAATTGCTTTTTTGCTTTTTTAAACCCTAGCGTACTAAGAAGTCATTTGATAACCGGCCTCTGTTAATCTTTCGACATTTGTTGCACTGGTGTATAGATTAAGACCTAGTCAATAACACGTATCTATGCCTGGTGGTGCTTTAGCTCCGAAGGCCGAAATAGTTTGCCACTGTGAAAAGTAAAATGAAAAATAACTTTCAAAGGATATGCATTCATAAATTTATGACACACTTTCAATATCTTTCAAAATAATGACAATAATTCGCTTACAAAGTTGATGCAACTGTATTTATTTTCAAAAAATACAAAGATGGTACTCAGCGCACAATTGACTTGCGATATTTCATTTTGAATTTCAGAACGATTGATTCGAATGGAGATGAGAAACGAAAAATAAGTGATGAAAGGTCAAAAGAAATTCCACCACCAACACTACAAAAAATTCTGTATGCGAGCCAGTAAAAATTTTCAGTGAATGCGAAACTGTACACGAACTAATTCACCATCACTTCAAACTATTTCCAGGTGATGTCGAAGATTCCAAACTGGATATTTTTCAGTTCTGGAGAAGCCACGACAAGATCAAAATCTTAACTGACTGACGAGAAAAATGTGAACCTGGTAAAGGCTTTAGGTGACGAAGATCCACGATTGACCCAAGAAATGATTACTGACGAACTGCAATAAAATAAGGACTGTCCCAGAAAAAACTTACTAACTTTTAATTTTTTATATTATGCTCTACCTGATAATCTTATAGGTCTAAAATGACATAATATTTGTTCTATATAAAGTAACGTTTAATATGATGTATACCACTTGAAGATAGCACTTTTGACGACAAAGATGTCTAACAAGTAACAAAACCGCAAACTGATTTTGTCCACATACCTGCAAAATTCAGAATTAAAATATTCAGCTATCGAAAAAATAGTTGGTGCATCAGATAAATCTGTCTTTGCGGCTATTTTTAATTATAAGAAGAGTCTATCTGTTTCACGAAAAAAAGGTTCAGGCAGAAAACCAGAATTTTCTAACCCAAAGGTAGCGACGAAGGTGAAGCGCCTTTTTAAGCAAAATCCCAACACCTCAATGCGAGATATGGCGGCTAGAACAGGTACTTCAAAATCTACTGTACAAAAGATGAAGAAGAAAAGTAAGCTAAAGACATAAAGAGTTCAAAAAGTACCAGACCGTTCTGATGAAAAGCAGTTGATGGCTCAGATGCGAGCCGGAAAATTGTATAAAAGGTACCTGACCAAATTTGATTCCGGTGTTATGGACGACAAACTTTCGTCAAAGCAGATTTTAAGCACCTACCTGGGCACAAATATTACACATCACCGAAAAAGGGGCGTGTGTCTAGTAAAATCACAGAAAAAAAAATTTCGAACTTTCCGAAGCAATATATGGTTTTTGTTATGCAAGGCACAATCAATTCCAAGGTTTATATTGACGAGTGCCTCGAAAAACGTCTTCTGCCATTTATTTGTGCACATGAGTGTACCGTGATGTTCTGGCCAGATTTAGCAACCTCTCATTACTCTAAAGCTGCGATGGAATGATATGCAAGTAAAAAGATCAATTTCGTACCAAAAATAGCAAATCCGCTCAACTGCCTAGAGCTTAGCCTAACTGAAAGATATTGGGCTCTAATGAAAAGAGATTTTCGAAGGAGTGGTAAGACTGCAAAAAATCCACAAGACTTCAGACTTAAGTGGAAAAAATCGTACCATACTGTTGATGAAACGATTGGACAAAATTTAATGAAGGGCCTTACGAAAAGTTTAAGAAATTTTTATAAAAAAAAGAATTGTTGCTTAGTTTTTAGTTATTTATATTCTGAACACTGGTCATTATTGATAAAAAACGAAAAAAGACCAAAAAAATTACTGGGTATTTTTTTATAACTAAAAAGCAAAACGTAATTTTTTTCTGGGACAGTCCTTACTATGACAAAAAAATAGTTTTCCTATTTTTTTTCTTCTCACTAAGTCTACTTTTGTTAGTTCCCTCTTACACTTCGTTGTTGTTGATGCTATTGCTGGTGCTTGTTCAGTTGCTCCAAAAATCATTTCCATGAAAAATCTAGGGGTGCCTTAACTATTTGTTACTAACTTCTGTTTGAATATAGTGCAAGTCATTTGATATGGTATAGTTGGAATTTCGAAAAATGGACAACAACTTCCTAATATTGTTGATTGGCTGTTTAAATCACAAATGTAATCGGTTGTGTTATTTAGAGATCTACTTACTTAGTCGCCATCTTGAAGACTCTAGGAATATTTATAGCTGTACATTTTTCCCCATTACAATAAATAACAGATATTGGACTCAAAGCATTACACAAATGGCCTTGGTCGTTTTCAGCTCAGCCCTGTGCGCACACACTGTCTGTGTCTTTTTCAAATAGAATAATTGAAAAATTCTCAACAAAAGCCAAGTTTAAAGTAAGAGTGACAGCCGCTGCACGCTACAGCAACGTGTCAGTGTTGCCAACGTGAAATTACAAAAGAAGCATTGCAATTTAGTGTAAAGCAGATCAGAGTAAAAATAAACTACGTGAAGCAGAAACTGCGCAACACATTTCTTGCGTGCCATTTTAAATGCAACTGCAAAGCAGCCAGCATCTTTCAGTGTCATGGCATATGAGTCCTGTATTTGTTTCTTCATTTTTTTTTCATCCTTCCACTCTTAAGTCGCTGCGCTTCGTTGTGTCTTGTGCGTGTTCACTGACTTGGCAAAGTGTGTTTTGTTATATGATGCTGCAAGTTACAACTATGCGCTTACTCATATGACTTTTGGTAGCTGGTTGTATGAAATGCGATTTTTATTTGATTTTTTTTTTTCATATAAATGGGAAAAATTATTTAATTAGCTGTATATTTTTCGCGTATTTGGTCAGCATAAGGCATTTGTTGAGCATACCAGGCGTGCTCGATTATGAAAAAATGTCATGGTTTGTGGTCACATGCTCGAAAATCATTAGATGTTCTCAATTGATGGATATTTTATTATTATGTATATCTAGGTATAAATTAGAAAACCTTAGAAAAGAAAATGGACTCAGTTTATAAAAAGCCCACACGCTTGCTGAACTTTCTGTTTATCCATCAACATGTTTGTAAAGAAAATAGATTTTGAAGAACTTCTTAAAGTCAGCAGGGGCTAATGTTGAAATTTTACTGTACGACCTCAATTTGTCACTTGACCATCTGGTTACTTTACATCTGCACGAGTGGCCCAAAGAATACATACAAATTCAAAAAAAAAAAAACAACAAAAATTACATTGAGAAGCTTACGAACGAATTTGTAAGAGATCCTTATCAAGGATTATAATTTCTCAACAAATATATGAGTTTATCTCTTGCATTTAAATAATAAATCTCATTTCCAAATAAATTAACTTACAGAATATCCTGGCAAAAACGAAAAAAAAAAATATCGTAGAAAAAATTTTGAGCTCAGCGCTGATTTATAGTTTTTTATCGCTTCAACGCATCGCACACATCTTAGAAATACTGCTTTTGGCGATAACAACAAACATGGTGATAAAACATGGCCAAAAAAAAAAAAAGTTCCAACCAAAAAGTCGCAAAAAGAAATGAAAATAAAATAAAAGTTAGAAAATGTGGAAGATGCAGCCTTCCATTCATCTTTATTACTTTCACTTTTATTTCGAAAAATATTAAAGAAAACTTTGAGCTAGAAACAAACAAAAAAAAAACGCCAAAAATGAAGAAGGGTGTATCTAGGAAATCCGTAATAAAGACGATGAATGGTGTGAGAATTCAAAGGCACGTAACTTTAAGTTTGTTGCAGGATATGATTTTCTGTTTTTATGTTTGAACTGGCGCCGTGTTAACAAGCAGTTTGTCTAGTCAATGGGACAATCAAGGGCGACGATATGAGAAAAAAAGAAATTAGGAAAAGTTTAGAAAAGCGAATAGAGAATTTTGGGGAAAAAACGAATGTAGTATTTTTGTGAAAGTTATGTGCATCAAAGTAGAAAGTTTGTTATGTTCGACTTTTAAATCGGACCTATTTATGGCGCAACATAAATTTTTCAATTTAAAAAACATCTTTTCACCGCTGTATATATGTAGACATGCTATGTATATTTTTTGTTACTTTTGGCTGGCACATTTTTTCAATTTGAAGTCCTCCAGAAACATGAATGCGAAGCAGTGAAAACTTTTTCGGTACATTTTTACTGTTTACAGTAGATTTATGTTGTCAAAAATATGCGTCAGTACATTTGGTTCAATGGATGAATTTACAGTACGGTGCATTTGAACTATTTCTACCAAAACAAAGGTACATTCGCTCTCTACAAAGTGCATTCCCAGTCTTGATTCATTCCGCTTTCACAAAACCCAAATGTCATCAATGATCGAAGGCGCAAATTGAAATGTCTGCTTCTTTAAAAAGTGTAATGACGTATAAGAAAAATATCCCTACAATAGTTATAACATAAGTGTCGTAATACGTGGAAGTTTTGTAGGCATTATTAGGATTAATATCAATTCCGGTCAATAGCAAGAAAGAAACCAAAATTAAAAAAGAGGGGTCAGCATTAGGGTGTGCCATTTTTGAGCAACTTTTTTTTTTTCAAAAATAAATGAACTGATGAGCGGATGAGCCACCTGAGGTGGTTCATCCGTAAAAAATCACCCGTTATTTGTGAAACTATCGAACTATTCGATTATTGAAATTATGAAAATTTGAAAAATATAATCTATCACCCTCTAAGACACCATCACTAAGATGATATACCAAGCATGTGGCAACATTAGCTGGCCTAGTTATCGATTTTCCAGATTCATCATTTGTTGCTCTTTAACTCAGAAGGGGCATGCAGAGTAGCAAATTTCTAATACGCTTGACAGTTTCTGTAAAATAAAATCGTAGTAATTGCTGGAACATCTAAATAAAGTCATTGTATTTCTTTCTATTTTAAGACTCTTATAGAAATATGTGTCAGATTTCAGGGTATTTTTCGTAAAATGTGCCTTCTTTTCTGTCTATGTTTAAGCTCCCCCAATCAGTTTTTAAACAGATCCCTCAAGCTATTTTTGGAAGCTTGCGAGAAAGCTTACGTTCTTTGTGAGAATGAATATTCCATTAGCTGAAATTTGGACTACGCACGGTTTTATGACTCATTAAAAGGCTTCAAATCAATTTCGATGATGAGAAATTCTATTGAATTAATCATTGTCAAAGAATATTTCAAGTAAATGTTTTTTGTCTACTACTGAAAAGATATACCAATAATAAGCACTAACTTTTTAGAATCTTGTTAGCAACAACTTTGAGATTCTGATGCAATCAAAAAAGCAACAGTATTTGCAACCAACTACCTGTGAATTTTCATTCAATTTGTGAAATTGGAACAATAAAAAAGAATTTCAACTATTTTGAGAAATAAAACCGCCGGCTTATGAGTAGGTAGTTACAAAAAAAAGTTAGAAACATTTCACAAGTCGCATATAAAGAAAGTTACATTTGTGGAAATTTATTATGTGGAAAGTATTGCTGTACCAGAACCTATGGTACTCCTGCTGCCACTTTAGTAATAAAGCGCTCCACGCTTTTAAAATATGAACAAGTTGACATTTTTATGTGACTTTTAGCGAATGAGCAAAAGGGTATTTTTCTTATTCTCAAATTTACTTAAGTCGTTGGTTGCGTCTTCCACTACTTTTGCCTTTTGACAAATTTTCATTTCTTTTCTTGTTGAATTTATTTTCTTTTTCGTATTTTGTTTTCTTATTCATTGTTATTTTGTTAAAGTTACAGTTGTTGTTGCTGTTGATCTTCTACTTTTGTCAAATCAAAATTTTATGGTTTTACCAACCAGTTGGCAGTTGCTAGGACCAAGTTGTGAATATCCTGTAAGTGAACAACTTTATTGCTTCTTTTGCGCATTTATTGTTGTTGTCGCTTCTTCCCTTCTGACAGTTGTTGTTGTTGCTTCTGCTACATTTTGACAGAAGAAAATGTTTTGTATATGTATAAAAATTATTTATATTTTTTTTTGATTTGTTATTGCAACATAATCAAAAAGGAAACAGTGCGCTGAAAAACTCTTTTAATGAAATTGTCCAAAATATAACCACAAATAAAGGCTCAAAATCAACATATTTTGGGTGATATTTCATATGGAAAATCCAATAAGATAATTTTTCATCAAAATTATTGGGAAATTTTAGCAAGGGCTGCAAAGTTGAAATCAATGAAATAGCGGTCTTCCCAAAATATACCTTTTTTTCCTTAAACATAGAAAAACTTTTTTTTTTTGGTGGGATAAACTTGATGCCCAAAATAATTTTTCGGTAATGTTTTTTGTCTTTTTTGTCAAATACAAAAAAAAATACACATTAAAAAAAATCATTGAATTAACGGCTTTTTCCGTAAATTTTTAATTACTACAAGGCCCGCGGCTTTGACATTCATTTGACGACCTGCCGCGTCAAAAACGGCCACTTGACAACACTGATTTTAACACAGGAACGAACGTTGTTCAAAAAATCTTGACATCTCACAGTGGATGAGTTTGTATGGAACGGCGACCAGATGTTTCTCAGGTTAAAATATCAAAACTTTGTGAATATGAAAAAAATCAGCTTACGTATCAACCTACCTCCAATGCAAAGGTGGTTCAAAAAATTTTTTTTCAGATGAGTATTAATTTGCAATGCTGATTTCAAAAATGCGATTTCTTCTATAGTTTACAAGTTATTGGAGAAAAACCGTGGGATGAAAAGGCGACATACCCCTTGCCTGCTCTCTTTCTTTGAAGTACACTCCCTTCTGAATTAAAGCACCTCTTCTCATGCTGTACGCTTTTGCAATTGATACAATTATCGTACAGGAATACAAAATGTTTGCTCGTTCACATATTGCAATGGAAAAACAATCATGAAAAAATTTCTAAAAAACTTCGGCTGGAACTTTTCGTTAGCCAAACTTTCTTACATAATATATAAAAAAATTAAGTCAGTCTGGGGATATGAATTTATTTTGATTGTTGAAGTTTGAGAACTTTCTCAGTTATGACTTTTTAAGGTCGCAAAAAAATTTTCAAAAAAATTCACATATCTATGTATGTATTTATAAACTGGCAAGTGGTACACGGCTAGGTTGCTTAACACAACATAATCGCATCATTTTTTTTTTTTTTGTTGAAAATGTTGTGAATAGAGGGTGCCACGGCCCTAAAAAGAAAAACTTTTCCACGGTTACACTAATTGATTGATTCCAATTAAATTTGGTATGGAGATAGATTTGATGAAAATTGAAAAAAAAAAAAAATAGATTAATAACAAGAAAAATGTCTCTTTGGCTAAGCTAATAGACCAATTTTGTTGGGATTTAGTTTAGAGCTAAACTGAACCCTAACAAAGATTTCTAGCTAACTCTTTTAGTGGGCGCGGCAACGCTCTCAACAAGAAAAATCGTTATCACTACTAAACTAACGTCTCTTACAGGGAAATACCGCTTTCGCTGCTAAAGTAATCAACCGATTTTCATGAAATTTTTTACAGAAATAGATTGAAAATTAGAGAAAGGTATCTGTTTCAAAGTGCACGGTGCCATAGACTCAATTGAAAATATGTTTTCTCTGCTGAACTAATGAACCGATTTTTATGAAAGTTGGTATGGAAGGAAGACGTAGGGCTAGAGATAGGGCATTATCATACCAAGGTTTTTGTTTTTGGAACCGTTTACAAAAAATTGCTCTTCCTTATTAAATATTAAATACAAAAAATTGGTTGAATATCAGCCACTGGGCGAACTCTAGTCAAATATAAAACCTCAAACCAACGTGTCAAAGTATTATGTACAGCGATAGTATTTTCTGTAAATTTGTATTATACTTTTTTTGGTACATTTGCGACCTGAAAAATCGTCGTCAGTAAATACGACAACTTTTCAGTACATTCGGTACATTTGCTGCATTTTTAGTACATTTGGCGGATTTTCAACATATTTTCAGTACATTTTTTAGTTAATGAAAATAAAGGAGAGGTGTAGATTTTGTAATTTAATGACAAATATGTGTCATTTTCCTAGGGTATTTGATATGGAAAAGTGAGGACTGTTTTTGTTTTTTTTTTTTGAATAAACCTTTTCATTTCATTTCATAAAAGTGAGTATATTTTGTTGCTTCTATAAATTAAGTAAAACTTAATAAAAAATATTGTTAAAACTGCTCACTTAATATATAAAAAAATTTCGAGTCCAGAGCTACATATTTTTTTCCCCCCATCCAAGTTTTCAGGCTTTCAACTTGACCATTTTTCATTTTAATATTTTAAAAAATCCGAACATTTCATATAAAAGCTACAGAAGAAAAATAAATTAGGTTTTATAAAGTGGAATTAATGTTCTTTCCATCAGTATGCAATATTATCGCATATTATTTCAAACAAGTTAACTAAAGCGCTCTTACCAACAATTACTTTGTGCGTTTGCGAAATCATCCAAAAAAAAATTTAAATTTTGGTATTGTGCATATAATAAAATTAATGTTCTCGACCAAAATTCGCGAAACAACCTTTAATATTCGCAAATAAATTTGCATAGATCGCCTTGTTGCAAATTTTCTTGGTTTGTCAAAACAAAGTTGCAAGCGCAGATCGTGTAATATTTCGGTGAGCTCACTGCAAACGTCATTTGTTTGTGGTGTTTTGACTCGGCGAGAAAGCTAGCAACGAAGCTCCTGCAAGAAAACCGTGATATTAGAAAGATGCACAACAGAAAATATGTATGTTGTTTAGCTTTGTTGCACTTTTTACTTGGGGACTCAACAGATCTATGGAAAAGTTTCAGGCTTGGAAACTCTTACCAATTGGCTTTAAGGGCACTGATGATTCCGCTTAGCAACGGATGAGACTGTTATGACTAGCTTTGGCACATTTTTTTGTAAATTTATCTTTGTTTAATTTAAATTAATGGGTGTTGACGCACACAATGTGTGTGAATAGTAAGCTCAGTAAAATAATTAGACATTATATTTTGTTTACTTAGCATTGAATATTGTGCTGTCAGTGGTGTCGTGTGACTACCGCCATTGCTTTATGGTTCACTGTGTCGTTTAAATATTGAAAAAGTAAATAAATATTAATTATAAAGGAAAATGCTCCTCGAAGTACTGTTGACTTCATTGAAGGATTTACATATGCAAGAGAACCATAGTCCTACTCTCCAATTTCAACACGATGGCATCAGGTTATTAATTTCTTAAGGTAGTATTTTTTCACTCACGACTGTCTTGGCTTTGAGTGCTTTCATCCCTTGCCAATATGCTGGCTACGCCACTGAATTCTGTGCTGTATAATTTGCGAGTTACTTGATGCAAAGGCTTTTTTTGAAGTCTTTGCTATGCAACTGTTGTGAAGTGACCGTATTATATGGTTCCAATGCATTTAATGTTCATTAAAAATATAAATGAACCTAAAATATAAAAAAAAAATACTCTGATATCATGTGCTAAACTTTTTAAATTATCTATTGATTTTGCAACCAAACCGTTTCTTAGATTTTGGAAACGAATCACTTCTTTAATCTCTTATAGAGAATTTAATCATAATAAATATTTTCCTCTTCCCTTTTTATAGTTTTCTTTAACTTTCATTCAGCGTACCGTCGAAAATAATGAGAATGCGATGACAACAAGCGCATGAATCCTTTTTCAACTTGACAAAGGATCAAAAGTAGCGACAGCAGCTTTGGTAGTAGTAGTAGCAACAGTCAGCACACAATAAAAACAAAGCAAAGAAAAAAAGGACTTAAAATGTATTTAATTTTCCGTAGTAATTTGCTTTTTGGTAATGAAATTGCGAATCAAATTGCCAAGACAATCAAGACTCACAGAGGGCTTGAAGTATAGCGGCCAAAAGAAAGATATTAAGGCATCCAGCTCAGAAGGCATTTTGTCAATAATAGCATGACAATTACACAAGTCAACTGATAATAAAGATGAGGTAGATGGGACAAGTCTCGTCAAATTGCAAGAAAAATAAAAACTACCATACAACACAAAAAGCATTTAACAAGGCAGCAGCAATAACCCAGAGATAAGAAGTTGCCAAATTGTAATATTTTCGTTAACGATATTTTCAAACAGGAAAATTTGACATAAAATTGAGTGAACGTAAATGCTTTTTTTTGCCTTACTTTGTGTGTCTGTCTGGCAGTCTTGTCAGCTAATTGCGTACATTTGTTTGAATAGATAACTTCGAAAGACATTTGAAAGTTTTTTAGTATTTTATGGCAGAGAAAGTCAGTGTATGCAAGTTGATTGCAACAAGTAAAATAAATATTTTTATTTCAGTAGTACGGGAATGAATATTGTATTTAGTTTCTTGCAAATACATTAAAATTGTATTAAAGCTTAAGTCTTTATAGAAAAAATACTTTTTAAGACTAATGTAGACATGTTAATTCTGCCAAAATGCAAAAATTCATGCTTACTATTTTAAAGTGACCCTAAACGCAGAAAAATTATTTAGTCTGAACTTTTAGAAAATGACAGTTTTTCGGCTATTTAGTGAGCTCGTAAGCGCTTGCACTTAAGGTTTATTTGACTACAAATTCAACCTTAAGAACCTACACCGTGAGCTTTCACCAAGTTTAAATTGCAAGTTGAGTTACAAACAAAACTTAAATGGGGAATAATCTGGGTTGTTATTTATTTAGGTTGTCTGGCGAGTATTTTTTTCAGTAAATTTGGCTTATGTAAATGCTTCATAAGGTTCATTAAGGAGTGGCGCTGGAGGAAAAGTATTAACGGAAAAATATTTTGCTTTCTTATTGGAAACAACTTTGCTTCAGACATCAAACCTCTAGACTTGAAAAAAAGCGTTTGTAACCATTTCAATAACCGGTTAAATGACCATTATCTCGAAACGTTGACGTGTAGCAGGTTCGAGCTCAGTCAACCCAAATTACATTAAATTTACATCAGTCGCGTTTTCTTCAAATGTTAGATCTTGAAATTGCACGCAAAAAATTGTTCCAAAAAATCTATGAATAATCATGAAAAAATAAAAAATCAGTGAAAATAAATTCCATACAAAAGCATAGATTTCGGACACTATTTCATAAAAGACAATTAAGACATAAATTTTCCGAGATTTTGGTGTAGGATTGCTCATTAACGAAAAAAACCCTTAACTAGATCGTAATGTTTTCACATCAGTTTCTTAGCATCTTTTGGGTGCACCTAGAATTGTAGTCTTGCCATTTAGGAATATGAACAAAGCTTTTACTGTCTCATCTCATGCTACGCTTTTTCACTCCACAACAAGTTTTTCCAAAAATTTATACTTTTTCTTGACGGTAAAACACAGATGTGAAAACATTATGGTCTGCAGTATATTTTCTTGGCATGGCGTAGGCCCGATTATAAAAATCACTAACAAAATGGAAATATTTTAATATCTGGATACATTAACTACCCTATGGAACCATATGCACTTCATTCCATGCCAAAAAGTGGACATTTTTGTAGCATAATGACTGTCGTTTAAAGTAGTAAATACTTGGTTTTTTGCGGAAAAGATCGACGTTTTGGATTGGCCAGCCCGGAGCCCTGACTAAAATCCAAAAAAAAATCCTATAGAACGAAGTTTAGGTTGAAATCGTAAAAAAAAAAATTATACGAATATTGATGATCTTTGGTCTGCCGCATAGAAAGTTTGCGAAAAAGTGTGGAGATGTGGGTCGCACGTGTGAAGCTGTCATCAAAAACAGAGACTACATCGCAAGATATCAATGATTTAAATATTTGTGCATATCAAAAATACAACAAAGGCAATTTTTTCACCATATTTTCTAATTTTTTCCAGATTGTGCCATTTATGTGTTTAGCTAATTTCATCGTTCTGTTTTATATTTTGATAATTATTTTTTTTGTTGGGATTATATCAGAAGTTTGTATTATTATTAAATATCAAGGATATATCTTTGCAAAAAACTAAACACTTGTTGATTGTTAATAATATTTACGATACAGTATCATAAAACAAAAAAAAATAAGAAAATGTGACATTTATTTATGCATCCACAACTGGGAGTACAGTAGAGTCCCGATAACTGGTAATGGTATGGGACCGGCAATTTTTTACGAATTGCAGAGGTTTTCGACTTAACGAGGTTAAAATAAGAAAAATACGAATTGACGGGCTTTTTTTCACTTAAAGACTCACTTTTTCACACATCTGTGGTAGCAACGAACAAGCTGACCACGAAAAACACAAAAAATTCTATCAAAAAAAAGGAATGGTAAACGTTGCCTTAGCTGCCTACTATCATTAATATTTTTTCAAACCTTAGTGATATTTGCATTATGAATTATAAGAGGTTGTCAAATCCCATTACGATTTAGAAGAGGTTAAACAGACTTTTATTAAAAAGATACGAATTAGCGAGGGCACCAATATGTATGGAATAACGCATTAAAGCAAGTTTTTCAAGGGACATATAGTTTGTAACAAATTATTGAGATTTTCGAATTAATGCTGTACAAATTATCGAGATTTCACTGTTGTATGTTTGGCACGTCCTCGATATGACTGTATTTCATTAGCTTATTGAAAATTTTTGCTAGAGGTGGATACTAGAATTTTGGTGAATTCATGTAGGAAATAATGAAAGTAATCAAAAAAGCCCCCACTACCACTACTTATGTGCAATAACTCCATTAGAAGTGTTGAGTCCGAACACAAGTTTTGAAGTTTCTTCTTATCCAACACCCGTCAGCGTTGGTACTGGTACTTTAGGTTGTAGCCAAATGAAGTTCGTGCTTTGAGATAGCGCTGGGCCATCAAGTACTTATTATTTGAATTATGTTTGGGGATGAACGTTAAAATTACATTACGTTCAGTGTCGTAATAAGGATTATTCATTATGTGAAATTAAATTATTGCTATCAGTTAGTTGTTATTGTGATGAGTAAATCTATAGCTTATATCATGCAAGCTAATATTGATGACAAAAAAACAAATCTTATCACTTTTGGTTTAGAGGCCCAGAAAGAGTTCGACGCCGTCTTTTCAATCGGAAGTTTATAGAGGCTTGTATTCAACGAGTAAGTGTGCTCGTGTGGAACTTTAATTTGCAAAAATAAAGCAACAAGGATTGATAATTTTTTGTATATATTTGAAGTTTGGTACCACCTTTACTAGTGAGACCGCTGTCAAGGAAGTAGAACGCATAGACGATAAAGTTTGGTGTAGTCTTAATTTTTGCCTGACTTTTACCGCCTGATCAGTTTGGATATGATAACTTTAAGTTACGTTTGTAAATCGAACAAAAAACTTTTACAAAGCTAAAAAACCGAAAACTTGAATTATAATGAACTATTGAAATTCAGTGTTCAGTGAAAATTGATTTCAAGAATGATGGAGATTTGTTTAAATATGTTTAGGCCTTTTACTGCACTCTGCAGTTGGTTTTCTACATACTTTTTAATTGTATTACTATTTTCATTCACTTTAATGCAATGCATGTTTATAAAATTACCTCATTCTCACAGTGTAAAGAAACAATTAACGAACGAAAAGGTAGCACTGATTTCCCAATCCAAATCAACCTATGAGCGTTGCGCACATTTCCGTTTCAGAAGCCGCCATTGTCGCCGCAGACTCATTTGAATATTAATAACTCGCCAATTAAAATCGGCGGAAAGATTGGCAGCAACAACAACAAATCATCATCAGCAGCCGGGCTGGAAATGTCAATCAAATTCAACTGACGCTCAAACTGAGCGATGGATGCAATGCAACGCGCTGAAGCGGATTTCCGCTGTATGCAGACGCCGCAACCGTTGCCGCTATAGCCAATTTCACCGTCATGACCATATCAGCCATATTGGTGCATAACACGGAAATCAAATGGTATATGACCCTAAAAGTTGGAAACACTTGTGTGTTGCCGTTTATTTGTTAATGTTGCATTTAATTTCCATGTGATTTCTAAGCGAATAATCGGGTGAAGGGGATATTCGTGTAATGTCAGTCAGCTGGCATTGTATGAAAGGCATTGATTTGCATTGCAGTTAGCCGGTTTGTTTTGAAATTATCGTAGTGTTGACGCTATTATGTTGGTAACACTTGCGCTGCTGTAGTAGAAAAATATGTACGCGTTTGGTAGATGTGTTGCATGTTTGGTGCATTCGGTTTTTTTTTTCTGTTTGCAGTATAGCGGAAAACGTTTTGTTTTCCATTTTTTAGTGAGATTCATGGCCTTTACTTCGGATAATGGCAACGAACACTATAAAAGAGCTCTAAATCTGATGTTTTTTTGCGACAAAACGCATGGTTTTAAAGTCTTATGGTCGGGAACTATATTTTAAAGTTGGAAAAGAATTTCTCTTAAATTACTTACTTCCTTAAAATATATTAACCTTGACAGGATTTGTAACAAAGAAAACTTAACAAAAAAAAAAGAGAATCAATTCCCCATATTCTGAAAAAATATGGAAACCATTCAAGAAAGTTGAAAATAACTGGAAAAGTTGAATATATATGGAAAAATGTTAAAAAAAAGTTAAAAGAGGTTGAAAAGCTCAACAAAAGTTGAAAGAGTTAAAGAAATGTTGAAGCTTCTAACTCCTTCTGCTTTTGGTTCAGTAAATTATATTCGTGATCAGCATCCGCATACCAAATTATACAACAATAACTTATATAGTTTGCCATATATGCCATAATTACTTTTAAAGTTTATGGCGGTGACACACCCACTTGTACAATCCTGTCGGATTATGATCAAGAAATAACTTTCCATAAACAAAACCATTACACAAAATTTTAGTAGGATTAAGATACTTTGCTTGTATGGGAGGTGCTACGCCCACTGGTGCTATTTCGCCCGCTTTTGATTCAATTATTCATTACAGAAAGTAAGCCACTTACATAAAGTTTATTCCCAATTGCTGCAATAATTCACTTAAAATAGCACTTACAACTTTTTGTTATTATGGGAGGAGCCATGCCCACCAATACCATCGAGCTCCATGTAATTTCAAAGCTTATAGTAACCGACACCTCTACACCAAATTTGATGAATATTGCTCTCATAGCACACATAACATTTAACGTTTATTGTTTATATTGGAGGTAACACGCCCATAGGTACTGTTGAGACTTCTATTTGTTATAAAATATGTTATAGCAACTTTATCTGCCATATTAAATTTCATAACGATTGCATTGCCAGTTCTCTGATTATTACTTTTATAATTATTGTGCGCTGTGCCACGCCCATCAACGAGTTTTGCCAGTAAACTGGCTAAGCTTGTATCGCAGGCTCCATGCATTGGTATTATCTCTAAAATTTTTATAAAAATTGTATGTGCCAATTTCAAGTAATGTTAAATCAAATTTTTCAATTGTTTGAAAGTGCCACACCTAATTTTCCACTTTTGCACAATTTGGTACAATTCAAGACATATGAACCTGACCTGCATCTATTTAGCAAATTTGATCACAAAATGTTAAAGATTAAGGCTGTAGCACGCCCCTGTAAGAGCATTTGAAAACTTGAAACCTTCACAATTCTTATTTTGTTCACATGTGCCCTAAATCATTAAGTTTCTTAAAAATCGTTTCAACGGTAGGCGTGTCCGTCGTCCCAAAAAGCTTGAAGCTTGTTAGAAGGTTTGACCTGAGTGCTAAATTTTATTCAATTAGCATGCTTAATTTTCCCGTAACCGTAATCGACTCTGATAGTGTTGCTGATCATGGCTATATACTCATTTTTTTTGCCTGCCACGCCTCCTTATATGTGTTACGAGCAGAATGACAAAGAATACATATCATATAATGATAGCCTTGCAACCTTCTTTTGCTAAAAAGTGATATAGGTATGTGGGGAAATACCCCAATAAAAGATTTTTAAAAACTACGCGACTTATTTTAAGTTTTTTGATGGCCCGTAATAAACATCTGGCCAATTTTGTTATTCGTTTTTGTGGTGCTTAATATTCGATCAGAGAAACGTCCACTACAAATGAGCTAATATAAAAGAGAGACTACCTTGCAGAAATTATCTATAAACTTTTTCCTATGCTTAGTTATCGGACACAAGTAACAAAAACGTTCTTCAAGAACAAAGACTCAAAAATTCAACACTTCCTTGAAGCTCTAAGATACTTTTTTTTCGAAACCCAGAAACGCTGATTCTTTAAGGAAAGTTAAGATGTTGACAAGTCTTCGTCACTAAAATATGCAACAAGCACTTTATAAAACAGAAAAAAAATCCAGAGGAGTTGAATATTTTTTCGTTAGGACATTTGTAAAGTTAAATTATCAAGATTGTTTTAAGGGATAATGTTATGATTACAAATCGCTCTTTGTTTGTTTTCCTTTGCAGACAATCACTTTACAGTACATACATTTTTAATATAGCAAATGGAACAGCTGACTAAGGCTTAATATTGCACTCAACTTTACTCGCCATTCACTTAAATATTCGCTTTGGCATCATATTTCAAAAAGGGCGCAAATTTATGCGAAATCAATTACAACTGCAAGTAACCCTTTCAGTTTGCACATCCTTTTTGATGTATTTCATTAAGTACTTCAGAGTTGATGCTATGAGCTTAGAGGACCGTGGAATCTTTTAGCTGTGTTTTGAACGCTGCTTTTAATTTTTGTATTATTTTATGCTCATTGGTTCTTTCATCTTAAGGAAATTGAAAGTTTTTTCTTTCTTGTTTTCATTTATCTTTACCCCGAATATGTACATGACAAATTTTGCGATTTATTTGCTTTTATATTCGGAGTGGTTATACTGCATAAAGCAGCTGTAAGCTCTCACATTCATTTGTGTTGACTGGCAACCCTTGACAGAGTATCTGACACCATTTAAGTGATACTTCAATATTAATGAAAAGATTTGTCAAGGGTCAAGCAATTAGTTTTCTTCATTAATAAGGAAAGTGTTAGCGAGACAATCAATGCGACGTATACATTTAGATAAGTCATGAACTAAATATTCATATTCCTGGATTGTCTCATGGACTGAGTGAAAGAATCAAATCGGTGGTATGAAAATAAAGAAAAGCGTCAACTGACAACTTTGAGAGTTTAAAAAACAGTAAATACGCAATTTAAAAGCTCTGTGGACTTTTTTCGTTCTGATGTCTATCGACTCTAAAGAACATACCAAATAAGTCCACATTCAATTTTTTTTTGTAACTCAACCATTTAAACTTGGTTAAAGCAGAACTTCTTAAAAGCATAAAGTAAACAAAAAGAAGAACAACTAACAATTAGCTGCAAACATTACAAGTACAATTCAATTTTTTCCCTATCACTCCAATCTGCAGTCAATAGGCCACTGGCTATTCAAGCGTTGCCACGGTTTTGAATTGCAGTCATAATAAAACGTTCCAGAACACATTTTTTTTTTTATATTTTTACGATTTATGGGTGAAAAACCTTCAAAGTCTTGAGTGAAAACAATGAAATTAACGAACCAAAAATAATACGAAAAGCAAAATTATGCTACATAAGTTTTAAAATGAGATGCACTAAAGAATGTGATGTAAAAGCAAAAAAAAAAAAAAAATATTTATAAAAATATGATGGAAAGCAAATGGTAAAACCATTAAAAAAAAACTTGAAATTTAAAATGAAAGAAAAAAAAAAAAAACAAAGCGAATTCATGAAAAACGCAAATATCCCGGATGCGATGCTCAAAAAAGCATAAAATCAAAGCGCGAACGCTTTTCGCACAGATGGTTTCATAATTAAATAAGCATCCTTAAATAAAATTTAGATGGTTTTTTGTTTTGCGTTTTTTTGTTCGTGTTATTGTTGTTGTATTTTGTTATTAATACCCAAAGCCGCTGGCATCGACATTTTGAAGTAGGCGGCAGCAGCTTTTGCTGCTCATTTTGTAATTTTTATAATTGGTAATTTCAAGCTGAAGAATGAAAAAAATCCAGCTAAAACAAAACCGTCAAAACAATTGAAAGAAGATTTTGCCAATTTGCATTGCTTTAACGCTTTGGTTGGGTGGGAGGTGTCGGCCTTTTGTTCGGATAGGTAGCAAGCCAACGTGTTAATCCTTGTAGAGTCCTTGAACCTATTTATTTTTGAAGAAAACACATAAAGAGTGTACGCAATACGAAATTAAAATAGGCAACGAAAACGGAAATGCAAATAACGAAAACGACAAAATGAGTTTGAGCTTTAGTAAAAGTGAAATTTAATTATTTAATGTCATTACAACTACACGGTGCAGTGGGTTCGTTTGTGCGAATTCAAAGAATTTTATTAAATAAATAGTAATTTTACTTTCTAGGATTGAAATAGCTTTATATTTGAAATGAGAATTTTGGAATTTTTTGTTTATTTTATTTAGAAATTGGAAAGTTTAAAAAATGACTTTCCGAAATGACGCCTAAGAAAACTATAGCAAAAAGCCCAAAAGATTTTGAAAAAAAATCTAAAGTACAAGACTGATATATGGAAATAGCGCCAAAACCAATAAGGTGAAACGGAAAAGGCACAAGAAAAAACTAAAAAGCTTCTAGGTAATTTTCAAAATTCAATTTCGAAAATCGACCCAATAATCTAACAAATCTTTTTAGCGCTGTGCTAATCATTTTATAACTAACTACGTACTAAATTATTTGGAATCAAATAATTAGAGGTGTTACTATACCCTCTTATTAAAAGCTAATTCACTTTCGTTTAGTGCTGGTCTGGACCATTTTTACCATTTATGTGAAATTAGGTGAAATTATCTCGCTAAAGCGTTTCGAAATTTATCTTGTATAGAAAGATATGTATCTCTTCAAATATACATTTTCTAAAAGTAACTTTCTTTGCATAGCGTTTTGAAATGTTTGCCAAGGCACTACTTTCTCCTGCCAAAGTTCGTCCAGTTTTTGACCAAAACTTGTCCATACCTTTTCTTGTTCTATTACCTAAAGTAACTCTCTTAGCGTTAATAGATTTAGTTGTTTAAGGTGCCCCACCTAGTTTTGGAAATACGCCCATTTGATGTCTTGTGGTAGTTTGAATCATTCGAGGTATTGCGTCATAACATGATTGCGTTATAGGTATTTCGGGACAATATTTTAAATATTTTTTTTGTTTGGGAGGCAGATGCGTGTGCAAACTGACTTCGGTTACTTGCAATTCCACGAATTGTTATTAAGTTTGTTGTATTAAAAAGTTTTCTGTTTTCATTTTCCTGTAATCATGATACCAACGGATGGACTCACTAAAACTTGGACGTACAAACAGAAACACATACAGAAAGAAAGATAGACAAACAAAAGCTGTTGATATAACGCACCTGTTTGTGCGTTACCATCGAAATGCTAAAAGCTATAAGGCTTTTGCGAAGTTCATAAAAAGGGTTGGAACTATCCGCGGATATAATTCAAAATCCAGTTTCTGTCTATACTCTTCATTGAAACTCTTTCAAGAGATGGCCCTAAAATACAATTTTTAAAACATATTTATAACTTTTATGTGTTTATTGTTGAAATGCAGAATTTCTCGATGGCAACAAAGGATCTTTTTAGATAGCTCGATCCGCCTCTTAGACTCAAAATAATCCTTTGGCTCAACTTCAACGACTAAAAGACTGAAACTTTAAGAGAACAAATGAATTTATTGTACTTAATCCTACAAGGAGCTGAAGGATATTAGTAGAACTGCTAGACATCGCAATATACTAATTAAACAATTATTTGTTTAATCCGTCGTCAACGAGGTAAGGTGTGACAAGCCCCACGTGATTGCAAAGTCAAGTTTTTCTTCGCACGAATATCTGACCCCGTGCTCTCAGTAGCTGAAGATAAAACATCCTACAAATGACACATCAAGCACGCTTAGTCAAGCGTAATACATAGAAGGAAAGCACACAGCTATACACTGCTGGGGTATATGACACCCCACCTCATTGAACGCGTTACAATGAACCTTCGGAAGAGAATAGGAAGAAGCTCCGAAGAAATTTTTCAGGAACTACAAAATAAAGAATTAAGTAGATGAAAGTTTGAGTGCTACCGGCACAAAAACGGGAAAACAAAATATACCTGTTCCGACTGTGAAAAAAAATCCGAATATTGCAAAAAGTTTAATTAACTTTTATTGTATATTCTCACTTAAAAATGTCCTTATAAAATTATTATATTTTCTGTGTTTTTTATGTGTAAGAAAGAATCAGAACTTTATTAAAAATGTTTATTTGTATTCAGTAATCTGAATATTGCCGAACTGAAACTCTAACTTGGGCTTAATAAGAGCGCTACGAATTTTTTGAATTAAATTAATCTAACAATTTATTCTCATGATGGATATTTATTTAAATTAGTTTAGAAAATAATATAAAACTTCAAAAGAAATCTATGGAAACTTAAATAGCCATATTTGACACAGCATAGTTAAAAGTTTTTTGGGGTATTTCACACCCCACCTCATTGACCGTCTTACATTTCCGAACCTCTTAGACGACGGGCTAAGGTTTGCTTGTTAGACAAAGCCAACACAGAATCCAGTATAGAATCCCTTGTGCGACAAAATTTTTCTAACTTGTGTTTATATCTGATACTCGAATATACTTTTCCGAAGGACTTTGACGAGCTGAATTCGAATCCTCAGCCGGAATTCGTTTTTGATGGTTCCGGATTTCTAGGTATTCTATTCTAAAATTGCGAAATCTTGGTTTTTAAAGATATCGAATAATATTTTTTTTATAAAACCATTCCAAAGGCCTATTCTTCCTCTTAAATACCCACATTAAACTTTATCGATATATCTTTTTTTCTCCGAAATATTGTAAATTGAAACTACTCATTTTCTAGTTATTCTGCTTCACTTTTTCTTATGTAGATGGATATTTGTACAAAAAATGTCAATTTGCAATATTTGGGCGAAAAAAAAAGATATTGATATAATTCAAAGTTGGTTTTGAAGAAAAAGAGTAGCTCTTTTGGACCCTATTAATGGATTTATAAAAACAAATTACATTTCGACGTAACTTTGCCTGAAATCGGCTGAAGATATAATTGCTACCTAGAGATGACCTTTGAAGAGTATCTTTTATAAAGTTGTACCCCCATAAAATGGAAGGAGGTATGAAGCATTGAAGACAACAAACAAGCAAATTGACTAAGGTATATAATCATGGTACTGAACGCAAGAACACCACTACAGGAATCCTATATAGTACTAGATGTCGAGCATGAGATAGGCCTAATCTGGAGATATCGTTGTGACCGATTTTGAACCCGAAAAGACGAAAGATTTTTTACGGTGCATTATAATAATACCGAATTTGCAAGGGTTTCCAGTAGCTGCAAAGATGAAGAGAAAGTAAGATTGGTGCAGGGCACCTAAAGAGAATAAAAAACATCATCACTACGTCAGTGACAGAAAGTTTGAGCTTAATAAAAAATGCACAATTAGAAGCCAGATTCCTTCGAAAATCAGTACCTATGGTTTTGATAGTTCAAGAAAGAATCGTAACAAGATCTGTCACTTGTTTGATTTCACCATTATTACATTTCCCAGCAATACTGCCCCACAGTGCATTCACCGAATTTGGCAATATCAAACAGCAATAACAGCAAGGAATAAACAACAGCGAACGCCAACACTAAGAAAACACAACAACAATTCAATTGCCACTTAATATGCTGAAGCTGTTGCAAGGTGTCGGACGATTTTCTTTTATTTTTCGTACGTTCACTTGAGTAAAAATTTATTTTTAACATGACGCCGAGACTTTAGAGCTCAGACCAACGAACCGATGCGATTTCAACAAGGAAATACCACATCATAGCATCACCAACCCACCAATTCAACACGCCTGCAGTATGATGTTCGTTGGACTATGACGCATACTTTTCTACCGTTAGTGTTTTCTTTGTACGGGGTGCTCTACCAGCCGTACCCATCTGTACCAGCCACATCATTTCAGAGTCAACTTTTCATTCCAAACTGACGCTATTTTGTTTTCCTTTGTTTTTGGTTTTATTTTTCTATGTAGAATTTCTCTAATTCCCGAAATGTCGGTGATTTTTCGTAAACTTACTCAAAAATTCATCGAATGTGGCGGTGGTAATTTTTCAAAATCCAATTTGTTGACGCGCCCTCGCGCACTACGCAACAACAAAGGAGACGGGAGGTGTGAGGGAAAGCAAACGCCAGTTTAAAGTGTACGCGTCTAAGGCTGTGGGCAAGAGTGCGAGTATTTTGTTTGATTTTGCCGCATGCCAAAAATGGACTTGAGTTGCACGCGAAAGCATAGCGCACAGTGTGCAAAATACGTGAAAGCGCCGAACAGCCTCAATTTTATCAGATTTTCCTATATTTTTTACATTAATTTTGGAATTTCGTTAACTGCTCCTCGGTGCGTTTGGCAGCGTTCACGGAAGCTCGAAGCGACATTTCTTAAGGATGCTAATAAGCAAATCCCTTATCCTTAATGTTAATATTTACAAAAACGTACGCACCAACTTGCGAGGGCAAACAACCCAGCACGCTAGCGTCGCGCACGTCAAATATAATGAATGAGTCGGCAACGTCGTTGCGCCATAATGTTGTGTCAGTTGTGAGCGCGGTAAGGATGTGTTTGTGTTTGGTTCTACACTTAATTTGTGCAAATTTCAAAACTGCTTGTCGTGAGTCATTCTCGCCTCGCACACTTAAAAAGTGTTTTTTGATTCAGTGTCAAAATCGTTTTATTTGCCAATATTTTATTAGCGAACTTTGGAAAGTCCTTGCTCAGTCCTTCAATGAATGGGGTGGTATTGTTGGTGTTGGTGTTGGGTGGCTTTATTTGCATTTGACTTCTTTCTTAGACTTCTAAGTCATTGCCGTTGAGTTCTTTGCAGTTTGTCGGTTTGTCGTTCCAATAACTTAGTTTGGTATTGGTGTTGGAAGTTTATTAATGGTGTTGGTTTTCAGATTATTTAACGGTGTATTATTTTATTATTTATTTTGTTGCATTAATTTTTGATGTAGATTTTCAAAATCTCACTAGCTGAAGTGTTTTTCGTAGTGTTAGGTAATTAATTTGGTTTTTATACGGTAATTAGTAGTTGGGGTACAATTTCCATGGGCTTAAAATATCTTACATTCTCTAGTTTTGAGTGGAAAAAATAAAAATTTGTGTAATGTATGTCCGGAAAGCAGCATAGCTTTATTGTACCAGTGAATTCAATTCAATAGGGAAATTATTCGCTTTAATTCACTATTTTCAGCACAACAATTCATATATTTCTGCAAAGTCGGAATAAGTCTTAAACTTAGCTTTTAAAAGAGGCACCAACTTCTTAATAAATGGGTCAAATGGATTCTTTAGGGCTTCCTGCCAAATGGTGAACTATATTGATGATATATCATTAACAGTCTGTGCTTAAGTTCAAAGTTGCACTATTTCCGGACAATTCATAAATAAAGTTGTAATAAAGAAAACAAATGGATTTGGAATTAAAATGGCTACAATGTGAAAAGAAAAATTGGAAAATAAGTAAAAACTACGTAAGTAATTTAAAACTCTAAGGATTAGAGAAACAAGAGCAAGCAAAGAAAGAAGAAATTTGATCGTATGACATGACCTCTGACGTATTTATTTTTTCCAACCAATACCAAATGGAGATTTCCTAAATGTTTTCCTTAAAATGAAAGCGAACGTGCTCATAAACTTGTTATTAGTCAGCTTACTTTTTTACTGTGCTGATAGAGATGTTGTGGTTTTAATTCTAGATCTGAACAGAAAAACCTTGGAATGTGCAATTATTCCAAAGTCAATCAAATCATTTTTGCTTTCTAACTACAGCAATCTTATCAATCTTTTGGTTGGCATAGACTTTCAAAATTAAAACTACTAGTAAGCTACATATATATAGTAGTCCAGAGATTCCACATTAGAAGTTATGAAAAGTCTACTTTCGGTGGAGTTGTGTTACAATTTTCCAAATTGCTCACAATGTTGAACTGAAGGAGCGACATTAGCAAACTAGATGGACCACTAATTCAGTATATTCAATAAACGTTGGACCACAGAGAATATCTAGAGAATACTTTTACTCTGATCATCACTCTATTAAATTCGCCTTAAAGCAACCTTCACATGTAGGTTCTATCATTCATAGAAACTCAAAAAACACAATTATTACTTGGGTTTGAACCCCAACCGTTTCATGCATACTATGTGGACACCCGCTCTAACGCTTACGCTAGTGGGACTCTGACCTTGAGGTGTACAATGTGCGCATTTCTATTTCAAGTATAAGTTAACCAAAATTGGTCTGAAGAGGCTCTATATTTATGTATATGAACATGTGTATACATATGTAGCAATAGCCGAAAAATATGTCACCAATTACCAGGTAAAATTGATTAGTTTGCTCTCTTTGTTATTTTTCTTTAATGAAAAGAATTGATCAATTTATAGATTCAAGAGACTACACTGAGAAAAAAATATATAGTAGCTAGGAGAAAAATGCATTAAAATACATTAAATTACATTAGGGCAATGATTCGGTTACATTAATTTACATTTGAATGTAGAAGTTTGTATTTATGTACTGTACATTGATAGAATGCTTTTTATATTAAATTCAAAAATTAATTCAATGTAAGCTTACGTTAAATCTAAGTATTTGAACATTGTTGAAATGCTTATCGAATTATTCAATGTGTCTGAAATTAATTTCAAGTCTATTTTCGGCTAGTAACATTTGGAATATTCATGCGTATGATGTGTTTATGAATGAAGAAGAAGTGCGAAATGACAGGCGGATGCTACTAAAACATCATGGTAGTAACACACAGCGTTTTCCTCTGGATTTATAAGAAATAAAATTTTATATTGTTATTTACATCAGTGATGACATTTGAGTTTTTTGAAAATGTACTGAATCGAGACTTTAAATGTGTCGAATATATATATAATTATGTCTTGAGCACTCAATTTCATTTAAATGTATTTAATTTTTCAGAAAATTACTAACAAAAAAAATACAAACAAGATCCTCACTTTTGCAATATCCTACATATTGCGGCTATTTTCATTTACTAACAAAAAAAAAAAGGTTATAATTGTAAATTGTCCAAACGTTCCGAAAATGTACTGAAAATGTGCTTAAAATTCGCCAAAGGTACTAAAAATTCGGCAAATGTACTGAATGAACTGAAAACTTGTCGAATGTACTGACAGCGATTTATCAGAACGCAAATGTACCAAAAAAAAGTACAAATGTACTGAAAATGGCATCACTGATATACATAAGTATATGTATATACTGTACGAATTCTCATTTTTTTCTTAATTTTTTTTTTAATTTAAAATAATTGTAGTATATTCATTGCTGCTTTCTTGATTTTTATTTTTTTTTTAAACAATATATTATGTTATGTATTAATTTTAAAAGTTTATCAATCCAAGTTCACTCCACACAGAATATTTATCTATATAGCCTTTAATTACTTATATGAAGTGCATTTTGCGCTATTTTTGCATAATTTGTATGCATAATATATTATAAGTAAGTTGTTATTGTTGGGAAAACTTAATACATAGTGATATTTTACATAATTTTCCAAACTTTTTATAAATCTCTTTCATTGCTCCATTATAAATTTTTATTAATGTTTATTCTTGTAGTAATGTAAAAATCTTCAGTCAATGTATTCGATTACATTAATCGAATGTTCAATTTTTAATAGAACTTTATTGATGTAAAAGAAAATGTAAGAAATACATTGGTAAAATGCTGTTTGATATACAGCTCCGTGGAACTATTTAGGGAAACTATATAAACATTGAAACTTTTGGTAATATTGGTATTTTATTTATAAAAAAACACTGAATTTTGTTCAGAATCAGCTTGAGTAACTTATTAAGTTACTTAAAAAACCATTATATTTCTAATATTTACTAAAATTTTTAAGATTATGTCATATTCGGTACACACAATTTTTTTAATATTTTATGATATACTTCATTGAAGTTTCAACAATATTTTGTAGCAAAACCATTGTTATCAGTTACTGCTTGACATCTGCGAGGCATTGACTCTAATTAAGTCTCACAAACAATGCTTGGAACTGCTTCCCAGATTTCCTTAGCTTCGTCGTACAGCTTATCAAAGTTGCTTATCTTGAGCAATCTTGCTTTAATTTGTACCACTTACCATAAGTTCTCCATTGGATTGTGATCAGAGCTGAAAGATGGGCATTAAGTTGTTGGCGAGTAAACCATTGATTGAGCTGCCGCGTGGTGTGCTGCGGATCACTGTATTGCTGAAATATCCAATTTACGGGAATATTTTCATCGGATTAAGGCAGCATTACATTCTCTAGGATTCCAATTTATTGGAATTTGTCCATTATACCCAAGATTTTTCGAAGTGGGCCACACCATGACATAGCACCCCAAAGTATAATGCTTCCTGGTTCATGCCTTAGTGTAGATCGGGTGGACTTTAGGTCAAAGTCCTTTAGACTTAGGGCGGCGGACATATTTTTTCCCATTGGACACTTTTCCATTTCTTTGCATTTATATAAGGATACTTTTTGGCAAACTCAAGTCTCTTCTTGCGGTTGCGTACAGATAGTAGGGGCTCCTTCTGAGAAACCTGTCCAAAAAATCCAGCTTCACACAAACGCCTTTTAATTGTATCTACGGATAGTGCTGCTTTCTTTTCGCCATAGATAGCCCTCCGAAGATTCTTTGTTTGCGTAATACCTTTCTTATAGTGGATTTGTTTTTAAATATTGTAGCGCATTTCCTACCATGGTTTTTGGAAACTTTTAAGGCAACTGCGATATGTCGACACGAGATTTCATCTTGATGCATCTGTATTATAATTTTTCGTGTGCTGGCGTCACAAGATTTTATCTACTCATTTTAAATTACCAAAAATAACTTATAATCACGATTAACTATAAATAATATTCAAAAAACCTCTTTTTAATTTTTTGATCTACTCCTTAAGGAAATAACGAATGTCTACACTTCACAAGAATAACCGTAAACAAAATAGTAGCCACGTTGTACTTTTAAAGTACCAGAGATGCACTTTTAAAGAAGTGTTGATACTACGGATTTTGTTGCTTTAGAATCAAATAGAAAATTTAATGTAAACAATCAATGTAAATATTCAATGCAATTTTACATTAAAAATTCTCTCAGTGTAATGACTGTGAGTTTGATAATATTATTTTCAATTGTAATAAATACAAATCAGTCGATAAAGAACCAATATAAATGAAAATATTTAGAGATAGCTAACAATATTTTTATTCAAACTTCATAAGGAAAAATTACGGAAGAATTTTTTTCTACTAGATATTATTTTTTACACGGAGCCTTCTGTTCAGTAAGTGCAATAAACACAAAAAAATTACTCTGAAAATGCATTAAAAGGAAAAAAAAGGACAACAAGCTACATGGTATCTTTAGAAAGCTTTGTTAGTCGATAATTCCGAATACGCAAGCATATAATATTTTATTTTTGCATTGACCAGTTGAGAATCATAGCACAATATCAATAAAGTATTCAAAATTCTACATTTTTTCCCCTTGGAATTGCTTTTGTAACTGTTTTGATATTACACATTTCTGTATATACTATATATTTATAGCACTTGCAACTTCGTTCGTATCTCCAAATAAGCTTTCAACGAAGCGCTCGTCAAGAAATGTGTAGTATCGACCAGAAGGCGTCTGATGTTTTGCTCAAAAATCGTACTATCTCGAACCTATTCGAACAAGTGAAAAAAAAAACTAATTAGAAAGTAAAAACTAGTTAAGGTGTTATCTTCGGCCAGGCCGAAACTCACATACCCTACACTGTATTGAAAGTACTTTTTAAATAAATGTTAAAAAAAATGTTAAAGAGGTTAAATAAGTCGAAAATAATGTAAAAAAGTTTAAAAATGTTGGAAAGTGTTGGAAAAAACTGAAAATTTTGAAAAAATATGAAAACCATTAAAGAAAGTTGAAAGAAATTGAATAAGTCGAAATATGTATAAGAAAAATGCTGAAAAATTGATGAAAAAGTCGAAAGAATAAAGAAAATGTCAATGAAATTGAAGGAGAAAGGTAAAAGGTAAAAGATTGAAAATGTCAAAAGAATATGGGAAATGTTGAAAAAAATAGAATAGAAATGAAAAACAGCAATATGCCACGCCCAATTCTCCAATTCCGCCCACTTATCCAATTCCGCCAACTTTTGGTTCAATAAACAAACCAAATTTTAGCACAATAGCTTGTGAAGTTTGCGATATGTGCCGCAATTATTCCTAAAATTTAGGGCGGTGACACACCCACTGATGCATTCCAGTCCGATTTTGATCCAGAAATAGCCTTCCATAAACAAACCTCTTGCACCAAATTTCAGTCTGATTGCTCATATATTTCGATAGTTATGCCACTTAAGGTATTTTAATTGTATGGGAGCTGCCACGCCCACCATTGCTATTTTGCCAGCTTTTGTTTCATATGTATCTAAGACCCAGTAAACCACTCACGTCAAATTTCAGATCAATTTCTCCAATAGATCACTTAAAATAGCACTTAGAACTTTATGTTAATGAGGGAGGTGCTACGCCCACTAATGCAATCTTGTCAAGTTTCATTTAATTCCGAAGCTTATAGTAACCGACACCTCTATGAGGATTACTCTCATAGCACACTATCTACAGCATTAAACGTATTTCGCTTATATGGGAGGTGCCACACCCACCAGCACAGTTATGCCAAAATTTTGCAAGAAGACACCTTTTAGCAACCATATCCGCCTTATTCAATTTCATAACGATTGCATTGTTAGTTCTCTTTTTATAACGTTTATAAATATTGTAGGCGGTGCCACGCCCTTAAACGATATTTTTCATATTGACGTAGCTTGTATTGTTGACTACTTTCAGTAGTAAAATTTTAATGAAAATCGTATGTGCCAATTTGGAGTTATTCGAAATCCAATTTTTTAATTGCTTAGGAATGCCACGCCCACTTTTACAATTCCGCCCACTTTATGCGCAAATCAAAATTCACAAGATCTGTATCCGTGTACCAAATTTCATCACAATATCTTGCACAGTTTGCGAGCAATGGCGTCATAATAGTTAAAGTTTAGGGCTGTGCCACGCCTCTTTAAGAGCCTTTGCAAACTTAAGACTTAGCCTAATCTTAATGGTGTTCTCATATTCACCAAATCACCAATTTTGATCAAAATCGCAGAAACTTTTTTTCAAAATGGACTTAGGTATATTTACATAGAGTATGGGCGGAAGGCGTGGCTTTAAACCGATTTCGCCCATTTTTATATGCTAGCAGCTTGCAAGAAGATGTGAACTGTGTGCCAAATTTCATTGAGTTAGCTTGCTTAGTTTTCCCGTAAACTTGATTTCAACAGACAGACAGACAGACAGACAGACAGACAGACAGACAGACAGACAGACAGACAGACAGACAGACAGACAGACAGACAGACAGACAGACAGACAGACAGACAGACAGACAGACAGACAGACAGACAGACAGACAGACAGACAGACAGACAGACAGACAGACAGACAGACAGACAGACAGACAGACAGACAGACAGACAGACAGACAGACAGACAGACAGACAGACAGACAGACAGACAGACAGACAGACAGACAGACAGACAGACAGACAGACAGACAGACAGACAGACAGACAGACAGACAGACAGACAGACAGACACAGCTAAATCGACTCAGGTCGTGACGCTGATCAAGAATATATATACTTTTCCATACCTGCCACGCCCCCTTATATACGTTGCAAACGGAATGACAAAGTGAATATACCCTCTGTGTAGGGTATAATAATAAGGAAATATGTTAGCGCATAGTCGTTCCTTTACGAAACAAATTAACCCTATTATATATTAGAGATGAAAGTCTTTTGTATGCTTATGCTTAAAGTCAATCAGACACGCGCCACGAAGGAATTGAAACTTTGCAAGAAATCAATTTTAAAATTAAAATAAAAAAAAATCAATATTATAAATTTCTAGATAAGGGTAAAAGGAATTACAACAAAAGTTAAGAGAAAAAATTCCGTAGCAGACATGTGACATACACAAAGGGAATAGCACACGACATTTGTAAGCCGTACGAAGAATTGAAGGAGACAGAATTGAAGTTCAAATCATGATATGAATAGAAAAGTTGTTTATGCCGCTTGTTATTGGTAAACAACAAAAAAAAAAAGAGGAAACATTTTGCAATAGCGTTTTCAGAACATAAACATACGAATGTTTAGTATATGTTGCAATAAAAAAAAATTCTTAAGTAATAAACACCCTCTTCAAATTTTGACAAGCAACTTTTGAGAAAGACATTGTAACCCAAGTGGAAATTACGAAATTGTGACGTCACCACACACAATATAGCTGCTTTCAGTGGCTAGGGTGATGGATGGAAAGAAAAGATATTTTTTAATTTTCAAACTTGTCGCCCTTTCCAATGAAGTGTACACGGTTGACTGGAAAAGGTTTTAGCTCTGAAGTTGAAACCCATTCCCAGCTTCAAAATTTGTTACGGCGTGCAAAAGTACTGTTCTTCTCTTACCAAACTCATTTTATATTATGTCGATGTATCTCTTATTCTCCGAATATATGAAAGGGTAATTTTTTAAAAAAAAAAAGTGCCAGGGGGACTTTTATTTTTTTGCAGAAAAATGGTCAGTGAGGTGCCTCGAATACTTAGCACCATGAATTTTTTGAGGGATGAAACTTGAGAGTTAAGACCTTTTTGAGACACCCATGTGTATATTTTTCAGGAGCAATTTTATGTACTTTATCGATAGCTGAATTAGATCAGTTACTTGAATGTGTCACAAGGTAGGCTTGCTGGTAGTGACTTCTTAGGTTGGCTCAAGCACATTCTTCTTCTACTTTATTTCTGTTCAAGATTATCTTCCTCCGTAAACCTTAAAGAGTTTTATGAAATATCGAAAGATAGTTACATACATATGTCGGCTAATCTTCTGTTGACTCTCCATACAGCTTTATTAATACATATGTATATGTTGTTCAAAATAACACAGCCGATCTTCCGTTTGAAAAAAGTTCCTAATTTTTGAAATACATCTGTTGCTATACCTAGAGTACTTAGCAAAATGAAATCATCGAGACTGATTGATGATGCCTCAATACAATTCTTACGGGGATTTTTTACTTAAAGCAAAGTTTTTGGGTATTCGTTGGCGTGCATAAGTGAGACAATATGTGATGGTTTTGAAGCGAACTCTTTATTTCTCTACCATTTTCCATTTGAAGCTCGATAAACTGACAGCTGATGGATTTCCTATGAATTTTATTTAAATTTGAATATTTGTATTGTGGTCTATAACATTCAACAGAACCAGCAATGTTTTAGGGTGGAAATCAAATAGAATAAAATCTTTAGTATGTGTGAGTTTGAGTTAAACAAAACACAAATCTAAAAATATTCCTAAACACATCTGAAAAACTATGTAAAGCACTCGATAATGGTAAGTGCAGTAGCCGCATTCAAAATTTATCTCACAACTCAAAGGAGCACAAAAAAGTCTGCTCCCGGAGCTAGTTACAACAACATTAGTTTGTTTAAAAATCTCAAAAATATTTTGACTAATATATAGTAAGAGCTAAGGGAGCAAGTGAAATGAAAACAAAATCACACTAACAAAAAGCATGAAGTGATTGCGAACCTAAAATGTTTACTTCCAGTAACGCAAGGAGCTGAACTATCCAACGCCTTGAAGACAAAAATTACACAAACAAAAAGCACGTGGCGACAGCGAACTGAAATGGTTTAACTTCAGTGAGTGCGTTGAAAATAAAATTATTAAAACAAAATGGTTGCGAACCGAAATGAATCGAATAACGAAAATAGCTCGAGAAGAGCTGGATATTTTTTATTCGAGCTCTATATTCTTGATCTATGTCTTCGTATTCTAAAATTTTTTAAAAGTTGAATGTCAAAATCTAAGCTAATTCTTGACAAACTTTGCCTATCAAAATTCTCTATCAATATCAATGAGCAGTTCACTTAAGTTGGTAAATAGTTTTTTTATGAAAACCTTCTCTAGAAATTTTGCAGATAACAAAAGACAAAAAATCATTTCTCCAACCACGCATCTTATTCTGAACTGCAACGATCAATTGGAAGGCGCCGGAGAATCTAACGTAAACTCGTTAAGAGTTTTATTTTCAGTCAAAGTCACTGTTTTTCGTGGCATAGTTTTCGCAAATTTAGTCAGTTGGTTTCAATGTACAGATATTAGATCAGCTTTTCAGTTATTTTAGAAGTTTCACATTGAAACAGCTTGCATACAAATAGATCGTTAACTGAATATTGTAGGATATTATATCCTAGCAAAAAAACAAGTAATTTGTACTTCTCTTGTTTTATATAGAAGGATACGCCTTAGTTGCTTCACTTTTTATGTCACAAAATTGTTTGTGTGCTTTCTAACTTGACGATATTTTTATAAAAATATTACCTTTCGTTGTTTATCAAGTAAAAATGACCGCGACCTAGTTTCTCTTCTCTAGAAATGCTCATTTTGAGAGTTTTCAGGAAATATATGTTGGATTTGAATAAGATCTTGACCTGAGTATATTTTTTAGTACAACTTTGTTAGATTAAAGTTAGGTTGGTAGTTTTCATTGGGAAAGTGTACTTTATGAGAGGTATATTGATCAAAAGCATGACTTACACAAAAAATGAAAAAAAAAATTTCGATTGATATGAGATACTTGATCCTCTTACACTTTCAAACATCAGGACATGGTTTTCAATATTTAAATGTACAGAAAGCTTTGATGAAAATTAGGTAGGAGAGTGATGTGAACAGTGAGACAGTGCTGATATTGGAACAATGCAATGACATTTTTCCTGAAGTGTATCCACAAAAAATGTTCATGTTGGCACTAAAGTGTTATTTCTAAAATCCATGAATTAGTTATATTGCATTCTTAGTTCGTTGTTGCGTGCTTTTGGAGATTCAAAGTCGTAAAACAGGATCAACGCATTCAAGTGATTTTGCTATGTGCTCTTTACAGACAACCTTTTTGTAAAAGAGTTAACAAGTGAAAAGTGAGACATTTCGAAAAGATAAAGAGTGGCTTATATATTATCACAGTTCAGTTCTTATGCTTTTTGAAGCCATAATAATTTTGTGTTATCAAACATATTTTATTGAAAGCAAATAATTATTTTTCTGACAAGAAATGCTACTGCCAATGATAATTCTAATGCCGAGATTACTTATTCCGAAAAACTTTAGTAATATCATTATTTTCAATGAGTCATAAAACTTTCTCTCAAAAAAAGCTATTATGAAATTGTAAATAATGACATATATATAAAGCGTCCATACAAAAGTAAAACAACTTTTCACTAACTGCCTATATCTGAATCACATGTCAATGACATGATTTTTCAAGTTCCTCACTGCTCGCAACCTAGGGGCAACTAATATTTTAACCACATTTAAAATAGCTCGAAAGATTTATTTATATCTACTTTTGTTAAAATTTGATTCAGAAAAATACAATAATTAAAAATAATTTCAATAAAAATTTGATTCAGTGCTGCCATGCATGGAGTCATATTTATAAACCAAGGGCCTCCCAATAATTCCGTTGGGAGCGTAGGCCCTGAACATAAAATCATTTGCAATTTCGATTAAATATTAAATATTTATTCACACCACTCTATTATCAAAAGAATTTGCTCAAGTTTAACAAGGAAATTGCGGTGATACTCGTCAAGGAAGTGAGTTTATTTATTTATGTTGAAGGAAATAGTGACGAAGAGTTAAAGGAAAAACTTTACAACCCGTAACAGTATACAGAATGCGTTCTTTATCTTGGCGCATATCAAAAAAAGGTCCTGCTTAGATTCCCTCCTTTTGCAGTCACGTACACAATCATACACACACACACACACACACACACAGCAACAATCAGAAAACATCACACATTAACAAATTGCAGACAATTTTTCGCCGTCATCTTATCATGTAATCAGCTACATTTATTTAAGGGTAGAACGCAGCAACAGCAGTAGTGAAAGAAAGAAAAGAATCCTCGAAGATCTATAATACCAGAAAAAATTATTTACGAATTTTCACGCTGCTTAACATACCAACTAACGCACACAGGCACCGAAACAGCCAGAGTAATTCACCCAATCGAACAACCAACAAAGCATGTGGCATGTAGTTTAACAGTGTGATGTGGGTTGATTCATTTGAGTGTTTCATTTTTTTCTTTCTTTGGAATTGAAGGCGTGATAGATTTTTATCACGGCGTAAGTTTAAGTGATTCTTTGATGCATATGCGGGTGATGACTTCTTTGAAGTTTTTCACTTCTTCTCCGTTCTATTTGACTTTTTCATCCTTTTTGATGTAATTTAATGCATGCCTGTCTCCTGATGGCAATCAGCATAACACAACGACCCAACATAGTCTTAGAAAACAATTCCGGAATGTTGTGATAAAAATGTAGTGAATTGAATTATTTGCAATAGTAAGAGTGATGGAAAAATGTACATAAGTTATTTGCCGCTTGGAACTTTATTTCTCTAAAGAAACAATTTGGCTATTAGATAAAGGATTATGTAAATATACAGTACATTTTTGTTTTAATTATAAATTAACTTATTTATGCAGTTCTTTTGTAATCCTTGCATTTTCGCACCAAAATGTGTGTTGCGCTGAAGCTTTTCCCACAAAATAGTTAGCATTTATGAAAATATCCAATTCCGAAAATCTATTAAGCACAAAATGCCAATAGTTAATAACAAAAGAAGTCTATTCGTACCATTGAATTGCAAATTGAATTTTGAGTTTTGAACTGCAATAAAATCAGCAGGACATAGGCTAAAAATTCAAATGTTTGTAATTTAGCAACATCCAGCTGTGCTGCATAAACACAAGTGCAACATCCAGCTATGAAGGCAGCAAATAGGCAAAAAATTTTTCATTTTCCGCATTGAGTTTGTCATTAGTTTATTAATAAACAAAAAATGCGAAATGCGCTAAAATCAGAATATCAGGCGAAACACAGCACACAAATAGTGCGCATTTTGTGTGAAACAAAAACAAATAAAGTTAAAATTTTGCATATTTTGAAAATTACGAATTCGCAAAATGCAGCATGAGATTTTTGTTTGAATTTTCTGTATAAATAAAACGATTAGTTTGAAAGTATCGTATTTGTTTTGGACATTAAATGGGCGACAGAGTTGCCAATAATTTTTTTTCTCCGCTTCTATTATAAGAAAATGTTTTCGGCTGAGTATCTTGCATAAGCTCCACGCAAGTACTAGTTCTAAGTTACTTTAGGAAGGCTTGTTTTGTCTTTGCTATTTGTTTGTTTCATTTATTTCTGGAAAACGTTGATAAGATTTATTTGCTAGTTTATTTCAAACATTAAAACTCCAATCTGGCAGCACTTGTTGTCATGGGACTTTTGGTTTTGTAAGTTAATTGCACATTTATTGAAATGCATTCATATGTGCGTGACCGAATGTGATCTTGCAAAATGATTAGTTTGTTGGTAGGTCGCAAAATCAATTTTTATACAAAAGTCATTATTTGACTTATTCGAACCAAATGACTACAATTGGAATTATGTTAAGTAAAATTTGTTCAAAAATAAATTACGAATGAGTGGAATTCATTCCACTCAAGGATAAACGAAGATTAATATTTGAAAATTAATTAGTCCAAACTAAAATTTTCTCCACACGAAACTTTTTTTTTTGCTGAATAATCTGATATAAAACAAGATGTATACTTTCAATGAGGAAAAATTTCATTATATCTTTCAAGTTTTGGCAAAAACTACACTCTAAGAAAAAATTACTACTGTAATAGTAGGCAACCGGTTACCTATAATAATACTAGTAAAATCGCATGAGTTGTGGGAAAAAATTTTTAAACTATAAAAAGCTTGAAAAAATCACATAAAAATGTGTTTATTTTCACTAAATAATTAGTAATTTCCAGTGCAGTGTGTCTTATTGCACTATCAAAATAGTGTAATAAAATACACAAAAAATAGTTTTGAAATTTAATTTTTTTTTTATTTTGCACAAATTTTTTTTTTTTATTTTCTCATAAATCTAGTTAAATAATTTCAGTATTTCAAAAATATTATACATTATACATAATATATCACAGATAAATTAATATTAAAAACCATTAATTTGTTTTAATTCTAATACAACTTAATTCTCTAATAAAAATAATGAATATGAAATTAACAAAAACAAATAACAAAATTTTACATTGAATATATATTTATATAATGTATATACCATAAGTTTTTCAATGGCCTTAATGCACGCATTCGCTCCGGATAGTGCCAGATAAAATTATGTTTTGGTCCTAGAGCTACGGCAGGAAAACATTCGTTTCAACATTCCAAATAAGCATTTATGCAGTTCGCTCCAGTCATATCAGCTTTTGATATTACTGGAGCGAAAATGAGACGGCGAATATCAATTAGCGCACTAGAAAACATAAGACATAATTAACTAATTTATTAAAATTAATCTTAAGACATTACAGTACCTTTTATTTAAATCCATTCGCTAATTTTGATGAAAAGCACAACAGCTGAATTGATCACGCAGGTTAAAAACCAGAGAATGAAAAACAAACTCTTTAACTTTAACTTTTTCCCTCTGCATTCCGTACTTCACTCATTGATTGAAACACTAACACAAACAATAGCAAGCGATATGAGAGAGCGCAACAGAATGGTAACGTTCTGCGCTACGTACACAAAACTTAATTCAATTTGTTGTGGTTTTAACTCGCGATTGCTATCCGAACCCGTACCAAATGTAGTGACCGTTTTTGTCATTGGATTCGTATGAGGAAAAAATTTTTTTTTTTCAAAATAAAGATAGCTCAAAATAATTTTTGGACCGCACTAAGGAAGGCTCGGGACCCCGAAATCAACCATTTTTGACCTGAAAATGGGTCCCCAGACTATGGTACTCGTTTTTAACCCATTTTCGTGTAAAAATTTTGTTTTTTCAAACAACAGATAACTCAAAAATAAAATTGAACATCACTGAGGGAGGTTCGGGACCCTGGAAAGAACCTTTTTTGACCCAAAAATGGGTCCCCTTACCATGGTACCCGTTTTTGACTTCCAAAAATGGCATCACTAATACGAATCTAATGACAAAATAAGAGCACTACATTTGGTACAGGTTTGGGTACACACAATACTATAAAATACGCATATTGTGTAAATACACACAAAAATATCGGCAATGCAGCACAACCACAATTAAAAAAGAAAAACTGTATAGATTCACGCAAAAAAAATGTATATTCCCGAATATTAGGGAAAATCACACATTAATAGTAAAATAATGAAATTTTCATATAAAACATTAAAGATGTGTATATTCACTATTCAAAATTTTTTAAACACAAAATTATATATATTACAACTACTATTGTAATAGTTATTTTACTAATTTAAAGTTTTATTTTTTAGAGTGTAACCAGACATTTTTGCATTCTAGACAGAGGGTTATTCACTTTGTCATTCCGTTTGAACCGCATAGAAGTGGGCGGCGTGGTAGGTATAAAAAATTGTATGTATTCTTGAATTAGCGTCACCTTTTAAGCCGATATAGCCATGTGCGCATGGCTGTGTGTGTGACTGTTAGCCTACGGGAATCACCAACCAAGCTAGTTGCATGAAATTCGCAACACAGGTAGCGCTTCAATCGCGCTTCTTGGGAACGAACACGTCTACTTACTGCCCATCTACACTGAGAAATGAGTATGGTTCCTTTAAATATATAATTTTTTAGTTGATAGATTTTTAAAATATTTGTTAACTATCAACAAATTTTGGTAGTTATTACCATGTCCTTAATTGAAATTTAACTTTTTGCTAATTGGGCCAAACGTAGTTTGAGTCGATTGAAAAAATTTGTTTGGTTGAATTTTACATTTGTTAATTCTATTTTTATTTGATTTCATTTCTCATTAACATGATAACTTTGCAGTTCACAACATATTCAAGTAAAAGACTGCTTAAGTATATTCTGCTTGGTATGCAATTCAGGTATTTATGATTGTATAAATACAAACAACATCCTATATAAGGATGTAAAATCGTTTTTTGGTCATCGGTTCTTAGCACATTAGCAGGTTAAATTGTTCCATTTGTTATCTTTGTAATGTTTGTTGAATAAAAAAGCATTGATCAATTATGTAAAAATTTTACGATCATATTGGTCTTTGCGAAATGACTTCAAGTTCAATGTAATAATTCTTAATATAATAAATAATCAGTCGCTAAAACTAATTTAATTTAAATATTTTTTATACTTTTTCGACATGTTCAACCGTCATTCAGCTTTTTTCAATTTATTGCATATTTTTTCGACTTTTTATCCTCAAAACAAAAAACCGAACTGTGTTCGGTCTCCTGGTACTTTAAGGTAATGGTACCAAAGCTCACACAAATAGTAAGAATATCCCAAGAAAAGCTCTGTACAGAAACTTGGTGGGCGTGACACCGTCAATAGAAACCAAAACTTTGAAACATTAAACTGAGAGAGTTATCTATTACTATTAAGCGAGCTAAAATTGTACGTACAAAAGCAAATATTGTATAAAAATACCTACTTTTGTATATGTAGATGGCCAAACCTATTTCACAAAACGCTGCAGCGATTTTGACGGATCTTAGGGAATTGACGCACATGTGAACATTTAGTTTGGCTAGGTTACAAGTTTTAAAAGAACTTTAACGGGGTGTGGCACTTGTAGCATTCAAGATATTATGATTAAATATGGTAAATGGATGCAGGTCATATATATTTTCAATAGTACCAAAAGCAGATTGAATTGGAAAAAAGGGCATGGCATTTTTGTACATTTGAAAAAATTACAGTTTTTATACCCTACACAGAGGGTATATTCACTTTGTCATTCCGTTTGTAACGCATAGAAGGGGTCGTGGCAGGTATTGAAAAGTATATATATTCTTGATCAGCGTCACCACCTGAGTTGATATAGCTATATTCGTCTGTTTGTCTGTCTGTCTGTGTGTCTGTCTGTTGAAATCACGTTCACGAGAAAACTAAGCAAGCTAACTCAATGAAATTTGGCACACAGGTGAAACCTTCTTGCAAGCCAATTGCATATAAAAATTGGCGAAATCGGTTGACGGCCACGCCTTCCGCCCATACTCTATGCAAATATACCCAAATCAATTTTGAAAAAAGTTGCTGCGATTTTGATGAAACTTGGTGATTTGGTGAAGATGAGAATAAAATTAAGATAAGGCTAGGTTCTTAGTTTGCAAAGACTATTAAAGGGGCGTGGCACAGCCCTAAATTTTAACTTTTATAACGTCATAGCTCGTAAACCGTGCAAGATATTGTGATGAAATTTGGTACACGAATACAGATCTTATGAATCTTGAATTACTAATAAAATAAGCTAAATTGTAAAGGTGGGCGTGGCACTATTTAACAATTAAAATTTTGGACTTCGTATAACTCCTAATTGGCACAAACGATTTTCATTAATATTTTAGGGATGATACCAGTGATAGTAACCAACAATACAAGTTACATCAATATACTGAAAAATTTCTTTTGAGGGCGTGGCACAGCCTACAATATTTATAAACGCTATGAAAAGAGAACTAACAACGCAATCGTTATGAAATTTAATATGGCGGATATACTTGCGAAAAGATATCTTCTTGCAAAATTTTGGCACAATTTTGACGGTGGGTGTGGCACCTCCCATATAAGCGAAATACGTTTAGTGCTATTGATAGTGTGCTATGAGAGTAATCTTCATAAAATTTTGTGTAGAGGTGTCTGTTACTGCAAGCTTCAGAACTAAATGAAACTTGATAAGATTGAATCAGTAAGCGTGGCACCTCCCTCATTAACATAAAGTTGTAGGTGCTATTTTAAGTGAACTACTGGAGCATTTGACTGAAATTTGATGTATGTACATATGAATCAAAAGCAGGCGAAATAGCAACAGTGGGCGTGGCACCTCCCATACTATTAAAATACCTTAAGTAGGATTAATATCGAAATATATGAGCAATCATACTGAAATTTGGTGTAAGAGGTTTGTTTATAAAAAGCTATTTCTGAATCAAAATCGGACTAGATTGCACCAGTGGGTGTGTCACGCCCTAAATTTTAGGAATAATTACGGCACATATCGCAAACTATACAAGCTATTGTGCTAAAATTTGGTTTGTTTATTGAATCAGAAGTGAGCGTAATTGGAGAAGTGGGCGTGACATATTTCGTATTTTTCATTTCTATTCTATTTTTTTCAACATTTCCCATATTCTTTTGACATTTTCAATCTTTTACCTTTCTTCTTGAATTTCAATCGACATTTTCTTTATTCTTTCGAATTTTTCATCATTTTTCATATATTCTGAATTATTCAATTTCTTTCAAGTTTCTTCAATGGTTTTCATATATTTTCAACATTTTCAGTTTTTTTTAACACTTTTGAGCATTTTTGAACCTTTTTACATTATTTTCGACTTATTCAACCTCTTCAACATTTTTTTAACATTTATTTAAAAAGTACTTTCAATGCAGTGTAGGGTATGTGAGTTTCGGCCTGGCCGAAGATAACACCTTTACTAGTTTTAGCTTTCTTTCAACTTTTGTCAACATTTTTCAAATTTTTTTCAGCTTTTTTAACATCTTTCAACTTTTTTCATCTATCTTTGACCTTTTCAGCACTTTACATTTTTTTTGTTTTCCATATATTTTCGCTCTTAATTTATTTTAAGTTCTTCGATTTTCAACCTCTCTGAACTCTTTTTGAACGTTTTTCATATTTTTGCGACTTCTGCAGTATATTTCAACATTTTAAGACTTACATATATCCTTTTCAACTTTTTTTATTATTTCACATGCACATATTTTCAATTTTTTCAGTGATTTTCAACAATTTCCATTCTTTACAGTTTTTCAACCTCTTACAACATTTTTCAACATTTACATTATTTGTTCGACTTTTGTAGCTTTTTTAACATTTTAAAAAATTTTGTCAGTAACCAAACTTGCCAACGTTGTTCAATATCCTGATCACCCATAGCAATTATTCATATAATCCTTTCATCCTTTTTTGACGAAGATAACCTCAGCGGGCTCTCTTGATGGCTCGATAATATCAAATTCAAGGGCCGTTCATCAGCTGTATGAATTTCTGTTCTTTTGGTAACTTGCCAATGTTTTTGCAGTTCATTCTTCGTCAATGCTTCCAAGGTTAAGGGATTTTGCTTCACTATTTTGTTCCTGCTGGTCAGTTTTACAATTTACAGTCGTTTTTTTTCACACTAGGCTATTATTATATTATTCTTATTTTAATAAAATACATAAATCCCCGCCCCTGTTTAGGCAAGACCTTAAAAAAATTTTTTAACTCTTAATAGATCTTTGCTGACACTTGAGGCATAAGACAAAATGACAATAAGTAAAGTAACAAATTATAATTTATATTCTTGTATTTTTAAATAACGTTCTGAAGTAGAAACAAAAAACGTCACATGCAATAATGAATGGCTGGCAACAGCACTGGCCAGGCAACGACAAGAACAGACTATTGTGATTGCCCTGGCATCACTTCTTGCTGTTCTGTTGTCATTGTTATCTGTGGGCTCGATGTCCTTATGTCCTTCATTTCCGTTGCCATTGCCAGTTATTGCTGCGGCTATTGTTGTTGCTGTTGCTATTGCTGTTCTTGCCTCCAAGGATAATAAATGGTCAACCATTAAGTTGCAATTAAATGCTCATATGTGCACATAAAGTCGAATGTATGGCATGCACTGTGATTTTTCTTCCAGCAATGATAATGACACTACTTATTGTAAAAAATATCGGATGATATGATATCGATAGTAGCGTGATGAAAAATTACAATATTTTTTCTCCGTCCAATAACATAACTATGATCTAGTTTAAAGAGAACAACGTTTTTGCACCGGTGTCCAGAGCTGGACTAAAAGATAATGCAGCCTTTCCGACTATATACCTTCTTGCGGTAGGCTAGTAAGTTCTTCATAGCCCTATAAATATAGAATTTGCATATTGAAAATTTTAAGAAATTATTATGTGAATTGCTCTGGATTAACGACAATTATTCAAGGTACTTTTGAAGAGTCCTGAAGTACTATAGCAAGTTGATCAAATTGCTACACAAACATTCTGAATTAAGTACAAATCAAACGAATGACAATGTAAACTATGGTTCACTCTGATTAGACGGAAAATCTTTCAAACATAAACTTGGAAAGTTTATCCGTAGCACTACAAGTAATACTATAGCAAGTTGGTAACATTAGCGTACATTAGAGTCTAATGATTATACAACAGTTATTGAACGTCAAGTATTTCATCAAATCTGGCACTGATGGCGCTTTTTTTACTTAGCAGGATTTGGAATTTTCTAATGGAAAGTTAGACATAGCAACAAGCTCAAATTATGGAGTCATCTGAATCTATCTTTGATGACCATGTAGCTCTTGCGAGTATTAAAATGCGGCTTTTGGGGAAAACATAATTTAAAAGTTGCAGAGCTATAAAGCATTAATGCTGGACATATTTTTGAATTGCTCAATAGGGCTTAAATGTAAAGCGAAGATATTTAATCCTTAGGTACCGAAATGTTACTTTGGTCTATTTTTGCGATACACTGTATGAAATTCATTTCTTTATTTACAGGTTTTTTAATATTAAATCCAAACCTGCTTGTAGAATATTTAAAAAACTTCAAGGTTTGAGGTACCTCTTGCTAAAAATGCTTTAAATTAAATTTTGGGTATGTACTCGTTAAAAAACATTTATAGAAATCCTGACATGATATTATTGTTGTGTGGTCGGACTTTAATTAATCGCACCAAAATACTAAAGATACGTGCTTTCTGATGTAGTACTCAATTACGGTGCGATTTAAAGAAAGGAGTTTGTGATTTTTTTTAATGACAAATTAAGAATGGAATTAGAAATAGTCTGATGAGAAAAAAAAATCCTATAGCTGGATTTTGATGGAACATTTATTAATCTATATGAAATGCTGAATTATTTTTCACATTTCCGAAATAATTACGATTCACAAATTAAGTTTGGATAGAACCTTAATTTGTAGCATTATGAGTAATACATATATCTACTAATTCAGACGTGATGGAAAAACTCTGACCTCAACGTATTAAGCGACTGAAAATTTCAAGTACTGCATTACTAACATCTGGAACTTTTTCTTTTAATAAGCCTGCAATCTTTGCTTTTTAATAATGGTTTTATTTCATTAGTTTTTCACTTTATTCGTAGGTGATCTTTTTAAGCTTTGCGCTTAAAATTAATAAACCTAACGCATTTAACTTCAAGCCCAGCTTTATGGAGTGAATTGTAACTGCAAATGTGCCTTGATACAAAAAAAAAATGTTTTTAAAACGAATGAAGTTCTTTGAAGTGAGCTTTATCTGCCAATATATTGGTAACGCAATGAATTCTAAAATCTGCGTTTATTAATGACCGGCATGTTTGCTTCTTCTATCATTTTGTGAACAAAATATAGACACACTTTTTACTAAAGTCATAATTTCAAAATTAGACATAATTTATTTTAAAAGTATAATTATTTTCCAGTTACAGTGAAATTCAAGTTTTTACGTGCCCAATCAGACGGATAGACAAACATTTATAGATATGAGCTTCAACCCGTCAAATTGCCATCGTTTCATGTATAAGCACACAAATCGTTTAGCTCAAAATTTTCCCACATGCCATTACGCTTACTGCTGGAATACCTGTCAACCTTTTATTTAAAATTATTAAGGTGATATGACATAGATTATAAGGTCAGGGTACTTAGCCTAACCTCATTTAAATAATGCAATAATGCTATCAATACTTTTGCAGTGCAGCTCCGTTTTGTTTTCACCGCAGATGCCAGTCTCTGACTGCTCGCTTGTCGCTGCTTTCTTGTCTCTTTTATACGCAATCGCAACGATGTCGACTCAATTTTTTTAGTATTTGGTTGTGCTCCGTAATTGTACATTGAATGGACTAGTGTCAAAAAATTTTTATTTTTGCTGTACGTTAATGAAACATCAGCAGTTGTTCCATTAAAGTATTTATATGCTTGCAAATGTTAATATATTTTGAAGCGTCACATGAAGTCCGACATCTATACTATCTTTATAAAACTGCTTTTATGGAAATGATTTGTAACGCTTTGGCGCAAAAGACATTGAACCGATTTTAATAATTTATTTTTTAAAACAAAAACATTGTGCTGAAAAATGTTACTGCATACTTGTTTTTTTTTATTTATTAAAGTTAAATATCATTTATTTTTTTTTTTTGATTAGGTTTTTTTGCAAAACCTCACTCAAAAGCTGTCGTTTGATTTTTCGTTGCCTATTCTTATAGTCCAAGGGGCCGCTGTTGAAAAGTCGAGCGTATTAGATTACAGCAGAAGATATACGAGAAAGATTTTAATACATTATGGTGAAAGTAACCAACCAGGGTTGCCTTGTCAAAGCCTATACCGATGCCCGAAAATGACCGCAAATGTATAATATTACAGTTCAAAATGTATGCCAAATGATAGAATTCGAATAGACTTAAATATGATAATTTGAGTTGCATTATCAAAACCTGTCCCTAAAATGGTTTGCCAACGGTTTTTGGGTAATTTTTTATGATCATATATTAATGCTTGAAATGTATGCTGAACGATAGAGCTCGAAGAGCCTAAAAATAATATATAGGATTGCTTGCCGATTACTGTCTTAGACATGGGTTGCCATCCGTTTTTAGGGCCAAAGTTTCTTAACCCAACCCAGACAACCCATGTTTGCGACAAGTTTCGACAAGGCAACCCAATATATTCTAAATAGGCTTTTCGAGCTCTATCATTTGGCACACATTTCAAGCTGCTATCTTTATTAAAGTAAATTGACCAAAAAACCGATGAATATCCATTTTTGCGACAGGATTCAACAATGCAACCCTATGTTGTAAATTTAAATGCTTAGAGAATAATTTCATTACGAAAAGTCCAACGGTTAGTAGTAAACAATAAACTTACAACCAATCCTTGAAAAATATCAACATCATTTTATCAAAGAATCTATGTATGTTAAAACATAAATATTTTATTTATGGAGTAATGACAACATATCCTTACTGCAGCAATCGCCTGCAGCAGCAATGCAGCTCCTCCTCTGCATGTTGGCATAGTGTACTGTAAATGCATTTATTAAGCATGCAGCTATTAATAATGCAAGCAAAAATGGATAATGGCACACAAAAATGGCAATAAACAAATTACTCAACTAAAAGCATTTTGTTAATTATTGTCATTATTCGCTTTTCGGGTAGCTAGCACTCTGTGTGCAATTTCCATTGCATTAAGTTAAAACTTTGAACTTTGGAATGCAATACACTTTTCGTCCCGAAACCAACATAAGTTTGCATATGTGGGAAACCTTGTGATTTAAAAACAGCAAGCTAGATATAATATATACGGAATACAGTAACTATACTTTTGCACATATGTGGTCCCAACCCACACTATCCCATGGTATTGCAAATTTTGCGCCGCAATTCGACTTGGTTTTTATGCGTCATTTTACCATTTTAGCTGGACATTAACTTTAATTTGCATTGGAATTATTTGTATTTTGCCTGTCACATATGGCAAAATTTATTGCATGCCCTTTAATTGTTATGGGAATCAGTTCTGTAAATGCAAAAAAATAAAAATAAAAATTAAATATATATTGCATATTTCATTGCGGGCACAGTACATTAAATTCCACTTCAGTTGTATTGCATTTAAGTGTGTCATTAGATGGTGGCTTATGGAAATGTGTGTTAATTAATTAAATAAAGGAGTATAACAAAAAACTCGAGCTCTCGAGCTGATAAAAAATTTTTTGCATGTTTCGAGTCTGTTGCATTGACATATGTGGACATGCCGAAATGTGGAAAATGAGAAGAGGAGTCCGTCAAATTATGAATTTATTTATAAAATATATAATAAAATTTCATATTATAACGTTTTAAGTAAAGGACTTTCCGGCAATAAATACTTAGATTTGTGGGTGTATAACATATAAAAATAGTGCGGCAATTGCAAAGCGTTATAGGTGCCATATTTCAGTATTGATTACAGAGAAGTAAACAAAAAATAAAAGAAATTTTTTGAAAAATTATCCCTTGCAGCGCCGACGTTTCGAGGATTATTTGTCCTCTTCTTCAGGGCGTCAATTTATTAACTGAACATTAAAACATATAATAACATAGTTACAAGTAATGATACAACAATTATAAATATTACATAAATTTAGTTAACATAGATTGGAACAGTGTGAGAGATTTTTAAAAATTGTATTTTAAACAGAAAAGCTATTACTAAAGTAAGAAGAAGAGTTAATGTAAATGTACTTTAGTACTTAACTCGATTTTAATAAATCCGAAAAGATCGATCCTAGCCTTTACATATATTAAAAAATTAAATTTCTAAAATTAACGCGATCTAAACTAAAATAAAATATTTAAAAAAAAAAATAAAATATTTAAAAAATAAAATATATAATTAAAATTTCAGTGAAAAATTATCGGCTTTGTGGCCTAGTAGTATGCAAACACTGCCGAATGAAAAGTGGAAAAGCCTTTAAAAACAGGTTGTGATAATTTGCAGGACACTTTTGTATGTGAAGATTTTAAAGGAAGTATACGAAACTCAAAAATGAAATAAATATATATGCAGTGTTCAAATGAATGACTTAAATGAAAGATTCAGGAGCACCTCTTCTTTTGAAATCGATAGAAATAAAGTCCAAATCGATGATCAGTAAAATTCAAAATTCATTCATTAGCACTTTAAAAATGTATGCCTTATACCAGTGGTTCTTAACCTTTTCGGGATCACGGAGCACATTTAATTATATATATAATTATATAAATTATATAAATTTTTTTTATTAATTCAAGTCAAATAGTAATTTTAATATACATAATAAAAAATAAAATCAACAAAACTAAATTGTTACAAATTCAAAATAACAACGATAAAATATAATAAAAAATTCAATTGGATATTTGAGCCTGGTGAGTTTTACATATTTAGTTATTATATTGGTTAATGTTGAGAATCCTAATTCACAAAGATATGAGGTAGCAAATTGTAATAAAATCGTGATTGCCTTCTTAGATAGAGATGGGTATTCTTCTTGCTTTGCGTTACAAAAGGAATGACAAAGTGAATATGCCCTCTGTGTAGGGTATAATTATAAAAACAGAAGACGAAATACAAGTTAAAAATATACATTAAAGAATATTAAATTTAGCGAGTTTATTCTAAATTAACTGAATATTTTTATTTTATTTTATATGTTGCACTCTTCCGATTTTAAAGAAACTGTGCACACTACTAAAAGAGATATAAGCAATTTTAGTATATTTTGGGAAGTGGTAACTCAAAAGTAAGTTACAGAAAATATAAAATAAAAGTTTTATTGGCAATTTTAATGCTTATAAACAAAAAAAAATAAAGTTATTAAACAAATATTTGTATAGACTCTGGAATATTTCCTTATGATATTTGATTTTGCTTTCCTAGCTTTACCAGTTAAGAAAATATACGAGTTCAAAAATAGTCCGTATGGGACAATTTTGTAACAAACCTTAATAATATATACTCATGTTGACCACCAGCCACATGCCCTACATGTTGGTTTACGTAGCAATATAATTTGTTATTGGGGGCACATTCATCATGCAAACACAGCAAGACCCTTTTTAATCGACAAAACTAGGCATTAACATATTTTTTGTCCGGTAATTCCAAAAATTGTGCACAGATTACTTAAGTTCTAAATATAGCGTCGGAATTGTTCCCATAAAATTTGTCTTAGATGTTAACTAGAAAAAAGGTAATGAAAGCAGTTTTGTGGTTTTCTTACTAAAAATATTTGTAGTACAACATATTTTTATAATAAGTTTTCATGCAAAATAGTAAACTAACAACTATTTTTTGTAGACAAACAGTAAAATAAACTTACCACCTCTCGCTGGATACATACACAATTCAGGAATATCGTTTACGGAAAATTTGCCGACCTTATGGGTTAAAATTACATATCTTATCAGTAGGCTTGTTGACAAAATAGTTAGCTGACAGCTTTTTTGATAAAATTTTCTTAATATTAATTCATAAGCTCTCATTAGTTTAATGTACAATGCACAAAATGGATAAAGTACCAAGTACGCAATTGCTAAAAGATTGTAATTTGTGTTCAATTATTTGCTGTATTTCATCTTGGTGCACATTGCAGATTGCTGTCCAAGTTATTACTATTAAAATACAATTTAATTATGCATACAACCACAGCATTCGCACCCTATCTAAGTGGCTTCCTAACTTGTTTTTACAGCTAATAAATTCCTAAAAGATGCCTTGGATTCACTATTCAAGGATAAGCGTAGATGAATATTTTTATGCTAAAATCATTTTATGCAAAATCAGTCTATTGCTCTGTGCTTCGATGCTACCATCATATAGCTTCGTTACTTAAATATTTTGTTGATGTTTCAAGAAAATTAATTTTTGATATAAATAATTTACAAGAAATCAATAACTATGCAATAATACGCTAAATAACTTATAAAATCGCACTATTAACTTAGAATCCTGTATCAATATATGTACGTTATTTTATGATTGAATAAACGTGTGAAGGTTATCGAAAAAAAGCCCTTATATTGCAAAAAGTTTCCAATATTTCGACATACAATACCAACGTTTACACTTTTTAATTCAATGAATGAGATTCATATATTTAAGCCATAATTACAGATTTTCCGGTCTGGCGAATACAAATGCAGCATTTCAAACGCATTCACAGACAACGTTGCATTTCATATAAAACACCTTAATTTCCCCATGAGTGAATTCCATAAATGCAATTTAACATCCTAAAAAAGGCAAACAACAGACAGACAGAGATAGACGGACAGACGCTGAAACGAGCATGCAGACAGATTTGCATTGCATCGGACTTTCTTTGATCAATGCGTCGCATCAATGAAATCCCTTACGCGTGCCAATCAAATGAAATTAATTTAATTAAAATAGTTGTCTGTGTGTGTGTGATTGTATTTTCACACTCATGCGAAAATCTCTTGTATAATGTGTTTGGCACACAAACAAACACTTAATCCTTTTTAACTATTTGTTAATCTAATCGACATAATCGTCAATTTACATGCGATATGCGTAAAGCCTTTGATGCCTTTATGCCATAGATAATGGCAGCAAGAGTTGAAACAGACAACGGATGGTTGGTGAAAAAGTAGACAGACAAGTAAACATTCCGTCAGACAGACCGATGATTAAATTACGATGAAGGCCGTTACCTTATAATATAAAATATACGTACATAAATATTTCATTGGGTGTATCTTACTGGATGCAAAAATATTACTCTGGGAAAAACCTAGCGAGGTAAGTGGGCCAAGAAAATTAATGAATTTTTTAAAGCGTTTAAAAGTTTAGGTTAAATACCGAAAAAACCCGAAAGAACAAAAATAAAACCAAAACTGAGCTTCACAATTTGGAAAATCGACTAAAACTAATATACAAAAGTTTTATAAAAACATTCAAAACAACGTGCCTTGCTTGAAAGTACCAGGAGATGGACCATAATTCGGTATTATGTTTCGAGGTCAAAAAAGTCGAAAAAATATGGCGAGTATTGCATAAAATTGAATGTGGCTAAATAACTCGCATGTTTATACAAAAAAATTGAGAGAGGATGAAAAACCCCAAAGAGTGCTGGATAAGTGAATACCAAAATATGAAAAATGTTGAAAGAGATTGAAAAAAATGGAGATATTCGAAAAAAGTTGAACAAGTCGAAAAAAGTTGAAAGAACTTGAAAAAAAAATTGAGATTGGTTGAAAGCCTGAACTAACAATAAATACCAAAAGAGTTGAAAGAAGTTGGAAAATGTCGAAACAGTGAAAAAATACTGAAAAACTCGATACCATATGGAAAAATATGAAAGTGGTTGAAAAGCTAGAAAAAAATTTAAACAGTTTGAAAAATATCTGTTGAAATGTTGATAAGTCTCGGTAAATTCGATTAAATTAAGTGTTTGAATAAAACAAAAAAAAAATGGAATCATGTTTTAATAAGTTTGAAATGGTCAAAAAAATTTTGAAATAGATGTATGCATATTTAATTTTTGATAAGTTTTCTTTCTTGACTCAAAGCCTTAAGCTAAATAGCAAAGACGGTTCATAGCTGTAATAGCGGAACTCTATATTATTCTATATGGAAAATGTTAGCAAAAAGTTGAAACAGTCAAAAAAACTTAGAAAGTCGAAAAATCCTGAAAAATGTTGACAAAGGTTTTTCTAGCGTCTTTCCACATCCTCAATATCCATCTCAAACAAGAACTTACAAAGGTTTGTATCCGCCTCGTCAGTGTACTTGAGAGGCAGAGACTATAATTCGCAAGCACAAACCAATGTTGATTGAACATTTGATTTAAATATTCGCTATTTGGTCTATATTGAGATATTTTGTGAAGTCATGCGAAGACAGTAATAAGATACTGAAAGAATGTAGTAAACACAATTTCTATAAAGCTGAAAATTAGTGAAACCCTCGAAACATGGAAAGAAAAAATTGACTTTTAATGACCTTTTTTCAAATTGTTTATTTGCGTTTACTTTTTTGAAATCGGAACAGTGATTGGAGAAAAAAGTTTTTTGGACCTACAAGTAAAATAATTTTGGCATCGGTTAAGTTAGGTAGGAGTGGCAAGGGTTTAAGAACCGACTCTTTTAGACCAAATGTTGATCCTTACTGATAACACAAGGTATTTTTCTATATCATCTCGTTGAATCAATCAGATTTTGTAAGAAAGCTAAAACTTCACCAGGGCGGTACATCTAGCGTTTGTATTTTGAACTACTGCTTTTTTTGAGTGTAGCAACTCATATGTTATTCGTATCATAACAGGAAGTTAGTTTTATATCTCCGGTTAAGGAAATGGGCGCCTAGGCTTGAACAAAATTTGGAAAATTGGGCTGTGAAACGCTTGGAAGAAGAGAAGCACTTTTGCCGAGATATATTTAGTATTTCCTGATGAAGCTCATTTCTACTATTTTCATGTGGTTGCGTCTACAAGCCAAATTGTTACATCTGTGGCACAAAAAATCTGCATGCGATCGTTGAGAAGCCAATGCACTCTCAACCAGTAAATGTTTGGTGTGGTTTCTGGCGCTATGATATCTGATTATTTATGGGATATCTGTTCTAGAGAGCGCTTAACATCGCATTTCAGGCAGATTTGCCAGTTCTATAAATCGAGGCCTTAAGAGAATATAAATCACTTAAATTTCCGCATAAATATTTCAGCGTGAACGCACGATATTTGGTAAAAGCTTTTTAAATGATCGATATTTTTCTGATCGCATTCCAATTTTGATTTATTGCCTTAATTCAAATAATTAAATATTACAGTTAATTAAAGAGCACAGTTGTGGTAGTTTATTCTTTTAGTGAACTATGATGTTCAATATATAGAGATATTCCTTTGCAATGGCTATGAATTCACATAATGTACTTTAATGAACACAGAAAAATATGTTCTCACAATCGTTTCATAAAAGCTGCATCGACTCTACTTATATCTTAATACACATGGTTTTATTAAAAAAATTAAAAAAAACTTCCACCTCTGATTACCAACTGCTTGAAACAAACCTCTGTATTTTATATAGTGGACGCCCTAGCAGCAAAAAAAGGTCTTATAGCTTCTTTTACATGGCTTTTAAAGACAAGTAAAAAGACAAAATATTAAGTATTTATATTTATAACTTATTTATAGAGCCATTTGGAGTATGATGTATTAAGACACTTTCCCCTCTCAGACTCGAAAGACTCGGTAAAGTAACTTTCTGAGCTGTTTAAAAGCCACCTTGAAAATATTATACGCAAAAAAGTTTTCCTGATATCCGGTCCAAGAGATTTTGTTGACTTTACTTATTTTTTATTTATTATGCAAGTTGTAAAAATTTACTATATTTAATTATAATTTATTATCATATTTAATTTTTACTTTACAAATCTGCAAAGTCGATCTCGAACTTATATCCCAGCAAATCATAGCCCTGCGCGCTACCTAGCAGTGTACCAGTCATATATTATTTTTCATGTCAAAGGCGAATCATATCTTTTTTGCATTTGTTTTGGTAAAGCGCCAAAAAATGAATGAAAATGAGCTCTATCTCGTGTGTCTCTGAAAACATGAGATGTCATGTTTCTCAAATGACTTATATGGCTACAGTATTAAGTGTTCTAGCAAGATATTAAAAAACCAAATATCGTTACATAGGCGAAGTATCTTATTAATTTTAGTACAAAGCTTTTTTTAAGACCACACTGTTTTGTAAGCTGGATTTTTGTCTTCATAACTTCAACTGATGCTACTAGGGCGTTCTATTACAAAAATTAAAACGTAAATCTTGAATACAAAACACTTAATGGCACATTACCAGATTCAGTGTTAAAAAGTACCTACGGAGAACAACACTTCTTTTTGGCCTATGTTATTAATGGTTCTTAAATAGAAATATAAGTAAAATATATATGTTTATGTATGTTCCAAGATAAGTGTGTATATTCGAAGAAGCGTTTTTTGCTTGAATAAATTGAGTTTTTGACACATTTAGCTCATTTATTGCAGAAGTGTACATAGTTAATTGGAATTATTTTCCGATTCAGCCTGCTAAAAAAATCCTTAAAATAGATCCTTAGCATTGAAAGTTTATTCTTCTGATTTTCATTTAAATGAGTCACCTTTAAAAGGTCGCAAACAAATTATTTTCAAAATAAGTGAGAGTCAGCGAGGTCACCCTAATAAATACGAGCAATCAAATATAAATAAAACCCGTTATTGGTGTTTCACACTTTGTTAACGCTGTTGTTGGTGTTGCTGTTTTATTATTGTTGTCTGATTTAATGCATTTGTTTTGGTGCACGGATTATGGTGACGTTCACGTGTACAGTATGGTGACTTTATTTTGGAGCGGGCAAGTGTTTGTCTATGTGTGCAAACTCACACATGCGGGCATTAAAAACTAATTGCAATGATTTATGCCGTAAAACGCATTACATTTTGGCTGCCGCTTTAATCGCGTTAGTTGTAAAATTTATGGAGCCTCTAATGGCATTGAACATTTAAGTGCCTTTTAGCAACGCCCAGCGAGTATATTGACTTTTGGATTTATTTATCGTATGTACATATGTGCGTTATTCTGTTTACTTTTTCCAAATAGAAAATTTGGTTTTTTGGTCACGAATTAAGGCCATTGATTTTGAAATCTCTCTATTTTGAAAAAAAGAACAATTTAAAATTCTAAAGCTTACCGAATTTCAGTGAGTTTAGATGTTTTGAGTTTAAGAGATGTTGACCTTTATACATAATCTGCTGCGAATCCCTTTTCAATGTGATTCACATGAAAGTATCTACTCATCTCATGAACTTGTCACTTCGTTACCGATGCTGCTGTGTGTCGTCTCCGCACTTTTGTCACCTTTCCAATCCACAGTGTCATCACTATTTTTGCAGTGTTTTGCCGCCGTGGTCGTTGTCCAACCTCCTTCAAACACAGTGGCTACATGTTAATTAAACTTAAGCTGGGCGTGTCTGAGTATCTTGTCACAAACATTTCTTGACACGACATTTACGTGATATGCACACCGTATTTTCGCGCGCCCTTTCCCTGCTGAAATCCATTTTTGTTTTCCTCACATGATTAAATGCTATGGTACAGTAAAGTTTCCTATGATGCATAGTAGTGATGGGCGAAAGACCAATTTCTTTCACGTATTGTAAAGTTTTATTTCTTCTGATTATAGAATCAAGTTTACTTTAGCATTTAATGTGCGTAGTTAAGCTATCTACTTTTGATGTTCCGTGGAGACTGACTTTGCTCTAGAATTTTCTTTCATATGATAGATAGATAACCGTCAACGAAAACGTTCTGTAATCCGTTTAATGTGTATGAAACAGGCCCGTGCGCAGGTGGTTTTGGGGGCTCTAACCCCCCTCCCATTGGAAATTTTTTTACATTGACTTTTATTGATAATGTGTTCTCACTTACATGAAAAGCTAAAAGATTTACGACTCTTACAAAAAAAAACAACAAAAAGTCACTTTTTATGAAAAAAAAAAAATTAAAAATTTTATGAAAATATCAAATATCTATAAAAGGTATAATAAATTATACACTTGAAAGTTTACTTATGTATGTATATACCTTTCAAGTGGTACCCATTTTGTTGAGATCAGTTAAAAGTTTCGCAGCTTATACTCGCAGTAATTTTTGTAAGTTCATTCGCAACTTCCGATTATTCACAAAGCAGATCAAAGCGAAAATTGTCATTTAAATATCCTGTTTTTTCAGTAAGAAAATCTTATCTTGAAAGAAGCATAAGAAATTCATATATTGCTTGAAAATTTTTCCCAACTAAATACCTCCTGAAACCTGTTGTGCCCTTGTTGGTAAAGTCTTATAAGCTTTTGTCTGTTCGTGAACAAATGTTGTGACAACTTTTCCATGCGACGTCGTTTAAGACCCTACCTTAGACCAACAGTGTCTGAAGATCAGCTAAACGAACTCGGCTCAATTAATATATGTACATCTCGGTGTCGAAATTAATGTACAAAGATTTTTGGACAAGTTTTGTGCAGTAACTCGCAGAACTAGCCTCTTGCACAATGCTAACTAATTACTCAGTCAGAACTTATGAATGTATGTGCATTAAGACGATAAGAAAAAATCGATTGTTTGAAATGTTAAGGTCTCCTAGTCTGAAATGGTTCCATAGCCCGTAAAGTAAACTCCTGCAAAGTTTCAGCCAATTTATTAAGAATTAGAGGTCGCGAGTTTCATCGGAAGTGTTCTTAAAAATGTTTATTGTCCTTTGTTGCTGGTAAAATCAAACGAAATGTTAGTTAACTTTCAGAATACCAGTCAGAGGACAAAATAAAACCAGTAATTTGGGCAAAAAACCTTTATTTTTTGTGATATTTACTTGTGATATTTACTAATAAATTAAAAAAATAATTTATTTTTGTTTACCCGCAAACTAGTCAAAAATTCTTTAGTGGGACTTAAAAGATCTTTGAATACAAGGCACATAAACAAAATTAAAAATAAAAAATTAATATATATGTTTTGGTACCAGAAAAAATTAAAAAAAAACTCTTTTGGGCCTAAGAAGTAGTGACAAATAATTTTTATATTTTTTGTCAGATGGACTTTAAAATGATATAACACATATGAGTCATTCTACTTCGTTCTTACCTTCAAAATTTAGATTTCTCAAAATCAGTTTTTTTCAATACTTTGTCTAAAAATGTTCGACACGTGTTTTTGGAAAAAGTTTTTCCGAACTTATTTTCGAAAAAAACGTAATTTGCGTAACTCCGTTGCTTTGATTCTTTACTATTATTCTGTTAGTTATTGGAACTTGGCGTGGCAACATAGAAAATTTCATATCTAGAGAACCACAACTCTGACCACCCTTATTTTCTCTCTGAAAAAAATCAATAAAATTAAACATACCGCTAGTCGAAAATTTTCGATTTTAATTTTTTAATTGCAAAATTATTGCTTATAATTTAAGAGAAGAAAATTTTCAATACAATAATTAGAAAATATACCTAAAATGCTCACTTAACGGTTTTTCGACATGACGTGTACATTTTGAAATCTAAGCGTCCAAAAATTCATATATTTTTAAATTTTGTGATTTTGAAAAAATCGTATTTTCGAAAATAAGTCCGGAAAAACGTTTTCCAAAAACACATGTCGAACATTTTTAGACAAAGTATTAAGAAAAAATTGATATTGTGATATCTAAATTTTGAATGTAAAAACGAGGTAGACTGACCCATATGTATACACTAGACATGCATGAGCATATATATTTATATAATATATTTATAAAACAATATCTGCATTTTTGTATTTTTTGTATGCTTTGTAATCAAATATACTTTTTTTTGAACATCATAGCTTGACATGAAATATATATCCGAGTTTAAGCCCCCCCCCCCTTAGATGATTTCTACGCACGGGAATGGTTTGGAAAATATTTTTGAGGTGATTTCTGGAAGAATTAAAGATATAGTCGGCATTAGGTGTAGTGAGGTTGGGATACGCGTGGTGAGAAAATTTCATTTTATGCCTCAATATCTCCCACTATTCTTCCCATGATGGCCAGCAAAATTTGATCGATATGACAACGATGAAGATGTGGAACGTTGCTGCTCACTGGCTAGTTGGGGATGTTATGCCAATCACTGATGCACAATATAAATTAATAATATTGGAAATGAAAGATTAACAGAAATCTTACATTTTGAGGACAAATAAATTAAACCATAACCCTCTTTGGAGTAGCCACAAAATCTGCATATGAATTGGCGCTCTCGTAAAAAAAAATTAGAAAATATATCAGAATTATGTGTATTTTTTTTCTTAAAATTAAGTAATATTTTAGCATATTACCATAATGCCGATGTGTTTATGTTAGTCCTTCAGCTTTAGCCTCAGTGTGGTTTTTTTAATTTGCAATATGAACATTTGTATAGTTTCAAATTTTTAACTTTTGATATTATTTCACTGAATGCTTTACAGGGTACACTCAGTTGTATCGTTTAGAAAAATTAGGTATAGGGTTTTATTAAATTTTTTTTAATTCGACAGAGCATTTTTCAAGTATCTTATTTACGACATTTGTAGAGTTTTAGTTTAGATTTTTACCAATTTATGGAGTTCTGATTCGTGAGTTGGAATAAATGATAGAGTCATTGACTGTAGCTAGGAGTGTTCTTTAGTGATGTGAGCGTGACGAAACAATGTGCGATGAACTACGCTGTTGAATAAATAAGCACCTTAATACCTGTATATTTGACTAACTGAGCATCGTAAACAAAGAAAATCGAGCAGGTCGAAGTATAACTGGTTAAATAGGTCGCAAAAGGGTGTTTATTAATAACTGGAAGAATGAGTCTCAAATAGAAAAATTCATTAAGCCTAAATTTTAAATACGTAAAGGAAATAAAAGTTGATAAATTTCGTACCTGAAATTTACATTTTCTCGTATTAAAATTTCCAAAATAAATCGCATATGTTAAAATAATGAAAGCTTAAATCCTTCGGGCATGGACATGTGTTGTTCAATCTAGGATCAATTATATTTTAATTTTGAGACTACGCTTTTCAGTAATAAAGCAGAAACCTTTCTTCGGCCTCTGCTCATACCTCAGTATTGTATCATTAGTGGCAGCGCTCTATTTTCTTTCCATGCGCGGTTCATATAGTCAACTGAATATGTTTTCATGCGGCATGAAATAATACTCTGCTTTATTATAAGAAACGAAAACTGGCTGGATTGGGGCCAAAACATTTTAGCAATATTTCTTTGCATCAACTCAAACTTGACTGTATTGAGTACGTTCGTATAATTCAGTGTATGAGCACTACATTTATCCACTTGAACTCGACTTCATCACCAGAGAGATTGCAAAAGTGTCGACACGGTAAAGCTATTTTTTTTCATTTTTAGTTTTTATATCGCGTACTTTATGCTATAATGCAACAGCTATGTATTCATTCTGTTCAAATGCCAAAGGAAATGAATATGGCACCGTTGCTGACACTGAGTGTGTTTTCGTCCCTTAGCGGTCTGACATCAATGTAAGCGCATTTATCTCGCGCATTTTAACCATGTTGCGATCAACGTGATTTAATGTTAAAGATGTACTTGCTGTTGTTGCTGCTGATGATGTTGCTCACTGTCATCCATTGTTGAAGTGAGATTTTAATTTAAAATTTTCTTAATGCTGGACAATGCATTAAGGGCATAGGTGAAAAAAATGTCACTGAAGTTGATGACGATATCTTGCATTATATTGTAATTTCAAGTACTAAAAGGAATTACGATTTTTCTTTCGTAGATGTTTTATTTTTTCTGAAGAAATAGCGTAGCAAAATTAAAAATTTATATTAACGAGAATATTACTGAAGTATAATTTTTGTTTAAAGGAGCTTGAGAATGAAAATATTACACAGCGATTTTCTATTAAAGAAAAATTCAAAACGAATGAAATAATTTGGTGTTCCATGTATGTATGCGTATTACTTCTATTCCAATATCAAGCTCAACTACAATGTGCAGCTGAAGCATGTGACACTTTGTTAAATTCCATCACACATCCTCTTGACATCATTTGACATTTTTTTTTTATTATTTTTCCCTTTAGCTCATACAAACCGCAGCACATGAAAGCGATTTCGCTTCAGCGTTTTTCTTTTCTACTCCTTCTCTATTTAGTAATATTCTACAGTTCATCCTTAATGTATCAATTTTTTATTTAGTTCTTCATCACGCGTATAATCCGCGACATCAACTGATGTTAAAATCGAAGGAAAAAAATCGGATTTCATTGTAAAAAGGATCAATCAATGTGTCAAATCGACTTGAAACGACAGCTGTGGGGTTGAAAAGGACGCTAGTGTACTACATCACTTGCACGCGCCTGAATATCAGAATTGTAAAAGAGTGCAGCCATTATTTAATTTGAGCATAAATAACTAGTTTAGCAAATTATTCAGCTAGACCTTATAAACTTAGTTTGGCGTTAATGTAAACATGATAAGCCAAGGGCAAGTAAATCAAAAAAAAAAACAAATCATAATGTGAAAGAAAGAGTCTCCCGAAACGTCTACGAGACAAGGAGCCAGATAATTGAGCATTTCCAGATGGTCTCAACTGCTTTTCTTGGTAAAAGATTTCTAGATGTTTCTGTATAATACTTAGGCTATATATAAACAGTTGCCCGCATGCCTCCAAGTCCGACTTAATATTACAAGCATATCAATAATCACATGACAACGCCTTTCTATCTGACTGTTAGAGGCTTCTTTTGATGGATTTATTTGAAATCTTAAGTCTATGAAAAAAAAACGCAAACTGAAGCCATTAGAAATATGAGAAAATTACATAAATTGTGTCATGATGGTAATACTGGTACTGATCGTCTGTCCTTAACTCTACTTGATCAGTACTGATCATGGCACAAGTTCTAATGCTAGTTCCACGGAGAGCGCATTTGAGAGTTAAGAGAGAGCGTTTGTGTATGCGTAGACAAATTTGAACACACAACAACGATTCAGTTCAACTTCAGCAGAAATTGAAATCCATATGGTTGCTGCACCACTACATGGAAACGAAGCTTTGCGTGCATGGTGGTGCCCATCGCTGGTACTGAGCGCTGCCGAAACTGGCACAATCGTGCCGAACTGGCATTTTCAAAAAAATTTTGTTACTCTGACTTTCGTGGCACCTTTTGGCACTAAGCGTGTTAATTTTGACTGATCAACTTTTATACAACTTTAAAAACAATAAACCGCGAACCTTAGCCTGCGTTTTATAAACATTTCGAGAGTTTTTTTTCGTATATTTTAATTGTGTATGTAAGTACATTAGGGTGATTCAAATTTTTTCCTTTTTGTTTTTTAAGATGTTGTTGCTTAAAAAGTTTGTTTATGATATGAAAAAAAATTTCATGAAAATTCAGCTCTGCATCTCAATTTACAAATTAAATCTAAATTATCAGAAGCTTTAGATAGCGTTCCCATCCATTTTTCTTTAATTTTGTATTAACTTGGCTTGGCACTGCATTTTTTATGGCGCGGCAGCGCTGTGGTGATCACTTTCACAAACGGACGTGCTCACAATAAGAGTGTGTTGATGATTTGTTTATCAATTCTGTGTACGTGCACGCTTCTTTATGCTCGTTTGCATCTTGAGCGTCTGCTCCTTCTCTGGGCAGCATGGGTACTAAGTCAGTGCTGTCCAGAGCTTTTTTCAATGCTCTTCAATGCATATGTAGTTGTGTTTTAAGATTTGTGCGACAGCAGTTTAGCTTCGTTCGCTTTTGAAATTGAACTGAATCGATTTTACGCTATCCGCTCTATATACGTATGTTGTTCTCGTTCTGCCGCAGTCACGCGCACGCTACGTTTTGCCAATGTTACGCTACTGACCAGAGCTGGGTAATAACACACCTGCAGTTTCTCTTCGATGCACTTCAATGAATGTGTAGTTCTGTTTTACAAACAGTTCTTCAAACTGAACCGATTTCTACTCTCTTCGCTTTATATTTGTTTACGATATGTTATTCGCGTTCTGCCGCTGCTATCAGTAGCGTAGCTGGGCAAAACGAACCGCGCGCGCCTGCGACAGAAAGAATATTTTATCATATAACAGGTCATTTGAAAAATCCCCAGGCTACCATAGCAAAACACATTTCTTTGGCAAAATTCGATCTATTTATTCAACATAGTTTCCTTTGAGGGCGGTAAACCGAGTGTAGCGATCTTTTAATTTTTCGATACCATTTTTGTAGTAAGATGCCGGTTTGTCCTCAAAACAGGCCTCAGTTTCGGCGATTATTCCCTCATTGTCGCTAAATCTCTTTCCCGTGAGCATCCTCTTGAGGTCTGAGAACAGAAAAAACTCGCTCGGGGACAGATCTGGAGAATACGGTGGGTGGGGAATCAGTTCGAAGCCCAATTCGACCATTTTTGCGGCTGTTTTGATTGACTTGTGACATGGTGCATTGTCTTGATGAAACAGCACTTTTTTCTTCTTCAAATGAGGCCGTTTTTTGTGATTTCTTCCTTCAAACGCTCCAATAATGCTATGTAGTAGTCGCTGTTGATTGTTTTTCCATTTTCTAAATAGTCGATGAACAAAATTCCATGTGCATCCCAAAATACAGACGCCATCACCTTGCCAGCTGACTGTTGCGTCTTTCCACGCTTTGGAGCCGGTTCACCGCGTGCCGTCCAGTCAGCTGACTGTCGATTGGACTCCGGGGTGAAGTGTTTGTTTATTGTCACATACCGACGCTAAAATTCAGCTTTATTACGCTTCATGAGCCTCAAACACTCCTCAGAATCATCAACTCGTTGTTGTTTTTGGTCGACTGTGAGCTCGCGCGGCACCCATTATGCGCAGAGCTTCCGCATACCCAACTATTCATGTACGATTAAGCTAACACGTTCCGTCGGAAGGCCTTATAGCACTGCTGCTGTGGGAAGGCCTTATATATATGATCGTAAATATCAATTCAGTTTGACTTGAAAAACGAACGAAGCGAACGAAGCGTACAAAAGCACTACTGCACCTGCATTAAAAAACATTGAAAAGAAACTACGGGTGTTGTAATGGCCAGCTCTGCTACTCACCTATCTTTCTCTCTCAAAGGTAGCAGGGTTGCCAGATAATAGTTTTACCAAATCAGGAATTCTTAGGTTTAAAGTGTTGAAAGTTTAACATATGTCTGCAATTTATGCAGTTGTTATTAAAAATATACGCGAACAGAGCTAGCATATGCATAAATTTATTTATTTTTTTACTCAGACAAATAAATATTTCATTATAAGAAAGAACAAAGAATTATTATGGTCTTTCTTGCTGTTCTATGAACTTAGTTTCTTACAGCTCTGATATAGTCAAACACAAAAGAACATGGAACTCTTTTATTTTTATTCGTACTCGCGCGCTCTTATAATACCAATATGTGTTAAAGTGCAGAATATTTACAAAAATTACGCTAAGCCTTTGTTCGCGGCTTCAAGGTTAGTGTTGTATAAATCAATTTTAAATTGGAAAATTATTTTTCAAATTAACAAATTTTTTTACCTAAGAACTTTGAAATTTTTGAGCAGACAAAGCGTAAGGTGATGTTTTTTGGATTGCTTCTGCCAACCTCTTGATATAGCTGGAGCAGATAAAACCAGATCAAAAACCCATTCTAGGTGAATCGGTTCAACCAGTGTTGAGGTATCTATACAAATCAAATCTTTTGTTGGGTGTATCGAACAAAACAGTCAGGTCTGGGCTTATGTAAAACGGCATAAGAAATAATTCATGTCTGCTGCGATGCGAGCCGTCTGTTTCATCAATATTAGATCAAAATTGTAGCCGAATTTACTAAAAATTGCTTCGCAGTACATTCGTATTTTTTCTATAGCGAAAATAAGATCAGAATGTTCCAAATTATAATTCCATGGTACTTGCGTATATTTCCAAGCGCAAATGTACTCAAAAAAGTGCACTGAAAATACGATCTCTGGTCTGCATTATATACATCAGTGTCATGGAGACAACAAAAAACACGGTTTGAGAGAGCCCTAGACATTCCGCCAATTCTTTTTCTTAAAACTATTCACGCGTCCGTCACTGGGAAGAAACATAATGAACATATTGGTCACATACTCAGGTATACTTTCGAGCACAATTGAGATCGAACTGTCCTTAAATTTTCAGTATTCATGGTCGTTTCCAAAAAAGACAGAAAGTTGGCTTTCGCTTAGCGGTTTTCAGTATTGACCTATAAAGCATGTAAGAATGTAGCTTGAGCTTTGCGACAGTGAGTGTCTATACAGTAAGTGTGAGAATAGAGAACAATTGCTTTAAACTTGACTTCAAATCTGCCATCATTGTGCTCAGTTCACCCAAGGTCGCTTCAAAATTAGTTTGTGAGTGTCTCTAGCTCTTATTAAGACTTTCGACAAAACCGAACTCTGGGCGTGAAGCAATGCAAATAACTTTTTTAACTACGTAAATGCCCTATACTTGAGCAAAAAGGAGGTTCAGACTAATCCACATCACAGCTCTATTGCAAATCTCTCCTTAGTACAAAAAATCATTGTCTCAAATTCTGACTGGAAAGAGCATACATGACATTTTGGAGAGATATCAGTACCGACAGACAGGTGAAGTCATGCATACCATACCTTTTTCCATAGAGGTCAACGCAACTGCTGATCCTTAAGAAAAGCTACAATTGAATCGTTAGATGATTCTTAAGTGGCGCCAAGGCCAACTATTGAACATGGAACTAGTACAGGACGTGTGATGCTGTGTGTGTGACACAGATATTATTTATCAGTTTGTGACCTGGATTAAATTAAAAATTTCCGATCTGATTACGATTTGTTCTCTATCGTTGCGATTCTTTTTCCTTAGAATTGCAGCGTTGTATCGATCCAACCAAACCACAGCATGAGGACACCTTATAGCAACAGTGACAACGACAGCAAGCTGCAGTAAATGTCTTGGGAAATGGGTTGGGCGGTAAGTGTCAACTGCTTGAGTGGGCGTGTGAAATTTTGATGTGATTATGAAACAACAACAATGAAAAACGAAGGTGTTTTGTTATTTTTACGCTAACGTTTTTATTCTGTGTTTTAATGCTGTCGTTGTTGTTGTCCTGTGTTATTGTTGTTGTTTTTGTTGCTGTAATTCGGTGTTGCTCCCTCGGGATAATCTAACGACATTCGTTGCTCGCTGTCGTTTGTTCGGTTGCGCGCTCTTTGGCGTTTTGCTCAATGAATGAATTTGACAGTTTGTAATGGAATTTGATATACAATATGGCGCGCATTGCACAAACAACAACAACAACAACAACAAGCAACAAGACCAATAACAACAATAAAATGTTAAAAGTAACACGAAGGATGTTAACGTCACGTGTATTCTTGCGGTTGAGGTTTAAATGAAGGATTTTTTTTTGGCTCTTTTTAAAAGAATAAGCGAGAAATAACAAAAATCGCAAATTGATTGACATTTGATTGAAATTGAAAATGAAATACAATTGCGTATTGTTTTTAAAATTGACAACACTGAAGCCCCAAGTCAATCAAAAGAAATTGTTTTGCGCGTATACGAGTGTTATTCAGCGTAGATAAGGGATACACGTGAATGAAGCGAGATAAAGAAACCTTGCGGTTATTTGTTGAATTTTGTGAAAGAAAAAGAACGAAAAAAATATTCACGTACCATCATTCAATTCAATTTAAAATATCGGATTAGCTGCTTCGAAAATATGAGGTGTACTCGTAGATGTTGTTGGAGATAGATAATGTGGAATCAAAATTATTGTAATGAAATGAGAAGCATTTTTTTTTCTATTTTCTGTAGTAACAAGTTATAAGCTTTTAGATTTACTAATTTAAAATATAACCATATTTAGCAACAAAAAAGAGAAATCAAATGAGCCTATACTCAGTAGCGTACCTAACGGGACCCTTAAGATTTGCGCCCGGGGCGAGCAAATCGTCGTGATATATATCTCATTTTGATAGGGAGTTTAAAAATGAGAATCTTTTTTTTAAGTGAATGCGATGCAATAAATTTGCAAAGTTAAAAATTAAATATATTCCATTTTGCCAGAGGTTTTCAATGTCAAAAGTGAGGAGTAAATGAAATTTTCGTTAAAAAAAACGAAAATTTCTTTTTGTAGGGGCGACAAATAAATTTTTGCCCCGGGCGGCAGATGTGCACGATACGCCTCTGCGTATAGTCTAGTTAAGGTGCTATCTCTGGGTTTTCTAAGAATTAGGATATTTAACAACAAAAGTACATATGGCATATAAAGTTAGTATGTATAATTTAACAAATGGGTCATTCCATCTATAAAAGCATTTGAAGTTTGTATATACAGTGGAATATTTATGCACGAAAAGTAACGGAATATTCAAATTTTCTCGCTCTCATTCTCAATGTTTTAATTTACATTGCGAATCACATATCTTAGCTTTAGATGACTGTAAAATGAAATGAGGTGAAAAAAAATTATTGAAATTTTCAGAGATGGTACTCCTGTATATTCTGAAAAATTTGAGCTTAAAAAGGTTGAAATCAGTTCAAATTTTTTTCTCTCGGACTCATTCTCAATGTTTCAATTCACATTGCAAATCATATATCTTAGCTTCAAATGCTTATAAAATCAAATAGGGTGAAAAAACATGGATAAAATTTTCAGAGATGGTACTCCTGTATGTTCTGAAAATTTTTAGCCTAAAAACTCTGAAATCGATGATGGAGTATTTGGGGAAATTGATGTGTTCTTGGAAAGTAAATTTTTTTATTTTTTACCACATAGAAACCGTTCAGGCCTTAATGTAGTCAGATTTGCAGTTTTTTGCCATCTACTAGTACACAACTACCTAAAAATAATATAAAAGCTAATTTGGATTGTGTTGGTTTGTTTATATTCATAAATGAATTTTTTTGTTTTACTTGCGAGTTTTTTTTAAGACAATTTGGAATTTTTTTTTTAAGCAATAATACTGGTCAAAAAAAATTTTATCTAACTTTTTTATATCTTCTACATGATAGACCAATCACTGAAAAAAGTTTCAGCCTATTTAAAAAACATGAGGGTAATGATAGGCCCATTATAGATGGAATGACCCATATGTAAAAGTAATATAAAACAAAGATATAAAGGATTTTAAAAATGTAAGCAATGAATATTATTTTAAAACACTGTCAAGTTTTTGGAGCAACTGGATTGCTGCGGGTGTTACTTTGTTGAAGTCATTTATTATGCCTTGGTATTTTCAGAGGGAACAGTCAGTTACCAATTACGTAATGTGTTGGATAAATTGTGCACAGTCCCGGTTTGGGATGTCACCGGATCCCCTGTTTCACAAATTACTATTTAAATAATTTTTCTAAGGCTAGTTTGTGTCACCGAATGTTTTCGTAGCTAGTAACCATTTTTTCCGAAATGACTTCATTTTAGTTCTGTACTTGCTTTGTTCACCAAAAGTTTCCAGATTGCATTCGGCAATATTACCGCTTTCACGGTGGGCTTTAACCAATTTTAAATAAAAGTTCGAGTTATAAGTGCTTCACCGATACGAGAACGATACGATTCGGTAAGAGAAATTTTTGATCTGTATCGTTCTGGTCTCATTATCACCGATATTCTCGAATATTCGCGTTCACATTTTTATGCATGTAATGCTAACTTTACCAGCTCTGTCCATTGTATACCCCCGTTTTAATTTTACGCAGTCCTTACTGCAGACACTTGGGTCCATGTACGAAATTTCACAACTTGGAATAGGTTCCAAGAATAGCCATGTAAGTGTTTTTGTTCAATGGGACGAGCTATGACAAATTATCTAACACTGTTCACATTTAGCGAGTTGCTTGGCACAATAAGTTTACATTTACGTAGGTATCACTTTTCAGAACTGAAGCTGCGATAGATGCTAAGCTATGGCATTTGAAATTTTTTTGTTCTATAAAGGTGCAATGCCCTTTTGTATAATCTCGTCCATATTTTATGTGGTACTTAACATAGGCAATATACATCCTAGCACCGAATTGCGCTACGCCTGTACCATAGGTGCCAAGATGTTGCGTTTTAAGTGTTTTTATATCATAAAAGTTCTGACTGAATTTTGTTCTTGGCGATAATTTAGTGTCTATCGTACGGTAAGCATTTCATTATAGCCGAGAATGAGATATCGGCCAGAACCTTCTCAATCTCGTCCTCGGTCATACGAGAAATAATATTTTTGATATCGTCTCGTTATTGTTCTATTTATCGGTTCTCGGTGAAGCACTAGTTATACACAACAAAAACTTGAAATGGGGACTCATATATGTAAATAAATGAAAAATGTGTAAAACAACGGGATGTTTGGGGACACATCGAAAGCGAATCTTAAGAAAATGATTGGAGTTTTTGGAAGCTTCTCCTTAAAATAAATGAAAAAAGTATATGAGAATCCAGATCTCGAAATGAGACCCAAGTTTGTTAGCTAGTTGTGTTCACAAGAATCTCCATCAAACTAAACGTTTGGTATGGTTTGTGGCACGGTCATCGGTCCTTATTCTTTCGAAACGAGAATAGAAGTGCCAATAATGTCAGTGGTGAGCGGTACATGTCAATGATATCGAACTTTTAATGAATTTATTGGGAAGATAATAATTTAACAAACATGTAGTTTTAACAAGACCATATCACAATTGATATATTGCTCAAAAGTTTCCTGGCGTCAATACTTTTCAAAAATAAAGACGTCATGTGTCCTTCAATAAGTTCTGATCTTTTTACATGTGCGGTGATTTGAGATCATTGGCCTGTGCTTGTACATAAGCCGCAATTGATAATGAATTAACCAATTGATTAAGAAATGACCCATTTACTTTGTCCTTATAACAACATCAAGGGCGGCTATTTGGAAGATACTCTTTTCAGAACATTAAATCATCGATTGTACTTCATAAAGCAATAACGTATGTGTTTTTCAATTTAAAAGTGGTGTAGTTTCATATTTTCAAAAAAAAAACATGTTTTTTACATAATGGTCATATCTTTTATTATAAAAGTGACGTAACCAATAATTGCACCGAAACCCCATAGATGGCTTTATTTCTTTACTCGTGTTCAATCGTTTACTGCTCATATTCGTTATGAAAGTTAAGTTATGTAAAAATCCGATTTCAAGGATTCGGAAATCCTTTATATAACTGTGGTAATTCGACACAGTCGAAAAGATCAGCTTTACATAAAAAGTTGAGCAGTTCATTTTGCTTTTTATTTTTCTAATCTTTTGATAACAATGCTTTTGAAAAACCAAAAAAAAAAAACAAAATTAAAATAACTCTTTTCTCACACAAACCAAAATGCTTAGTTGTGAAAAAATCCATCCCATTAAATCCTGCATTTTGTAGCATAGCATTTTTAATACTCACGCTGATGTACGAGTACACAACATCACATCCCACAATACATGCACACGTTCACTCACACACGCCCGTACGTTTGAAAAAATTGAAATAAAAAAAATTACAGTGCAGTGCAAAACGCGAAATCTTTTGGGAAATTTTAAGCGAAGTATTCTGTATGCTGTCAAATTAACTGTAAAATATTTGAGACAGATGGATTAGTTATCCGCTTTTAAAAAGCGGAATAAAGTTTTTTCTTTTTCTTTTTCATTTACTTTGTATCACAAATTTTCGCGCTGTTGCCATGAGTGTGTGTGCATGTGTGGGTATTTTTTTATCATTTTTTGTAGCGTTTTGTTTTCACATTTTTACTGTGCTCAATTTATAATTTGTTATTTTTAAAACGGTTCACAGGAAGCTTAGGGAATTGTTGATGCAGTGAACTTTGAAGAGCAAAGCTTTGATGGATTTTCGGTAAAATTCGATGTACCTTTGTATGTGTTTGTATGCAACGTATGTGTGTATGTTGTTTTTTAGTTGTTGTTTTTTTAGTTGTTGTTTCAAGGTTTTTGTGTTTATTTTGTGTCAGAATTTATTTATTATATAAAGGGTGATTTTTTAGTGAACTATTAATGAAAATAGAACACAGACATATTAACCTTTTTTCAGCTTTTATTGCGCATTTAATAACTTTGGTATTAGTTATATTCCATATTTACTTATTTTTACAGATATTATGAAAAATATAGAACTATGAATGGAGCTGGTGATGCTTTTCTACTTCACTCTAGTCTGAAATCTTTTGAAGTTTTGTGTTTTAAAAATAATTTGCTTCTTAATCCTGATAAATGCCACACGATATCTTTTTCTAAAAAAAATATCGTGAAGTTGAACTATAAACTTAAAGATATCGATTCAGCAAAGGATTCTGGTGTACATTTTGATGTTAATTAATGTTTAACGAACGCATAAATCGAATAAACTACATCACTACTTGGTTTTATTAAGCGTTCAGACAATGAATTTAACGCCTCTCTAGCTACGGTGATTTTTTATAACACAATTGTGCATCCTCACTTAGAGTACGCTTGCTTAGTTTGGTCACTAAAGGGCTTAAATTGGACAAACACTTCCAACCTTCCCTATTTATTTAGATATATTTATGTGTAAACATATACATTTCCAAAGTGAATATGCTGAAAAAGTGCGATAAAACTAAGGCAAAAGATAAAAAAATAACAGTTCACACCGAGAATATTTTTTCTTCTACCGTTTATCAAATTAAGCTTTCAAAAAGGATTTAGCCTTTTTGCTAGATAGCCTAGAAGTTTTATAGCTGTAGTAGCTACCCAGCAGGCAATTGAGCAAGGCCTTTCCCGGAGAAGGCCTGCTAGCACTGCTCCGATTGTAAGAGGCCTTCTCAAAAAAAAATTTTCATACAAATGAATAAAATTTTTTTTTATTATGTTTTTTGTTTTTATTGTCAATATTAACAATAAGTAAATTTTATAAGTAGCAGAATAGTTACACTCCATTGAGTGTATACTCATGAAATGCTATTATGCCTTACCACGGCAGGCGTGCTATTATGCCTTCCCACAGCAGTACTGCTATAAGGCCTTCCCATAGCAGCAGTGCTATAAGGCCTTCCCACAGCAGCAGTGCTATAAGGCCTGACATTAGAAGAAGTTGATGTATTTTTTTATTTGATGCATGCAATGTTTTATGATTCGACATTACTTTTTTGTCATTGCATTGTACTTATACGACATCAAAACTAGATAAATGGTTAGAAGTTAGGAACGGTGTGTTAAAGTGGTAGAGTGTTGTGTATTCAATGTCAAATGGACCGTACTGTGGCAAATGTCCTAAATTATGCACTGCATATAAAAAAGGATGTAACGACATGACATTTGTTGGCAATGCGCAATGCTCATCTAATTGTTTTGTAATTGAGTCTGTAGATTCCTATGAATACCTAGGTGAATGTCTGAATTCTAAGTTAGATTGGTCTATGCATTGTAGTGAGTTAAGAAGGCATTTCAGGAATATAATTCGCCAGCTTTATGAGCTTAAGACTTATTGCTCCTCGGAGCTTTTAATATGCATATATTATTCCCTTTTTAATTCGAAACTGGAATATGGTTTAACCAGCTGGGGTGGGACGCATAAAAATATAATCACTCCTATTTTTAACCTGCAAAAGTGTGCTGTTCGTTTATTATGGAATAAATCTCGCTATGAAAAAAGTTTTGGTCTTTTTAAGAAATTGTCAATTTTGCCACTGAAGCATTTGTATTATTACAAAGTTCTTAAACTATTTTTCAATAATTCTGGTTATTTAATGAAGAGATTTTCATTGCATTATAACTTGAGAACCAATTTACAAAATTTAGTTGAAATCCGTCATCATAATTTGCAAATATATTTGAACTGCTACTCTTCTGTGTCACCAAGAATCTTTAACCGTTTACCAAAAGATATTCGGCTTATTCGGACCAAGGTTTTATTTCTCAGAAGAGTAAAATTCTGGTTATTTAACTGTAGTTATGAAGACTTAGACAGAATATTGCACGTAATGCAATAATAAAATTATAAAAAAATTTCGCATCTTATAATTAATACTAATATAGCGTACCTTTTTGCTACATACATAACTGTGACCCCTCATCTCGTTATTAAGTTTATAACTCACCAATAATATTTTTTATACTATGTAATGATTTTTTGTGTATTTTATTAGGTAGGGTATTGGCTGCAATCGCTTCTAGCTCCTCTGAGCTACGGATTGTAGTCTCGATTCTATAAATTTAAGCTATTTTTGTTAAGTATAATATTGAATATTGAATAAAATTGAATTGAAATTGAATTGAATTGAATTGAATTGAATTACAACTCAATTTAGTATTATTAGATTCATATTAGACTTGTTTTTGGCATCGTATGGTATATGTCATGGAGTATGTATAAGGTTTATACTTTCTGCAAAGTTGCTAATTAAAATTAATTTTTAGTTCCACTTAACCTTTATATAAGTTTCTTATACCACCAAACTCCAAACTGGATATACACCATATTTAGTAAGTGAAAAACTTCGCATATTGATTTATCACTCATTTGGGGCTGCACTCAGGGTAGAACTCAAATCCCATAACTTTCACTTGAGTTATAACTCTTATGACCCATTTTAAAAGCTCAACTTTCAAGGCAAAATTTTTACATTTTTTCCTTGTCTTCCCAAGCAAAATGAATGGTTTTACCATACGTATGGTAAAAATTTTGCAACGGAAATATTTTTTTTATTTTTATTTAATTCATTTATCATCAGCAGCATGGAAGCAGCAATGGCATCATGTCAATTGAAGCACAACGTTAATGAGCTTCAAAACTTCAATGGAAATTTGGAAAAAAGAAAGTTGAAACTAAAGTTTGCAACAAACTTCAATTCAATTTGAAATTCATTCAACAAATTTTGCCAACGCTAACGATCGTTCATTTATTGATGAATGAGAATGAGTCAAGTGCAAGAGCGACATCATTTTGCTGCGCAGCGCAGAAACTGTCGAGGAAAGAGGAGCACTATAAATGAAGTAGGCAACTGTTTTGCAACAAATTTAAATTTTTTTTTTTATTTGAGAGAAATTTAATGCCTTAATCAAGAACAGCAACAACAACGAGTAAGCAAAATTAGTAAACAAAGTTTCTTGCATTTTGATGAAGATGAATGAAATTGTTTTAATTTTTGTAAAAATTTTATAACGATGAATTTATTAAAGGGTCTGATAAGACTGTGGCTGTGTGCCAAATGTGTTGCTGTAGAAGAAGTTTAATTAAAACATTTCTAAACATCGGAAACAAGAACTTGACCTAGTTTTTGTCTCATTGAAATACTTTGGCATACAAAAAATATTTACAGCTTTGTTGCCAAATTTGAACACCAAATTGTGATAAATACTCCTTTAATACCAAATTGTGCTCTCAATTCATTGCCATTGATTAAATAGAGAAATTTTATGTAAAATTATAAATAAAATCTAAGTTGGTCAAAAGAAATTTGACTCATATGTTTAAATGACTTTATGTCACATATATAGTATAAATTAAAAAATGTGGTGAAAAGTTTGGGTGGAGCTAAAACGCCTAAGCCATGGTCGTCCTGAATTTAAGATTAATTGAGTTTAGCCTTTAAATTTAACACCATTTCGGCTATTGATGTTTCGCTCTCTTTCTTAATACAGCTGGAAAGATCAATGTGAATTTAGTATGAGAAACATAAAAGAATGTATATAAGAAGAAGAAATAGAAAATTTGAAAAATTTATTACCATGGCTGAAATGTTGGGTTGGGAATACCCGGGTTGGAAATACTCAGAACCACTGAGTTGTTAGCGCACTGCACATATCACTGAAAGTAAACCGCAGTTTCTTGGATCTCATGGCGAGGTACGATAACTGTAATGTTAAATTGATTTCATCTGTGGAAAAACAAATCTACTGCAGGAAGCATATTCCAAAGTTAACATTTTTTAAAATCTTTAAAGTTTTTTCTTTGCTTTCGTATAAAATATACTCTTATCAAAGAATTGTATTCTAGGTTTAAATATTAATTTTATTTTTGTAAAGAAGAAGTTCAGAGAGCCATAATAATTCTTTCCTTTTTTACCTTTAAGGTTCATAGGACTTAATCGATTTACATTTACCTATTTTGAGTAGTTCTCTCAGGATAGCGTAATAAAGATTATGTTTTTGGAGAGTGGTACTCCCACTTCCAGAAATTCACCTTGCTCTTGATAACTTTTATCCAATAGCATCAAAGAATGACAATGTGAATACGCCGTGAGTGTAGGGTATAAAAGTTGTCAGTCAATTGAATTGCTTTTTAACTATTAATATGTTCC